>CM062807.1:215694208-216294208 GCA_031772625.1 Pinus tabuliformis | reverse complement strand
GCTTGGACAGCAAATGGTCCTCTCCAAAGGGAATCAAATTTTCCATGTTTTCCCTTATCCTCTCTTCTTGAGTCCCACTTGAGGACTTTGTCTCCAACATTAAAGTCTTCTGCCTTAGTTCTTCTGTCAAAAGCTTTCTTTAGCTTTTCTTGTAAAACTTGAACTCTGCTGTACACTTGATCTCTAGTTTGCTGCAAACATATTATTTGATTTATCCTTCTCTGCATATCATTTGGTTCAGCTTGACTTTCTTGAAGAAGTTTCATGACAGGAATCCCTAGTGATGAAGGGAATTTAGCTTCTAATCCATAGACTAACTCATATGGGCTGGTCCCAATTGATCTCTTGGTTGTTAGTCTATCTGCCCATAAGGCATTCACAAGCTTCTTATGCCAATTCTTTTTGTTCTCTTCTAGCACTTTCTTTATGATGTTTACCAGGATTTTATTTGATGATTCAGCAAGGCCATTTCCTTGGGGATAGTATGCAGTAGAATGGCCCAAGGTAATGTGAAACTTGTGGCAGAAATTTACCATCTTCTTAGATCTGAAAGCAGCCGCATTGTCTGTTATTATTTTATCAGGACAGCCAAATCTAGAAAGGATATTGGTCTCAAGGAACTGAATGATAGTGGAATCATTTGCTTGTCTGCATGGAACAGCTTCAATCCACTTAGTAAAGTAGTCTGTAGCTGTTAGAATCCATCTATGTTGGCCTGAAGATGAAGGGTGAATCTCCCCAATGAAATCCAAGCCCCATTGTTGAAAAGGTCTCTCTGTTGCAATAGGCCTCAAGGGAAGTGGCAGTAACTACCTCTTTCCCTAAAACACTTGACATTTATGACATGAGGTGGTGAATTTCTTGACATCAGAGAACATGGTGGGCCAGTAGTAACCAGCCCTCAGTATTTTATCCACAGTGGACTTCCAGTACAAGTGTCCACCACAGTCACCTGCATGAAATTATTTTATGATATTGTTAGTTTCATTCTCAATTAAGCAGTTTAACAATATCCCTTCATGGTTTTTCCAAAGTAAATTTCCATCAATAACACAGAATTTAGAAGCTTTCATTTTTAGGAACCTACACTTAGTTCTGGACAATCCTGGTGGAGCACACAGGCTTTGTAATACATAACATATATCAGAATACCAATGGGATTGTTCAAAGGCTACATTGATCTTTGGAGTCGCCAGCTCCGGTTCACTGTCCAGCTGGTTGATGTCCAAGGCTTGGAAATTTGTTTCAGACATTAATTTAGCCAGACCTTGTCCTTTTATCAGTTTTGTAGGTTTTATTTCAATGTCAAATTCTAGAATATTTGCAATCCATTTTCCCCTTCTGCCCTCTAAGTTCTCTTGAGTAAGTATGTCTTTGACAATTGGGCTTGGTACATAGGCTATAACATGGGAGTATAGGATATAGATCCTAAAGTCTTTGATAGCTTTGACCAAGGCATATGCTTGCTTTTCCATAATCTAGTATTTCAGATGTGCATCTCTAAGAGCTCCACTAAAGAAAGCAATGGGCTTCTCATTTCCTTGGTCATCTTTCTGTAATAAAACAGCAGCAATTGTATGCTGGGAGGCAAAAGAGAAGATGATGAATTCTCTATCAAACTGAGGATTTGTTAAGACTGGGGTCTGGGTAAGGGCCAATTTTATACCTTCAAAGGCTTGATTTGCTTCAACTTTCCATTTCACTTTTGAATCCTTCTTTAGCATGTTAATCAGTAATATGATCAGTTCTGCTAAGTTTGGGATAAACCGTCTCAAGAAATTGATCTTCCCCAAGAATGCTTGCAATTCTTTGATATTTCTTTGGTGAGGCATCTGTAAGATAGCTTGTATTCTATCTAGGTCAATTCTTATGCCATCCTTTGAAATGATGTGTCCTAACAGCTTACCTTCTTCCAAACCAAACAAGGATTTCTTGGGATTCAAGGAAATTCCATATTTCCTGCATGTTAAGAAGATCTGCCTTAGATGTTTCAAATGTTCTTGATCTGATTTTGAGAAAGGTGTGAGGTCATCTAAGTAAATGACTAAAAAGTCATGAATCTCCTTGGCAAAAGCAATATCCATTGCTCTTTGAAATGTTACCCCTGCATTTTTCAATCCAAAAGGCATTTTTACATATTTGAAAGTTCCCCATGGGGTTGTAAATGCAGTTTTGTCTTGATCATCAGGGTGTACTAATATTTGATTAAAACCTGAGAATCCATCAAGTAATGAGAACCTTGAGGCACCTACCACTCTTTGGAGGATGTGATCCATCTTAGGTAAGGGATAGTTATCTTTGAGGGATACTTGATTCAAGTTCCTAAGATCCACACAAAGCCTTATTTCACCAGTTTTCTTTCTTGTGGGTACCAAATTTGAAATCCAATCAGAAAACCTGATTGGTGCTATGATGCCAGCTTTGAACATCTTTTGCAGTTCCTTTTCAATTGAAGGGAGAAGCATGGGATTGATCCTTCTCAATTTCTGTTTGAATGGCTTTTGATTGGGCTTGAGAGGGATAGTATGCTGGATAACAGAGGTGTCATAGGATTTTAAATCCTCATAACCCCATGCAAAGACATCTTGAAACTCTTTGAAGAGGTCAATGTATTTAGGCTTTTGGTCAGGAGGTAAGGAAGTAGACAATTTTATTATTTTGGGTTGTTCAGCAGTCCCAATGTTACATTCTTCTATGGCAGTGTTGAGGGGCTGCATTTTTGGTTTGTTGGGAACATCATTGGAGTCGAAAATGTCTTCTAAAGGAGCTAAGCCTGTTGGAAGAAAATTTTCCTTCAATTGTATCACTTCAGCCTCATCTTCGGCTGTCTCCTCATAGCTAATTTGTTGAATTTCTTGTATGTTCTCCTTGTTGAAAATGGTTGGATTTAGCATTTGTTTTTCTGTTTTGGGTGATATTGGGTGGTTAGTCTGTTCAAACTGTATTTGTGATTGACTTGCTCTTTCAGTGTCAATATTTAATCCTGCAAATTCTTGTTGCAAGGTCAGGAAATTGTTTATTTGTGCATCATCTTCAAATACCTGCCAGTCTTTGACATTGTTTGGGACAGAAGGTCTGTGCTTTACCTCAGCTGTAAAGCAATGATGGGGTTCAAAAGGTAGCTTGCAGGTACTTGCAAATGTGGCTAAACTATGAGCGTGAAGATTATGGGTCCTAGAAATTTTGGTGATTTGGAATTCAGAGAAGAAGCTTAGTATTTTAGCCACAGCAGACCTATAAGACCTCAGTCTCATGTCATTGGTGACAAAATTTCCCTTCACTTGTTGGATGACTAAATCTGAATCCCCCATAATTGAGACTTTTGTGGCTTGTAAGAACTTTACTAGCTTGAGGCTTAGTAAAAGAGCTTCATATTCTGCCATATTATTAGTACACTTGAAATTCAGTCTATAGGCTCGGCCTTCTGCATGATTGTCTTGTTTATTATGTATCCAAACTCCAGCTCCTGCCCATAATTTGTTGACTGACCCATCAAATTCAAGGAACCATAGGATCTCTTGTTCCAGAGAGAACTTAATGACCTCCTTGTGTGCTGGAATTGTAAGTTGAAGCTCTGGTTTGCCATCTAGTTTGTTTTCTAGGGCAGTCTCCTCACTTGATGGAACCTGTTCGTTTTCTTGAGAAGCAGCTGTGTTTAATGTTTGCTTAATCATTGTTTCTTGGGTAGCAGTTTGCTCATTAGTGTCTTCCTCTTGTATGAGTGTCTTGGGTTCAACCTCATTATCTGAGAGAGTTGTATTCTCATTGAAGAGAATGTATGAGTATATGTCTGAATGGACAGCACATATGGGAAAGTTTTGAGGCTTTTCTTCACTGCTGACCATGTATTTCATTAATGTTTCTCTGTATAATCTCTTTGGTTTCCCAAAAACAGTGATGGTGGCATATGACATATCTAACTGCAGGGAACCTTGAAGTTTAGCCCCCCATGACCTTGATAACAGCATCCCATACTTGGGTGGGATGTCAACAACTACAACATCCATTAGAATTGTTTTGTTTGGGTACTGAACAAGAGACACACATAGATCTTTTATTAGACCTAAGCACTTGACTTGGCTGGAGTCAAGGGAGAATAGGTTCTTATATGGCCTTGTAATATCTAGATTAAGTCTTTCCATGACTGCTTTTGGAATGAGGTTGTGAGAGGCACCTGAGTCAAACATTTCATTGTGTAATATCTTATCATGAACATGTAAACTGACATAAAATGGTAATATCCCTGTGACCACTGTTTTTCCATCAACTTCTGGACCGAACACCAATTCTGGGGTATCATCCAGCACATTGACATCATCTTTGTTGTTAGTAAGTTGAAGGGACTTCTTGATTTGTTGTTTATAAATGTCATGCTTGGCTAGTTCTGAAAGAGGAATAGCTACCTTCAATTTACTAATTTCAGTTTCTAGGTCAAAGGGTTTTTCAGATTGGGTCTTTTGGCTGTGGATGACAGTTCTTTCCTTGTTTACTAACTCTTCTTCTTGATTCTTATCTTGATCTTGAGGCTTGCCCTTCTTGCTCATCTCTTGAGAGGTGTTACTTAGGTTGGGCTTCAAGGGTGAGGGATCTACTGGCTGCTGTTTTGAGGAAAAGGTTTCAGCTATTTCCTCAACGGTTACCTCATCTGTATTTGGACCAGTTTTGTTACTTGGTTCTGTGACGATGGCTCTTTTGGGCTGCTGGCTGTCCTTTGTCTTTTCAGGCTGAGTTACATTTACAGTTCTACTCCTTAGCTTGTATTGTTTATGGACTTCATAAACAGCTGTGTCATAGCCCTGCTTAAAGTCAAATGACTCACCTGATTTGGTTTGGAACAACTTGATTTCATCATTCTCATGATCTTCTTGTGTTAAAAAGACTTGACTTTCACCATCCAAACCCATTAGATTAATGTGGGGATCTTCATTGGGTTCACTTACTGTGGAAGTCTCAGCATAATTCTCTTGGAAAGGGGGTCTTATGTCTGGGTCAGAATTGGCCTTGCCAACATTTGGATTTTGAGTTCTCCTAAAATTTGGATTCCTAGGAGGGTTGTTTTGTGGTGCTTCCCATGATGACTTTCTCTCAACTGATTCCACTCTGTCACCCAGTCTCTTCATACCAGTGAGTATTGCATCCAATTTTTGATCAAATGCTGAGGGTTCCTCTTTGAAAGTGGTTCTCTTTGAAAGATTTACTACGAGTAGAAAGAATATTTTGTGTGCAAAAAGGGGAAAGTCAACGTGGAACAGACGCTGTTCAGTTGCTATTCCATTACTGTTCAATTGTTATTCAATTGTTGTTCAATTGTTGTTCAATTGTTTTTCAATTTTTGATGTTCAATTGTTGTTCAATTGACCGCCTGTGTCATTTTAAGCGAAAGGAGGAGGTACAGTTATATTGAATGTTGGTGAGTTTGTGATATTTATATTGTCGTACAGGTAGCGACAGAAGAAGGTGAGAAGATTGTAGCAGCCTAGAGCATGGAGTGCTCAAATGGTTCCAAAGAAGAGAGAACCAGAGAGATGCCAAAAGACTAAGCTCAGAGGAGAGAAGCTTGGTGAGGTATCGTGTAGCAGAGGAGACTATTACTGCAGAGGTTTTGTTGCAGCTCACAGAAATATCATGAAAGAAGTTCCACTAAGGAAGTGGGTAGAATTGCTATAGGATGAAGGAGAAGCATATGACCCAGAGGTCATAAATTTTTGTGCCTTGGGAGTCTGATGCAGGAGCATCTGAACACCCTTAATCAAAAGTCAAATTCAAAGCTATGGAGGAGGAGACGTGGACAATCATGTAAATTGGGAGCAAATTTCTGTTAAAAATGAGCTAATTTGATAGAACTAATAAGTCTTGAGAAGACTTAATTTAATGAATTATCTGCCATGTATGTGTGTTGAGAGATTTAAGGGATTGTTTGAACGATTTTAGGAGAAGATCATGGATCTGGAATGATCCATGATTCTATAGTTATTTCTATAAATTATGAACTTGCGTGTTCAGATAGAGGGAGTGATAGACAGAGAGTGAGAATACAATGTAGTCGAAGGAGAAATGTGACTAAGGCTAAAATGCCATAGAATGTAATCTAATTCTGTGTATAATATAAGATATGTGTGTTATGTGGAATTGTGTGGCAGTATATTGTTTATGGATCGAAAGAGTTAATTCTTGTGTTATTGGTTCATTGATCGACCATTTATCATTGTAAGGATTGATGGCGATCCAATGTTAATGAGTTAACTATTGTATGAGTGAGTGAGTGTTTAATCAGAGTGTGGCAGAGTGAATCTAGATGTAAAGGCGAATTATGTCATAAGCAATCAAGTGCAGAGGAAGTCGTCGGATTGTTAGATCTCTGGATAACTACGGAGGAATAGCCTGCGGGGAACCGGAGAGTACAAATGCCTTGATCGCAGTTGAAGGCCGGCACTCAACCAAAACCGTCGATTTCCTTTTCAAATGCTTGTGTCAAAGTCAACAGCAGGGGTTGGCCCTGCTATTAAACCATGTGTTAATGGAAGTCCTGCAAGCCGTAAGTTCAAATGACTACTGTTATCCAATGAATATCAGGCTTAAAGTTGATTGGACAATAATCTAAGTACTGGACCTGAACTTTTATAGGGCCAGGACTGATAATTCATATCGGCTCCATGAGAGTGGTTAAGTATCATGTAGATCCCTATGCGATATAACCATTGACCGTTAGATCAAGCATGGCTTGATCAAATGGTGGAGGATTGCTAATTTGAATCACATCGCAATATTAAAGGAGTGAGTGAACCCTAGCCTTAAGCGCAGTGAAATGCGATGTGTGATTGGAGGATTGCGGAGCGGACCCGAGAAGTTTTTGGATGTGATTTTATCTATTTGAAGTCCGGTCTTATGCATTTAGGTGGAACCGGCTTAGTTGGTAGGTTCTGTGTCATTTTGCTATTGGGTGATTAGTCGGGTTTAGTTTAAAACCTACCGATGTAACACTTCCGATTGGTATAGGTGGGCCCATAACCCATAGGTCCACATATTGATTTTAGATTGCAGTTTTGTTGCGTCATCTCCTCACAGGCCAAAGACGCCAGGATCAAGTCTTTGAAAGACTTGGTAATTGAATTGGGACATGATACCAAAGAGATCAAGGTTGTTGAACAATTAATCAAAAGGAAGAATGATGACATTGCAACCCTCAAGAAACAGTTGAAGATACCTCAACTACAGTACCCCGAGACATAGGAATTATTGGAAATCCAAACAAAGCATGAAGAGTTGATGGACTTAGTCCTTAAACTAAATGATCAATTGAGGGAGACAAAAAAGGAATTGGACAACCTAATCCAAGTAAAACAAACTGATCTTGGCACTAACTCAACAAATGTCATCCCAACAGTTACCACTGTTGTTCCTTCCACATTGGAAGCCTCATTGGCTCCCACAGCTCCAATGGCCACAACACTACCAACTTCTACAACATCTACATCAACAACAGGTACATCAGGTGAAGAAGCAACAAAATTGGTTAAAGCTATGGAAGAAATGTCCATACAAACAACAGAGATGAATAAGCTCAAAGAGAAAGTGACAAGCTTGGAAACTGATTACAAGCTTGCCAAAATCATGCACAAAGAAGAAGTGCAAAAGGCTACTAGGATGAGTGAAAGATTGAAAGCCCTGGAAAAGGACCTGACACTGGAAGAACCCCTTGGGTAGGCTAAGGAACAAATATGGGCCAATATAATTGACTCTATCAATGATATTTGGCAATCTATTCATGTGATTTTTGAGCAAATAGATTTGATAAGGCTGGCTACAGAGGCCATCTTGAAAGTAAAAGCAAAATTAGGACAAGCCAGAAGAGGCTACCAGAATTATCCAATTCCTTAACAACAAGAATAAGTATGAGCTGCAGGAATTGGAAATAAAGGATAGAACAAAGACAATTTTGGAGGTCAAAAAGGTCCTCTCCAAAAGGAACTTGGTGCAAAATTTGGAGGATAAGTGTCAGAATATGTAGCTAGCCATTGACAAATTTATGGCTAAGTTCCATATTTTGAGAGAAAAGGGGTTACCCAATCCCTTAGTGAGAAATGATAAGCTGATGACACAGGAGGATTACAACAAGAAAATCAGAGAGGTAGCAAAATATTAGGTAAATACATCATCAATGAAGGCATTGCCAATAGGCAAAGTACTCTACCAAACATTTGAAAACTTGTTTTACCTCCAACATGAGGTAAAACACTTGTTTATCAATAAGCCTACTTTTGCCAAATACACAGAGGCAGATGAAACATATAGAAAGATGCTAAAAATCCAATTACCTGATGCTGAAACATGGGAGAAATTAACTGATTTACTATAGAAATATGCAGTAAAAAGGTTAATGTACAGTAAAAGTAAAACAACATGGTAAAAGGATGTTGACAGATCAATAGAGTCAAAGTGTATCCGAGTCAAAGTGTATAAGATCAAAGGCTAAAGTAAATGAAGCATCCAGCGTGAAAGATCAAACAACAAAGCAGATTAAAGGGAAAAATAGAAAAGCCAATAGAACCAAAATAAAAGGGACAACATGAAACCGTTCAATAGTTGTCTCTATCTTCTTGCAAGAAGATATTTTTCTTTCCTAGATTAAATCTCAAATTAGTTTGAGATATTTTGTAATAAAATTTTGTATAAATACTTCACAATTCGAAGTATGTAGGGTGGATTCTATTAGACATTTCTATAGACTTCTTGATCAGAAGACCTAGAAGGTTATTGTATCATGTGCTGAGCCAACAAGCTAGATTGATTAATAAAGATGAGATATTTCCAAGGATTCATGTGTTGAGAAAATTTCAGACAAGTATTTTCATTTGTTATTGTTATTTTTCTCAAAGTAATTCATAATCTTTAATGTGTTTCTCAATATAAATGTTATAACTGGAATAATATTTCAGAACTTGTTTAATTACACTCTGTCTTAACAGTTATGCATTTAAATGTTTCTTCTGATATTTTAAATTAAATAATTCTTAATTTCTCTTTGGTTTAGATTGATTTCTTGAATATCCAGGTTAAAGGATTCTTAGTTTCCCTTTGATCTTGATTACCCGTTCATTCCTCATTCATTATCTGGGCCTGAGAACCCTTAACTACTCTCTCACCCCGAGTGAAACCCCTTCACCCCTCTGTCTCAAAAATATGAAAAACACTATTCTATCTTGCCCTTGGAACATCCCCTTTAGTGAGTTAATTCCAGTTTTGATTCCTTATTGTTTGACTCCATAGCCCAATGGTCTAAAGACATCAATTTATCCATCTGTCCAAGCAGATGCCACCACCCAATCTCAAATACAAATCAAAAACCCCTTGAACAATCATAACTAGCCTAAAAACATCTTAATTAAAACAAAGTTAAATTTTAAAGATAGAGCCCTCTCTGAGCATCAGGAAGGCTAGGTCCTGATCTTCAAAAGCGGTTTGTGATTACCTTTGGTTTTTCTTTCTTTTTACTTCAAAAGAATTATCAGAGTGATAACATTTATGGTACCATACTAGGGACTTCGATCCTCAACCTCATAAAAATTTAAGGAAACCTTAAATTAAATCTTGAGCCCCTTAAGGTCATTGCCTGAGGTAAGTTTTCAGAAAATTTCATAAAAACAGTTTAAAAACTTAAAATTATGGCTCCTAAAAAGATTCACTATACTAGGCAAACCCAGATTCGAACCCTGCAACTATAGTGGATGACCTGGAGAGAATTTTAAGACAACCTAAAACAACAGAAACTCAAGCTAGTAGTAGCAGGTTAGTCAGATCCAATTCACTCCCTAAGGAGTTGTCAACTTTAGAGGACATCCCTTTCGATTTGTCATTTGACCTCTCATTATTCAGAAGTAAATCTGAGAATGCAATCCACGAAACAGTCTTAGATCCCGAGTTTGTTCAACTCATTGAATCAAAAAGGGTTATTCATTCAGATTTAGATAAATTATTCGTTGAGGCTTTTGACAAATTAGAAGCTTGGGTGTCTAAGTTGATAAGTAATATAGGTGATTCTTACATTCAACAATCTACTGAACTAGCTGCCCTTACTACTGCTACCCTTGGAGTTTCTCCACAAACTTCACTCGTTGTAAATCCACCTTCCTTTACCACAACTTCATCAATTGTATCTACCACAATCCAATCACCTAAACCACTTATTAATCAATCATCTTCATCGTCATCTAGTTCACCTCCATTAGTTTCTAGCCCTTCTTCAACCACTGCAGCTTCACCCCTAAGTCAAACCAGAATCACAACAATGGCAAACCAATATGCTCCTCTTGTTTTACCTGCCCAACTCCATGCCATGCCTGCAGATTATCAGAGTAATATTTTCCTGTTTGATGCTACTGGTCATTACATTGCCCAACAGCATGTAAACAAGATGTCTGACTTTTTTGAATTGCATGAAATAGATGAAGCAGATGTCCAAATGAGATTGTTTGCCCAAACTTTAACTGGTGATGTCAAGAAGTGGTTCAAAGCCTTTCCTACCAACCATATTACAGACTTAACAAATTTTCAAAGGTTATTCATTAATAGATGGGAGAGAAAGAAGAACCCATTGCAAATACTTTCTGAAAATGAAAATATTAGGAGATCTCTCAATGAGTCTGTTCAGTTCTATTGCAATAGGTTTAATAATATCTATAATGCAATTCTAGCCAACATTAAGCCTCCACTTGACCTAGCATTAATTAAGTTCCTTGATGGTTTTGATGCTGACATGTCATACGAGCTAAGGGAGAGAAATCTTGAAACACTTGAACAAATGTAGAGTAATGTTGTCAGTGTAGAGGCCAACTTGTTAGCTAAGAAAGCACAGATGAGGAATGAAAAGAAAGTTGTATTTAAAGAAGAAGCTTCAACTTTAGATGGAAAAGTAGATGTTTTAGCTAAAAGTTTAGAAAGAATCATGGACAGGTTCGAGAACATGGAGAGGGAAAATCAATGGGAGAATCAACAACAACAACCCCCAATAAGAAACCCAAATTTTAGGAAGAACGTTAATGCTGCAAAAAATGCTACACCAGACCAACAAATTAGGCCCCCCTTCCAAGAAAACTATGTTGAGGATTCATAGAACCAAGAAGCAGAGAATGATACCCAGATTAACTTGCTGGAAACCACAGAGGAAGACACTATTTTTCTTACTCAAGAAGAACAGGAGTTATATGCTTCAGCAGTTGCAGTTAGAATATGGTGAATCTTTTGATTTTAAATATGGATATAAGTCAGCTATATATGAGGTACATAAATAATATAGCTTGAGAAGTAAGAAGAATAACGAGACTCCCATTAAAAGATCCATCCAAACACAGACTAAGATAATAAAAGAAGCTCTAGTTAACAAAGTATTGCAAATTCTCCCTAGGGGAACAACTGAAACTTCAACCCCTAGGATTGTAGATATAACCTCCACTGAAACCCAAACATAGTTGTTGAGCCTCAGACCTACACTTCTTTTCACATCCTCTCAGCCTCCTTTTTCATTCATTTCCCTCATTTGTCACTCATTTCCTCCATCAAATTGCTTAAATCATTGTATTTTAGGACTTTCACATGGTTTATTAATTATGCTAATGACTGTGTTGTTGGATTAGAATTTTGGTTCAAGACCTGCACTTTCCGCAGCTCACACAGGGTTTCCGTAGTTGATCCCAGTTTCCACAGCTGTTTTCTTAAACAGCATGATCCAGGTGTCCTCCGGTCAGAAGAGCCACATGGGCAAGTGCGTGGAACCAAGGACATGGTGTGTGTCCTTCCAGCTCAGCCAAATCAGTTATAAACACCCATGGTCAACGAGGGGGAAACTACGGTCAACAAAGGTCATTGGCGGTGGCACGACTCTGCGTGTTCGGTTTTAGAGCACGTGAAGCACAGCTGGCCTCTTCCTCAGCCACGCAGATGATGGGGAACACGAATCCAACAGGAGATTTAATGCCCACCTCGACCGTTGCCTAAATCTGTGGACTGTGCTAGATTACGTGTTTTTCACACAGCTATTAGAATAGCGTAGTTTGTGATTAAGTTAGTTTTGTTTTTCTGCTATAAATAAAGCGTATCTGAACGCTGATTAGTTAGCTGCTGATATGTAATTTTGAACCCCACTGTACTTTCTATTTTTCTGCGTAATATATGAGAAGACTGTTCTCCATTTGAGCGTGTAATTGATCTTTGAGCTGGCTGGAGTAGGCAGAGGGCCCCTGTTTACTAAGGCCTGTACAGTGCTTTTCATTTCCTGCATTTCTTCTTATCAGTTTATGTATAATAGTTGTACAGGATGCTTTTGATTTCTATGTTTTGATCATGTACAATAGCTGTATATAAACATTGAATTCTGCTCATTTATATTTCTGCACTTTTCCATGACTGATCAGTGTGTTTTGCAGATTGCTTAGGCGTGCCCGGGATAGTTTCTTTTCTTTCTCTTTCACAGCTAGTGACACTTGTGATCATCTTGTTTATGTTGCTGACCTTCTTTGTTTTGCAGCATTTATTTCTTTGTTATCATTTCTTTAAGTTGCATAGTTGCTTACTACTTTTAGGCATCAAGTTGTTTACTTATTGATGGTTTCTTCTCTATAATTCAATATCTTTATTGAGGACCAAAATATCACTAACACAGCTTGGTTTAGTTGCTCAAGAACTCACAATTGCTTGGCTTATTTTTTACTGTTTCTCACATGGTATATTCAGTTAAAGGACAAGAAGTTAAGAAGAAGTTAAAGTATTTGTGATTAGTCTCTCTTTTATGTAAATTTACTTCAGTTTCACATTGCTTAGTTTTAGCTAGACTTGACATAGATTTCATCTTCATTTTTCTTGCAGCAGCATAGATACTGGGCCAAGGTCATTAGTCTTTTATTTGATGCCTTCATTTTCCTTTAAAAGTTGATTTCATTTTAGTTGTTGTTCAAAGCTTTCTTTAGAATACTCTTTCAGTTTCAAGAAATCATTTAGAAGTCGCCACACACACACACACATTCACTCATTTCATTACATCCCCATCACATTTCATTAGGAAAATACAATTGAAAACAAACTTAAAAAAGTTAAAAACGACAAAAACTTAAGAAATAGTTGCCTAAGTACATACAGTACACATCACTTCATCAGCTTACGAACCCCAGGTTGACATTTAAAAGTTGCAATTTAGACATCACTAAATTGACCAAACATTTTGGCGCCGTTGCCGGGGAAGTGAAAATTAGGTAGCCAATTCTTAAAAAAAAAAAAAACAAGAAATTTCAAGGAAGGAAAATTAATAACCTCTCAAAGTATGCTCTCCTCTTGCACCTAGAGTGATCTGGAGGATCAGAAAAGAGAAAGTTATTGGTTTAATAGTTTCTTGAGTATGCTCTCTTCTTGCGCCTAGAGTGACCTGGAAGATCAGAAAGAGAATTATTAGCCTGACTTGAAGAAAAAATAAAAAAAAATGACATGCATAGAGCTATTGATTCTAGGGGAAGGTTTTTAGCTAGAGCCAAGAGTTCGATTTTTACAAGTCCATCTACTTCAAGGAATAGACAAGAAACACCTCCATCATCTCCAACTCACACTCCTAGCCCTAGGATTCCTGGAATTCAAGAGGCAATAGTTGACTCTCCCACACCATCCATCGAGTCTGAACAAGAAAGAGACCCTTTTCTCTCTTCCATAGGAGGACAAATTGTAATTGAAGAAGTAGAAACATCTGAGGAAGAGGAGAAATTCCTTCTCGTTCACCCTTAGTAGAGGAACCAGAAAACTCTGAAGTCTCCGGGGAAACTACCATGACAGAAGAAGGAGCACCTGGATTTGGTAGGGGTAGAGGTCGAGGAGGAGGAGGAGGAAACAATGGAGGAGGAAGAGGTAACATTGGAGGAAATAGGGATGGGGATAACTCATTCGGGTTTCCTATAGTCGATGAGGACTCCCGAGCCACCATGAAAAACATCTCACCATCTGTCCTCCCAAACTTCCATGGGTTAAGGAATGAGGACCCTGAAACATTTCTATTTGAGTTTGAAGTCGTATGTCGAACTTATGATTATCTGGATGACTCTCAAAAACTCAAATTGTTTCCTTCAACATTGAAAGGACAAGCTTTGAAATGGTTCATGGGATTACTCACTCAATCCATTAGGTTTTGGAATGATATGAAACAAACATTTTTGGATAGGTACCTGGACTATTGTATGCCCACCAATCACAAGGATGAGGTATTCAAAATGGCACAAAAGGAAGATGAAAATTTGGAGGATTTGCTTGAAAGATTTCAATATAATTTGAAAAGAGAAAAAATGAACAACTTAGATGAGGAGACCTTGAAAGCCCTTTTGTTAAAAGCCATTAGAGATGAATGGATAGACATTTTGAACATGATGGGGAAGGGAGATATATCTCAACTTTCACTCAATGATATAGTAGAACTATGTGTCCATCTCTCAAGGGGAAAACCTAAAACACAAAAAGGGCCTAGAGATCCTTCCCTCCTCAGAGCAAACAAATCTGCAACTGGATCAGTAAGTAGGGCTGAAATCGGCAGTATGCTTGATGAATTTAAAACTGACATCTTAGGGAGTCTTAGTGAACAACTAGACACTCTTAAGATTCATAATAAGCAAAAAGCAGAAGCTGAGGCTTTGGTCATCTTTTGCCCAAAGTGTAGAAAGAAACATGCTCTAAGGGAATGTCCCTTGGAAGCAAAAGTTGTAGAGACATGCGTAATTTGCTCAGAGAATCATGAGACCAAGGATTATCCTTCAATCCCTGGGCTCAAAGCTGTCTTTCAAGAAGATCCAAGTACACTTGAATCTCTCTGTTTTGTTGCAAGGAGACCTTGGCAGGGGCAACAAAATCAAGGGTTTAACAACTCTATGAATTTTCAACCTCCACCAAATTGGAATCCTTGGCAACAACCTTGGCCCCAAGCTCAAAATCCTTTTCAAGCATGGCTACAAGGTATGCAGAATCCTTATGGTAGATTTGCTCAATTCTACCAATATCCTCCATCTTTCCAAAACCAACAAGCTCCACAACTTCCAAATCAAAACCCACAACTATCATTACCATTTCCACAACAACAACAACCTTCTCAACAGAATCAAAATTCTCAACTCTTGCTTCCATTCCAACAGAAGTCAAATCAACTTCCTTCTCAGCCATTGCCAAACCCCAATAATAAGAATCCTCAAAATGCTTACATGATGGAAGGTCAACCATTTCCTACCTATATGATTGTTCCTCTCAATGAAGTACAACTCAGATTAGGTAGAGTTCTAGATAAACCTTCTATAAAAGCTCAAGAGCAAAGCATTTTTGAGGAAGAATCTCTTGAAGCCAATAAGGGTTTTGAAGCATCTCTTCAAAACCCAAACACTCAATAAGGAAAAGAAAAATAATTACCCCCCACAACTCCTATAGTTGAGCAACCTACATCTCTATCCACACCTCCTTTTCCTGAAAGATTACAAATTGACAAAGGAGTGGAAAAACAAATTTGGTTGCCTGACTATAATTTCCTAGATGAATTGAAAAATGTCTGTATCAAGATTCCCTTGTTACAAGCCATTAAGGAAATTCCTATTCTAGCGAAAACAATAAAAGAGTTGAGCCTTAAAAGACCAGGAAGGAAACCAAGAGATACCAGAAGGATCCACCTGGTAGGAAAAATTGCAGACATCATGATGGGAAAGATTACTATGCAGAAATATGTAGACCCTGGTAGTCCAATTGTCAAAACACATATCAATGGGGTAGAAATACCACATACTTTGATTGATTTAGGGGCTGCTATTAACATTATGAGCAGGCAAACTATGGAACAGCTAAAACTTCCTAATCTTCTTTTTACACCCACCTTGTTGCAACTTGCAGATCGATCCATTATTAAACCAGATGGTGTATTAGAAGACATTCCTGTCTCCTTAGATTCTTGGGAATATCCAGTGGATTTTATGATTTTAACTCCCAAGAGTAATCTAGGAGGACATCCTCTTATTTTAGGAAGACCTTGGCTAGCCACAGCTGATGCTTTCATAAGTTGTAGGTCTGGGGATATGTACATTTCTGATGGTAATTCGACAAAGAAGTTCAATCTGTATCCTCCAGCAAAAGCAATCACAGAAATAGGAGATAATGAGTGGGTTGATGATGAAGATACTATACAACCTGTCTTTACCATTTCTGAGATTAGTGAAGATAGTCAAATTCTGAATACATTAGAAAATTTTGAACCATCTTCAGAATATGACTCCACACAATTTCAGTTGGATTCTGACATAGAGTGTCTATCATCTAGACAAATGTCTCTTTTCTCTATGGAAGAGTTTGGTAGTTCTGCCATTGAGATCTTTCCAGGAAAAACACTAAACATCAATAGAAACTTGGAAAAATCACAACAGGAATAGTTAACCAAAATCTTGCAAAGACATTCTACTGCATTTGCATGGGAGTATACCGATATGAAAGGTACTGATCCTAAGACTTGTATTCATCACATCTACATTGAGGAAAACAGTAGACCAATCAGACAACCTCAAAGGAGGATGAATCCAAATCTTAGGGAGATAGTGAAAGAAGAGCTCCAAAAGTTACTTAATGTAAACTTCATTTACCCTATTTCAGATAGCCGGTGGGTTTCCCCTTTGGTTATAGTACCTAAAAAGAATGGTAAATGGAGGGTTTGCATTGATTACAGAGAATTGAACAAAGCAACCTTGAAGGACCACTTTCCTTTACCTTTTATTGATCAAGTATTAGATACTCTAGCAGGCAAAAAGTATTTCTCATTCTTGGATGGTTTTAGTGGTTATAATCAAATTCAGGTAGCACCTGAAGATCAGGATAAAACCACATTTACCTGTCCATGGGGGACTTTTGCTTACCGAGTACTTCCTTTTGGATTATGTAATGCACCCGCAACATTTAAAAGGGCAGTATTAGGAATGTTTTCTGATCTAATTCATGATTGTGTAGAGGTCTATATGGATGATTTTACAGTTTATGGTAACTCATTTGAAGAAGCATTAGAAAATTTGGAAAAAGTCCTTATAAGATGTAAAGAAACAAATCTTTCATTAAGTCATGAAAAATGTTTTATGATGTTTACTGAAGGGATTGTTTTAGGACATCATATTTCAGGAGATGGAATCAAAGTTGATAGATCAAAAGTCGAAGTCATCTCCAAGTTACCTATTCCAAATTGTCAAAAAGATGTTAGAAGTTTTCTTGGGTTTACTGGGTATTATAGAAGATTTATTGAAAACTTCACCAAGATAGCATCTCCACTCTTCAAATTACTTACCAAAGATTGTGAATTCAAGTGGGATCCTGACTGTCAATCTGCATTTGAAGCTTTAAAAACTAGAATATCTGAAGCACCCATTTTGAGAGGGCCAAATTGGAAACTCCCTTTCCACATTTCTACAGATGCTTCAGATACAGCTCTAGGAGTTGTGTTGGGTCAAAAGGATTTAGTTCCTTATGCCATTTATTACACCAATAAAAATTTGACTCCCACTGAGTTAAATTATACTGTGACTGAAAAAGAATTCTTAGTCGTTGTTCATGCAATCAACAAGTTTAGACACTACATAACAGGCTATGAAACTTTTGTCCATACTGATCATTCTGCAATTAGATATCTCATGAACAAACCTGTTACTAATGGCAGAGTTACAAGATGGCTTTTACTTCTACAATAATTCAACATTACTGTGTTAGATAGACCAGGAAAACAAAATACAGTAGCTAATTTCTTGTCTAGAATTCAAAATACTAACGAAGATTCTCCCGTAGAGGATAAGTTTCCAGATGAATATCTGTTTGCAGTAACTACTAAAACTCGTTGGTATGCAGATATTGCTAACTATTTGGTTACAGGGAAGCTACCTCCACACTTATTTCCTAATGAGAAAAGGAAAATCATTCAGGAGAGCTCAAAGTATTCTTGGATTTCTAATGAATTGTTCAAAACAGGGCTAGATTGTGTGATCAGAAGATGTGTTCGGGAAGATGAAATGCCTGACATCCTTAAGGCGTGTCATGACGAACCGTGCGACGGACACTTTGCTGACAAGAGGACGGCCTATAAAATCCTTTCTTTAGGATATTATTGGCCTTCTCTCTTCAAAGATGCAAAGCAATATGTTAGAAGGTGTGACAGCTGCCGAAGAATTGGGAGACCAACTCCTTCAAATGAAATGCCACTACAACCACAGGTACTCATCGAACCCTTTGAGAAATGGGCTCTAGTTTTCGTTGGACCTATTAATCCACCATCTAAGCAAAAGAAGTATATATTGGTTTGCACTGATTATGTTACTAAGTGGGTAGAAGCCAAGGCATTGCCTTCTGCCACTGAAAATTCAGTTGTTCAATTTCTTTTTGAGGATAGTTTTACTCGTTTTGGTGTCCCAAGAGAAATTGTGACAGATCAGGGAAGTCAATTTACATCTAAATTGATGGAGAAGCTGATGGAGGAATACAAAATCAAGCATAAGAAATCTACTCCATACCATCTGCAAGCAAATGGTCAAGTGGAATCTACAAATAAAGTTCTTGAAAGCATCATCACCAAGACTGTTCATCTCCATAGAAGAGATTGGGCAGAAAGGCTTCCTGAAGCCTTATGGGCCTATAGAACTACATGGAGGAACACAACAGGACATTCTCCCTATGAACTTGTTTATGGGAAAGAAGTCTTGCTCCCCATTGAGTTTCAAATCAAGACCTTCAAGATGGCAGTTCAGTTGGGGATGAGTTTATCAGAAGCCCAAAAACACAGAATGGACCAGCTGAATGAGCTAGATGAGATAAGACAAGATGCAATTTTAAGGACTGATCTAGTTCAGTATCAAAGAACTAAGTGGCATGATCGACACATCAAAGAGAAAAAGTTTCAGAAGGGAGATTGGGCACTTTTGTTTGATTCCAAGTTTAAGGACTTCAAAGGAAAATTTCAAACTCGTTGGCTTGGACCATATGAGATTGATGAAGTCTTTAACAATGGAGCAGTTCGAGTAAAGACCATTGATGAGCTTCAGACTCCTCTCATTGTGAATGGCCACCGATTGAAAGTCTACCACAAGCCACTCTCAAAGGAGGAATTTGTTAAAATGTTCCAAGAAGATTATGCAATGAGGCTGATGGAGAAGAATTCTTCTCCTCCATTAGCCTAGTCTTTGTTTCTTTCAGTTGAAAAAAAAAAAAGAAAAAAAAAAAAAAAAAAAAAAAAAAAAGGTCTCTTGTATAAGCCTGAAAACCAATCTTGGATTGGCGGCCTTATGCAGAAAATATAAGGTGAAAATCAGGGGCACCTGACACTTTATACTTTCCAAATAAAAAAAAATCTCTCTCTCTTTCCATTTCATTCGCCATTTCAATCCACTTCATCTCCATTCCATTTCATTTTCATTCCACTTCATTTTCATTTCATTTCATTCATCTCACTCCATTTCATCAATAAAAGTCCCTCTCAGGACTATTTCATTCAGTTAAGTCTTCTCTAACTACTTTTTGTGTAGACATAAGGGTGTTGTTTCAGTTTCTGCAGCTCGCACCAGTTTCCGCAGCTCGCACCAGATTCCGCAGCCAGCACACTCTGTCTCTACAGCAGCAGTACTCTATTTTCAAAAATCATAGTCAGAGGTATCAACAAGGATGGGAGGCACCTGCAAGATAAAAAAAGGCAATCATGGATCAACAACTTTAATGGTAAACCCATAAAGGTATGATCAAATTTTTTTTCCAAACAACCATTTAAAAGTCATTTTATGCATAATTATTAATCGTGGACAGAGCCACTAAATGCAATGATTAGGCAAAGATCATCCCATTTCTCCGCCATGATAATCCTTTATCCACCTCATACCCACATAACGGTCTCATAATCACTCTTAGTTTAAACTCAAATCGAGACTGCGCTTCCATTAATTAGCCGTACGAGGAAGAAGAGACCTATCGTACTACGTCTCTTCTCCACCATGATCTCCACAGCCAAAACCGAAACATGTATGTAAGCCGTCCGACTCCAAGGGATTTGGCCGTTATTTCATTCCCTTATTACTCCATTTCCGCACACATTTGAACTCATTCTCGTGCTTGTCCTCCACTCCTTCACACTTACACCATTTCCACTCTCGTTTTTGCTGTAAACTCCACGGTTTTGTTTTAAACTCCACGGCTTCGTTTCAAACCCCGCAGCTCTGTTTCAAGCTCCACAGTTCTGTTTCAAACCAGTATTACCTTGCATAACACTGCGGCTATTCCATTTACATCCGTAGTCCATCCATCTTTTCCGTGAGCATCCTCCTTGAGTATCCATACACAGTCAAAGCTTCAGCCGAAGTTGAGATGGGGAAACTGCTTAAAGCTGAACCTGAAGGCTCAAAGTATCTAGAAGGATACCCACAGACAAAGGAAGTGTTAAAGAAGGCAAAATGGTTGAAGTTCATTCAAAAATTCAAAGGATGTGATAAGGAGGTAACGAAAACGTTTGCTCGTTCATTCAAAGGACATACTGTGGAAGTAGGAGATCTGAAATTCACAGTCACAGAGAACTCCATAGCAACAACAACTAATCTACCTATGGTGGGAGACCGATGGTTCAAGAACAGAGGGGTGGAAGATCAGGAATGGAAAAATATGCTTAAGAATCCAGGTATGGACACTTCCATATTCACCAAAGGGATTCCTGTACATGTTATTAAAGAAGAATGGACTGCATTGTTGTTATTAGTTCAAATGTTTATCACATGTGAGGGCCGCTTTGGCACTATGTATATGTACCATGCTAGAATTATGATGAACTTCATGGAGGGCCATGCCATCAATTTACCCTATTTTCTGTTAAGAAGCCTAACAAAAATGAGTTCTACTGTCCAAAAGAATATAGGTAATATTGAACCTCACTTGTATCATCATGGGTTCATTAAAATTCTTATAGAGGACCAATTGAAAAACAACAATGATACATGGGAAAATTTTTTAGTCAGGAATCATTTTCAAGAGGTAACTGAAGCTTCCGCTAGCAACTCTCCTAAAGTCCCAAAAAGAAAGAGGAGAATGAAAAGGATATTGGAGCCCAAGATCCTCCCATTTTAGAAACTCAGGAGACTACTCAAGAAGAAGAAGTGGAGAGAGATAAAACCAAGAAACAGAAAAAGGATAAAGGGAAAACAATTGTCCAAGAATTATATTCATCCCCTGAACCTTCAATAGAAGAGGACTATCAAACCTTGGCTGATAGACTAGTACAACTCCAAGCTACTGCCCTCTCAAAGAAGAAACAAAAAGAAAAACAAAGCAGTCAGCAAAAGAGTACTAGTGTACAAGTGAGAAGAAGCTGTAGACTTATAGAAAAGAAGAGTGTGACTAAAGAAAAACAGTCACATTTCATTGATTTGGGCACACCTGAAAAGACTCCAATCCAGCTAGATATTGAGCCAAGTCCTCCACGAGAGGAAATTCCCTTCCAAGAAAGAGAAAACAGTCCTCAAGAATTCGAGTTTAGGCCGAGACAAACACCTGACATTGACCCTGACCAGCAGGATGCATACAATTATTTGGAGACCTTGGAGCAATCAGTTGCAGGTCCAAGCACTATATTGCCTCTTGAGGAACAAGTCCAATCTCTAAAACAAGAGGTGTTTGAGCTAGAAATCCTGAACCGACATATTACACAGGAAAACGAAGCATTGAAAGAACAAGGCAAGGTGGACAAGATTGTCCATGACAACACCATGCTTCACCTAGGACTCTGGCAGAAGAAGAACAGAAAATTGAAGAGAAAATGCAAGAAACTGAGCAGGGCCTTGATCAATTTTAAATTCAAGTGTTTAGTCAGAAAACCAAGGACAATTTTGGCAACAAGGAGAAAGAGAAGAAGGTTGGATGTTTTGGCAGAAGCATCTGAGCACATGGACTGAAAAATACTGACAAAGTTTTGGTTGCATGAGGACATGCAACATCCTCACAGTGGGGGTATGTTGAGCCTCAGACCTGCACTTCTTTTCACATCCTCTCAGCCTCCTTTTTCATTCATTTCCCTCATTTGTCACTCATTTCCTCCATCAAATTGCTTAAATCATTGTATTTTAGGACTTTCACATGGTTTATTAATTATGCTAATGACTGTGTTGTTGGATTAGAATTTTGGTTCAAGACCTGCACTTTCCGCAGCTCACACAGGGTTTCCGCAGCTGATCCCAGTTTCCGCAGCTGTTTTCT
Source organism: Pinus tabuliformis (assembly GCA_031772625.1). Taxonomy (NCBI): domain Eukaryota; kingdom Viridiplantae; phylum Streptophyta; class Pinopsida; order Pinales; family Pinaceae; genus Pinus; species Pinus tabuliformis. The sequence goes on along the minus strand of CM062807.1, from coordinate 216,271,966 downwards.
TAAACGGCATGATCCAGGTGTCCTCCGGTCAGAAGAGCCACATGGGCAAGTGCGTGGAACCAAGGACATGGTGTGTGTCCTTCCAGCTCAGCCAAATCAGTTATAAACACCCATGGTCAACGAGGGGGAAACTACGGTCAACAAAGGTCATTGGCGGTGGCACGACTCTGCGTGTTCGGTTTTAGAGCACGTGAAGCACAACTGGCCTCTTCCTCAGCCACGCAGATGATGGGGAACACAAATCCAACAGGAGATTTAGTGCCCACCTCGACCGTTGCCTAAATCCGTGGACTGTGCTAGATTACGTGTTTTTCACACAGCTGTTAGAATAGCGTAGTTTGTGATTAAGTTAGTTTTGTTTTTCTGCTATAAATAAAGCGTATCTGAACGCTGATTAGTTAGCTGCTGATATGTAATTTTGAACCCCACTGTACTTTCTATTTTGCTACGTAATATATGAGAAGACTGTTCTCCATTTGAGCGTGTAATTGATCTTTGAGCTGGCTGGAGTAGGCAGAGGGCCCCTATTTACTAAGGCCTGTACAATGCTTTTCGTTTCCTGCATTTCTTCTTATCAGTTTATGTATAATAGTTGTATAGGATGCTTTTGATTGCTATGTTTTGATCATGTACAATAGCTGTATATAAACGTTGAATTCTGCTCATTTATATTTCTGCACTTTTCCATGACTGATCAGTGTGTTTTGCAGATTTCTTAGGCGTGCCCAGGACAGTTTCTTTTCTTTCTCTTTCACAGTTAGTGACACTTGTGATCATCTTGTTTATGTTGCTGACCTTCTTTGTTTTGCAGCCTTTATTTCTTTGTTATCATTTCTTTAAGTTGCATAGTTGCTTACTACTTTTAGGCATCAAGTTGTTTACTTATTGATGGTTTCTTCTCTATAATTCAATATCTTTATTGAGGACCAAAATATCACTAACATAGCTTGGTTTAGTTGCTCAAGAACTCACAATTGCTTGGCTTATTTTTGACTGTTTCTCACATGATATATTCAGTTAAAGGATAAGAAGTTAAGAAGAAGTTAAAGTATTTGTGATTAGTCTCTCTTTTATGTAAATTTACTTCAGTTTCATATTGCTTAGTTTTAGCTAGACTTGACATAGATTTCATCTTCATTTTTCTTGCAGCAGCATAGATACTGGGCCAAGGTCATTAGACTTTTATTTGATGCCTTCATTTTCCTTTAAAAGTTGATTTCATTTCAGTTGTTGTTCAAAGCTTTCTTTAGAATACTCTTTCAGTTTCAAGAAATCATTTAGAAGTCGCCACACACACACACACACACATTCACTCATTTCATTACATCCCCATCACATTTCATTAGGAAAATACAATTGAAAACAAACTTTAAAAAGTTAAAAACGACAAAAACTTAAGAAATAGTTGCCTAAGTACATACAGTACACATCACTTCATCAGCTTACGAGCCCCGGGTTGACATTTAAAAGTTGCAATTTAGACATCACTAAATTGACCAAACAATAGCCAATCATTGAAAACAATCAAAATAAAAGAAATCAAGGCAACATAGTAGAAACACAGATAGAAATGCCTACCACTGAGGAACATAATAATGATACTCAAACTGCACACATTAAGGAAGATCTGAATCAAACAAACAAACCTCAGCTCCCTTTCAATATTAAAAATGAAATAGCTAAATTAAAGATATCAATTCCTTTGACTGAACTGGTAAAGAATGAATCTAATAGGTCACAGATAACTGAGACTTTGAACATAGGAGAGGGAGAGGATTCTGTTAATTTGAATGATGATTAGCCTAAATTGTTGTTTGGCCCTGAGGCCAATGATATTCATCAGCAAGGGGGAGTTCCTTCATTTTACATCAGCCTAAACATTCATGATAAAATTTTGCATAATGCTTTGTTGGACTCAAGAGCATCCCACAATCTCATGCCAAAGGAAATAATGGAAAGAATGAACCTAGACATTGCTAAGCCTTATAAGGATTTTTTTCTTTTGACTCTAGCCAGGTTAAATGACTTGGTTTAATCAAAGACTTATGTGTGACTCTTGTCCAGTGCCCTGTAAAGAGCATTCTAATGGACATTGTATTTGCAGACATCCCACCAAAATATGGAATTCTACTATCTCGCTCATGGGGAGAAAAAATGCAGGGATATTTGTAGTTGAATATGTCTTATGCCACCATATCCATTTTTGGCCAACCAAGAAAATTATATAGGGAGACCTTGATGAAGTACATGGTCAGTAGTGAGGAAAAGCCACAAAACTTTCCCATATACTCCATGCATTCAGATATGGACTCTTTCATCTTATACAATGCAAAAAATGATAAAAAGGAAATCACAGCCAAAGACCTTAAGTACAGAACAACTGACAGTGAGAACATATTCCATGAGTCACTTTGGCATTTAGACTTTGATGGGTCTGTAAATAGGTTAGGGGTTGGTGCAGGAGTGTGGATCCATAATATGGAAAATAACCATGCTGAGGGACATGCTTTCAGATTGAACTTCAAATGTACCAATAACATGGCCGAATATGAAGCCCTGATTCTAGGGTTACAATTGGTTAGGAAATTGGGAGCCAAAATAGTTTCCATCATGGGAGACTCAAAGCTGATTATCAAACAGATCAGTGGTGAATATTTTGTCAACAACCCTAGGCTTGGTAGATATAGGGATACTGTTTTAGACTTGATCAAAGACCTCCTAGAATCAAACTTTGCTTCCATTCCTAGAAAACAAAACATGCAAGCCCACAATCTGGCTACCTTTGCTAGTACTTGTAAATTCCATTTCAACCAAACCACCAGTACACTGCAAAAGTCAGACATAGGCCTGTTATACCAGAAAACCTCAAGTATTGGCATATTTTCTCCTAGGACTCTCAGATCTACGATTTCATAAACAATGAAGGGGAATTTTAGAATTGCAAGGTAGATACTGACTCTACAATAGATAATAATATAGAAAGTAGCTTATATATAAATATTTTCAATATAGCTAAACCAACTAAATTTACTAAACTAGAAATAGATAGTTTAGAGAAGGTAGAGATAGATGAAATAATGAATGATGATCCTGAGATTCTTAATTTGAATTTTTTTTTTTTTCCTAAAGAATTAGTACCTTTAGGGGATTTGTTTGACTCTAATGATGTAGCTAGGAAACCTAAAATGGAACCTCTCAGAACTAACATAGAAGAGGTTAACATAGGAACTGAGGATAAACCAAAACTCATCAAGATATATAAAGCCTTACCCCCAGAAGAAAAGGTCAAATATATCAATCTGTTTAAAGAGTTCCAGGATGTATTTGCCTGGAGTTATGAAGACTTAAAATCTTATGACACCAACATAATCCAACACAAAATACCTCTAAAAGAATATCATAAACCTTTCAAACAGAAGCTTAGAAGGATAAACCCAATTCTTATGCCATCCATAGAAAAAGAGGTTAAAAGAATGTTCGATGCCTAAATAATAGCCCCCATTAGATACTCAGACTGGATTTCAAACTTAGTTACAACTAGGAAAAAGACAGGTGAAATTAGACTTTGTGTAGATTTTAGAAACTTAAACAAGGTCTCTTTAAAAGACAACTACCCCTTACCAAAAATGGATCATATATTGCAAAGGGTAGTGGGCTCATCTAGGATTTCACTGTTAGATGGATTCTCTGGGTATAACCAGATATTAGTCCAACCTGAGGACCAAGCCAAAACTGCGTTTACTACTCCTTGGGGTACCTTCATGTATTTGAAGATGCCCTTTGGATTAATGAATGTAGGTGCCACATTTCAAAGAGCTATGGATATAGCTTTTGCCAAGGAAATCCATGATTTCTTAGTAGTATACCAGGATTACATCACAGTCTTTTCTAAATCTGACAATGAACACTTAGACCACCTCAGAAGAGTATTTATCAAATGCAGGAAATTTGGGATTTCTTTAAATCCTAAAAAGACACTTTTCGGTCTTGAAGAGGGAAAGTTGTTAGGACACATCATATCTAAAGTTGGGATTAGGATAGACCTTGCTAGAATAGAAGCCATCTTAACCATTTCCCATCCTCGAAACATTAAAGAACTACAGTCATTTCTAGGAAAGATTAATTTTCTTAGGAGATTCATCTCAAATCTAGCAGAATTAATTAGAGAATTAAATAACATGCTAAGAAAGGACTCAGTAATTAAATGGACATTGGAGGCCAAACAATCCTTTGAAGCTATTAAGGAAGCATTAACCAAGACTCCAGTCTTGATTAGTCCTGACTTTAACAAAAAAATTATTATTTTTTCTTTTGCTTCAAAACACACCATTGCAGCTGTCTTGCGGCAAAAGAACAATAAAGGATATGAACAGTCAATAACATTCTTTAGTAAATCCTTAAGAGATGCCACACTCAAATACAATATCATGGAAAAAAAGGCTTTGGCTTTGGTTAAGGTTATCAAATATTTCAAAGTATACATTCTGTACTCTCACATTATTGCTTATGTTCCAAACTCTATAGTCAAGGACATTTTGATTCAAAATGGGCCTAAAGGAAAAATAGGCAAATGGATTGGCACAATATTGGAATATGACAAAGAGATAAAGCCCACCAAGCTCATCAAAGGCCAAGGTTTAGCCAAACTCATGGCTAAATCTAACTGTCAGGCCCTTGATATCAACTTCATTAGTGCCCTTAATGATCAGGAGGAGATGGTGATTCCATAGATCAGTGAACCTTTTACTGATTCACCATGGTATGCAGATATTACATTTGTATTACTAAACTTACAAGCTCCTCTTGGATTGACAAGAACTAAAGCTAGATTCTTAAAAATGAAGTCATTGAGATATTGTGTTATAGATAATGCATTGTTTTGGAAAGACAATAGTGGTATTCTCTTAACATGTTATGAAACCAGCTCAAGAAAAGATAGAAAAGATAGATCAACACCTTAGAATTCAGCCTCTTCAAGGGGGCAACCTCCTTTACATTACATAAATGAGCACTTTGATTATTCAAATGAAAAAACCTCCTTTCTATATATAGGAGTCTAAGAAGTCACAATATAATCCAGCCGACCTAACAATGATAATATAAAGCCACAAAAATAACAATAGAGGGATTCTATGGGGCACAGAAATAACAATATGGGGGTAATAGGGGCACAACAATATAAATAAGGGGTATAACTACAATAGTAATGGGGTAATCACTAGTATTATAGGGACCCAACATGCCCCTCTCCTTCAAAAAAGTGTTGTCCTCAACGCTTGAGTAGTTCTGGATACTTCTGCATAAAATTCTCATCCTCCCATGTGGAATATTCAGCGGATAAGTTCTTCCACTTGATAAGATACTATGAAATTGATCGATTTCGTAGTTGTCGAGTTCTTGTTTCTGTGACTGCTTGCGGTTCCAATATAATTTTTCCTTCCTCGTCAAGTTCTGGCAATATTGTTTGAATTGGGAGCTTGTCGCCTATAACCTTCTTTAAACATGAAACATGGAAAACTGGGTGCAATCGAGAAGCTGCAGGAAGCTCCAATTTGTATGCCATAGTACCAATCTTTTGCAACACCTTGTATGGACCATAATACTTTGGTGATAATTTATTATCCTTCTTAGCTTGCTTTAGGGACATTTTCTTATATGGTTGTAGCCGTAGGAATACCCAATCACCTACATCAAAACTTCTTTCACTGTGATGTTGATCTGCCTATTGTTTCATTCTATTTTGTGCCAACATAAGGTTATCCTTTAAGAGTTGGAGGACTTGTTGTTGATGTTCGATGTGATGTTCCACTGCCTGAACCTTAGAATTTTCTCTTAAATATGATGTGATGGATGGTGGTTGATACCCATAAAGTGCCATAAATGCGGTCATTTTTGTTGCTGTATGGAAGGAAGTGTTATACAACCATTCAACCAGAGGCAACCATTTGACCCATTGTGTCTGTTTATTAGATACAAAGCAACGAAGATATCCTTCCAAACATTTGTTTACTATCTCAGTTTGCCCATCAGATTGAGGATGATAAGATGAGCTATGAACTAACTGAGTACCAAGACAATAAAATAATTCTGTCCAAAAATTTCCAGTGAAAATGGGATCTCTGTCACTTACAATAATCTTTGGGTTTCCGTGTAGCTTTTGAACTGTTTCCATAAATGCAGTAGAAACTATACTGGCTTTAAATGGATCTGATAATGCACAAAAGTGTGAATACTTGGTAAGTTTGTCAACTACCACTATGATGACACTCTTTCCCTCAGACTTGGGTAAACCTGTGATAAAATCCATTGAAACCTCCTCCCAACGTTGGCTTGGAATGGATAAAGGTTGTAATAGACCCGATGTCTTAATTGTTTCAACTTTATTTTGTTGGCAAACCAAACATTCCGCCACAAAATTTTGAATATCTGATTTAAGGCCATCCCAAAAAAATTCCTTCTTAACCCTGTGGTAAGTTTTTAAAAATCCTGAGTGCCCTCCTAAGGGAGAAGTGTGCAATTCCATAAGAATCTTTTGTTTTAGCTGGGAATTCTTACAGAGGTATAAGCGATCTCTGTACCATAACGAATCATTTTTCCAGCTAAATGTGTCAGAAGTACTGGAATCTTGTTGTAGCTTTCGAATAAGTGCCCACACTTCTTCGTCATTCTTCCATTCCTCCCTTGCTTCGTTTATCCAATCTGGTTGGATAATAGAAATGGCACACAACAATGCTTCCACATCCTCATCCTTTCTTGAGAGTGCATCTGTGACCACATTGTGCTTCCCTTTTTTGTATATGATTTCAAAGTCATAACCCAACATCTTTGTGACCCACTTTTGTTGCTCTTCAGAGGATAATCTTTGTTCTAAAAAGTATTTAAGGCTATCATGATCCGTTTTTACCTTGAAGTGTCTTCCCATTAGGTAGGGTCGCCATTTCTTAAGTGCATGGAGTATTGCCAACATTTCCTTCTCATAAATAGCTTTGCTTAAAAACTTTCCCTTGATTGGATGACTTTCGAAAGAAATGGGTCTTTCATCTTGCATTAGAACAACACCAATTCCATTTCCTGAAGCATCACATTCCACAATAAAGGTTTTTGTGAAGTCGGTGTAGCTAAGGCCGGTGCTTGGCACATTGCCTCTTTAAGATGTTCAAAGGCCTTTGTTGCTTCCGGAGTCCATGAAAATGAATCTTTCTTCAATAATGTTGTTAGAGGTGCTACTATTCTCCCATAATTCTTAACAAACTTGCGATAATACCCTGTCAACCCAAGAAATCCTCACAGATGCTTTATGGATGTGGGGATTTTCCATTCCTTAATGGCTTTAATTTTGCTAGGGTCTACCTTAACTCCTTCATGAGATACAATATGACCCAAATATTCCACCTCCTGGACTCCAAAGAAACATTTGGATCTTTTTGCATATAATTGTTTCTCCTCCAATAGTTGTAGCACCCTGTCAACATGATCCTTCCAAGACTTGCTGTAGATTAGTATATCATCAAAAAATACTAACACAAATTTTCTAAGGAATGGTTTGAAAATTGAATTCATCAAACCTTGAAATGTTGAAGGTGCATTGGTAAGGCCAAAAGGCATGACCAAAAATTCATAATGACCCTCATGAGTTCTAAATGCCATTTTCAGAATGTCTTCAATCTTCATTCTGATTTGATGATATCCCGAATGAAGATCCAACTTGGTGAAGTAAATTGATCCATGCAATTCATCCAGTAATTCCTCAATGACAGGAATGGGGAACTTATCTTTAATAGTGAGCTTGTTGAGCTCCATATAATCTGGACACATGCGCCATGATCCATCCTTCTTGTGCACCAATGCTATTGGAGCTGAGAAAGAACTTTGACTCGGTTGAATTATACCAGCCTCTAGCATTTCTGCAACCATACATTCAATTTCACTCTTTTGGATATAGGGATATCTGTACAGCCTGATGTTTGGAGGAACACTTCCTGGAATCAGATGAATAGCATGATCATGATCACGCATAAGTGGGAGACCTTTGGGAGTCTCAAATACCTTGGAATGATTGTCCAGGACTTTTTTGAGATCTGGAGAAATAGATGATTCCAATGTGGAAACATCTAGCGAACATAATTGTGCAATTACACCTCTTTGCTCCTTTTTTAGAAGCTTTGTCATGCCATTAGAGCTGATTATCTTTCCTGGTTTCCCTGCAATACCCCTTAATTAAACTTCCTTTCCTTCCGTAGAAAATTTGATGAAAAGTTCTTGAAAATTAAAAGCTATTGTACCCAAGGATTGTAGCCATTGGACTCCTAGTACAACATCAGCACCTCCCATTGGAATGGAAAGCATTGGGCTAGTCAATACATATTCTCCTATGGATAGCTTGATATTATGGCACTTTCCAGAGCAATTTATTGTTCCTCCATTTGCAATCATCACTTGACACTCTGGTACTGGATATAGGAAGCAATTCAATTCTTTTGCTACCCTACAATGAATAAAATTGTGGGTGCTTCCTGAATCAATCAACACTATTACCTTTTTCTTCTTGATTTGTCCTTCTATCTTGATGGTTTGAGGTGTGGTAATTCCCGCCAATGCATTACAAGATATGGTCGGATTTATTTTTTCTTCATCTAGGCTTTGTTCCTGGAGTATATCCTCTTCTTTTGACCTTTCTTGCTCCTTTTCTTCTTCCTCTTCACAATCTATGTAGAATAATTTCTTCTCAGCACACTTATGACCTTTTGTGTATTTGCTCTCACAACTGTAATAAAGCCCTTTTGCTCTTTTTTCTTCCAATTGTTGTGGTGTCAACCTTGTAGGTTGTGGAAGACTAGGCGCAACAACACTTTCGTCTTTATAGTTGTGAGTTGTATGCTTTTTGGTTGCCATAATTTTGCTTTCCATTTTTCTTGCTAACCTGAATGCCTTCTCTAATGAATCAGGTTCCCAAAGGTGAACATCATGTTGGATATTATCCTTTAAAGACCCTATGAACACATCAATCCTATGCTCCTCTGGAATATCTTTTACCCTTATGTTCAATTTTTGGAACTCCTCAATGTGCTCCATTATTGAACCCTTTTGTTTGAGACTTATCAATTGGCTAAAAAAAGTGTTTCTTTTTGTATCCTCATAATGTGCTATCAATTCTTCCGTAAAAATTTCCCAAGTGATAAATTGTTTACAAGAACAAAGCCATTGATACCATACAAACTGATTTGGTTCCAAATATACAGTTTCCATACGTACCTTTTGTGCGTTTTGCACATTATTGAGATCGAAGAATTGCTCCATCTGTAATATCCATGTGGCGGGATCCTTGCCATCAAACTTCCTCATATCAATTTTTGGAATATGGTGATTCTTTGATCCAACATTAGCGTCTATGGAATCATGATTAACATTTCTTTTGTTCTCATCATGAGTTTCCTTTACTACCTTTTCACCATTAGTAAGTATTTCTTGTAGAAAATATGTCAAATCTGTCTTCAAATCTGCCATGTCTGTCTTCAAATTTGTGTTCAAATATATCTTCAAATTGTCCATCTTAGCTTCCATGCCATTCATCTTAGCTTCCATGCCATTTATCTTAGCTTATGTTAACTTTTGTGAGCGTGACATTTGTTGCACTTGTTCTTGTAATTTTGATATATCATGTAGCATTTCTTCCTCTTCTTCATGAGTCATGCTAGAGATTTCAAGTTCCTTACTAGGTGTTTGCATTTTCTTTCCTCAGGGCATCAGTTACCGATAATAATTCTCTACTATGCCCTTTGAATTCCTTCAAAATAAATTTTCAAACCAAGCTTAAGCAAAAATTTAAAAAAATATACACACCTTTTTTTCACTTTGTAGGAGCTCGATATTGCCTCTAATGTATCTCTGTACTTTCCAATCATCTAGTTCTAAATTTGTGACCTGTAGTAGCTCTCTGTGTCCTCTTTCCAATGCCACCAGTCTGATCCAAATTGGATTCTCCAAGAAAGACTTATGCAGAATATCCCAAGATGACCTGATTATAGACCTTTCCAAAAGAGCAAAGTTGTATGAAGTGCCACGTGTACAATTTTCGATCTTTGGTTCTGAAAAAGATATACAAGAAACTAAAGTCTGTCCTCTTTCTGTACCTTCTTACGAAATTTCAATCTGATTCCCAGAGAGAAAGTTATGACGATTTTCCCCAGGTCACCGGTTTTGAATGTAATTCAGGAGTCTGCAAAAAGAACAACTTCCTCAGATCATATTTCCGCAAATATCACACAAAAAGCTCTGAAATTCGGACCCAAGGTTCAACGCGATTTATTCTCAAATGGGTTTTTTTGCGACTTTTGAAACGTCACAGAAAAAAAAGTTATAGCGAAAATGCCACGATGACCTGTTTGGAGCAGCAAAGCCCTAGAATCCAAAGCTCTGATACCAAATGTTATGAAACCAGCTCAAGAAAAGATAGAAAAGATAGATCAACGCCTTATAATTCAGCCTCTTCGAGGGGGCAACCTCCTTTACATTACATAAATGAACACTTCTTTGATGATTCAAATGACAAAACCTCCTTTCTATATATAGGAGTCTAAGGAGTCACAATATAATCCAGCCGACCTAACAATAATAATATAAAGCCACAAAAATAACAATATAGGGATTCTATGGGGCACAGAAATAACAATATGGGGGTAATAGGGGCACAACAATATAAATAAGGGGTATAACTACAATAGTAATGGGGTAATCACTAGTATTATAGGGACCCAACATAACATGTTTATTAAAAGATGAAGCTGACAAGATTTTGCAAGAGTTTCATGCAGGGGATAGTGGAGGACACTTGTACTGGAAGAGTACTGCTGACAAGATTTTGAGGGCTGGTTTTTATTGGCCTACTTTGTTTGCAGATGTTAAAAAACATGTGACCTCCTGTCATAAATGCCAGATTTTTGAGGGAAAGAGAAAAAATTTACCCTTGCCTCTTAAACCAATGTCCACTGAGATGCCATTTCAACAATGGGGGTTAGACTTCATTGGAGAAATACACCTAGCATCCTCAACTCAGCACAAGTGGATCCTGACAACCATAGACTATTTTACCAAATGGATAGAGGCCATACCTTCTAGGCAAGCCATGAACACTATCATAATCATCTTTCTAGAGAGTAATATCCTTTCAATATTTGGATGTCCCCAGAAGCTCATTACTGATAATGCAGCAACCTTTAAATCCAAAAGAATGATAGATTTATGTAACAAATACCACATCACCCTTGGCCATTCCACAACCTATTACCCTCAAGGTAATGGAATAGCAAAGTCATCCAACAAAAGTCTGGTCAATATTATCAAAAAGTTACTGGAAGACAATAAAAAGACATGGAACAAGAAGTTAGTCAATGCCTTATGGGCAGATAGACTGACTACTAAGAATTCTATTGGAACATCACCCTATCAGTTGGTTTATGGGATGGATGCAATTTTCCCATCATCCTTGGGACTGCCAATCATGAAGATCCTCCAGGAATTACAGGTGGAAGCAAATGATATTTAGAGAAGAATAAATCATACCATACACCTGCAGTAGACCAGAGAAAAAGTATATGGAAAATCATAGGTAATCCAGGAAAAGATTAAGAAAGCCTTTGATAAAAAGACTAAAGCAGATGATTTTCACATAGGAGACAAAGTCCTTAAGTGGGATTCAAGGAAAGAAGACAAAGGCAAGCATGGAAAATTTGGTTTTCTATGGCAGGGACCTTATGTCATTTATGGCTACAGAGGCAACAATGTCTTTTTCTTGAGAAACATAGATGGATCAGATCTACCAGGAGGACCTGTTAATGGTAGGATGTTGAAGCATTACTTTTCCACTGACTTACAATAGTTCACTTTACTTTGCATCATTGTACATAACATTGCAGAGTGTAGATTGGATTGGATGGTAATCCTTTGAAGTTGAAGCTCGGAGAGAAGGCCCTGAGCTTTGGAGGATTTATTGTCATAAGTATCAATAATGTAGATTCACAGAAGGACACTTTGCAAGGTAACTTCAGCCACAATTCAAAGGCTACTGATCTTTAGAGTTCTTGACATTTCACTAAGAAATTCCATCCCCATGTGGAGCCACTGTTAGAGTCCTATAGTGATAGGATTCATAATTTTGAATTAGCTAAGGTTAAGCCTTGTAATATTGTACATAACTTTGATTTCTACAAATGTTTTCCAAATTAAAAACTAAAAAATGTAAAGAGGTTATGTACTAAAAGAAATATCAAAGGACAAAAACAATAAGAAATGACCAAAAAATGAAAATATATGAACCCCAGACACAAAAACTGATCATGAAAGTGTGCAAGTCCAAGTGCCACTACTCTTTACTTTACTGTCTTCAATAATGGTTGTGTGCAACTTGTCATACATGCCACAACCCATGGTAGTCAAACTACTTGATCTTGACTATTTCATGCTTTGAATTTTATATTTATAGTTAGAGAATATAATTTGAGCAAACAACTTAATCTTGGCAGATCATTAGATAGGTAGAGAAAATAAAAGGATTTCATTAGCTTAATTTGAGCCCTTGGAAGATATAAGGTTAGAATTAGATAGTTTACTTTTCAAAAGAAAAAAGAATGATAAGGGTCTACTAGCCTAAATGCACCCAAATAAGTGAAGAAAAAATGTTAGGGTAAGTAACGGGTAAGTAGAAGAAAGGTTGCTGAAGTATAAAGTTGATTGGACAAAATCACTTGTATCATGCTTAATTATATGTTTCAATGTGCATAAGCAATTAAGAAAGCATAAACAAAGGTTTACAAGGTGATTTAATTGACTTCCCCTCATTTATTTCACAATTATACTTACTAATTTCCCCATCCACAAATATGTTCTAGTACTAAAAATCCTTCAAGTCATAAAGGCTTAGAGAATTTTTTTGACTTTTGGTGGGACCAGATCCTCGACTTAATGACTTATGGACATCAAGTGTTGGAATTCCCTTCATAAAAGTCATTTCCCTTCATTACCCTAATAAAACCCTTTTCCTAAGGTTAAACTCCATTTTCCTATGAAAAGTAAACAACCTCATGTTAAATTCCGTTTCATTCAAAATACCCACAAAAATATTTTATCCTAAGTATAAGTGTATGTGAAGAAAATGCACAAATATTACATTATGCTTAGTAGTATTTTCACTTCGCTCATTTAAGTTCATATTAATTTTTAACTTAATAATATAGCTCCCGATATACCTTTTCCCATATATAAATAAATCCCGTATATAATACCCTAACCCTTAGTTTAACTATAAACTATATTCTTATCCCATACCCCCGAAAAAACCCTCTTAACTCACCAATTCTCGGTCAAGTTAAGATAATCCCTTCATTAACCCCGTCTGACCATTTAATCCCATGTTTAACTCGTAAATAATCCCAAACCACCATGGATTAAAGCCCCGACCCCCCCCAAAACCTTTGCCCATTTCATACGTGCTAGTTTGTCACTGGATTGTCGTCTCATCATTAGCACCCAAATCAAATGGTTCACAGCCATATTGGGTTCCCCCGATATCCGACCTTTACCCATCTGATAAAGTGGTATTGCCCAGGTCCCTATCTGCTACATGTCAAGCGTTAAGGTAGATCGGGTGACCTCGCCAAAATACCACCTCCTCCATAAAAGCGGTGCGATAGCTTGGGAAACCACCTCCCTGCCCAACCCAAAAAACTGCCCACTATTCATTTGTAATTTACCTGCCAAAAAATAACCGTTGTTTAATGCAAAGGTCGAGAAGCCCTATTTGGTCTTTTTATATCAATTTATTTGTAAAACCTATGCAAGCCATTACGACACCTTCAAACGTTGAAATCGCCAATTGACCTCAATTTCACTCCTGAAGAAGTTGCAGAGGCCCCAATCAAGCTCTCGGTCCATACCAGAGGCCATTTAGCCTTTTGCAGTTGCCGAGAACACCAATTTGAAGTTAATTCACCCGAATTCTAGGTATTTGAAGAGAAATTACCAGACACCCTTTCAATTCGAAAACGTTCAGCCTTTAAAGTTTTTTAATTAAGTAAAATTAATTGAAATTATTTTAAAATTAAAGTGTGTGCCTGACTAAAATACCCAAACCCTTTTGAAAGTTTCCAAATTACCTTCAAACCTCTTATATACACCTATATAAGTCAAATTCAAATCCACAAGAACTGAATTATGGTTGCCCTCGTCACCATGGATGTCAGACCAGTCACAACCCCTCATTTGGACCTTGACCACCTTCCCTTGGCGGACAGGGATTTTCAAATCAAAGACACAAGTGCCTATACACTCCTACTCAAAATTCATTGTTTGAGTAAGGACAAATATCTAAACCATACTGATGACATTGGCCTTTGGGACTCCAATTTTCCAAAATACTAGTTTCCACAAGTACATGTATTTCCTGAGATTGTCCATATGTGCCATGCTTGTTACATTCCTAGCCAAAGTGTTATAGGGAAAAGTGTCTACTCAGAACTACTTATCCCACTAAGGTGCGACAGCTGCCTTAGAAACAAACAGAGTAAAGCTACTTTCATTTTTCCTTTATGAATTATAGATAGAGAGGAACAAAAAGACCAACCTCTGTCTTGCGCTAATCTCCTGATTTGATTCCTCTCTTCCTTGATAGTCTTTCGCTACTTGTTCCCTTGCACGCCCAGCTTCACAAAGTACCTGTAAGATCACAGTATCATAGCACTATACAAAGACATGGATCTATAATCATAAACAATCTAGGATCAGATGTAAATTGACCATACAAATGCAGCAAATATCAATGACACAAGAGCATGGAGGAAAACTTGAATAACTTTTATTGATAAATAAAAAAAGAGCCAAGAGGAGTTACAACCAGTTGTTCTGACCCAACATCAACCTCTCAGCAAGGAATCCCCTCTTCACCTCATACAAAGCTTAGATCACCCAACAATCTGATGTTTGTCTCAAGAAACCAACATCAATTCCTTACAATATGCAAAATTCCAGCCTCCGGATCTCTGGGATGAGGGATCCATATATAGATATCTGTAATGGAGATGAGTCAACTTATGATTTGATTAGTGTCTTCCCTCTGATAGTTCTTGCTTCCACTTGGAGATTGATGATCTCTTACTCATCCTTGGTCGAATTCAGAGAGGCAAGTGTCGCAGGAGAAGTTTCTAGAAGCTTCCATTGCCTCTCCACCTCGCGGAATGACACTGCCATTTTTCATATCTCACCCATCGCACCCCATAAAAGGGATTTTTGAAATGCAATGCACCCACACAGTGTACTTAGGTGAGATGCAACGCACTTGGCCAGTGGAGCAGCTGAAATGATCCTGTTTTGACCAATTCTGAGAATTTTTTCATGGAGAACTTCTGGGAGAAGCTGTAATCTGTTGACCTTGTTCCTTTAGGGGTTAGAACAACACTTTTAGGGACTTAGGAGCCCTTGGTTTATGGACATTTCATGCTTGGGGTTGTAGGGCCCAAAAATGTCTATAACAGTTGCCCCCTAAAGCATGAGGTCGTTAATCTTTTGATGTCGGGTGAAATGCTTTATTATGAGGATCCGAAGTTCTTTCAAGCTAGGAGGAGACCTGTAATAAGATACAGTACAATACATTATCTTCATAATATTTTCATGATCTAGCTGAGGCGGGCATTCCCATGCTCAATTTTATAAATTCATTTTCATGTACATAGGACAGACAATCATCTGAGTGTAGACTGATGATTCTGGTAGAGCCATCATCCCTTTGATTGGATGATTATCTGTGCAGCAATGATGTACATTTGATGTCTTTATTTCCCTGAATATATATCGCAGCTCGGATGGATGAAACTAGATCCGGGGTCTTCAATCTCATTCGATCTTCACTCGAAGTACAAGTCGATCCATGTGAAAGATGTTCTGGAGTCGAACATGGAAAGACATCGCCTGATTACCGGCCAATGATGTAAGCTGTTAACAGGCACGAGAGGAATCACCGATAATGATAATGACCCTCAAGGTACTCCAGTACAATTCACGTGGTGTGAATAAAGGACTTGGCGTCGAACACCACGCAAAATCTTTCGGTCGAAGGCCATTGATGTAAACCTGTCGCCGGAAGTGAGAAACTTGCCATTGAGGCATGCAAGCTTCAAAGTACTGAATGGGGTGTTCCTAGATCGACTTCTTGGATAATGAGCTGATGTCGACAAGAAGCGATCCGTCACAGGAGGGCCTTAATGAATCCCACATCAATGACACGGAACGGAGCAAATGATTTTAATGGAGGTGAAAACGATCTGGTGATATAAGGTTCAGGGTGGCGATCATGAAAGAATGGAGTATAAATGTATGGTAGTGGGTGAGACACAGGTGAATTCTCTGAATGAGTTCTCTTGAACATACCGGTGACACTGACGTGATGAATTGGTAGCATTAACCCCAAATGTGGATGGTATGATGGGACCATGGTGATGTGACCGGTGAATGAAACAACCCAACCCGACTTGGATGCGGAGTGAAAGTGTCATGTTCAAAAGCGACTTGCTACCAACAAAGTTTCTTCAAGATTTCTTCCCAATTTTTCCCCAGTCATTGCTGACCAGTACCTATTTATTTTTATCAAGCTTGAGGAGGATAACATATGCTTGTTCTATAATTTGCCCTTCGGGCAAACCCATCGCTATGCTTTAACGAGCCTAGCGATAGTGAAACTCGTTCTCGTCTATAGACAAGTTTGTCGCTATTAAAATTTTAACGAGTTTAACGACAAAGATAACTCGGTCCTTTTCAATTTTAGAGTCTGAAAAGGAATGTAAAGGAAACTCCAAAATTCCTTTTTCGTCATCTAATACCTTAAGTTCGAAAAAGTATAAAACAATACAGAAGGGATGAATTTTCGATACTTTTAACGAGCCGAACAAAACAAGCGCTCGATCTTTTTGTGTAATAATCCCTTAGGTCCAAAAAGATTAAAATTTAGAGGAGGGATAGCACTTCCGGTCCCTTTAACGAGCTGGAGAGGCCAAAAAGAGCTTAAAGGAGACTCGTCTTTTGAGGAACGAGTGATAAAATGGGTAGCAACTGATTCCAGGTAAGGTTTGGAATTTTCCAATCACGGCAGTGTTACAAGGATGGCTAGTGAGATCACTCTTCGCAGCTGTTCCTCAAAATGGGTAAACAATCAAATGGAGGTGAATGATCGGCCAATGTAAAAGTGGAGGTGACGATGCAAACACGACAAAGGCTTTAATGGCTGAAGTACTACATTCACGATGGTTATTTACTGGGGATTGGTTCATTTTTTAATGAGCTTAAACTCTGGGGGGAACATGTGCTCATTGCTTATGTTTATTTTTTAATGAGCATGAAGTCCGCGCTAAAACTGCTCAATTAATCCAGTCATGTGATAAGAATGTCTCGTATAAAAACGACAACTTTTAGAGTTTTGCCCCACATCCTTTCTTTATGCAAGTTAAGAAACGGCCAATCCTACGAGTTTAAAGGGTTAGAGGACCTACAAATTAAAAAAAAAAAATAGTCGCTCTTCGCTTGCATGCCAAAAGGTTTGCATGCCCCCAGGTATAAAACAGAGTTTCAAGGTTACCTCTTCTTCTTTCCGTCAAAACATTTGTTTTATCGGGAGAGGTCTACCTCTTACAGGTTACCAAAGATTGCTCTATTTACGGCGTAAACAAAACACTTCTTCGGCGATGTTTATCGAAATAAACAAAGGTGAGTGGCAATGCTTGCCAACCCACATAACTTTGACAAGAGAATCTTATTCCAGAATAACCCCCTCTTCCAATCACGGACGGGAGTACAGACTAGTCATATTTTCTCGCGGAAACCTACCCTATACCCGAAGTTTTCCTGCCGAAGCAGACCAGGGTGCATGCCCCCTGGGTTTCAGTCATGTCCCCTGGATTACTCGCGCTCATCGGGCGGACGGACTGGGGATTGAGACATTTATTTCGTGAAAAGACCATTCATGGATGGTATATGACTATTTTCTCTATATGATCCGGGAAATGAAAGCTGGTCTACGAGCTTGACCACTCTTCCTTCGTGCGGAAAACACATTACTCTAAAGAGTGAGGAGACAATCGCTCCCATGCAATAAATATAGTCTCGTCCAAGGAGTAGATTATAATCCAGGGGTCCTTGAACTACCATTACGTTCATTTGAACGGTTTTCCCTCTCAATGTTATGGGCACATTGGGAAGGATCCCTAACGGTCGACTGGTTCCTTTATCAAAGCCTGTTAGATTTCTCATCTCAGGAAAAAGCGATGGCGAACCAAGCGCTTTCCAAGCAGTTGAGGAAAGGATACTCACAAAAGCCCCTTCATCTATGATGGTACCAGCCATAACCATTCTGTATATTTGAACAATAATTCAGAATGGTACACTAGTTGGTAAATGGGGTCTGCCTAGTTGATTCCAATCAAAGGAGACAACTAGGTTGCTTGGAGGTGGGACCGAATAGACGGCCGGGTATGACTTTGACGAACTTCCTTCCTGCGGTAAAGGAACGGGTAAATTGCCCCCATGTTCATTGGAGTCTGTGCTTACAAAAAGAATTTGGACGGTGTCATCCTTGTTCTCTTCGGTGATTGTATCATCTGAAGATGGAACCTCTGAAGGAAAGACTAAGTCAACTACTGCCTCGACCTTTTGAATTTCGTCTGGTATGGGTTCAGATGGTTTGTCTTCAATGATAGATGCTTCAGCCGACCACCTAAGCGGGCCAGCCGAATTTTCAACTAGTGACGGACTCGGCAAGAGTTTTTTATATCCAGGAGGAAGTCATAACGGTGAAACCGGATGATCGTCCAAAACTCTTTTAGCCTCGTCTAAGAAGGGACAACGGTGGACGGCATGATTGCCTTCGCACAGTTTACAAGGAAATCTATATTTTCCTTTTTGTCCTGGGGCTTCACTTTCACTAGTCGACGGTGTGTTTTCAACATGATCATCAGAGGTTGACGACACCGGGTTGTGCAAACGAGGAGACCAGTCCCTTAGGATCCGAGGGATGCAAGGAAAATCTCTATGATAGTGGTCTCCTTTGCAAATGACACATGGCGATTTAGGCCTGGTCGGTGCAGTGTGTGGATTTTCGCTAGACGACACTCGTTTGCCCCCGTTCGCTTTTGGCTCCTTCTTCTTCTTCTCTTTCTTCTTCTTTTCCTTCTTCTTCTCAGGTACTTGACTTTTGGCTTTACCAGCCCCATCAAGCGAAGAGGAAGGAGGAGAAGAAGAATTAGAGGAAGTAGAAGGTTGGTGGGTAACTCTGGACTCGTCTAGTTGCTGACTCGATTTTTCAGGAATTGCGGTGTTCTGAATGACAGAGGTTGAGAAGAGCCATACATGCAAGCCGATCGTCAGTCCTGGAAGCGACAATGTGGCCATATGGGGTGCACCAACATCTCCCCAAGAGGAGAAGGGACTAGGATTTCCTCCAAGGGGAATTCCTTGGTTAGTGGATTCCATTTTCTCAACCCAAGATCAACGTA
Organism: Pinus tabuliformis; assembly: GCA_031772625.1. NCBI lineage: Eukaryota > Viridiplantae > Streptophyta > Pinopsida > Pinales > Pinaceae > Pinus > Pinus tabuliformis. Next base: position 216,252,440 of record CM062807.1, on the reverse strand, counting down.
GGAAAGGGTAATGAATATTCCGTTTAAAATAAATTTTAGACGCTTTGACACAACTTGTTTTTTCAATTTTTAAGAGTCGAGAAAAAACAAAAGATGACTCTAGTCTCCTTCGATTTTTAATGAGCCTGAAGTGACAAGTGCTCAGATGGACCTTTTCTGTTAAAGAGTCTGAAAAGGAACGAAAGGGACTGCTCTGGAAATCTAGGTAGAGGGATTACCAAACCAATCGCAAAACTGCAGAATACTTTTTACGGTACGATAGTCAATCTTCCCGAATGCTGTGTTCAGTGCATTGCGATCGATAGGGCGGCAGACACGACTTCCTATGGATAAAGGATTAAGCCTATTGGGGTCTCCCAAAATATACTCGACGGTACGTGGGAGCACAAGTCCGTACTGGCACTTATCGTCTCAAAGTGGAGGAATCACCCAACCATCAGTGAGAACAACAGTTACCAGGCTTTATGACGCCGGAATACGTCTCTAGCCTAGACTTCTAAATGTTGTGCGTTAAGTTCCAAAGCATTGTTAGATTCATTGAATTTATTTTATAGTTGATCTTGTTTATGAAGTTTTCCTTTCAGGTTCACCGCGAGATGTAGATGTAATTCCTAAAATACAATCTAAGATGATAAACAATCTTTTTATCTTCTTTTTATGCAATGAAAATCCTAGCTACTAAGGAAAGAAAGACAGAATCTTTTCACAAAGAGCAAAGAGCACACTCTAAATGCACTTTCCTAAATCAAACCAATCAGACTGTCTATATGCAAATGCACATGCATGTATTTGTTTTCGACTTTCTTAGTATATGAATGATAAGAAGAAAGTTGATGCACAAATCTGAATTTCTTTTCAAGCGACAAATATCAACAAGTTTCTTTTCAAAATAAAAAATGGAGACGATCACAACATCTTACGATTTTGAAATGAATACTTGTTTTTGACACTAAAAAATTTACAAATTCAGACCAAAAACAATAGTAACAGGATAATCGACCATCAACAGCAATCAAACTCTTTCCTACGATTGAAATCGACACTTGCGACAGTTTCAAATCAAAGGACGGCAGTACGATTATGCTACTTTTGCAAAGGAGAATTGAAAATGACTCAACAAACACACAAAAACATTTACAATTCTTTTGTACAAAGGAGGCGGAATAATAGCAAGGAAAAGGGGTTTCAAACAGACATATACTGATCACAGGCAGCAAAATTCAGGAATAGAACTGGAAAGAATGAATCACAGAAACCAAAACTGCACAAAGCCTAGTCTGATCAGCGCACCTGTAACATAGGGAATTTGAAATGCAGCGCACCTTCTCCACTCGGGAAGTGTGCTGAAGTTCAGATTCTCTGAACAGTACCTGCGCTGGGCCAGAAACGAGACTCTGTTTGGGTTCCGGGTCACAGTTTGCAGTTCAGTTCATGGGTTTTGGCCGAGCAAAAGGTAATCAGTAATGCAACAATCAGGGGTAGATCTAAGGAGGATCTAAGAGCTATCAGAAGGGAAATCAGAGAGTTTGTGAATCAGTTGTTTAAATCATAAACAGGTCCCATATATGGACTGAAGTAGCATTTATCTACTTTGCATTTGCTATGGAAAATGCAGTTCGAATGGTACCTGTAATTTTATGAAATAGACAACAAGAAAGATAAACAAACAAACTAATTCTTCCCCAGCGGAGTCGCCATTTTGTTACAGGGAAAAGTGTCTACTCAGAACTGCTTATCCCACTAAGGTGTGACAGCTGCCTTAGAAACAAACAGAGTAAAACTACTTTCATTTTTCCTTTATGAATTATAGATAGAGAGGAACAAAAAGACCAACCTCTGTCTTGCGCTAATCTCCTGATTTGATTCCTCTCTTCCTTGATAGTCTTTCGCTACTTGTTCCCTTGCACGCCCAGCTTCACAAAGTACCTGTAAGATCACAGTAGCATAGCGCTATACAAAGACATGGATCTATAATCATAAACAATCTAGGATCAGATGTAAATTGACCATACAAATGCAGCAAATATCAATGACACAAGAGCATGGAGGAGAACTTGAATAGCTTTTATTGATAAATAAGAAAGAGCCAAGAAGAGTTACAACCAGTTGTTCTGACCCAGCATCAACCTCTCAGCAAGGAAGCCCCTCTTCACCTCATACAAAGCTTAGATCACCCAACAATCTGATGTTTGTCTCAAGAAACCAACAACAATTCCTTACAATATGCAAAATTCCAGCCTCCAGATCTCTGGGATGAGGGATCCATATATAGATATCTGTAATGGAGATGAGTCAGCTTATGATTTGATTAGTGTCTTCCCTCTGATAGTTCTTGCTTCCACTTGGAGATTAATGATCTCTTACTCATCCTTGGTCGAATTCAGAGAGGCAAGTGTCACAGGAGAAGTTTCTGGAAGCTTCCATTGCCTCTCCACCTCGTGGAATGACACTGCCATTTGTCATTTCTCGCCCATCGCACCCCATAAAAGGGATTTTTGAAATGCAACGCACCCACACAATGTACTTAGGTGAGATGCAACGCACTTGGCCAGTGGAGCAGCTGAAATGATCCTATTTTGACCAATTCTGAGCAGCTTTTCATGGAGAACTTCTGGGAGAAGTTGTAATCTGTTGACCTTGTTCCTTTAGGGGTTATTAGGGACTCAGGAGCCCTTGGTTTATGGACATTTCATGCTTGGGGTTGTAGGGCCCAAAAATGTCTATAACACAAAGAGCTATAATGTCTCCAGACCAAAAAGTCTTGTTTACTATTATAGCTAAGTCAATCAATGAAATGTTGCAAGTCCAAACCTGACCCCACTCTCCATTGGGGATTTGTTATACCAGTACACCAAATTGAGTCCATCTAGACTGGCCCAAATATTCCAAACTTTCATTGTAGAAGAGCAGCACATTCCTACAAATGCCCCTCCATATGTTTCTACAATTTTCTCTGAAAGGGGCAACCAAATTTTAATCATGATATCATGTATTCTAGGCTATACCATAGATGAATTCATTGATGAGCTCATCTTGGCATTCATGTCCATTTTCACCCTAGGAAAGTCTCCTGCTACTTTGTATAATTATGCCCAGTTCATAGCTGAAAGGATGCATGAACAATTTACCAGAATGCACAATGAGAGAGTATTCAAGTACTCATCTATACTTTACCACATGTTTTTTTATTATCAGTCAGACAGATTTCCCTTCACCATCCAGAAGCTAGATACTAAAGGCCAACCTAGGTCTGTTATATTTTGGACACCACTATTCCACATGTATTCATCACCATACACCTACACAGACTTCATTGACTCTTTTGTCCATCCAGTCATGACTATGCTGACAGGAAGCCCTCCACCTAGAATAAGCCAAGAAATCAAAAGAGTGCTCCAATTGTCCAAGCAAAGTAAGGTGGGAGATTGGTACCTTTACCAAAATCACACCGAAATAAGAATCTATGGTTGCCAGCTTGCCCTGTACAAACTGCCCAAATACCTCCCCTTGAGGTTATTTTATCTAGAATATTATAGGTAGATAATGAACTCTGATGATATCAACGTTGTCTCAGCCAAGAAAAGGACTCAGTTTAAGATCAAGAACCAGTTAGGCCCTTTTATTTGAAATTCTAGAGAGGCAGGAGAGGAAGCAGATCAAATTCTGCAACAAATGAAGTTTAAGAAAAGTTTCATGTGGAGGTATGACCCTCGAGGGTTTATGACTAAACTAAGACAAAAGGCCAAATTGGGACCTTACATTCATCACCCTATACCAGAAATAGAAAGATATGCCAACCAATCTGAGTGGTTGGAAAACACTCTCGTAGATAGGGTAGTACAAAGGTAGATGTTGAAAATACCTTGGTTGATTTAGAGAAGCAACTTGCTGAAAGATCATTCCTGCAGGTACCAGAGCAAGAAAGAAACATGAGTACCCTTCCTGTTTTCCAAAATCCTCAGAATGAGGAAAAGAATCCCAAAAGGAACAGAGAGGAAGCCTCCAGCTCAGGTATGGACACTTCCAATGTACAATGTGTAGCCATAGAAAAAGGCCTAGGCTCAATCTTATTTCAGAATAGGAAGACACAAAAGGCTTAGTAGAAATAATGATGCTGAGTTAGACATAAGAAAAGGCACAACTCCATCTGGAGAAGCACAGGAGCCATCTACATCAAAAACTCAAATTTTAGAAAGGCAGCTCAGTGTAGAAGTCTCCTCACTCATAAGCCTGCTAATAGAGATAGGGACATTAAGGATAGGTTCAAGGAGATAAAAATGAGAATTGAGAAACTGAAGGCAGAATCTTATGCACAGTATTTCAAGCTTACAAAGTAGGTTGATGTAAACTTTTGACATCAAGGAAGGAAAGATGCAAATGTCTTTCATAAAGCCAACTGTACAACAATTGAGCCCATCAACAGATTTCAAGAAGATAGATTTTGAAGTATTGGCAAGGGATATTCATCCTGTTGACCAAATTGAATTTCACAAGAAGGCTAGACAAATGATTTACTCCACCCTTACAGGAAAGGCCATGGCTACTCATCAATTACAAGATTCATTGAATAATATGTCGTCCCAGTATTAGTTGGAAAAGGCCTCCTCACAGGCCAAAGACACCAGGATCAAGTCTTTGGAAGACTTGGTAATTGAATTGGGACATGATCCCAAAGACATCAAGGCTACTGAACAATTAATCAAAAGGAAGATGATGACATTTCAACCCTCAAGAAACAGTTGAAGATACCTCAAATACAGCACCCCCAGACACAAGAATTCTTGCAAAGGCAAACAAAGCATGAAGAGTTGATGGACTTAGTCCTTAAACTCAATGATCAATTGAGGGAGACAGAAAAGGAATTGGACAGCTTAATCCAAGTAAAACAAACTGATCTTGGGACTAACTCAGCAAATGTCATCCCAGAAGTTACCACGGTTATTCCTTCCACAATGGTAGCCTCATTGGCTCCCACAGCTCCAATGGCCACAACACTACCGACTTCTACAACATCTACATCAAGTGAAGAAGAAACAAAATTGGTTAAAGCTATGGAAGAAATTTCCATACAAACAACATAGAAGAATAATCTCAAAGAGAAAGTGACAAGCTTGGAAACTGATTACAAGCTTGACAAAATCATGCACAAAGAAGAAGTGCAAAAGGCTACCAAGATGAGTGAAAGATTGAAAGCCCTGGAAAATGACTTGACACTGAAAGAACCCCTTGGGCAGGCTAAGGAACAACTATGGGCCAATATCATTGAATCTGTCAATGATATTTGGCCATCTATTCAGGTGATTTTCGAGCAAATAGATTTGATAAAGCTGGCCACATAGGCCATCTAGAAAGTAAAAGCAGAATTAGGGAAAATGCCAGAAGAGGTTGCCAGAATTATCCAATTCCTTAACAGCAAGAATAAGTATGAGCTGTAGGAATTGGAAATAGAGGACAAAACATAGACAATTTTGGAGGTCAAAAAGGTCCTCCCAAAAAGGAACATGATGCAAAATTTGGAGGATAAGTGTCAGAATATGCAGCTAGCCATTGACAGATTTATGGCTAAGTTACAGATTTTGAGAGAAAAGGGATTACCCAATCCCTTAGTGATAAATGATAAGCTGATGACATAGGAGGATTACAACAAGAAAATCAGAGAGGTAGAAAAAGATCAGGTAAATACATCATCAATGAAGGCATTGCCAACATGCAAAGTACTCTACCAAACATTTGAAAACTTGTTTTACCTCCAGCATGAGGTAAAACACTTGTTTATCAATAAGCCTACTTTTTCCAAATACACAGAGGCAGATGAAACATATAGAAAGATGCTAAAAATCCAATTACCTGATGCTGAAACATGGGAGAAATTAACTGATTTACTATAGAAATATGTAGTAAAAAGGTTAATGTACAGTAAAAGTAAAACAACATGGTAAAAGGATGTTGACAGATCAACAGAGTCAAAGTGTATTAGAGTCAAAGTGTATTAGATGAAAGGCTAAAGTAAATGAAGCATCCAATGTGAAAGATCAAACAACAAAGCAGATTAAAGGGAAAAATATCAAATCCAGCAGAACCAAAATAAAAGGGACAACATGAAACAGTTCAATAGTTGTCTCTATCTTCTTGCAAGAAGATATTTTTCTTTCCTAGATTAAATCTCAAATTAGTTTGAGATATTTTGTAATAAAATTTTGTATAAATACTTCACAATTCTAAGTATGTAGGGTGGATTCTATTATACATTTATATAGACTTCTTGATCAGAAGACCTAAAAGGTTATTGTATCATGTGCTGAGCCAACAAGCTGTATTGATTGATAAAGATCAAATATTTCCAAGGATTCATGTGTTGAGCGAATTTCAGACAAGTATTTTCATCTGTTATTGTTATTTTTCTCAAATTTATTCATAATATTTAATGTGTTTCTCAATCTAAATGTTATAACTGGAATAATATTTCAGAACTTGTTTAATTACACTCTGTATTAACAATTATGCATTTAAATGTTTTCTTTTGATATTTAAATTAAAGAATTCTTAATTTCTCTTTGGTTTAGATTGATTTCTTGAATATCCAGGTTAAAGGATTCTTAGTTTCCCTTTGATCTTGATTACCCCTTCATTCCTCATTCATTATCTGGGTCTGAGAACCCTTAACTGCTCTCTCACCCCGAGTGAAACCATTTCACCCCTCTGTCTCAAAGATCTGAAAAACACTCTGCTATCTTGCCCTTGGAACATCCCCTTTAGTGAGTTAATTCTAGTTTTTCTTCCTTATTGTTTGACTCCATAGCCCAATGGTATAAAGACATCAATTTATCCATCTGCCTAAGCAGATCCCACTACCCAATCTCAAATATAAATTAAAAATCCCTTGAACAATCATAACTAGCCTAAAAACATCTTAACTAAAACAAAGTTAAATTTTAAAGAGAGAGCCCTCTCGAGCATCAGGAAGGCTACGTCCTGATCTCCAAAAGCGGTTTGTGGTTACCTTTGGTTTTTCTTTCTTTTTACTTCAAAAGAATTATCAGAGTGATAACACGTAGATCTTGATAAACTCGTGAGAAAAATCCTGGGGAAGATTTGACACTTCGCTCCCCAATATGGTCGCCAAAAATGTTAGCACTCCTCAGTGTCCCAAGCCTGAGAAAGGAAGCCAAGGAGGTAACCTCAAGCCAATATTTAGGCATGGAAGCTAGCCCTACCAAATTAGAGAGGGCTCTCTCTAGGATCTCAAGTCAACAAAGTGACCAGAGAGGGAATTCAGATGTTAGGCTAGATATTAAGCTCAATGGTGTTTGATTTTATGGTTTTGTGGATGAAACTCATAGATGAAGGAACTAGGTTAAGGTTTGTAATGAACAATTGCAGAGATATAATGGGGTAAGGTAGGCATGATCAGTGATAGAAATAGTTTGTCGTGGTGGTGCAGAGATGAAAAGGTAGAGGATTAGAATGAGCATGTAACCATGAATTCATTCATAAAGAAGAAATAACACTTGCATGAAAATCTCATCAAAACAGAGCATATAACTTACGAATTTTGTTTAAAACTCATGAGATGATCACAAGAAAGCATAGAGATGGTAGGAAAAAGAAATATCAGAGAAAACACTGTCACAGAAACATACGACAAGAATCCCAAGATAATAACTGCAACTGCATGTTATATTACTGCAAAATGTACACTAGCTCCAAGCTATGATTCACAAACATCCAACCTACAATACTTCGAAATCTGAAGTATTTATACAATTATTTACAAAATAAATATCTTGAAACATAATTCAAGATTTATTACAAAAATTATAAAAATAGATCAAATTGCTAATAATATTAGTCGAATGAGTTCTGGTGCTGTTCTGGGCATTCTGGTAGTAACTGAGGCTTCAAATAAACATTGCTATTAATCTTGCTGGATGATGAACTGCACTTCTGTCCCTATTTTTCTACATTTTGTTTGAGCGAAGGCAGAAAGGATGATTTGGTTCTCTGTGAAAGGAGGTCGTGATCATTCAGTAGGGAAATAATATGAAAACAACGAAAAATCGTGACCGGGAGCACAAAAAATGAACTGATTTGACCATCCGAGGGAGGGTAACGGGAGGATTATTATCCGTTGATTTGGGACAGCTAATTCAGACTGATTAAAACATGAATGAAAATGAAAATGAAAATGGCGCCAACATTTTGCATTGGAAAAGAGAGGGAAGTAGAAAGTAATTAGACGAAACCTTCTTAATGACAAAGAGGTGAAAATGTGCATGAGGAAGTCGTGAAAGTACAAATATTTGCATTACGTGGGTCCACAATGTTCTGTTCGATGGGAGGAGGCCATGCCTCAATGGCTGGGTCCACAAAGTTCTATTATTGAAGCTTGTATTTAATATCGACGTTTCTATATCTTTTGATGTTTATAAAGTAGTTGCTATCTCATTATTACTGATAGAAGTTAGCGATAAATGAATAACATGTGTTTATGACCAACATTCTCCATTGCTAACTATTCTTATGATGTGTTAGCTTACTAATAATCACTACTATAAATTATTCAATTAGTCCCTGTACGAAAGAAAATATGTTTTTTAATTAAATATATCTTAAAATAATTTATTAAAAAATAAACATAGTTAATTAAAATATTATAAAAAAATTGTGAATAAATATTTAAATTTAAATTGATGATAATATTTATAAGAGTCTTTGATCGGGGAAAGCTAGTAGAGGGGCATCGGTGGGATCCATGTCACTGTCATGATATTAATTGTAAGGGACAGTGGGTGGTGGTGTGGCCGCCCTCACACATACCACCTCACGCAAAAGTTGGCAAGGTTGATTAATAGGCCCTAAGGCCGACACTTGGAGATGATTGTAGGAACGATTCTCGGATCCATTGCAAGTGGATCTGAGCGGCATTTAGGAAGCAATGCTAGCTTAACATTCTTTCTTAGACAAGGTTTCATTACTAGGGTGGCTGTGAACAGTAAAGACAAGGCCCGAGCCATAGTTGGTGCGGAAGAGTTTACCCTCATGGTCGCCTTCTCTACAGGTATGTTCACATCGTCAAATTCCTGCACACCATGCTTCTTGTGCATTGCATGTATCTAAAAAGGTTGTTGATGGTCGCGTATGTTGCATATTTATGGTTTAGAATGCATTTATTCCTAGAAATGTGGGGAGAAGGGGCCTACTTTTCCATCGGCTTGTCTGGGGTTTGGAGGTTCTTTACCAGGAAGCACACCATTCTTCTTAGTAACTTGCTACCTTCTGGACTCATGCATCTTTGGAATTTTCATCTATTTAGGTTATTAGTCAATTGTATGCATGTAATATTTAATTCCTCTACATCCCATAAGAACACTTCTGTTGGTCTGCCTCGGGGAGTGTTTGTGGGGGTAATACTATGCCTTAGTATTGTTTCCTATCTTTGGGACGACGATGTTTTCTAGACCACTAGGGTCGAGATCTATGGACATACCCATGTCGATTGGGTGGGGAAAACTCAATTGGTTTGGTTTATTGATTATTGTTTCACTACATATGTTTTTCTAGCACTTGCAGGTTTGCACCTTATCCTGGTTTGTCAATACCTCCCTCTGGGCCATCCTCCAAAATATTTGTCTGCAGCTTGGATGAGGAATCTGGAGGAGGAGGTATTTGTGTCATTGGTGATTTTTAGACTCCCACCTAGTCGCTTTCAACAACAAAAGATGGTCTGATCTATCTTGCAGTGTGGGCATGCCGTAATGGATGGCCGAGGTTGGGGCCGTGGGAGGAGTCAAATTCGACCCACCAGGAGCTGGGGTTGTAAGAACAACAATGATATGGTCATGGAAGCATCTAGAACCTATAGGACTACCACTCACCCTCGCCCCTACCAAATCATCATGGAGTGGGAAACTGAGATTGGGCAATAGACAAATAATATTGGGCAAGAGTTAAGTGAGTGGAGGGATCTTACTCCAGACCCTAGCTATACCAGAGGTCGTCGCACTATGTTTCAATAGACTTTATATCTTTTTTGACTTTATTGGAAAAATCCTTGACAACCACCTTTGTAGGAAATTCAGGGTCAATAGAAGAAATACAGGAAATTCACAAGGAATTCCAGCTCATCCAACAAAAGAATTCTCGCCTTTCCTACATAGAGAGTCACATTCCTTTCCTGCCACATGTTGAGCTGCAGGGATCCAGTGCCAAATACCCAACGCTAATTGAGTCTTCTGATGATTAATATGGTTTTTAGTGTAGTCTAGGTACTTTATTATTTTTGTTATGTATAAATGAACAATAAGCATTTTTGTTTATATGTAATAGGCGTATGGTGATTCACAAAGACACTTAAGTATATTTAGCCTTGCTAAACATTCTCAAACAATTTAGATTTTTGATATATTATAATGCTTCAAATGGCCAACAAACCTAGTATCCCAATGGGCAGGTTGTCGGCATTTTATTATGGATGTTGATCTTGTAATACCTGCCTATTTTTGAGAAATAAATAGAAAGGAATTGTCAAGCTTACAAAAAAAAAAGACAATATTTATGAGAGAAATATTTTCACTACCTACAATTTATGTCATACAAATTTATGGAGCATAGTTACATTGATAGTATTCGACCAAAACCGGCAAATGGAATGATTAGCATGCATTGCCCACATGCCTTAGTTAATAGTTTACCACCACCCTCCACTTACTCGTCAGATGATGGGACAAATGGAAAAATGACATCATATCTATAACATGCAGAGGATTATGATTCTAGTTTGGGAGCTTTTTGCCATTATGACCCCCTAGATGTTTCCCTCTAACTGGAGGCATGACTTCATGAACCCATATAGTCACCTGAGACCTCCCATTACTATCACCATGTCTTCGAATGAAAATTAATTCAACTATATTAAGGCTTGCTCCCTGGCTTTAAGTCAAGTCACCTCCCCTCTCCAAGTAAGCCCATCTCTTTAGGCTGTTCTCATGTATTTCATTGTAAAAGGTTTCTTTATCAGGTCTTTGTTCATTATTTTTGGTTGAGGGTTTCCTTTCCTCATTTTATATATTCCCTCCTCTCACTTGTTATAGTCCTTCTATCTTATTATTCCAAGTTTGGTTCCCTTTCCTTCTAAACCCTTGGTCTTAGTTGAGAGGCCTTCTCTTACAACTCTCCACCACCTATTTTCTTCTACCTGTCTTATGTCTTTCATTATGGGTCACTTCGGTTCCATATTTGGTGGCCATGGCTGCGAATAATGATGAAGTCAACCGATTTCTCATGCCTAGTAGGGCATCGAGGCTTATATTTCCCTTTACTGGGAACATATACCTCCAATAGCCATGGAGGAAATTAATGTTGTAAAGGCCAAAACAAGAGTGGAAAGGAGTGGCATTCATGATGATGACATCGAGGAAGATGTGGGGCATTGGATCCCAGATATAGGCAACACCAGAAGGATAAATACCAAGTATCTGCAAGCAATGGAATTATGCTCATACTTGAAAGTAGCGATAATTCTCTCTATCATTAACATAATACTAGACAGTCTAGCATGTATGTAGCAAGAGATAGTCTTTTTTTGGTCAATTATTGTTTTCACGCTAATTGTCAAACTCACTAAACAAAAGACACATACTTTTTTCTGCTAGTCTAGTTTCCTTATTGGAAAACCAATATCCAATGTCTCTTTTTAAATTTTTTCCAATGTAACATAAAGCTTTGGAAATAAGGAAAAAATGGGTACTTACATTAATGTGGTTATGGTTGATGCTGAGAGACAAATGTAATGACCCAAGAAGTTAAAAATATAACATTTTCTTTAAATTTAATAATTTTCCTATTTTTCAATATTTTAATTTAAGTTTCTCATCTACATAGTGTTCTATAAAGAAATTAAAATGGGAGGAGGAATATCAAAATTTGAAGCATTGAACTTTAAAAAGTTTCATACACATGCAATTTTTTGTTTAAATGCTTGGAAACACCTTGTCTCACTCTCAAGCACATAAGTGAGAGTGATACGGTTGGTATCCTGCTAAGTCCCATTTGGTGCACCAAGGGAAAATATGTTACAAGCAAGACTTGAATTTCAGTGGGGAGGCTAACATCTCCTCATCTTAACCATCCAATCTAGAGACTCAATTCGAAACACACATACACACCCCAAGTGGTTAGCTCAATTGATTGTTGCCAATGTTCTACCCATTTGTCTAGTTATGTGTGAACAATTGAATTGAAGGTAAACCATATAGTGAAACCTAAAGGATGCATCTCCACATTTATAGATCTCATCCCTAATAAACACATTGGTGTAAATTAGTGAGCCTCACCTAAGGGAATCCAAACCAAGCACTTGCTAGCATAAAATAAGTAAATGCTTGACAACATTGGACACAATTGGTTGAGCTAAGTCCTTGAGATTTTTTAAACTAAGAAAATTATAGAATCCCTCCCTCTTCCCTATAGCATTCGGATTGAAGTCAACTCAATTTCCAACCACAATAGCAATTAACAACCTAGTGAGACTCGACACACACACCAATGAGAAATTCATAATTTATTATTATTATTTTAAATAGAGAAATGTCAATATTACACCCCAAAAGTGTTTGAGAAATAACATTAACCTCTACAAAGATCTCATAGTCATTTACTAGCCACTAAACACTAGCTATTTAATGGTAAACGAACATTTAGTAAAAAATGAAATTACATTTGCAAACAAAGAATCACATATCTCTCTCACATTGATAAGTAAAAGACACACACACACACACACACAGATTGAAAGTAAAAAGTCGATATGGAATTTTTTTAATTTAAAGTAGATGTTGAAATATTTCCTTTTTTATGGGTGGCATAAGGAATTGACAACTACGCTGGCATGCATGACACAAGGTCAAAGAAATTGACAATTAAGTCGACCTTGTACTTGCATGACACAAGGTCGATTTTGACCGCTACCACTATAAATTTTAGTTGAGGGTTAGGCAAGTGGGATACCCACGAAGCTTCGAACTAATGACTATCATGCAAGGAGTGCCTTAACAATGCATGCATTCACCAATTGTTCTATGTCATGTTAAACATAAGTGGATGTTAAAATAAATTATTTATGATTCACAATGAAATATTTTTTGCTATTAATATTTTTTTGAAATGTCACTTGTCAACTCCACACTAAATATTAAAGGAATCACAAATCACTATACATCTCCTTCCTATTAGGAAATAGAAAGCACCTACTAATGAAATGAAAAATTGCGCTCTCTCAAAATTATTTTACTTAAAGTAGATATTGAAATATTTTATTTATGGTTGACATTGAAATATTTTTTTTGTTTTTAATATTTTTTTAATGACATGTTCCAATTCCATGTTGAGTATAAAAATAATTACACATTTCTTTTATACTTAATACATGACATGTAAAATAATTAGTTTATATATAATTTAGTCCCATCAAAATTTAGATTTAAAAAAAAAAAAAATAATAATAATAAAATAATTATTGGAAATAAAATAACGCGTAAACAAACATCTAGATTCTTACATAATCTTATGTAATTGAGAAATCGTTTTCCCATCCCATATATAACGCTAACGCCAACGCCAACGCCAACGCCAACGTGGACTCAACTTATTTCTTAAAAACAAATTATTTTCAAACATCTTTCAACATATTAAATAATAATAAATAGGCATCATTCAAAATATATATGACAACTTTTCACATCAAAGATGTAACCATTTTGTAGGCCACATCAAATCAAATATGTAACATGTTAGTCAATATACGCCACAATGACAACCGCCCATCTACCTAACCGTACTCTAAATATAGCAAAATCCTTAAGCCTCTTATATCCTTGGACCCATTCTACTAAAAGTCAAAGCATGTCACATGTACATGTATTTGGTGGGAGATAATTACAAACATATTTTAATCAAAATGGAACCAACTTTCCACACTAACTAGTACGACGGGGTAGTTAGTCGTAGCGGCTGGAATATTGTGACATAGCAGCTAAGATATTAACAGTAAAGGGAATAAATGAATTACTTACGTAACAAATATTAGTTTGCCAATAGTAGATTTGAGTACGACCATGCACACATGTTCGAGCATGCTTATTTCTCACTTTATCAAATTCCTTTTGCTCATTTCTCACTTCAGCATATTCTATCTTCCGTTTGTAATTGAATTTTGTCGTTCAATAGGATTACGAATAAACATGGTAAAATGGTTTATTTATTTATTTTAAATAATATATAACGAGTTTTGTTTAAGGTGAGTCTATTTTTAATGTTGGATAGAAAAATGGTCTGTTAACTTGTGGGATATTGTTACTAGGGTGTTGGGAGATTCAATTGATTTTGGATATCATGTAACATAATTTTTTATCTTTTGTAAGTTATTTTTACTCTCAACTTTTCTCGTGAAATTTGAACCAATGGTTTCATGATAACTAAATCTCACAGAAATGAGCGAGTCTATGGTTACTTTTTTCATTCATGACCTATCTACACCATTTCCTGTAATATTTGAGGTTGCCACAACATCCTTTGAAAGTAGTCCAAACATCTTATGCTTTTGCTCTTCTTTGGTTATATTTTCTAATCAATTTTGCCTAAAATGAGTTAGAAAGTAGTGCAAATTACAAATTTGAGTTATGGAGTTTACATCATTTGAGTGTGCCAATTTTTTTTCAAGGTGTTAAATCCATTTATATATTCAAAAATACATTTTAAATAACAAAAAAATATGATCTAAGCAAAAATTATATCGCTAAATTTAAACGAAAAAACAATATCATATAAAATAATTATACTTCACCCTTCCTCCTTTAATTCCAGGAAAAAAGAATAATGATTTTAAGCAATTTAAAAACACAATGTAACCATTCTTAAAAACATTATTGTGCAAAATTATATCATAAGTTTTATTACACTTGCTTCCTTTATATCTACAAAATTGTGTTATAGATTTTTATTAAACTTATTGCTTCTCTTAGGGTTAATTTTCTAAAGTAAGTTGATGTCAAGCATAGAGAAAATTAGATATGTACTATAGATCTTTTGTAGCTTTTTTTCCAATATAAGAACAATATAGTCTACACCTGCGAAAGAATGGGGTTATGTGACCCCCCCTTCGACGATTTTTCCATTCCCAACGTCGACTGTCTCCTCCTCCCATCACGCTCTACCTCCCATCAGGCCCCACCCCCAAACAATTGTCCGCAGCCTTACCCCTCCTCCTCTCGTCCCATCAGCCTCCTTCCTTGCCCACACCCTTCGCCACCTTGCATTAACTATGAATAATTCATTCAAACAAAGCTCCTTGCATTAAATGAATTGACACCCTTCGCCACCAGTGTTCAAAATTGAACACATCACAGTACGTCAAGAACCCTCTAGCACGTCAGAGAAGTGCTCAGCAAAAATTACGCGTCAAAAGAAATTTTAATTTTGATTTATACTGGTTTTTTTTTAAATTTAAATAATATTACAAAATTCCCTGTGAAGTACTGCTCGTCTATCGGACATTTCTGAAAATTACCGGATATCTATTATTCCTGTAGGCTGAAAGCCTGGACCCTGAGACTCGTCATCTCCTAAATCCGTAATTTTTAACTTATTTTTCATCTCCATGAACCAATAATATATATCGGTGCGCGACTTCACAAAAATTTCATGAACATCACATCAAGGTTGTAGATTGATTTGTAGAGCTATGACTTGAGTCGAGGCAATGGTCTAAATGATAATTAATCTCTGACATCCGTATTGCAGCGTCCTGGAAATTCTGCGATTCTGATAAGCTCGATTCATCGATGATAATAATAATAAAACATATCACTTTCTGTTACGCAAGAATTTCACTGTCATAATGTCACAAAATTTCATTGATGCCAGCAAGAGTGAGTACTAATAACAATGCGGGGACATTATAAATTTATTTTCCACATTATAATTTTTGTTTTAATTTTAAAGGAATAACTTATATGCCTCGGCCATTTGAGATGCAAACTGTCGTCCTGAAATTCGCATGAAAATAACATTTTTACTTTTATTTTTTTTCAGCAAAAGCACACCGCCATGATACACATGACCACATTCCAACTTACTTTGTTAAGTTATGTGGATGAACCGAAATTACTTCCACTGATGGACATTTCACCGTGTCGATGTTGATTTTGAAATGCACATCTAAGGTGGGATGAACATCAACGCGTTTGCTCATGCCATTTATTCCTCTTCACCACCACATTTTCTGTATCAATGCCTGTTCATGAAACACAATGAAATTCGAAATAATTATATCTCAACATTTTTTATACTGCTATAATGCAGGATGTTTATAGAAACAAACATATCAACTCAAGATTTATTTTATGGGCACTAAGATAAAGATTAAGATTTACGTGAAAGCTAGACACCTTGTACATATCCATTGAATTTCCTACTCGTATGCTCTCTCGTGAAGTAAATGGGACCAACGGGTGCCTGCAATCAAGAAACATTTAATGCCTAACATATAGTTAAAAGATGCCTAACATGTGTTCTGAATATAATCTTCTCCAAGATCCGCAACAAGATTCAGGCTCCTGGGATAAATCTGAGAGGAACACTGAGACATAATTAATTGCTAAGAATATTACAGAAACCCTATTCTATCAAGAAAAACAGATCCAAGGACAGGTAACAAGAGTGCTAATAATGTGCTCATGGGAGGCATGGGCACCAACATGTCCTTCAACAAGAATGCAACTCTATTGTGATCTGTTCAAGGGGAGATGGATGTATGATAAATCATATGTTTTGTATCCACCTAGGTCTTGCTCTTATGTTAGCATTGATTTCTATTGCCAAAATAATGGTAGAATGGATTTGAATTAAGAAAAATAGAGATGGCAGGCTCAAGATTGTGAACTTCCCACGTGTTCTATTTGTTCATGGGGGTGTTGGCTTGAATATGGTTGTGGTTGAATCAATAATTTGTTGCTTCTTTTCAATATGTTTTTAGATGTTGTTGGGTTTCTTATATTTGCATGTAATGTCCAGGTTCAATGCCTCTTTGATGCTAGACAAGTTGAGAGAAAAACTGTCATTGTATGAGGGAGACTCTATAAATCACAATCAATGTAGAAATTTTGAATAATTAAACACTTATTCACAGAGATTATCCCGATTATACACTATTGTGGAATACATGCATAATACATAACCTCCTCTACGTTGATCATCAATTTTGCAGCATTAAAAACAATGAAACATCAATCACATGCGCACATTAACATAGTATGTAACTCAGGGAAAGCATACAGCTGAAAACCCCACACTATCTGTATATTATAATGATTGAGAACATGTAACAATACATAGTACAATACTCCTCACAAGTACTCAGTACTATCTCCACCTGTTACACACAAACCAGCTCAGATCTGAATCAATCACAGGTTCAAATCTCCTCCACTGCTTGCCTGCCTCTACTGTGAAATCCTGCATGAGAATAAATCAGTGTGGCTGATGCAAAATCGCATTTTTCTTGGCTGAACCACACAATCCTCATTGGCAATACTCAATCCATGCATGTGCAAAATCTCATGCACAACTATAGTCACAACTGATAGCAATCTCAACCTCTAACACCTGTCTCCACTGAACTGTCCATGCACTGAGTTAACTGATGTATTATTTAGTTGCTTTATGAGTTAATAATTAGTGAATTAATTAACAATTAATTCACATCACTCATCACTAGTGTATTTGCAGTTAAACTAAATACAACTAGTTCAACCAAGTCAAACTGAACACAACTCCATCAACTCCTCAATCAACTCCACCAAACTCAACCACATGAGTTCTAACTGAAGTCCATCATGCAATATCTCAATTGACCCATAAGAAAAGAGTATTTCCTTCTGACAGCTGCATGTGCCATATCTGTAGCTCAAACTGAAGTGCTCCAAGAGGATAAGATAATGTTTATAGTCCAAATATTATTATGAGCTAATAATATTCGACTGTTCTATTTTTAGCCTGGCAGTCTAAAAGTAGAATCGGCCCATATGTCTAAAAATATAAGTCCATCTATTTTTACCAACATGACCGATCATCCACAAATAGCATCCTGCAACTCATAGACCATGATCCATATGTATAAAAATAGACATAGTCTAAAAATAGACTTTGCGCCAAAAATAGCCTGCGGGCCCACTTAGTGAAGGCGACTTCTTTCCACTAAGCTCCATCATCTTGTTGCATTCTCAACACTCCCTCTCAACAAGATATGGATTATCAGCAACCCCTATCCTGCCTCGGTGGTATTTGAATTTGCTCCTGGTGAGCGCCTTCGTCAAGATATTAGCATCCTGATCCTCCGTTGGAATGTATGAAAGTACCATGATTCTCCACTGCACACAATCTCTGATATGATGGTACCTGATGTCAATGTGCTTAGATCTATCATGAAATATTGGATTAGCCGAGAGTTTAATGCAACTCTGGTTATCACAATAAATCACTGTAGGCTCCAAGTATGAACCGAACAACCCGACCAGGATATTCCTCATCCATGTAGCCTCGCATGCAGCCAAACTTGCTGCCATATACTCGACCTCTGCTAAACTGAGTGCCATGGATCTCTGCTTCCTGCTGTCCCAAGAAACTGTTGTCAACCCGATACTGAAGACCCCTCCAGATGTGCTCTTTCTGTTCGTTGGGCTCCCTGCCCAATCTGCATCCATGAAGCCACATATCTTCACCTCATCCTCCTGTCTGTACCACAATCCATATCCTGATGTGCCTCTAAGATAACGCAATACATGCTTGCCTGCCTTCCAGAAGAGCTTGGTTGGCTTAACCATAGCTTGTGAAAGCTGGTTAACAGCATAACACATGTCGGGTCGTGTATTGACCAGATACATAAGCGACCTCACCAACTGTCGATAAACAGTGGCATCCACTACCTCTGCTGAAGTAGCATCCTCCTTCCTCCAACCTCTAGGAAGAGGAGTATCAACAGGCTTTCAGCCATGCATGTTGAACTTCTCCAGTATCTCTTGAGCATACTTACCTTGAGAAACAAATAGTCCATCACTGCGCTACCAAATTTCCAATCCCAGGAAATAATGAAGGAGGCCCAAGTCCTTCATCTCAAACTCCTTAGCAAGATCATCCTTGCATGAAAGTATCAACAGCTCATCACTTGTTAGAATCAAATCATCTACATAAAGTACAATGATAAGCAACTTACCCTCCACCACAATCTGGTATAGGTTAGGATCCGCCTCACTCTTGGAGAATCCAAGTCCGATGAAATAACTGTCTATCCGTGTGTACTAAGCACGTGGTGCTTGTTTCAACCCATACATCGCCCTCCTGAGCCTGCACACATGCGACTCATTGCTGAAGATCTCGAAACCTTCGTGCTGCTCTATGTACACCTCCTCCTCAATGACTTCGTTGAGGAACACAATCTTCACATCCATCTGATGAATGTGCCACCCCATCTACACTGAGAGAGCAAGAATCATCCGTATGGAAGAATACCTTGCGACAGGTGCAAAGGTATCTTCATAATCAATCCCCTATATTTGTGAGAAGCCTCAGGCAAAAAATCTTGCCTTGTACTTCTCCACACTCCCCTCAACTGCCTGCTTTACTTTGTAGATCCATCTCAAACCCACCACTGATTTCCCTTCCGGTCTTGGGACAATCTCCCAAGCACTATTTCTGACAATCGAATCATGCTCTTCCACCATGGCATCTACCCATGCGGGATCCTCCACAGCTTCCTCGAAAGAGGATGGCTTAGTCACAACACATTTGCTCACAAGAGCCATGTATCTAGTGTACCGATCAGGTGACTGTCTCTACCTGCGTTGAGATTTAGGTGGTCCTACAACCTTCTCTGCATCTTGAGCCAGTCGCTCAGCTTCTGTAATGTGCTTTCGCCCTCTGATGGTTGGCGTTGCATGAGTGGTCTCTTCCACTCCATGAACTTCATCCTGTGGTTGATCCATGTCCTGAAGCTCATCCTTAGGAACTAATAGCTCCTCATCTGCATGCAAGTGTGGCTCCCTCTCAAGCGAACACTTCATGGCTTTCTCCTCCTGAAATTTTATATCCCGTCACACAACAGTCTTGCGACTGTCTGGCAAATACACACGATAGTTGTGGGGCGTATCAGTGTACCCCACAAATATCCCAACCTCTGCGGTCGGCTCCAGCTTCTTCCTGGCATCCTTTGTCACATGCATATAAATGTTAGAACCAAAAATCCTCAAATGAGAAATATCAGGACTCTTACCAGAATAAGCCTCCTCGGGTGTACTCATGCCAAGTATCCTGTGAGGACAACGGTTCTGCACATATACTGCATTATTGCATGCTTTCGCCCACAAGTGAAGGGGTAGGCCCTGATCATGCAACATTGCCCGTGCAGCACCCACGATCGTTCTATTCTTCCGCTCAACAACCCCATTCTGCTGTGGGTTATGGGGAGCTATGAGCTCTCTTCGAATCCCTTCTGCACTACATAAGTCCTTGAACTCGCCAGAGATGAATTCACCACCATTTTCGATCCTAAGAGCCTTCACCTTCTTCCCCAATTCCTTCTCAACCAGTGCTTTAAACTCATAGAACTTTGAATATGTCTCGCTCTTCTTCTGCATGAAGAAGATCTATCACTTTTGAGAGAAATCATCAACAAATATCACATAGTACCTGTGCTTTGCTGTCGAAGCTACTGAGAAAGGTCCACACACGTCTGTGTGAATTCTCTCAAGGATCATCGTGGCGCAAGTATCCTTCTCGTGAAAGGTGGCCTTCACAAATTTTCCCAAAGTACACCCCTTGCACTGATCTGACTGTGCAAGAGTGCCTTTTAGGAAGCCCAATAGTAATCTGCTGCAGTATCTTCAAGGCTCCATGGTGAAGGTGGCCCAATCTCCTATGCCACAACTTGCCATCATCCCGGCTCACCAATCCTTCTGCCTTGCATGCCATTGTTGCGCAGCCATCTACATGCAACTGATAAAGGTTCCTGACTCGAACCCCTATCTTCCGGGTTTCTCCAATTGTCTTACTGTGCAGGAAAGACTTTCCCTCGTTGAAAACAACATCATATCCCTTGTCTTCTAACATCACCACAGAGATAAGATTCTTCTTCAATCCTGGAACATGCATCACTTCATTCAATACGAAGGGTTTACCAGATTGCCTCTCAAAGGAAATGGTACCGATACCGGTCGCACTGTATCTACCATCATCGCCCATCTCGATGTGCACTCCAAGATCTTTCTCCTCCAGATCAGAAAACAAATCTCGATCTCCTGTCATGTGAAAAGACGCACCACTGTCCAAGAACCATACTGATCCCATCACACTTGATACCAAGCATGCGATCAATGAAAAATCAAGCTCAAACTGCGAGGCTAAGGCCTCTCCTGCTGCAGATCCAACAACTTGCTTATTTTTCTTCTTCTGCGGACAATTTGTGGCACAGTGTCCATGCTGGTGACAGTGAAAGCACTTCTCCTTGGACATATCCTGCTTCTTGCCTTTCGCACTGGAATGAGAAGCTTTCTTGTTCTTCCCCTTCTTTGCTTTGGCAGCCAAAGTGCAATTTTCTTCATCAGTTGCCTTTGATGAAGATCCGTCCCTGGTATTCCGCCTGATCTCCTCCTGCACAAGATCTGACCAAAGTCTCTCCCATCCTGGCAATTTCTCCCAACCATTGACAGAGTCCTGATAGGAATGCCAACTCTTTGGAAGACCAAGGAGAGCCAAGCTCACCAAGTCCTCATCATCAATAATCATCCCCACACTTCCCAGCTCATCCCCGCATTGAGTGAACTTCGTAGATACTTGGGCATACTGTCTCCCTTCTTGCACTTAATGTTTCTGAGTTTATCCTTGAGCGCCAACTTCCTTTGGTCGCTCTTGCTTTGGAATATATCTGTCAATGCTTTCTACATCAAGTATGGAGAAGCCTTTCCATGCAGGCTGGACACAATGTGATCCTTCACGCCCTCCAACAGAATCCTTCGACACTTTGTTGTCTTCTTTTGCCAAGCATCAACTTGAGCAGTATTAGTAGGCTTTGGGACCTCAGCCTCTATGAACTCCTTCAGCCCATTGTCATCTAACACCACCTCCATCCTGTCTTTCCATGTAATATAATTCGAGCTACCCTCAAGAGCATACTCCAATCACAATCCGTTGAAAGACATTTCAACTTTGACACCAAGAAAACACTGCTGCAAATTCGAATTCCACCAGCTCAAAACTCAACCGCTTCTAATCTAAGATTCATGAGAACAAAGTATTTCTTGTACAAAGATTGAATGTATGGGCTTTTACCAGATATATCACCTTCCAAAGGAAGGATGCATCTAGAGGCTACCTGGCCCGATTACAGACTCTACCTGAAGAAATAAAATGTAAACACTTTCTGAATAATAGATCTGATGATCAACACTGCTCTGATACCATGTAGAAATTTTGAATAATTAAACACTCATTCACAGGGATTATCCCGATTATACACTATTGCAGAATACATTCATAATACATAAACTCCTCTACGTTGATCATCAATTTTGCAGCATTAAAAACAATGAAACATCAATCGCATGCGCACATTAACACAATATGTAACCCGGGGAAAGCATACAGCTGAAAACCCCACACTATCTGTATATTATAATGATTGAGAACATGTAACAATACATAGTACAATACTCCTCACAAGTACTCAATACTATCTCCACCTGTTACACACAAACCAGCTCAGATCTGAATCAATCACAGGTTCAAATCTCCTCCACTGCTTGCCTGCCTCTACTGCGCAATCCTACATGAGAATAAATCAATGTGGCTGATCCAAACTCGCATTTTTCTTGGCTGAACCACACAATCCTCATTGGAAATACTCAATCCATGCCTGTACAAAATCTCATGCACAACTATAGTCACAACTGATAGCAATCTCAACCTCTAACACCTGTCTCCACTGAACTGTCCATGCACTGAGTTAACTGATGTATTCTTTAGTTGCTTTATGAGTTAATAATTAGTGAATTAATTAACAATTAATTCACATCACTCATCACTAGTGTATTTGCAGTTAAACTAAATACAACTAGTTCAACCAAGTCAAACTGAACACAACTCCATCAACTCCTCAATCAACTCCACCAAACTCAACCACATGAGTTCTAATTGAAGTCCATCATGCAATAGCTCAACTAACCCATAAGAAAATAATATTTCCTTCTAACAGTTGCATGTGCCATATCTGTAGCTCAAACTGAAGTGCTCCAAGAGGATAAGATAATGTTTATAGTCCAAATATTATTATGAGCTAATAATATTCGACTGTTCTATTTTTAGCTTGGCAGTCTAAAAATAGAATCTGCCCATTTGTCTAAAAATAGAAGTCCATCTATTTTTACCAACATGACCAATCATCCACAAATAGCATCCTGCAACTCATAGACCAGGATCCATATGTCTAAAAATAGACATAGTCTAAAATAGACTTTGCACCAAAAATAGCCTGCGGGCCCACTTAGTGAAGGCGACTTCTTTCCACTAAGCTCCATCATCTTGTCACATTCTCAACAATCAATGTGAATACATGTTTTGATTTATGAGGGCTTAACCCATTCATAAGTATAATGACAACAACAAGTTCATTCAATATGATTTCAAGGTAATTCTAAAATCTCGCGTCTAGCCCAGATAACCATCAACCACAACTAGCTTGGTGAGTTGGTTTTATGTACAATTTTTTATTACTTGGAATTTTTTTCAATTAAAATTTAAAAGAATGGCTTGAATCACATGTATTAATTATTAAGAATGCATAATTTGAATATCATAGATATTTTTAAGAATAATGAAACCATTTTGTTATTTAAAAAATGCAAATTTAGCTATAAAAAATTGCAATTCTAATAATTTTTTAAATAAGTTTAAGATCTCATTATATTATCTATTTATTATTGTCATAATGTGATATCTTCTAACAACCATAGTTTTAAGAGTTTAATTTATTTAATAGAAAAAAAATTGATTAAAAATGAAATGTAGAAATAATATACTCTTGTCAATTAAAATGTAATTTTTTTTAGCTTTTCATTATAGTAGTGTTGGATGAATATATGCCCTTCAAATTGAAATTAAGACTAGCCCTTCAAATTTTATCACTGTTCACCACCCTCCTTGTATTAACTTATGAGGAGCAAATTCAAAATCCTCCCACGATATTCTCCTAGCCCTTCTCCCCTGCGGCCTGTCCCCTGGCGCACTTGTTACACAATATTTCGAAGGCCCTTCTCCCCTGTGACATGTCCCCCTGGAGCACTCGTTATGCAATATACCATTTCATACCAAAGGAAGGAGAACTACATCACAACAGTAATGCAACCTTATTACTATAACACAACATCTTTAAATTGTTTAAAAAATATCATACCACTCCATTGCGTAGCCTATACTTGGAGTAATCAAGTAATAATACCATGAAATTCTCTGCAACATTAAGCTGACTTGATTATACAAGTAATGAGTTTGAATATTTTATGCAATTTTAACCACTCTAACAAGGATTGATTATATGAGTATCTTACATTTAGACTTACTGTGAGAATTTAGATGACGATTTAGACTCCTGACAACTAAAGCAAGATAACTTACTTTAGAAAGGAGGGTGTTGGGTATTTAACCCTGAGAAAGGATTTTTATTCTTTCTAAAAATTACCTGAGAAACCCCTGCTTGGTGAAGAAACTAGAGTGATACTCTGAAGTCAGTAGCTAAATGTTTCTTTTGGAAGGGAAACAATGACCCAAGTCTGAAAGCTCTATAACAGAGGTAGAAGAAGCCTGTAATGTTTATTTTTAAAGAGAGAGTACAAAGCTCTTTCCCAAGTCCTAAAGGTACATAACAATATAACATTGTTAAAGTCTATCATTCTTGTATTAATTATGACAAACAAAGTCTCAAGGAAAAAAGAAAATAATGATAATTATTGATAATCCATGAAAATTTCATAATCAAGTAATATTTGTGTTTTGAGAATCAAGTAATTGGAAGGATATTTTTGTTTCTTTCATATCCACATATCTTATTCATTAATATATGTTTTTTTTAAATGTAGACTCATACCTTTTTTTCTTCTAAAATTTAGGTTGTAGATTTGCCCAAATATCTATTGTTCTTACTATTACTATTGGAGAACATGTGTCATCTAATTTAAGTCAAAAATTTTGTTCACCATATATCTGTCTATTGGGAAACATGAAATTCTCTGATATGATACACAATGAATTTCCTTCATTGGATTATTTAAGAGAGACATGCTTGTTATTCTATCATGATGGTAAAGGGTAGTTTCTCATATCTATTTAACATGCCCTTGTCCTTGGGGGGATGGGGTACCCCCTTGTTATCTCCATGCAAATGTGGATGAATTGTGTATTTAGAATACACAATCTCTCAATATTATGTAGAAGTTCTAGGTAAATATATGTATGGTAGTCTAAGAATAAAAGGGTTTGTAGTAAATTTAAGGTAGGAAGATATATTGATGCCTTCTCTCTCTCCTTGTTGTTTTTAAGTGGAACTTCTCATCTTGCTTAATGGCCCTTAGATACAACTTATATCAAATGAGTATTGGCTAAACATCCATAATAATGTAAACTTTGAAACGAGAACTGTACTGAGTACTCGTTTTTTTGAGGTAGCAAAAAATTATCCGATTCTGAAAAGTGATGATTCAAAATACATATTTTTTTTTAGCATATTTTTTAACACTTTAAATTTTCTAATGTACATTATTTTTAAAATGTTAGTGATTTTCATGTTGATTTTGAAAAATGTTGATGCAACATCAACTCATTTTTTTAGAAGACTTATTTTTTGACTTTATATTTTCTAATGTATTAAGTGTGGATAAATATTTTCTAAATTTAACAATTTTTGTAGTAGTCGTCTTCTTCATATTTTTTTGTCTTTATTTTCATTTTTTTTTGTAGTGAGATCTTTATTCTTTTGCATAGTTAAAAAAAGAATTAATATTTTAAAGTTTCGATCTTCTATATATTTATATATCATTAATTAAAATTTCAATGCACCTCAAATAATTGTCACTAAGAAACAATAATTTTTAACAGTTGACATAAAAATACATATTTTGAATATAGATATAACAAAAAAAGAACACATTTTGAGACTTTTTTGCTAAAAATGACATTTCAAATAAACAATTTTTATAGGAAAAATTTAACAAAAAAATGTTTAAAAACTAACATTTTTTATGAATTTTATGTCAAAAAATAATAATAATCACAATTTTTTTTTTTTAAAAAATAATGATTCACATAAAATTTAAAGTGAAAATCACAAAATAAAAATATTAAACATATAACAACAATAAAAAAATACTTATTTTTCTCATAAAATCCCAAAGTCAAAACATTACACGTATAACTAATTAATAGTTACAAAAAATGAGTTTGATTTCCAAGCATAACTTAAATTAAATCAATAATATCACGTAATCCATTCTCTTCATCTTCTAGAGTTTCATCATTATCTTCTTCCATTATATTTTTTTCTTCAGTTTGGTCATTTTCCTCTTTTGATGGATCTTTGATGTTTGTGAATCTCCCAATGTACGTCTTTCCAATCATTCCATCTAATGGTGTTTGAGGTTCCTTTGCCTTTTTTTCCACACGTGATCATGGAAAATCTTAAGAAACACCCTAAATTTATATGTATAATAGATGGGCAAATCCCCATGATACAAAAGAAAAATGGGAGTATAATATGTATATATATATATATATATATATATATATATATATATATATTTTGGCGAATCTCTCACCAGATTATATTATCTTGTAAAGTCATGGCGAATCTTTCACTGAATTATAAAATCTTGTAAGATCTTGGAAAGTCTTTCACTGAATAATAAAACATTGTGAAGTCTTGGTGAATGTTTCATTAAAGTATGAAACCATATATGATAATAATAAAACATATTCATTAAACTGTAATATACTAACATACATATTTGGAAAAAAGAAACATAATTTTCACTTCCTACAAACAATGTTGCAAGTTTTAGTGGCCATGTTTGTCATGGTATGAGAGATTAATGTTTTCTCTACCACTTTTGCCAAGCTATCAAATTTCTTTCTTATTCCATAGACCCCAACTGTGAGATAAAAAAAAAAAAACACATCAAGTTTGTTTACCCCAACACACCAACAAGTAGCAAGCCCCAACTATATAATATAATGAAGTAGTAGGTATCCCAAATGCCTGAAGGGGATCTAATGGAAAGAAGTGACCATTGTCAGAGGCCTTTCAATCAATATATAAATATATAAATGTTGATTTATTATTATTTTAATTGGAAACCTTCAATTAAATACTAAAATTTAATTACGTCTCTCCCAGTCTAAATTTCATATTAGCATAATTCACTACCTTCATACCATTTTTAACAACGTTGTAACATGTGGATTAATTTCCTTTTTGGTGTACAGTCTCCGTCTTTTAGGACAATATGGTGTAGTGACCCAACCCCTACAGATCATTACGACAAACTAAGAATAGCAGAGAAGATGAAAGGTTGTACAAACCAACATATTTTTCAAACAACTAATCCAAGATCAATACTGTAGTGTCCTATCTAGGGTGCTAGGTTAGGCTATATTTATTATCGACCAGGATTAGTAAACTTCGAGGCATGCGTCTACAATCTATAGACATAAAGGATTCCTAACTAAGTGTTCGTGATGGTAGGTTACAGAACTTCTTTACGAAAGGTTGAGGTATGCTCCCTATCACCTGGACACTCAAGTCACTTAATTCATCTACCTATTCTAAAACACTGTGTATTAGTTAAACCAAGATTTCAATCCCCTTACGAGGATGCTGTGCATAAAACCCCTGTTCAGTGAACACTCAACATTCAATGTTTATCATTCATGAAAGATTGAAATATACTAGAATCATAAGCACACTTAAAATTCAAATATATGAGAAACAGGGTTCATGAAGATGCTCTTAAAAATAATGAAAGATCAGATCCCTTACAGGATACAATTCAACGATCTCAGCGATGAATCCTTCAAGCTATCATCATAAACATTACTCATACGAATTTCTAATTAAATCAACGAAAGCATAAACTGAACTCTAATCACTGTGCATACTATTGAATATTCAGAAGTTGCAAATGAAATGAAATGACAGTATACCCGTTCCACGCAGGGCCCATCCACATTTCAAAGGTATACTGGACTGTGCTCAAGCAACTATAGAATCAACGCAACAATGAAATCGTGACTGCAACCGTGTTTTTGGTATTAAGTTCAAAAGCTCTGTTTTCAAAACGATACAATGATAACCACTAACTGCTAACACATAACTGTGTTTACATATGTTTTTACAACGTTTACATTTCGCAATGAATGTACATTCGTGATGCGGCTGTTGCTGCTTTTGCTATGGCATACTTTTTAAGTTGTTTCGTTCTGAACCGATTTCAAAAAGGAACAAAACTAAATCGGTTTAGATACCTATGCTGTTGCTGCTTTTGTCGCCAACATGCTGTGCTTTGACCGTCATTGACCGTGCCTTCAGGAGCGTTGGTTCTGCTGTAGGATAGGTGTTCGTCCATGCTTGTACATTCTATTTTTCATTCCTACCCTTTGCTTTAGCTTAGCTGTCATGCCATATGTCAAACAATAAACCAATTACAGGATGTTGCAACTTCCTGTAGTCTTTTTATAAAAAATCCTTAATTCTTTAACATAAAACTCATAAATCAATTCTAATGTATTTAACAACTATAATACTGTTAACTAATCAATTTCAAGGGGTCTAAGAGATGTATGAAGGAAAATGGTAGGCAAACTATGTGTTTGAAGAGGAAAAAGGAGGTCAAGGAATGGTACCAACATCTCTCCCCGACTTAATGAATTAGCATGAGCTCATGCTAACCCCGATGTGCTTCCTCTGAACTCTGTCCCTGCCTGTACCTCCGCTGCCTTCAACAATGTATCCACATTCTTCTTCACTTGGGCATCTTTCTGACCATGGAGCTCATGCTTTAAACTTTTGTACTTTTCCTTGAGGACCTTCTTTTGGTTGTACCATTTAGTGGCCCACTTACAAATATCTCTTTGTTCAGCTTCAAATTCCTTAATTTTTTCCCTTAACTTTTCATTTTTCTGTTGAGTCTCTTTACTCTGTGCTCTGAGAATTTCATTTTCTTTGTTGATAACTTTTTCTAGCATATTAGCCTCCATTAGTTCTTCCTTTAACTTCTCAATTTGCTTCTCCAGTTTCTTCTATTTCTTAATGGCAGGTTGTGAATCTTTTTCTTGCCTGTTATTGCTTTCAACCTCCATCTCAGCTCCTGGTCCAGGTTGTGAGTGGGCACTACTTTCAATATCCATCGGCACAGGTGAATTTGATTCAGGCTGGTCTTCTTGTAGCTAGGCCTTTGATGTTCTCCTGGTTCTTCTTGAATAGGTGGTAAAATTTTTATCTTGCTCTGCTTTCCGAGCATCCTCTTTTCTCATTTTCCTCGTCCTTATACTGCTAACAGGTGGAGGTACCTTGCTTGCTTTGTGTATAGGAATCTCTTCATCGATATCATTCATGAATCCTGAGTTTTCCTGTGGTTCTTCCTTGTCCTCTTCGTCTTTAATTTGGTTAGCAGCCAAGAACTCCTTCCACGTTTTCCCTCTTCTCTGTAATTCATACTCAATAAGAATTTTAATTAGCCCAAAGTGATATAAGCTCTTGTCTTCGTTACCTTTTTGCTTTTGGATGGTCTTCGACATTTTGGTTAGGCTTTGCAAGAGGAAGTATGGCAGACTGATAACAAACTGCCCTTTCAAATGTAACAGTAACTTGATATGGTACAAGTAAACAATACTGTAGCGGCCTTCACAAGTTACAAACTTTTGGATGATATAGACCATCTCGTCTCAGGGATGCACCAGCCAACTTCTTGGGACGCCTATCTTCCAATTAACGGACGAAACCCTGGATCTGGACATAAATTGAGTCCATGATTTCTCTTTAAATTGCTTTGTCTTGAAGTACTTCTCCCCTTTTGGGCTGATCCCTAGGGCTTGAGCTATGGTGTCTTCCGAAACTCTGAATGAAAAATTACCTATCAGAGCTTTCTCTCCGTTGAATGTAAAAGCGAACTGTTTGGTGACCTCTTCATTACTTCCATGAAATTTCTCTAAAAAGGGCAGCCACTGTATTTCTTTAAGAATTGAAATGCAATCTTCGTGATACTGGGAACTGTCGAATATGCTTGGTTCGACCCTATTGGTCATTTTGGCTGAGAGTTGTGCTCTAACTCTTCTTTGTTTATGTTTTACAAATTCAACAAAGAAGTTTTGATTTGTTACCTTTTATCTTCCGCCCCAATACTACTGACCTGGTGGCGTCCTCGGCTCTTTAACACTAGCTACTTTAGTAACCCAAACGATGCTCGATTGACTATCTTGTAATAGAGGTCAAACCCAATTAACTACATTTTCCTTTCGTGGCACTTGCTACTTTCAGTCTTTATTGTTGAAGTCACAGGAGTCGAATGCTAACATAGAACAACTGAAAATGATAATGAAATAACCGGCTTAACTCAATTCATAACATATTCATCTTTTGAAACAGAGGAATGGCTGTACTGGTTGTATGGATGCCATCATAGAAACGCTAGAAGCATATATATGAAGTACTGGGATATGATTTCAGGTAGTCGTTTGCATCATTTGGCTTTGTCGGGTGCTTAAATCATAATTCGGCCGTTTCAAACATAATGAACAAGCGCGCATGACATTTGGTTTCCAAACAATTCACCACGTGTCCTGCTTCTGTTGGTACCCGGCCAAATAGAAATGTTGGGATGGCTGTAGGGTCTAACTGGTTGGTAACAGAGATTGAAAAGGGTGATATGAGAGGGGATTAACAAAATCATATAAGTATGAGAGGGGTTGGAGTATTGGAAGATGATAGGGATTAACAATAGGATAACGAGTGATAGGTATGGAGGTGTCTCTGAAATTGATCGTAGCAGTCATAGTTATTAAATTTAACATTAAAAATTAATCTAAGAATTTAAATGTTAAGAATAAGGAATACATTACACTTTTGTTGGTTGTTCAAGTGTTGCATTGGCATGCTGGGTAGGACTAGTCTCTTTTGACTATTCTTTGTTGTTCATAACCGGTCCCCTGAGATAGATTCGAATGCAATAGGTCCCTCTGAGATCTTGAAGATGTTCATGCAGCTTCTTTGAAATCCGGAAAAAGAATTATATGTATACAGGTTCCTTGATCTTTGGTATTTGATGAAGTCTTGGTGCCCAGCAACCTGTGGATCCTTGTAGAAACTTGATGAAGCTTTGTTGAAGTAATCCTGAAGTAACAGTCTCTTAACAGGTCCCTTTTATGTGTCTTAAATAGGTCCCATTACTGCTGGTGTTGGTAACATGGTCTTCTGGACAGAACAGGCCCCCCTGCATAATGTTTGTAACCAGGTCCCTCTGAGATAAAACAATGACAAAACAACTTCTTTATTGAAATCTGGAGTGCTGAAACAAACTTCTTTGGAAATTTACAGTGAGGAGATGAGATAAGAAATCTTTAAGAATTTACAGTGGAGAGATAAGAGAACAAAATGCTGATGCTTTTCTCCCCCACTAAATTTTTGACTTGTCCTCAAGTCATTATTCAGTTGATAAATCAAACAGGGAACAAAAGAAAAGGAATTCTTACCCGCCAACGAATTGGTTTTCAAGTAATAATTCGGGGTTAGAGTGTGGCAGAGTCTGGTTTTCACATCTAACCCATTGTTATTATTTTTTGTTGTGTTTGTTTTTTTTCTCCTTTTTTTTTAGATTTTGTTTTGTTTTGTTTTTTTTTTTTTAATTTCTTTTCGAATTTCTAAATTGAAATGAAATGAACTAAGGCAGGGATACTGCAGCTGAAGGCTGCAGTATCTCAACCTCTCTTTGTTGAGATACTATTTGGAGAAAATTTTGCTTGCTGATGGGCTTAGTGTAAAGTTTCAGGCGATGACCGTTGACAGTAAAGGAATGACCTTCTCCATCAATAGTTTTGAGCTTGACTGAACCATTGTCGTAAGCCTGAATAATTTGGTATGGGCCCATCCAATGGGTGGTAAACTTGGCTTTATGATCTCTGAATTTAGAGTAAAAAAGTAAAGACCAGTCGCCTTCCTTGAACTGCTTCTTCTTGATATGTGCATCATGCCACTGCTTCCTTTGTTTTTGCATGAGGATTGTGGTTTCCTCTGCTTGCTGCCTCATTTCATCCAGCTGGTTCAACTGCTGAATTCTTTCTTGTTGTGCTTGGTCCAGGTCAATTTGCAAATCTGCAGCCAGTTTAAAAGTATGTATTTGAAACTCAATAGGAAGCATTACCTCTTTGCCATACACCAACTGATATGGTGTAAATCCTGTAGTATTCTTCCACGTAATTCTGTAAGCCCAGAGTGCATCTTTGAGCTTCTCTTCCCAATTCTTTCTGTTTATTGCCACAATTTTAGTGATGATCCCTTCCAAAGTTTTGTTTGTGGATTCCACCTGCCCATTGGCCTGTGGATGGTAAGGTGTACTTCTTCTGTGCTTGATTTGGTATTTGTTTGTGATGTCCTTCACTAACTTTGAAGTAAATTGAGTACCCTGATCAGTCACTATTTCCCTTGGTACTCCATACCTTACAAAAATCTCTTCAAAAAGGAAATTTACCACTATTTGTTCGGTGGCTCTAACTAGTGCTTTTGCTTCAGCCCACTTTGTGACGTAATCAGTACATACTAAGATGTACTTCTTACCATTGGAGTTTGGGTTAATGGGTCCTATAAAGTCTAGAGCCCATTTTTCAAATGGCTCTAGGTGAACTTGGGGCTGAAGTGGCATCTCGTCTGTAGCTGTTGGCCTGCCCATTCTTTGGCAGCTGTCACAACTCTTCACGTACTTCTTGGAATCCTTAAAAATGGATGCCAGTAGTATCCAAGACTAAGAACTTTGAATGCTGTTCGCTTAGCTGCAAAATGCCCACCACACGGTTCATCATGGCAAGATTTTAAAATATCAATTATCTCATCATTTCTTACACATTGTCTAATAATCATATCATAACCAGTGTAAAATAAATCGCCATTAATCCATGAGTATCGAGCACTTTGTTTGACTAGTCTCTTCTTTTCCTTTGGAGTAAAGTATGGAGGTGTCCTTCCTGTAGACAAGTAATTGGCCAAGTCAGCATACCAAGGATTCACTATGGAAATTGCAAATAAATTTTCATCTGGGAAAGAATCTTCAACGGGAACAACCTCACCTGGATTTTGTAGTCTAGAAAGAAAATCTGCCACCTAATTCTCTTTACCTGGTCTATCTAACACTGTGATGTTAAATTCCTGTAACAATAATAACCATCTGGTAACTCTGCCACTAGTTATTGGTTTATTCATTAAATGTCTAATGGCAGAATGATCAGTATGTACAAAGACTTCATAACCAGTTATATAATGTCGGAATTTATTCACAGCATATATGATGGCAAGTGTTTCCTTTTCTGTGACTGTGTAGTTTGATTCTGCAGGTGTTAGATTTTTTCTAATGAAATAAATGGCATAATTACAAGATTCCTCTTTTTGGCCTAATGAGGCACCCATTGCAGTGTCAGATGCATCTGTAAAGATATGAAATGGTAGGCTCCAGTTAGGCCCTCTTAAGACTGGTGCGGTTGATAACTTCTTTTTGAGTGCTTCAAATGCTTGCTGGCAGTTCTCATTCCAGTTGAAAAGTACGTCTTTTGTTAGAAGCTTAAACAAAGGTAAAGCTATTTTACTAAAATGTTCAATAAACCTTCTGTAATAGCTTGCATACCCAAGGAAGCTTCTTACCTCTCTTTGATTCTTTGGAATTGGCAAATCAACAATGATCTGGATTTTTGCTGGGTCAACTTTGATGCCTTGAAAAGAAATATAGTGGCCTAATACTATCCCTTCGTTTAACATCATAAAGCACTTTTCATTGCTCAGGGACAGATTAGCTTCAATACATCTTTTCAAAACTCTTTCAAGGTTCTCTAATGCATGTTCAAATGAATTGCCATACACTGAAAAATCATCCATGTAAACTTCAACACAATCATGAACTAAATCAGCGAAAATAGCTAATACAGCTCTCTGAAATGTAGCTGGAGCATTGCAAAGTCCAAATGGCAAAACATTATAAGCATAAGTGCCCCAAGGACAGGTGAATGTGGTTTTGTCCTGGTCTTCTGAGGCTATCCTGATCTGGTTGTAGCCACTGAAACCATCAAGAAAAGAAAATGATGATTTCCCAGCTAATGTGTCCAACACTTGGTCAATAAATGGTAGTGGGAAATAATCTTTGAGCGTTGCTTTTTTCAATTGTCTGTAATCAACACAAATGTGCCACTTACCATTTTTCTTGGGCACTATAACCAATGGGGATACCCACTGACTGTCAGAAATAGCATATATAAAATTAACTCTCAACAGTTTTTGCAATTCTTCTCTGACAATATCCTGGAGCATGGGGTTCATTCTTCTCTGCGGTTGCCTCACTGGTTTGATAGTACTATCTGTATAAATATGGTGAGTGCATGTGTTGGAATGAATCCCATGCATATCGGTGTAGTCCCAAGAAAATGCTTTCTGGTATTTTCTCAATAGTCGAATCAATTTCTCTTGCTGAGATGAGTCTAGGTGATTGCCTATGTTCAGAGTTTTCCCTGGACTAATATCTATGATCTGACTCTGTGTGTTTGTGATGGATTGAACTGGAAAAATATCGTGAAATGTGGTTTGCAAAGATTGAATGGTGCATGTTTCTTGAAAATTTTGGGCTAAAAGTACATCTGCAGCATGATATTGGTCGTTTCTCAAATTTTCGGAAATATCAGGTTGAGAAAGGAACAATTCTACCAAATCATTATTATTTTGTTCTTGGAAATCATAGATTTGGTCAATGCTAAAAACAGATTGTACTTCTTCTTTATCATTGTGTTTATCATCAAGCCATAAATTGTGTGTTACTGCTGGTGATTGTGCCGATGGATAAAGAGTGAGTTGTTTCCTTTCAGTCCCTCTTGAAATAATCATGTTGCCCGATCGACATCCTATGAATGCATCAGCAATCGCTAACCATGGTCTACCAAGGATGATAGGGTGCCCTCCTAAATTGGATTTGGGTTGAAGAACTAAGAAGTCCACTGGATACTCCCAAGAGTCTAGTGAAACAATTATGTCCTCTAAAATCCCTTCAGGAATCACTTTAGACCTATCGGCTAGTTCTAGAACAATCGTTGTGTGTTGCAAATTTATGAGCTGGAGTGTTCTCATGGTTTCAAGAGTCATGACATTTATTGCGGCCCCAAGATCTATTAAAGTGTTTGGAATCTGTATGTTGTTAATGATTGTAGTAACTCGGGGGATACCAGGATCAACATACTTTTCCATCGAGATGGTATTTGTCATAAGGCCAACTAAATGTCCTATAACATGATTGGTTTGTGGATCAATCCTTTTCCTAGTGGGCTTCTTAAGACACATTTCTTTGATTGCTTTAGTGTATATGGGAATGCATTTTATGGCTTGCAGTAGCGGAATTTTTATATAGACATTCTTGAGCTCATCTAAAACATCAAACTGTGGTATAGACATTGGAAGTTTCATTTGGACCAATCGGTCTGGAAAAGGTGGATGCAATGGTTGCATTTGCTTATCTCTGATATCATCGTTTGGTTTTCTTTGATTTGTCATTTCGTTTTCATTTTCTATGTTTTCTTCTTGTTTATCAGTTATTGGAGAATCTTTGTGGAGTACCTTACCAGACCTCAAGTTGATACTTTGCAAGGGTAGTGTGGGATATGGGGTTCCCTCTTCTACATTGTAGGCTGACCTCTCTGCTCTATTATTTGGATTTGGGACAGTTTGAGCAGGAATTTGAGTAGGTCTAGGAGGTTGTGAGTTAGATGGAAATTGCAGTTGTGGTGGATTTATTGGTGGAGGAGCAGGCAGTGCTTGTTGAGTAGGTTGAGGTTGGTAAACAACTTGCTGCTGAGGATACTGCTGATATGATTCAGGATGTGATGAGTATGGTTGATGATATTGTTGATATGGCTGTGAATATGGTTGGTATGATTGAGGATATGT
This sequence comes from Pinus tabuliformis, assembly GCA_031772625.1. Taxonomy (NCBI): domain Eukaryota; kingdom Viridiplantae; phylum Streptophyta; class Pinopsida; order Pinales; family Pinaceae; genus Pinus; species Pinus tabuliformis. The sequence continues at coordinate 216,216,172 of CM062807.1, read as the reverse complement.
ATGATAGGATTGAGAGTATTGTTGAGATGGTCTCCATTGTTGCTGTGGTTGATTTTGGTGCTGCCATGGCATGGGTACATTCCTTGAATTCTGAGCATACATTTGATCATTTACAGGAAATTGCAAATTTTGATTTGGAAACATACCTTGAGGTGCTGGCCTTGGCTGCCATGGTCTCTTTGTGCCCATGTAATACACGTTTTCCATCTTTGCATTAGCTGCCATATTACAGTTATGCAAAACCTTAACTTTAGGACAATTAAATATATCATGATGTTCAGTACAGAAGGCACAAACTTGGATGTTTTCTAATGGGCAGTCTTTTAAGGCATGTTTCTTCTGGCATTTTGGGCAGAAGATAGCCATTATCTGATCTTCATCTTCTTGTTTCTTCTTAGCTTTTAGAGTGTCAATTTGGTTCCCTAGGGTGCTTAACAGATCTGTTTTAAATTCTTCTAACAGATTCCCTATTTCAGCCCTTGTGACACTTGCTGAAGCAGATTTTGTGACTTTGGATGACAGGGTTCTTTTTCCAATTTTAGCTTTGCTCCTTGAATACTTTTCGCATAATTCAGCGATTTCTTCAAAAGGTAAGGTATAAATGTCACCTTTGCCCATAAAATTAAGATCATCCATGTATTCCTCTCGGATGCCTTTCAAGAATATTGTGCGGATCAAATCAAGAGGCATAGTTCGGTGTTTGGATTTTTTTAAGTTGTAGACAAACCGTTCTAAGTATTCCTCCAAGCTTTCATCCTCTTGTTGGCTCATTCTAAAGATATCGTCTTTGGAATCTTTGGATCTACAATAAGGTTGATATTTCCTTAGAAATATTCTTCTCATGCCATCCCAATCAATTATCGCATGCTCACCAAGCCTCATGAACCATCTTAAGGCTGATGCCTTTAATGTCGCTGGGAAGAGTCTAAGCCTATGGGCATCATCTGTGTAACCATATGTTCGACATACAATGTCAAACTCGAACAAGAATGAGTCTGGGTCTTCTGAAGCCATACCATAAAAGTTTGGTAGCACGGATGGAGGTATGTTTTTCATTTTGATCTCATCATCTTCTTGTGGTTCATGTATAGCAAACTTAAAAGTTGACTCTTCTTCATCTCTTCGTCCTTGATTTGGTGCTGATCCATCTCCTTCCTCAGCCATTTTAATAGGTTCCTCTGTGTCAGTGTCACTTGTTTTAAAGAGGAGATTAAAGAAAGATTGTTCGGTCACCGTGCTACTTTCTCCTTGTGTGGAGGATCTAGGAAAGTGTTTCTTCTGTGATTTAAGTGCTAATAAAGTTTGCCTTTCGATGAGAGTAAGCCTTTGTCCTGACTTTTGTTTATCCTCTAAGACTTGTATGGTGACTTCCTCAGCTGGTGTTGTATTTCCTAAAGAGTCTGCTCCTGATGATAGGTTAGTTTTTGGATGGGGGGTTTTTATGAATCTACCTTGATTATCTCTAAATCTAGGCATAAATGAACATGATTTCTAAATCTATGTTTTTGCTCGTTTTTATTGAATTTTTTTTTTAGATCCTTTAACTACGCCTCCCCGGCAACGGCGCCAAAATGTAGTGTCCTATCTAGGGTGCTAGATTAAGCTACATTTATTATCGACTAGGATCAGTAAACTTCGAGGCATGCGTCTACAATCTATAGACATAAAGGATTCCTAACTAAGTGTTCGTGATGGTAGGTTACAGAACTTCTTTACGGAAGGTTGAGGTATGCTCCCTATCACCTGGACACTCAGGTCACTCAATTCATCTACCTATTCTAAAACACTGTGTATTACTTAAACCAAGATTTCAATCCCCTTACGAGGATGCTGTGCATAAAACCCTTGTTCAGTGAACACTCAACATTCAATGTTTATCATTCATGAAAGATTGAAATATACTAGAATCATAAGCACACTTAAAATTCAAATATATGAGAAACAGGGTTCATGAAGATGCTCTTAAAAATAACGAAAGATCATATCCCTTACATGATACAATTCAACGATCTCAGCGATGAATCCTTCAAGATACCATCATAAACATTACTCATACGAATTTCTAATTAAATCAACGAAAGCATAAACTAAACTCTAATCACTGTGCATACTATTGAATATTCAGAAGTTGCAAATGAAATGAAATGACAGTATACTCGTTCCACGCATGGCTCGTCCGCGTTTCAAAGGTATACTGGACTGTGCTCAAGCAACTATAGAATCAACGCAACAATGAAATCGTGACTGCAACCGTGTTTTTGGTATTAAGTTCAAAAGCTCTGTTTTCAAAACGATACAATGATAACCACTAACTGCTAACACATAACTGTGTTTGCATATGTTTTTACAACGTTTACATTTTGGAACGAATGTACATTCATGATGCGGCTGTTGCCGCTTTTGCTATGGAATAGTTTTTAAGTTGTTTCCATTCTGAACCGATTTCAAAAAGGAACAAAACTAAATCGGTTTAGAACCCTATGCTGTTGCTGCTTTTGTCGCCAACATGCTGTGCTTTGACCGTCATTGACCGTTCCTTCAGGAGCGTTGGTTCTGCTGTAGGATAGGTGTTCGTTCATGCTTGTACATTCTATTTTTCATCCCTACCCTTTGCTTTAGCTTAGCTGTCGTGCCATATGTCAAACAATAAACCAATTACAGGATGTTGCAACTTCCTGTAGTCTTTTTATCAAAAATCCTTAATTCTTTAACATAAAACTCATAAATCAATTCTAATGTATTTAACAACTATAATACTGTTAACTAATCAATTTCAAGGGGTCTAAGAGATGTATGAAGGAAAAAGGTAGGCAAACGATGTGTTTGAAGAGGAGAAAGGAGGTCAAGGAATGGTACCAACAAATACCTTAACTTTTTCATGAAGATATCATATTGAGAATGTTTGAAAAATGGTGGGAAATCTGGGCATCGACTATCTCTCTTCTGCCAGGGTGATATGGAAAGAATTAAGATTTCATTGTTTTGAATTTTTTTTGTTAAATCAGAAAAACCAATATTAATATAGATACCAATAATTTTTACTAAATTTTGTGAAGTGACTAAATGTAGCTTTAACCATTCACCTTAAGATTTTTTTTACAATATAATTTCCTAAGTCTATTTAATATCTTCATTATCATAAAAACCAACCTATATCCATTTTAACTCCACATCTACCACTCTTAAAGGGATGAAATCTATTTATCCCTCCCAACAGTTGGTAGACCCGGAATTAAGATGGATCTAAGCTGATAGAATTTCTCCTTTAAATAGTCTATGCTCACATGAATACCATGGTATTACCATGGGTTAATACCATGGGTTATCATAAACCCGGAGCTTAAAAACTACTATTAGTAATTTATAAAAATTATAAAAATTAATAATTGATTTTTATTTTAACGAAGTTAAAATGTTTAAGTGATATTAAATTACAAGATCCATTTTTACTCTTGATCTATCAAGCCCCGAGAGGGATCAAATATTTTTTCACTCTATGTTAGTTTGCATATCACGATATTTGATCCAGAGTAAAGATGGATCTATGCTAGTTTAATTTCCCCCTTTAAATAGGCTACATTCCATGTGAATACCATGGGTCAATACCATGTGCCATCTTTATTTTTATTAAAACTAATATTAGGGTTAATAATGTTTTTTTGCATGGTATTAATAATAATTTGGCCCATGGTATTTGGCTCATAGGCTTCACCTAAATATAACACATTTTTTGAGTGTTCTTAAATATAAGGTGGCTTATGGAGTAAATATAAAAATTATTTTATTTATTTACCATACCTCTCGTTTATTTATATTTTATTAATTTACCATACCTCTTTTATAAATATGGTATTTGGCCCATAGGATTCAATTAAATAAAACCTCTTTTTTGAGCCTATTTAAATAGAAAGAGGATTATGGACTAAATATAGAAAGAGGTTTTATTTATTTACCATACTTATATTTTATTTATATTTTTATTTATTTACCATACCTTTGAAGTATAAAAAGAGGTTTTATTTATTTACCATACCTCCACTTTATTTATATTTTTATTTATTTACACGCTTGCGTGTTCATAAATATAAGGTGACATATGGAGTAAATATAAAAAAATGTTTTATTTATTTACCATACCTCTCGTTTATTTATATTTTTATTAATTTACCATACCTCTTTTATAAATATGGTATTTGGCCCATAGGATTCACTTAAATGAAACCTTGTTTTTGAGCCTTCTTAAATAGAAAGAGGGTTATGGACTAAATATAAAAAGAGGTTTTATTTATTTACCATACCTCTAGTTTATTTGTATTTTTATTTATTTACCATACCTCCATTGTATTTATATTTTTATTTATAACTATCATAAATACATTTTCTTGAAAATGAGGGCGAATGGAAGATTGTAACTCCTAATTTCAAGGGCTAAATTTAATTTTTTTACCCTCTCCCTTAAAATAAGGTGGGCTAACCTCCATATCTATTTTTTTTATAAAATAAATTTGAGGCGATTTGTAACAATGTACTATGATACAAAATATTCACCCAATAAAAATACAAAACCCCTTAATTTGGCCCAATGGCGAAAATTCGCCCCTAAAATTTTCCATGCATGTGATTGATTAAAATCCCCTTTCCTCAAACCAACTTCTTGCATTGCATCTTGAAGAAATTGAAGAGCATTAATTCTTTACTGAATAAATTTGCAATGTATTGGGTCTTTTTCAATGACAATGCAATTTCTTCTTTTTTGTAGGCAACATGCTAGTGTTGTACCTAATCATCAAGTACAAAATAAATAATTAAGTAAATTAGTATAAACACATAAAAATAAAAAAAATAAAATATTGTAATTCAATTTTATATAATAAAACTTACTTGAGCCTGAGAATAAATCCAAAACCCAATCTCTTTCATTTGAACATAAATTTATAAGATAGTTAATCAATGACTGTGGTTTTTGATAAATGTTAATTATCTCTCATTTTACTTTTTTTATTATCTTCATATGTTAGTTTTTTTACAACAACATCATGAACCAGTACTTTGGCTATGACTCTTTCCATCTACCTGATTCAGAAGCATAAACTTATAGTTATCATCTTTTATCCAACATTCAACATGGATGAACTCACAATCACTTATACTTGGTTGATCTCTATGGTTAATAAGATATGACTTTCGTGTGTAATATGAAATAGTAAAAGTTCAATTAACTTGTACATAAATTATTTTTTTAACATGAACCTAACATACAATTTCAACGTCTTACCATGTACGCTGCATCCTTGAGTTTTCTTTTCCCTTGAAGCTTGTCAATAACACTGCAAATTTCTTGTATGAATGAAATGTCACAAATCTCCAAAATGGTGATGTTATGACTTCTAGAAATCCCGCAACAACTTTACTAAAAGATTGATAAGTATAAGGGTCACTATCATGAGGAATATCTCCAATAACTAGGGAATAATCCCTTTTAAGTATGAGTTTTGAAATGTATTCACAACCACCTTGTATTATTTGATATTGGATAGTCTCGAGCCCATTCCAAATGAAATGATTAAGACTAGGATCAAGTTCAACATTACTAAGACGTTTCTTTCTCAACTTTTCCATCTTAATTTTTTCAATAAAGCTTCTGAAACTATCTAGTGCTCCATTTGCATCCTTCTGTATCTTTAATGAAATAAACAAATATATGTATAAGTTATGAAATAAAAATACTATACACATGAATAAAAATGAATGTATAAATCAACATACCCTTTTAAATGCAAGATGAAAATATTTTAGTGTTGATGTAGAACTTGAATTTGGGTAAGAGTTAATACATTATCATTAGGGATTCGAGATCATGACGAAGCTATGACTTTTAACTCGAGGATTGTGTCGACAAATCTTCTTACCAAATATTACGACCTTGATGGAGTGATTTCTCTGGTGGACGTCGGTGACAAGGCTGGAACCACGGTGACAGATCTACATTATGTTGTGGTCTTGCCCCCTATTACCGAGGGGAGAAAGTGGGGAAGTTGGATCGGGTTTTCTTCGCAAAGCCCGCTTCACATGCAAAAATACATTCAACCTGGATCGTAGATGATGAATGCGGATTTGAACACGGGATAAGAAATTGTTTGATAGATTTATATCGACGTCTATGGAAAGTCAAGGAGTGGGTTTTAGCCAAGCTTAAATCTCTAAGCATCAAGAAGATATGGAAGTTTAGTTTGGTAAATACTGAAGTATTAGTTATTCCCTGGAATGCAAGTGATTTTGAAAGTGTGGATCCATGGATATATACACTTTTATTTATTGGATCTAGCCATGTTACCTCCAGTGCAGAAAGGGCGACATCTTAGAAATTGTTTTCCATGTTTTTCTAATTGGATCTAGGGCCTAGGGTTGAGATCTAGTGGATCCGTGGGACAACTGAGGTAGAGCGTGCAATTGCAAATATAAGATTGATTAGCAACATCTTTCATTGCAATCCTTGGTATGACGAGAATGGTTGGCGAGATCTGCTGCATTAGGGAGAAATGGCTTGGCCGCATATGGGCCCTGAATGCAGTCAAAGGAATTTAAGCTTTGAGACATCTTGGTCACAACTCTTTGATTACTTTCCATCATAGATTCTGTGGACCTCGCCAAGTTAATAATTCATGGAGGTTTTTCAGATCTGTGGAAGTTAGGAACTATATGGAATGGAGTTTTCGAGCATCTGATGTTAGGGAGGTTCTCAAATCGATTCTCTACCAGTATTCGGTAAAAATATCTAGAAATCCCAATTTACCCTTCCATTTACCGGTCGAGACCAATAAATGGATGAATATTGAATGTCAATCACTAGATTTTCATGAAGGAACTCCGATCCAAATTTTTATTAGAACCATGAGTGATAAAACAATGTGTACGAGGGTCTACATTTGGGATCGGGTACAAGCTCTTAAGCAAAATAGTCAAGAACAGTTGGGTATTCTAGCAAGACTTCAAAATCTGATTTATGGAGTGAAATCACTGCAAGAGGATTACAAGTTGCAAGACTATGGCATTATTTCAAACTCAACTGTCATCCTTAACATGAGACTTCTTGGAGGATGCCCTGGATCTAGCTCTAAAGGCCCAAATTCCTTCAAGGGTGTAGTTAAAGGGAAGGTAGATCCACAAAAAAATATAGAAGAACCTCCCAATCTTCCTAGTCCCTATATTGTGGAGTAGATGACCCAAGTGCCAGCGTTCACAGTCAACCTGCTTGAGCTACATGAGTTCTATGTTGATTTCCATGCAAGAGCAATTATATGCATATTTAATGGATTCTCGTCCAAATCATAGGCTCTACATCAATGAATTTTCTCTACTTGGACAAGAAACTGTGATATGCATCTATGTTCTAGGGTTTTTTTTATTATAAAGTTTGACAGAACAAAATATATGGATTATGTATTGAATGAGGGACCATGGTTTTGGGGCAATGTGAGTCTATTCATGATACCTTGGTTTCCGGGTTTTGATGCAAACACCATGGTGGTCTCCAAAATTCTAGTGTGGGTTAGGTTACATAATATACCATTGCATTTTGGCATCACAAAGTATTAGAAGGAATAGGGAATTCTTTGGGGAAGTTCTTAAAGGTGGATGCAGATCGAGTCTCAAAAGGAATTTTCACTTTTTCCAGAATCTAAGTAGAGATAAACCTTAGTAAAGGTTTACCTAATCACATTTTTTTAATTCACAACAATCTGCAATGGTCACAACCCCTTAACTATGAGAATACGAAATTTCATTTTCGTACGTCTTCAAACTGACCATCTTCAAAATGCGTGTCCTCAAGTTAAAAAAGACCCTAAAAGAAAAAAGAGACCAGCTCAAATGCCAAAAGGTTGGCAGTTTTTAGAAACCCATGAAGTAGAAGCAGAGGATGCAGAAACCCTAAACAACACCTCAAACATTAATGACCAGAAATCCCAGGATACCATGCAGAAGAATGAGGCCAAGCATAATTCTTCATTAGTTCCAATGTATTCAGTTCAACAACAGATTGAGATTATTCCATCTGAAAAAGAAGTAAGTGGTACCAAACAAATTCATGCATCAAAAATTTTGGATTCTGATAAAGAAATCCCTGTAAGTGTAAAAGAGAATCAAATGAATATTGTATATTCGATGCCCAAATCTAGTGATTGGTGGAAAGTGGAAAAAAGAAAAGGTAGAAAAGAGTAGACTATTGTTATCTCTTTGATGAGTTTTTATTGATCTTGGACACCGGGATCTGTTATTTTATGCAGATGCTTTTTAGCCTCTACAATATGTAATTTTGTTCATTATGAATAAAATTGCGATTTTTCTTTGGGAAAAAAGAACTTGAATCTGGGTAGTTGCATACAACATCATCCCAACTATTTTCATTCAATAATTTAACCATTTGTTCTTGTATTCTCATATAAACTTTGTGACTGAATAAATAAAGTAAAAAATGTTAATATAATGATATGTATAACAAATAATACAAATAACAATACATTATATTTAAAATAAAGTTATATTCTAGATATAAGTAAAAATAATTCAACAAAATTACTTTTGAAATTCCTCACACATTTCATTAATGATAATTCACCTGACTTCACTTGAGATAATATTTTTTTGACAAGATTTTCATTCTTCAATCCTTGCAATGATCTCTAAGGTGTGATAGTCATATCTTCTGGAAGGAGATTCATTTCAGGACTTGATTTACTGCTAGTACATATCAATGGTTTAGACTTTTTGACCTTCAGGTTTTTTATGCCAATGTTCTCCCACATGTAGAAAATATCATTAATCAATTCCCATATCTCTCCAGTTCTAAATTCCAACTAGAAAATGTTATCCATACTTTTGAATATTTCAGAGTTTACTTTACCACCTTTTGAATTGATTTTTTCCTCAATTGGATAACCTATTTCCATACAACATTCCTTTTGAAATGTTGGACTAACCTTTATCTTATCCCCGCCACATTTTTCTTCTAATTCATCATGGCTAAATCTAACCCTTTGGATGAAAGTCATGGATATCCTATACTCATTATTTGTATTACGATCCCATGCCAATAACTTTGAACAATGTAAACTTTGAAAAATGCATTGATACTATTACCCATTTTGTACAAATAGCAAAATAGTGACCCGATTTTGAAAAGGGGGATGCAGAACACACATATTTTTTTAGAGCATAGTTTTTGGCACTTTAATTTTTTTTATATACATTATGTTTAAGAATGTAAGTAATATGCATGCTAATTTAAAAAAGTGGTGATTCTACATCAGGCTCTTTTTTTAAAAGGTCTATTTTTTGACTTTAAATTTTCTAATGTATGAATTGTAAATAATTATTTTCTAAATTTAACAAATTTTGACACTTTAAATTTTTTATGTCAAATTTTATATATATATAAAAAAACAAATATAAAAATATATAAAAAAAAAGACAAAAGAAAACATAACCACCACCCGGCCATCCCCACAGGTCGTTGAGTGGTGGCTATCTGATTCCAAGAATCGGATAGCCACCGCCCACCCGCCCGTGGGGGTGGCCGGGAAGTAGCTATTCGATTCTCGGAATCAAATAGCCACCACCTGGTCGCTCGTGGGGGCGGTGGCCAATAAAATTGTTTTTTTTTTAATAAAAATAAAATTTGTTAAATATGTTTATTGTATTTAAAAAAAAAAACAAAATTTATATTTTATTTAAAAAGGACAATTTTATCGGCCACCGCCCCCATGGAGTAGCCGGGTGGTGGTCGATAAAATTGTTTTTTTTAAATAAAAAATAAATTTTGTTATATATATATATCTATTTTTTTTTTAAATGTTTTTTTTTTAAATTTTATATATATTTGTAAAATATATATATTTTAAATATTTTGAATGTTATTTTAAAAAATATCAAAAATATATTTAGCTTTTTTTAATTTTAATGTTTTTTTGTTTTTATTTTTTTTAAATCCAAATTTTAAATCATTGTCAAATCCAAATTTTAAATTTTAAAATTTTTAATATAAAATTTGAAATGTGTGTGTGTGTTTTTTTGTTTTAAATCAATATATATATATATATATATATATATATATATATATATATATATATATATTTTAAATTTTAAATGTTTTTTATTTTATTTGTTAATTCGAAAATATGTAATTTTTTTTTAAATTTTAATTATTTTTTGGGTTTTTATTTTATTTTTAATTTCAGTGTATTTTTGTTTTTTAGGGTTTTTTGAAAATGTTTTTAGTCTTAAATTTTGTAGTTTTAATTTTTTTTTTCGTTTTTTTTGTTATTTTGTTATTTTTTTTAATTTAATTTGTTTTTAATTTATTTAGTTTTTCTTAATTTTTTTTAAAATTTCCTATTTTTACTTAATTTTATAGTATTTTTAAATTATTATTATTATTAGTACTTTTTATGGTTTACCACATTAAAAAAAAATGTTATTTTTTTGAAAATATGTTTTTCTTATTATTTATTTCTTTAATTTTTTTTAATTTTTAATTCTTATATTTTATAGGTTAATTTTTTTTTTTGACATTTTTATAATTGATTTTTTTTTTAAATTTTAAATTTTGTTTTTAATATATATTTTTATTTACGTTTTGGTATTTTTTTTTAACTTTTTTTTTGTGTTTTTTCATTGTTTTCATTTTTAATTTTATGTTTTCATTATTTTTTTGAAATTTTAATGTTTTTCGGAGTCATAACAAAATCTTTTACACCATTATTTCAAAATGTTGAAATTAAAAAAAAAAGTGTTATTCCAGCATCAACACTTTTCGTTTTGAGGGTGTTTTTTGCACATAAAAATTCGGTTTTACTGGCATTTTTTTAAAATGTTGGAAATTGACCCTAAAAAAAAATCCATCGTTCCATTATTAGCACTTTTCATTTTCAGGTTGTTTTTTGCACAATTTTTGCACAAAAATTTCATCTCACTGATAATTTTAAAACATGTTCAAAATTGACCCTAAAAAAAAACCATCATTCTAGTATACAAACTTTTCGTTTTTAGTACTGTTTTTCATGTTTTTTCGGGGTTTTTGGCGCAAAGTTCTTGTTTTGAGTTTATAGTTCCTGTTTTAAATTTTACATTGTTTTTGCTTCTATAACTGTTAAACCAACATAAATGATACATTTCATTGTTTCAAAACATGGGTTATTGAGATATTCCTCCATCAATTTCCTTTGAGCTTCTACTAAATGGTTCGCTCCAAGTACATAATATTTGTTTTCAAAACATTTTGACTTATCAAATGCTTCTTTGTTGGGAACTTGAATTGGATCAACAAGAAGCACATAATCAACCACATGAGCATATGAATTATAACTCATCAATGTTTTCAAGTTGTGAACATGCAGGTTGTGTGGCTTTCTAATTTGATATTTAAATTGTCCTTCATTTCACTTATAGATTTGGCTGACATTAAGTGGAAATGTATGACCACGCTCAATTAAGTTTGTTTTCGTCAACTAATGTCTAATGGAATTTTGTTTTGTTTTAATAATGACATCCTCTAAATCAGCTCTTAGTCTAATGATTTCCTTGCTTCCTTTTTATTTTTCACTAGGATCTTCACTACTGGCCATGATTGTTTCAGAATGATCAACTTTTAATTTCTTCCTCCTATCGATTATCATATTTTCTTCCACATAACAAATCTCCCCATCATCAACTAGAAGGGAGACATTCTTGGGCATTTTTTTTTTTGTATTTTATGGTTCTTCTCCTTTCTAACATCAGTTCTAATCTCATCCTCAGTAATGGCAACATATTCTTCAACTTCAACTTCCTCATTTTCAAAAGTAACATGTCTAGCTTTACTAGATTGATCCACTCTAGGCATTCTTTGCTGATCCCTTGTATGTAGTGTTGTAGCATCATGAAGTACTTTTTTCTTTTCTTTTTTCTCATATCTTCTTTTGACCCTGAGTAGAAACTTCCGACAACATTCATAATATCTCGCTCTATAAAATAAATTCTCTCCAACATAATTGAAATACCCTCAGTAAAATTATATCAAACAAAATATAATATGTCAATAATAACTAAGTTATAAAAAAATATAATTATACAATTACAATAGCGCAAAATACATAAAGATAAATAAGAATACTTACGATATTTTTTCCAATGTCCTTTATGATCTGTTTACATATCCTTATAGAATCATCCGCTGTGTCATACATAGACAATGCCAAATGATATCTAATCTTGTCATGTGACTTGGGCGGTTTTGTAAGTACATAAAAAACTTCAGTATCCGACATCAAACATATGTCTAGTACTTTTTGCAGCACCTCATAATTTCCACCATCGTAAATCATACCAGCATATAGACATATCTGTAGATCTTCTTCACCTTCTCTATCTTTCATAACCCATGCAATTTTTGTAAGCTTCACTTATGATTTCTTCCACTATGAAATCAACTTCTTTTCCTTTGAGGAGCCACTTGCTATATTTTTAGTCACTATCTTAGGTTGGGTTTGTTCAACAATATGTTTTGAGGGTCCACCTCCAGTTTTAGATGATTTTATTGTTGTCTTTGGTTTAGAAAGATTCACAAAAACCTTCCTTGATGCCATTTTCCTGAAATATATATATATATATATATATTACAAAAAAGCCAATATCTTAAGTAAACAAACAAAACAAAACAAAATTTAAAAACTAAAAAACACCAGAAAAAATTACCCCCATGTCAAGTGAGTTGTTAGGTTCATCCAGGGTACCAAAACAAAAACCATTCCTGATTTTTTTTTAATTTTAATTTTTAATTTCCCCCCCATCCCCCTACTTTCTAGGGGGCTACCGTGCCGTCGGTGGGCGTGCCTGCTCGGGGCACAGCAACACCCTGGCAAGCAAGGGGCCAATTCTCATAATCGTCCCCTTGCCTACCAAGGGGCTGCTGCACTTTAGGCGGGTGCACCCATCTGTGGGCCTGCTCGCTCATGGCACAATGGATGTGCTTGCCTGCATACTCGCTATTCTGCAAGCGGGCACACCCCAGTTGCGCTCGCTTGGGGAAAAACAGCCCCCTAGAAGGCAAGGGGCCACTGTGCCTTGGGTGGAAACACCCAACAGTGGGCGTGCGCGCCTACCACACAAACACGTCTGTTGTGTCTAGGGCGGGCACAACCACGCCCGCTGTGCAGCGGGAGGGCATGCAAGGGACCCCTATGCTGTTGGTGGGGGCAAGCCCCCTGCCCAATAGGGGCTATTGTGCCCATGGTGGGATGCCCGCTCAGGGCACAACGACCCCATGGTAGGTAAGGGGCCGCTGTGCCCTAGGTGGGCACAACCACTAGTGGCACAATGGCCCCTTGGTAGGAAGGGGGGTGTTTCTAAGAATCAAACCCCTGACAGGAAGGGGGTTGTCTATGAGAATTGCCCCGCCGGCAGGAAGGGGGCCGTTTATGAGAATCGACCCCTTTCCTGCCAAGGGGCGGCTCTACCCCACGTGGGTGCACCCCCATGCCTTAGGTGGGCACGCCCATGGCCAGATGTGCTTGGCCATGGGCGTGCCTGCATGCCCATTGTTCCAGGGGGCGGGCATGCCCATTGTCGGGCGCTGTAGGTAGGCACACCCACAGCTGGGTGTACTTGCATGGGGCACAATAGTCCCCTAGTAGGCAGGGAGTTGATTATGAGAATTGACCCCTGCCTGCGAGGGGGTTGCTCTACCACGGGCGGGCACACCCACGGCTAGGTGCGCCCATCCAAGGCACATGAGTCCTGTGCTGCGGGCTAGCACGCCCATGGCTGGGCGTGTGCCTGCCCACTGCACAATGGGTGTACCTTGCACGCTTGTTGTGTCTTGGGTGGGCATGCCCACGACCAAGCCTGTTGCGCCCTTGAGCAGCACAACGACCCCTTGTTTTATAGGGGCCCGTCGGGCGAGCCCGACCCATGTGATTTTATTTTTAATTTTTAATTTTGAAAAAGAATCTATATTTTGTTAACTAAATGTTAAAAAAAAATTAATCGAATGGGTTTTTTGTCTGGTATCCAGGATGAACATAAAAACCCACTTGACACGTAATTACTAGTAAACCTATAGGGGTTTAAGACTTGCACTCAGTGGGATTTGAACTTAAGTCTACCTAGTTTCAAAAATTTCTTAAATTTCAAATCAATAAATTGAGCTGGTCCCCAAGACAGAAAATAAGTTAAAAAAAATGATTTGTCAGCATATAAAAAACTATTTTCCCCAAATTCCTCATTGAATGGTCGAAGTAGAAGGGAAACTAACCTTTGAAATGCGACAATCTCCCGTTGAATGTGTTGTCGATGACAATGTAGCTGCTCCACAAAATTGCTCTAATCTTTTTAACGAAACCTCAAGAAGTCTTGATGTGATGTGAGAAATAGTGATAACGAAATTTATTATATAGCAGAAATTATGGAATTGTTTTATCGCTTCTTGAATGTGGTATTAAAAATAAAATTAGAAAAACTTAATATATAGTTAATATTATGATGATACACTAATTTATGTTACATGTGGGATAAAAGATATAATAAAAATTAAAAAAAAAAATCAATTGTCTAGAAAATGTTATATAATTTAAGTAAAAGATTTAGTTTAATTTTGAAGAAATGTATTAAACAAAAATTCTGTGGAAAATTTAAATGGAAATTAGGATCAAAATTTTCAAGAGAAAATTTTAGTAGAAATTCTTCGAAAAATTCTAGAAGAAAATTTTCGAGGGAAATACTTCAAATGAAATTTTTGTAGGGTAAAATTTTGGCGAAAATTTTTGCAGGGAAACTTTGGAGGGAAATTTTCATTCTTTAAGCTATATATTATCATTAGGAGAGAGTGCACTTGTGTCATTCAATCTCTTTTGTTTGAAAGTCATGGATTCTTCTGATAGTGAAGTTTCTCTTTGTGAAGCATCAACATCTTCATCACATAACAACTCTATTCATATTGATGAATATAATGAAAATCATTTCACTATGAATAGAGAGTCAAATCTTCTACTTAGTCCTAATCCTAATTACTATGAGAGAAATACTGCCGAAGGGAAGCATGAAGAATTTCAAATAAATAGAGAGTCCCATTTTCCACTTAGTCCTAATCCTATGGACTATGAGGGCAACAGTGATGAAGGCCAGGATGAAGAATTTCCAATAAATTGAGAGTTATATTTTCTACTTATCCTAATCCTAAGGACTATGAGAGCAGTAGTGACGAAGGGAAGGATGAAGAATTTCCAGTAAATAGAGAGTCACAATTTCCACTTAGTCTTAATCCTAAGGACTATGCGAGCGACAATGACGAAGGGCAGGATAAATAATTTTCAGTAAATAGAGATTCAAATTTTCCACTTAGTCCTAATCCTAAGGACTATGAGAGCAGTAGTGATGAAGGGAAGGATGAATAATTTCCAGTAAATAAAGGGTCACATTTTTCACATAATCCTAGTCCTAAGGACTATGAGAGCAACACGGACAAAGCACAGGATGAAGAATTTCCAGTAAATCGAGAGCCAAATTTTCCACTTAGTCCTAATTCTAAGGAATATGAAGGTAACATCGATGAAGGGCAGGATGAAGATGATGAATAATATACTCCAAGTCAGTATTTCAAAAGCACAGATGATGGTAGTGAAAAATTTCTTGCAACTGAGGATGGTAAAGAATATTTTTCAAACAATGATGGTGATGAATTTCCTAACTATGTTCAAAATGATCATAGTGAGGACAATATTCCTCCTAATGATGATGAAAATGCTTCTACGGATGATGATGAAATGATGGAGACATTACCAGCAAATCTTGCATCTAGGAGTAGGAGTAGACCTTTTCGTATCAATCCAAGATGTTCTAGTTATACAAGGGATAGAACAGAATATCTCACGAGAAAAGTTCTATTAGTGATCTCATTTCAAGTGAATGTTGACAAAAGGATTGCTTGAAACATATGGATTTCAAGTTTGCATTGGATAAAAGGAAGATATATTTGTCAAATGAATAAAAACATGAAAAATTCATATTTAGTGGGGTGCATGCAATCTACATTGTTGGGTTATGATTATCATACTGGGTCTTTATTTCTATGTAGAAAGGTTTTCAAAATGTTTCATTCAATTGGTAATTTTTGTCTGTCAATATTCCAAGAAAATTTGGAAAAAGATCCCACATTTTATTCAGAAGTACGTCATAAACGAGAGTTTGGGCCATTAACAAATACTACAATGTCATGGATGCAAGACTTATTTTCCAAGCATGGAGAGTGTATGCCAAATAAAGACATAATACATATTCTAGATAATTTCTCAAGACGAGAAATCTACAACTTATACAAAGAATATGCATAAGGTGTTGAAGGAAATGGTTGTTTTATTACTGTTGACACGAAAATGACAATAGGGTTGAGACCCTAGGTTCGGGCATAAGGGACCAACAAGGCTCCGTTGTAGTCTAGAGCAATGCCGACATTTTCACCTTACCAGAGAGGGTACGGAGTCTCACCCGAGGTGCGTTGTGACTGAAGTTAGATGAGGGTGGAATTAGGCACCATAGGAGTCATATAGAACAAAATATACCAAGATATAATAAATTAACATCTATATTAACCCAATCATAATGATCTACTCATCCCATATCAGGAAACTATATAACCATATGCATTCATTAAATTTTTTAAAGAGTCAACAAAAAGCTTAAGGACACCAGGTGGATCTGAACCGTCTTCTCCATTAACATAACATAAAGTGGTACATAAGACTCAAGGCTTGGTCATCAAAAACATGAATAACATAACCAACATAAACAGATACAAGCAGGGCCATGGAGTTTTTCACATTACTCCGCAACATAGGAAGAATCTAACCATCACAAGTTTGCTCAACTAACTAACAACAACCCTTTTGCTTTTTATCCCCTGCCATGCGCTCAAATTGCTAGTTCTACCTTCCTTTTCCTCAAATGCCTTCATTCTTGACTGCCTCTCTTATTTCCTTTCTCGGATGTCCCTGCTTCTTCTCGCCACCTTTACACGACTACCCGTCATCTTTTAGTTTCTATTCTTCCCTCGACTGTCAACTCCGCAACTCCAACGATCATCTCCTCCAATTTTCATTGAATTCTTTCTCCACAAAATCTCAAAATGAAGGCCCCAATAGGGCCCGACCACAGTCCATTGACTTGTCCTTAAGTCAATATTCCCTTTGTGCTATCAATCTTGTTGGTGCGGTTGACATTTCTATCGGTGCCTCTGCCATTACTATTGCGGGTGCTTCTACTGGCGTTGCTGCTATTGTTACTTCTTGCTAGCTTTCTTTTCCTAATGAAGGCCCCAACTCTGGTATGACAACAATTGTGTCCTGGCAGAATTAGGTGTAGTCATTGAGAATTTCTTGCCAGGGTTCAATGATTTTCTTAGCTTGTTTGATGAACTTTGTCGCCTGCTTAAAGTTGGCTGGGCTGGTCGATTTATGAATAGGGAAGTGTAGAGCATTGGAAAGGTATGTTTTAACGAATAACTTAGTGGTGTTTCAAGCAATAGTTGTAACCTTTTCTTTGTTATAAGATAAGGAGAATGTAATGAGAATGAGCACGAATGACCCAATCACTAATAGTTATCTTCTCTATGCAGGAAAAGACAAAAGTAGGAAGGCGCGGTGCAAAACGAGAGTTCCATGAGGAGATAATGGTTGTCCCTCCAAAACCAAATAAAATCCAGACCAGGGCGAGTAAATTAAGGCAGATCAATCCGGGACGAGATGAAGGACTGTCAGTTTGGAAGGCTAGGCAGAGAAAAGAGAGGAGTTAACAGTTTAACAGATCCCTCAGGATCTTTGATCCTGAGGGATCGTTACTTTCAATTATTTTGTTGTTTAGTTAACTCCGCCATTACTTGTATAAAAAGGGGCAGCATCGAAGACTTCAGGACTTTGGATTATCTTGTATCTTTACTTTCTGTTTACAGACTTCACAGTTGGTTAAACTCAGACTATCGAGTCTCTTTGAGACTTAGTTTTGTTGTACTATCATTGATGCGTTAATATAATATATTTGGTGTTACTTTCTCCCTGCATCTGAAGTAAGTTACGGCGGTGTGCCATTGGAAGCTAAGGGCCCGGCTCCAACGGACACTGGCTGATTGTATCATTACAGTTTGGCTTTGTGTGGTTGTTTATTGTTCTTAATAATCTGATATACTTACATGCTGTTCCATACTCGTTCATCAGTAGTTTTTCCTTTTGTAAATCCTTGTAACAAGTTTACATCATATTTCCAGAATTGATCACATAACATTGTTCTGAGTTGTTCACTTCTGTTACAGAATTTATAAGTGGAATGTTTTAGCTACATATGGTTGGAGTGACGATCATAAGAAGATGGAATTAACGTTGTGTGTGGACTACTGGTGATCATTTCAGATTATGTGTACATATGATTGACGTTTCCTGTTTATGATGGTTTGCTGTTCCATTTGATTAAGCTGTCTACTTGTACAAAAGATTGCTCTTTCTTTGTATGTAAGTTGATGCCAAGAATTGAGAGTGTTGAACTCGCGAGATTTAGTTTCTTTACTGCCGTTCCTTTTACTGCTGTTCCATTTCTGAATTGCCGTTCCATTCTGCTTTCTTGATGTTCCTTTTTACTTGCATTCATTGGTTTGGTGTGGGAGGAGGATCAAGGCTGTCGTGAGACACAACAGACGCTATTATGCTCCCAGATCCATGATCCATACTCTAATTCCTTTTCCTTCATCGGTTTCTAGAGGGATGGGTTACTATTTCCGTACCCTTGACTGATAAAGTTGCCGCGTGTGATTTCTTTATGCAAAAGTAATTTAGCCATAGCTTAGCATCCGTTTACTCTTGTATTTATTAGACCTATACTACTAAGCATTACTCTAACAAATAGCCTCAAATTGAGATACCCTTTACAATAACAAAACGCTCCCGGATTGACTTGTAATGTGAGATAACTAGAGGTGAAAAAGACCCTTGTTACAGCTCTACAGGAAGCCCACTGCTTCTCCATTTCGTCACTGATCTCTCATAGGGTGTTGACATGAGTGTCAACTGGTAGTCGGAGATCACAAATCTTCTATTTTATCTTCATCGACTCATCCTCAATTTTCTAGACACGAACTTCCAGAGACACTACCTTTGCTTCGAACTTCTTCAGTTGATCTTTTTCCTTATATCTCCTGATGTCTACAAGCTGCTGAATTTGCTGGTGGAGCAGGTAGACTGGTTGAATTTTCTTTTCTAGACTGTAGGACTAGTCATAATTCAGAGTGTTAGAAATGGAGGCTTTCAGGGAAAAAACAACAGTGATCTTTTGTTTAATCTGCTCAATATAGGTCATGGAGGGATCAGGCAGTGCCTTCCTTATAGCATCTAGGCTTTGTCTAAGTTCTCTATTGGTGGAGATCAGCTCGTTGCATGCATCTTGGATGTGGTCGCAACATTTGACTAGGGTGCAAGCAAAAAATTCCTTTGGAGCTTCAATGACTACATCAGAAATGACTGGC
This sequence comes from Pinus tabuliformis, assembly GCA_031772625.1. Classification (NCBI taxonomy): domain Eukaryota; kingdom Viridiplantae; phylum Streptophyta; class Pinopsida; order Pinales; family Pinaceae; genus Pinus; species Pinus tabuliformis. The sequence goes on along the minus strand of CM062807.1, from coordinate 216,196,638 downwards.
CATAGTATCTAGAACTGTGAAGTTATATGATCAACCTATTGTTGGCTTAGGGGGTCCTGACCTAGGTTTAGATTTAGTTGCGCCAACCAACAAAACCCTAAACTGCTTGCCCTTTCGGCAACAACCTGCGTAGCATAGGCTGTAGTCTCACCCAAAGCAGTATGGGGGGATGCAAGAACCAAGTTTCTACATCTAGAGACTACTGTGATGTCTTCCACTGCCTTAGATCTACCTTCATGCAGATCGATAGACTTCTAGGAATCGTTACTATAACTCTGTTAAAAGGCCTTCAGACCTTCACAAAGGTCGATGATTAGTCCTTATGGAGCTTTAACAGTCAATTTACCTTCTTGCGTGCATCAGAAAGAAATCCTAAATGGGAGTTTGCACAGATCTACTTAATTCATCAGAAAACATAAGAGAAATCACCAGAAGCTTCGCGAAAGTGTGTAAACATTCATTGCGTACATTATTATGACTGATTCAAGATAATCGCATAGAATTAAATCAATATTTCATAAAACAAGTCATTTATCAACAACATATAACATAAATATATGAACAAAACTACTCAATGATTCTTCAGAAAAATTTCTTTTTTTGATCTCAATTCACGGATTACAGACTCAAACTACCCTGTGCACACAGCTACAGGGGTCTGCGCACTCAACTGCAACCTCTACCTAGGCCTCCGCATACTCAGCTGCAACCTCTACCTAGGTCTTCGGGCACTCTGCTGCGGAGCCCTCCTTTCTCTAACTAAGCAGAGGAAGCAGAGCCTTCCTGCCTTAGCTCCTGCCCAAGACTCTTTGACCAACCTAAACCTCTATCTTAGTTCTTCCTGTTCCTCCTTCCTTTCGCTAAAACTCAACTATTTATAGAAATTTTCATACAATGCCATGGTCTACGGACCATGGATGAATCTCAAAACCGACTCAAACATTTACTTAAAATAAGGGGCTAAGTGTTGAAAATAGCAACAACAAATGCTAAAAATAGAAGTGCTAAAAATAGCACTGCTATAAATAGTAGTTTGGGTACCAGTGCTGGATTGAGCAACAGGGAATGAAAAATGGAAGTGCTAAAAATAGCATTGCTATTTTTAGCAGTTTGTGATGGATTCCAATTTTAGTCAGTCCCTAGACTAAAATAGGAAGTAAAACTCCAATTTGAACTTAACAACTGTTTGAAAATAAATTAATTAATTCACCATGAGTTAATTAGTTGTGAAAAATCAAACATGAAGTCTATGTGAGGACATGCAACAATTTCTCTATTAATTGAGGAATTTATCCATGAGTTATAGAGATAAGGATGAGATCTAATTTGAGTTATAATTAGTTGGCTCAGTTAACTTAGTCAAGTCCATTTCGATTGATTCAAATAGTTTGTTGAATTAATTGTGAGTTCAGTTAGTTAATGCTTGCATGCATGTAACTGTTGCACTTCAGATAATTGAATATTCTCTCATAAATAACTCATGCATGTCAGTTTAGACAGAGACCTAGTTGAGATCAGAGGAGGGACAATGTACTATCAGTTGGATGGATTTTTCCTATAAGGGAAACTCATCTATGTGTTAGAGTCGGGCTGGTCAGCCCTCCGTCAGAGATCAAAACTCTTTGTGCATTTCAATTTTAGGTGTCCCGCTCCATCCACTCAGCTGCATTTTGCTAGGGACATGCCATGATTTGACTGAGAAAGTCATGCTAGTCATTTTCCCTCATGTCTGGCCCCTGCTGGCTCAGGTCTTGGTCCATAATCACCGAAGCTCATGATAGTCCAGGTCTGGTCCTTTACAGGGCAAAGTCATTTTTATGATAGGGTCTAGGAAATCATCAATTTGGTCTTTGAAAACATGTCCAGAACAAGCCATGCAAGCCAGAGGGAGGCCTTACATAGCTATGGTTCAGAAAGCTTCATCATCACCTGAAGAGACTCCGACTCTTCTTCAAAACTCTGTTTTGAAGAAAAGTCAAACAAGGTCATTTATGACAAAATTTTCCAAAAATGCACAAGTGGATTTTTCAGATGCAGCCATGGTTTCCATGGCCAAATGCCTAGTCACACAGTCCCCACAAAGAAATGCCAAAAATCCCATCATGAGAGCCAAAATTTCAATGAAAAAATGAAAATCAGGGTGTTTTAAAGTCAATGAAGAAAAGTGCAAAACACAAACATTAGAAAGTGGGTTTTCAAGGAAGAAAAAATCAAACCCATCTCTCCCAAGCTTATATATACTTGTTGTGGCCCAAAACAAAACCATTGTGCTATGGCAAGCTTGGGAGAGATATTGCAAAAGTAAGAGAGTGAAATTTGGAGAGTTTGAGTGAGTGAGAGCCGATTTTCGAATGCGCGGCGCATACACTAAGGAGCGCAGCGCACTCAGAGGGCGCGGTGCACACGCAGCCAACCACCAGTGGAAAGTTTGCAAGGGCGCGACGCACACCCAGCGCGTTGCACACTGGGCTTGGCACACGACGCACACATCCAGAGGCATAAAAAAATTGCCAAACCGCTTCAAATCTTGGTGAGGGCTAGCAAAACAAGAGGTAGGCCCTGTTGACACCTCTTCTCCAGCAATTTTGTCTTTAATATGGTGTGTATAAGATGTTTAAATGGTACCCAAAAGCACAATGTCCAACCATGAAAAATCACCAAGAAAAACAATGGATGAGGTTGCAAGATTGTGATGTTAGCACCAAGGTCGCTCCCCTCCCCTGTTTGTTTTCCATCTCCTCTCATTTTTCCCATCTCCCCTTGAACATTTTCCCCTAAAGGCCGCCCTAGATCCACCACTAAAACCCTCCCCCTATTCTTCCAATAAAGTCTAGGCGACTTTGGCAGTGCGCGGCGCACACACGAGGAGGCACGGTGCACTCAGGGCGTGCGATGCACTGGGAGCCCGGCCACAGTGTAAAATTGCCACTGGCGCGGCGCACTGGGCAGAGCGCGCGACGCACAGAGATATAAGCCCAGAAAACAAAAAATTTGCCTAAAAATTTTGTGAATGCCTATCAAACTTGAAAGGTAGACCAAGTACCTTCACTCTTGGCATTAAACTTGATGAGAATATCATGATTTTGAGACTATGAACCGAATGCAATTTTTTTTTAAAGTAAACAAAGGAAGACATAAAGGAATCAAGCTCCTAGGGTTTTTGATACAGTAACAATGTTGTCAAAGTGTTCTCCTATCCTACCCCTATCACCATTTTCCCTGCATAATTTTCCCCTTATCCTCACCCTAACACTACTGTAATCATATTCCTTTTTCCCCCTTCCTCCTATGACTCAAAATATCCAAACCCTACCTCAATAAATTCAAACCCTACCCCATCAATACTATACCCAAAACACTCCAAAATCCCTGATAAATCTCTCCCTTTGGCCCCTATTCCCATTCCATCATTCCTCTCCTAATACTCCCTGTTTTATTGTCCCCTTGGTGACAGATTTTCAGAGCATCTACCAGTTCCATTGGATTTAGAGGGCAGCATAAAAATCAGGGTACAAACAACAGTAATGGCATCAGATGTTTCATCAGAGTATGAGGAGGGGACCCACAGTGACACATCTTTAGGAGAGAGGGCCCACAGGAGACATCACCGGAGTGGCAGAAATCTTAGAGATGAGCCAAATACCCTCACTGAGCCGCAGGCATGCCCTCTTGCCATGTCTTGTTTCCAGCACTTGGCGTGCTATGAATTTTGTCGAAGGGTGGCAAATGTCAGAGTCCATCATGAGTTGGCCCGTATTTTTGCACTTCATCTACAGGGAGGTCAATCTGTCCTGGCTGGGGTCACTTTCACATTGACACCGGAAACCATATCAGTGGCAACAGGAATACCGAACATTGGGGAACATTGGCATAAGAAAAAGAAGGTGGAGAGGCATCATTATGAGCCTTACATCAAGAATAGCTGTTTGAGCCAGCTCACCACAGTTTTTCCATTCAGATTTTTGAGGGATGAGTATGCCCCACTCATGAGGTTGATCATGAAGTATTTCAGTTGTGAGGGAAGGTTTTCCTGCCTATATGCCTATCACATCAGGTTGCTCATGCACTTCACCAGGGTGCGGATGATGAGCCTCCCATTTTTCATCTGCAGGAACATAGAGAGGATGAAGAATTTCATGCAGCACAAGACCCATCGACAACAGCTAAACAATGTCTATCATTTTGCTCTCATCTGGATTTTGGTGGCCCATCAGTTGGGATTGCAGGGTATTGCTTGGGAGGACTTCATCTCCCGTGATTTCTTCAGCGCTCCACCGGTGGTATTAGAGGCAGAGCATGAGGTGGGGGGTCCTTCACATCAGTTTGAGTGCCATGTGACTGCCACCATGCTAGTATACATCACATATCAGAAGGGCAGTAGACCCTTATTTGCAGCAGCAAAGCGAGTGTTATCTCCACCCAAGGTGGAAGGGGCCTCGCTTCCGACATCAGCATCGCAGGAGCAGGGCAGAGGTAAGGAGCTAGTGCATGATGAGGGGCCTTCAGGTGAGCCATCAAGTGAGCAAGAGACATAATTCGTTCTCCTCCAGGATGATGAGGCAGATGCAGAACCTACGAATGCTGAGCTGGGAGAGATCATTCAGGAGCAGAAATCAGTGATTGAGAACTTATCCCTGGACTTGAAGAGGGCCAAGTGGAACGTGCAGTATCTGGAGCAGAGGAATAAGAAACTTGAGGATCGGCTAGCTGATATAGAGTTGCAAATGATCAAGGAAAACCGGCAACACATCTTGGCAGCACAAGGCAGACCTATGGAGCAAAGAGACGAGGACTTGGAGTATGTGTTAGAGAAAGTGAACGTTCACTTGGAGCAGCGGTTGGATAAAGCTAACAGGGAGAAACACACGCTGAGGTGCATGACTCACCACTACCAGGCCCGAAACTTGAGCTCCAAAGCAAGAATTAGGAGCCTAAAGGCAAGATTGAGCAAAGCGACAAAAGAGGCAAAGGAGGCAAAGGAGGCAAAGGAGCAAGATCGGCTTCGAATCTTGGCTGAGGCTTCCTTGGCACAACATAGCACTTCATAGAGAACTTCCAACCCAAATTTCAAAAAATTTGGCCAAATTTTGGTCACATGGTGATTTTTTGGACAAAAAACAGGAAATTCCTCCCTGTGCACTGCGCCACACGCGTGACGCTAAAATTCTAGGGCTCCAATTGAGTAACGACTTGCATATTTGGATTTAGCATCGAAAATTATGACTACTTGTGTCCGGGCAAGAAATTTTGACAAGATTTGGGTCTCCTAAAGGTCAAAAAACACCCAAAAATGGCCTCTCTGCCACTTTTTTGACACACAGAAAGCAGTCTTGGGAGAATGAAGATTTGAAGGGGCAAATGAGCACCAAATTTAGAAATTTCAGTGGGGTTAGAAAGTAGACAGGACAGGATTTCAAAAAAGCCCACTTGGGCAGATTTTGGACACCTAAAAGTGCCCCAAAACAGGCTTCAAAGTGGTGCAACACACAGAGAATTTGGCGCAGCGTACAGAGGAAAAAACTGCTAATTTGCTTCCGTTTTGCGAAATTTCGGGTCGCGACTTCTCCAAGTGGGCCTGGTCATCTACACTTCGGTTTTTTGGCACCAAAGGCGGCACTTAAAGAGTTTTTTCTCCAGATGGTCTTCTATCCAAGTGGCGAAGGAAGGCAAATGGTCACCCCAATGCCAAATGTCATGTTTGCAGCGTTGCACCTGTAGCTGATGGTTGGCTCTCCATCTCCATTTTGCAATGATTCGAGTAACTCCCCAACCCTTGGGCGTTCTATATCTTCCTCATACATTCTATATATTGTATGCAAGTTATTTGCAAAGGGTTGGTTGGCTTATAACTTCTGGGAGACTGTGGGAAAGAAAATCTGTTTCTCCACTATGTATTTTGACAGAGAATTAATGAAAGGCAGCGACTCTGTTTCATGAGATTCTTGTGGTTGTGAGTGTAGCAAATGTGTTCTTATGTTCCATATGTATCTTTTTATGTTTCATAATTCAATTCATGTTTCATTTTAGTGAAATTTTCTAAGTGAGATTAGGTAGAATTCAATTTATATTGCTCTGCCTGTGGGAAAATTTCATGTACAGTGTTATTCTTCTGTTGAAAAGGATTCATGCGAATATGCCCTTTTCAATTTCTTCAGCAATCTTTCCATTCTGCGTTACCTTAAACCGAAATTGCTGCACTTTCCACCTACCTTGCCTCACGGAATAATCTGTGCCTTCATATTCAATTCTCTGTTCTTTGCTGAGCGCCGGTCCCATAACATCCTAGAAGCTCGATTATTTCATAAAATTGTTTCCAGAATCCCTATGAAGAAGTTCCCTTCCTTAGATAGAGAGTGAGAGGAGCTGTAGTCTGTAGAGTAAGAACTACTTTCCCTACTACATTTGAAAGAAAGAGGCCCGGTAGGGTGAGCCTGCCGAACTCTCGACTATAAGGAGAGGGACTCACTATTCCGATGGTGAGGAGAAAACTACTGGGAGTGTCAGTTCCTATCCGAAGATACTCCGAAGTGATAGTGATTGAGGTTAGTCAGATAGATATTTCTGAATCAACTAATTTGGATCCTCCGCTATGCTCTTGCCTCCCACCCCCTGGTCCGGTTGTCGTAGAATGTTAGCCAAGGTGTGGGGCATTCTTGGGAGTCGCGTTCGCTCATTCACTTACTACCCTAAGGTAAACATTGTATTGTAAGTCATCTCATACCGTCTTCGATCATTTATTCACTAGCGTGACTCGAGAGAGCCCTCTCCTGCTCTGGTAGGGCTAGCTACCAGATTGAGCGTGGTTAGTGGTTACCCTAATTTTTTCCTTCCTTCAGCCTGAGGCAGATTTAGGTGCTAACATAGTGGCGACCATACTGGGGAAAAAGTTGAAAGTCAAATCCCCTTGTTTCATAATAATTCTAGGCTTCCGGATGATGAGCTTAGGATTGGAAAGGCTGAGTAAGTTGGTTGTGTCCCGTAATTTCTCTCAATAGCACGCTGGCTTCGAGACGATATACCAGAGCGAATCCAGACCTGGACCCTCCTCATATTTACAAAAACCCCAATTTGATCCCAAGACTCCTTCGTCAAGAAAGCACCATAACTCCCATGTTCAAATCCCATTCATTTCCCGACATTTTTGAGTATCTTGAAGAGATTGAGTTTGACGAATGATTTGAAATATCTTTGTTTGAGTCTAAATTCGAAAGGGCTGTTGACTATACCATCCCCAATCCGCAATTTCTTGTAGACATTGAAACGGAAAGAGCCAATAGATTAATTGATAATTACATTGCAACACAGCCCCAAACTCCAATTGCAAGCCCCTTGCAAACTGTGCACACTCCTCCAACACCGCCAGGGCCAAATCCACCGAGAATGATGGCTGCCCGTTTCACACCCCTTGTTCTGCCCCAAGTCCTAGATGACATGCCAAATGATTATCAAAGTAAAATCCCATTTTTTGATGGCACTCCTAACAACATTACTGCTCAGCAACATGTAGACAAAATGGCAGACTTCTATGAAATTCATGAGATCGATGCGGAGAACGTGGCAATGAGGCTCTTTCTACAAACATTTGCAAGTGATGTGAGGAAATGGTTCAGAGGTTTGACGGCTGCAAGTATCACTACCTTGGCTGAGCTACAAAGAAAATTTTTGAACTGGTGGGAAGTGAAAAAGAATCCCCTTCAAATTATGGCCGAATATGAGCAAATCAAACGGAATGCCGGTGAGTCGATCCAAGATTATTGTGTTAGATTTAATGCAGTCTACAACGAAATTCCAGACCATCTAAATCCACCTATTGGACTAGCGATGATGAAGTTTCCAGATGGTTTTGATGCTGACATGGCATACCAATTAAGAGAGAGAGAACCGGCTACAATGGAAGACATGCATAAAATTGCGGTCAGTGTTGAGGCAAATCTGCTGTCCAAAAGAGCTAAACCGAAAGTAGAGAAGAAAACCACGGTGAAAGAAGAATCTTCTTCAATGGATCAGCTTCTCAAAAAGGTAGAGCAGATGCTTGAAAGGGTAAAACTTGATAAGCCAGAGCCACAAGTTAGGAATCGTAACTTTCGTGGCCAACAACAGCCACAATATAGAATAAGACAAAGATCAGCGAACTCAAGAGCAGACAACACAATAGCCGGTACAAACACCTTTGTAGTAGAATTTTGTGCATGGATCGGAGTCAGATGAGGATGAGAATGTAATAGACAAGGAAAACCATTTCTTTACTCCAGATGAGCTGCCTACTTACATCACCGAAGAGGAAGAATGTGCAGTAAATTTAGCTACAAACCAAGACACTGATTTTATTCTAGCTAGCGACACCGTGTTGGAGGAAGAATCATAAGAATATCAAAGGGGGTATATGAATTCTTTGTCTGCACAACAGCAGCGATATTCTCTTAGAAACAGAGATGTGCCGGCCAAACCAATTCAGAAGAAAAAGGGGGGTGAGACGACAAAAAATGTTTCATCAGCTACACAAAGAAAGGGAAAGGAGACGGTTGTTCTGGAGAGCAGCAAATCAAAATCAGCAGAACAATCACAGCAACCAGCCACATCAAAAGAAAAGGAAAGGAAAGATATCCTGGTCAAAGAGGTAGAAAATACTCCCACTTTTAGCCTAGAGAATGAGATTTCTAAGTTAAAGGTATCCATCCCCTTGACTGAAATAATGAAGAGCAACAGTTATAGAGGACAGATTTCTAAAATGTTGAATTTGGACCCAATGTCAGACATGGTAAATGTAGAATATGATCAGCCTGAAATGATTTTTGGACCAGCAACGAATGGTAAGTCTCTTGATAGCGATGTGCCACCCTTCTATATCAGTTTACGATTGCATGATTTTGTGTTACACAATGCCATGTTCGATTCCGGAGCTTCTCACAATCTCATGCCCAAGGCTATCATGGATAAGCTTGGCCTGGACATCACCCGACAATATCATGATCTCTATTCATTCGATTCCAGCAGAGTAAGATGTATAGGACTCATTAAAGACTTGGTTGTGAGTTTGGATCAACTTCCTATGAAAAATGTTTTGATGGATGTGGTGGTAGCAGATATTCCTCCAAGGTTTGGCATGCTTCTTTCCAAGTCTTGGTAGCGAAATTGAAAGGGACACTACAAATGGATTTCTCCTATGCAACAATCCTGGTGTTTGGACAAATGAGGAAATTATATCGGGAACAAAAAATGAAATATATGATCACAAGCAAGGAGAAACCTATGAATCATCCTATCAACTATGTACATACAGATTTAGAATCTTTTGTTTTGTTTTCAGATAGTTTAAATGAGATAGATATCTAGATAGTAGAAGCAGACGACATTCTAGAAATAACAAAAAATTTCAGAGAAATCTTGAAGAAAGAAGGACAAGAAAAGCAGCAAAAAGATTAGGCAATCAGCTGAAAACGATGGATAGCAAGCAGACAAGGCACATAAAACAGATTTACGGCACTTACAAGAGGAGGAAGAAGGCTTGTGGACCATGGATTTTGATGGAGCAGTAGGGAATGATGGCGCTGGTATTGGAATTTGGGTACGCAGTCCTTTCTCTGCCCCAAACAAAGTGCCTAGCAGCGTGAGAGTTTGCTCTTACAAGCTAGCCTTTGAATGTTCAAATAATGAAGCTGAGTATGAAGCTCTGATTGCTGGCCTGAAGATTCTTAGAAAGCTGAATGCAAAGAGGATTTCAGTATATGGCGACTCCGAGTTGGTAATAAAACAGGTCAGACGTGAGTATCAAGCAAAACATCCTAGGATGCGGGCCTATCGTAATGCAGTTTTAGACATCTTGAAGCTATTTTCAGAATACACCTTGACATGTGTGCCTCGAATAGAAAATAGTATTGCTGATGCTCTTGCCAAGGTAGTGAGCAGCTTGAAGATCCCCATGAACTCCAACAATAAATTTGAAATCCATGTCAAGCACCGTCCAACCATTCCAGATAATCAGCGATATTGGCAAGTGTTTCAAGATGATGAGGAGATTAAAGATTTTGTGCTCAACAAAGGCAAGGTCAAAGAAACCTCAATTGATGTGGAAAATGATGAGGGCAAAGGGAATGGTACAGATGAAGTGTAGATCAATCAAATGGACGTATTACAGCTGAAGAATAACATCATTCCTAAAGGCTTTATACCCCTAGAGGAAATTTTTGATCAGGATGATGTAGCCCGCAAGCCAACATTGCAGCCGACAGAGAAGGGTGTAGAAGAAGTCAACATTGGTACAGCTGCCAATCTAAAGTTGGTAAAATTGTCCAAAGCATTACTGCCAAAGATCAAGGACAAATACATCAGTTTGATGGCTTCATTTGCAGATGTATTTGCTTGGGATTATTCTGATTTAAAGACTTATGATACAAATATTATTCAGCACACAATACCTATCAATCCCAATCAAAAAACCATTTAGACAAAAGCTGAGAAGGATAAATCCAAAGTTGTTGCCATCTATCGAAAAGGAGGTAAATAGGTTGTACAAGTCAGGTATCATTGTGCCTATCAGATTTTCAGATTGGATATCTAACTTAGTACCTGTACGCAAGAAGACCAGTGAGATAAGCCTATGCATTGATTTCAGAAATCTAAATAAGGTCTCATTGAAGGACAACTATCCGCTGCCCAAGATGGACCATATACTTCAGCGAGTAGTGGGGGCATCTCGTATGTCGCTGCTTGATGGTTATTCTGGATATAACCAAATTTCCGTCCATGAAGATGATAGAGACAAGACAACATTCACCACTCCATGGGGAACCTTTCACTATGCCAAAATGCCCTTCGGTTTATAATGCAGGTGCCACATTTCAACGGGCAATGGACTTGGCGTTTGCAAATGAGAAGGATGTGTTTTTGGTGGTGTACTTGGATGGTTTGACGGTATTTTCAAAATCTGATGAAGAGCACATGCATCACCTAAAAATTGTCTTTCAAAATTGCAGGAAATATGGTCTATCGCTGAATCCCAAGAAGAGCTTGTTCACCATGGAGGAAGGCAAATTACTTGGGCACATCATTTCAAAGGATGGCATTCATATAGACCCAGCACGTGTGCAAGCAATTCAGCAAATTGATCTGCCTAGGAACAAAAAGGAGATACAATCATTCAATGGTAAGATGAATTTTCTGCATCGCTTTGTGCCAAATCTTGCAGAGCACTTAAGAGAAATGACCAACATGCTTAAGAAGAACAGCCAGGTGAAATGGACAGACGAGGCTGTAAAATCTTTCAACTTGGTCAAATTGACCTTTTCTTCAGCTCTAGTTCTAGTCAGCCCGGACTACACTCAGGATTTCATATTGTTTTCATTTGCTTCTGAGCACACTATGGCAGCGGTATTATTACAGAAGAGAGATGATCATGAAATACCCATTGCATTCTTCAGCAGGGCTATAAGGGATGCAACTTTAAAGTACAACATCATTGAGAAGCAAGCCCTGGCATTGGTGAAGGCATTGAAGGATTTCTGGGTATATATCTTACATTCTCACATTCTGGCCTATGTTCCTAATACTGCTGTAAAGGATGTTTTAGTGCAGACTGATCCGGAAGGGAGAAGAGGCAAATGGATTGTAGCCTTGCTGGAATATGATGTGGAGATAAAGTCTACAAAGCTGTTCAAAGGACAAGGGTTGGCAGAGCTGATGGCCGAATCGAACTTGCATGCATTGGACATAAATCTGATCGCTGACATGTCCAATGAGAATGAGGAAGGAACGCCAATTCAGGTATCCGAAATGTTTGCTTTGTCCCCATGGTATTCAGATATAATATATGTGCTGAAAAATCTATCACCACCGCCCGACATGACTAGAAACAAAGCGAGAACACTCAAATTGAAGGCTGCCAAGTTTTGCATTTTGAATTCCGCACTGTATTAGAAAGATCCTGGTAGCATTTTGTTAAATTGTCTGGTAGAAGAGGAGGCAAAGAAAGTCATGGAGGATTTCCACGGGGGAGAGTGTGGAGGTCATCTTTTTTGGAAATCAACAACGAACAAAATTTTGAGAGCAGGGTACTACTGGCCTACTTTGTTTGCTGATGTGCATAAGATGGTGAAGCGTTGTCATAAATGCCAGATTTTCGAAGGAAAACAAAAATTACAGCCTTTGCCACTTAAGCCTATTGAAGTAAGCACTCCCTTCCAGCAGTGGGGGTTGGATTTCATTGGGGAAATTCATCTTGCCTCTTCTAGACAGCATAGGTGGATCCTTACAGCGATGTAATATTTCACAAAATGGATTGAGGTAGCCCCTACCAGACAAGCGACGGACACGGTAATCATTTCATTTCTCGAAAATAACATCTTGTCTCGCTTTGGTTGTCCAAAAAAATTAATCACTGATAATGCAACAACTTTCAAATCTAAAAGGATGGTAGAATTTTGTCATAAATATCACATAATTTTGGGTCATTCAATTGCCTATCATCCGCAAGGCAATGGATTGGCGGAATCTTAGAATAAATCTTTGGTCAACATCATCAAGAAGCTGTTGGAAATAAATAAGAAGAGCTGGAACAAGAGGTTGATCCATGCGCTTTGGGTAGATTGGATCAGTCAGAAAAAGTCTATTGGTATGTCACCGCTTGAGCTTGTTTATGGAGTGGACACAGTATTTCCCACTTCTCTTGCTGCCCCGGTGGTCAAACTTCTTCAGGAGGCTGGTAGTGAGGAAGATCCCATGTAGAGAAGGTTGAATCAAATGATCCACTTTCAGTAAACAAGAGAGGAAGTTTTCAAGAACATATCCAAGTTGCAGGAGAAGATAAAGAAAATATATGACAGAAAAGCAAAAGCAGAGAAATTTCAGTTGGATGATGTGGTGCTGAAGTGGGATGCAAGGAATGAAGAGAAAGGCAAGCACGGAAAGTTCGAAAATCTGTGGAAAGGTCCTTTCAAGATCGAAGAATATAGGGGTCAAAATGCCTTTCTTCTAAAGGAAATGAACAAGGAAGATTGTCCTGGAGGGCCGATCAATGGTCGGCTGCTCAAGCGGTATCACTGTTGATCTATTAACGCTGCTTCCACTATCATTGTAAATACCATTTTTATTCTAGTTTGGTTTAAGTCTGTAAAGTCAGTTTTTGAGTTATTTCAATGTCAAGTTTGAGTCAATTTCTTGGTTATTCTAGTTTTATAAATAAGTTAGAGTCCTGTTCTGTTTATCAAAATGATGACTCCATAGCCCAATGGACAAAAGGCACTATCTAGCTCCTCCAGAGATCTGCTGTTCTTGGCACCTCCAAGGAGCTACCATCCCCCATTGGAGCCAATGTTAGAGTCGGGCTGGTCAGCCCTCCGTCAGAGATCAAAACTCTTTGTGCATTTCAATTTTAGGTGTCTCGCTCCATCCACTCAGCTGCATTTCGCTAGGGACATGCCATGATCTGACAGAGAAATTCATGCTAGTCATTTTCCCTCATGTCTGGCCCCTGCTGGCTCAGGTCTTGGTCCATAATCACCGAAGCTCATGACAGTCCAGGTCTGGTCCTTTACAGGGCAAAGTATTTTTATGATTGGGTCTAGGAAATCATCAATTTGGTCTTTGAAAACATGTCTAGAACAAGCCATGCAGGCCAGAGGGAGGCCTTACACATCTATGGTTCAGAAAGCTTCATCATCACCTGAAGAGACTCCGACTCTTCTTCAAAACTCCGTTTTGAAGAAAAGTAAAACAAGGTCATTTATGACAAAATTTTCCAAAAATGCACAAGTGTATTTTTCATATGCAGCCATGGTTTCCATGGCCAAATGCCCAGTCACACAGTCCCCATAAAGAAATGCCGAAAATCCCATCATGAGAGCCAAAATTTCAAAGAAAAAATGAAAATCAGGGTGTTTTAAAGTCAATGAAGAAAAGTGCAAAACACAAACATTAGAAAGTGGGTTTTCAAGGAAGAAAAAATCAAACCCATCTCTCCCAAGCCTATATATACTTGTTGTGGCCCAAAACAAAACCATTGTGCTATTGCAAGCTTGGGAGAGATATTGCAAAAGTAAGAGAGCGAAATTTGGAGAGTTCGAGTGAGTGAGAGCCAATTTTCGAGGGCGCGGCGCATACAGCAAGGAGCGTGGCGCACACAGAGGGCGCGATGCACACGCAGCTAGCCCGCAATGGAAAGTTTGCAAGGGTGCAACACACACCCAGCGCGCGGCACACTGGGCCTGGCACGCGACGCACAGAGCGAGAGGCATAAAAAAATTGCCAAACCGCTTCAAATCTTGGTGAGGGCCAGCAAGACAAGAGGTAGGCCCTGTTGACACCTATTCTCCATCAATTTTGTCTTTAATATGGTGTGTATAATATGTTTTAATGGTACCCAAAAGCACAATGGCCAACCATGAAAAATCAACAAGAAAAACAATGGATGAGGTTGCAAGATTGTGATGTTAGCATAAAGGTCGCTCCCCTCCCCTGTTTGTTTTCCCTCTCCTCTCATTTTTCCCCATCTCCCCTTGACCATTTTTCCCTAAAGGCCACCCTAGATCCACCACTAAAACCCTCCCCCTATTCTTCCAAGCAAGTCTGGGTGACTTTGGCAGCGCGCGGCGCACTCAAGGCGCACGACACATTGGGAGCCCGGCCACAGTGTAAAATTGCCACTGGCACGACGCACTCAGAGCGCGTGGTGCACTGGGCAGAGCGCGCGACGCACAGAGGTATAAGCCTAGAAAACAACAAATTTGCCTAAAAATTTTGTGAATGCCTATCAAACTTGAAAGGCAGACATCTTAGAGATGAGTCAAATACCCTCACTGAGCTGCAGGCATGCCCTCTTGCCATGTCTTGTTTCTAGCACTTGGCATCCTATGAATTTTGTCAAAGGGTGGCAAATGTCAGAGTCCATCATGAGTTGGCCCATATTTTTGCACTTCATCTACAAGGAGGTCAACTTGTCCTGGCTGGGGTCACTTTCACATTGACACCATAAACCATATCAGTGGCAACAGGAATACCGAACATTGGGGAACAATGGCATAAGAAAAAGAAGGTGGAGAGGCATCATTATGAGCCTTACATCAAGAATAGTTGTTTGAGCCAGCTCACCAGAGTTTTTCCATTCAGATTTTTGAGGGATGAGTATGCCCCACTCATGAGGTTGATCATGAAGTATTTCAGTTGTGAGGGAATGTTTTCTCGCATCTATGCCTATCACATCAGGTTGCTCTTTCACTTCACCAAGGTGCGGATGATGATTTTTCATCTGCGAGAACATAGAGAGGATGAAGAATTTCATGCAGCATAAGACCCCTCGACAGCAGCTAAATAGTGTCTATCATTTTTCTCTCATCAGGATTTTGGTGGACCATCAGTTTGGATTGCAGGGTATTGCTTGGGAGGACTTCATCTCCCGTGATTTCTTCAGCGCTCCACCGTTGGTATCAGAGGCAGAGAATGAGGTGGGGTTCCTTCACATCAGTTTGAGCGCCATGAGACTGCCACCATGCCAGTATACATCACATACTAGCAGAGCAGTAGACCCTTATTTGCAGCAGCAAAGTGAGTGTTATCTCCACTCGGGGTGGAAGGGGCCTCGCTTCTGACATCAACATCACAGGAGCAGGGCAGAGGTAAGGAGCCAGTGCATGATGAGGGGCCTTCAGGTGAGCCATCAGGTGAGCAAGAGACAGAATTCGTTCTCCTCCAGGATGATGAGACAGATGCAGAGCCTACGAATGCTGAGCTGGGAGAGATCATTTAGAAGCAGCAATCAGTGATTGAGAACTTATCCCTGGACTTGGAGAGGGCCAAGTGGAACGTGTAGTATCTGGAGCAGAGGAACAAGAAACTTGAGGATCGGCTAGCTGAGATAGAGTTG
Source organism: Pinus tabuliformis (assembly GCA_031772625.1). Classification (NCBI taxonomy): domain Eukaryota; kingdom Viridiplantae; phylum Streptophyta; class Pinopsida; order Pinales; family Pinaceae; genus Pinus; species Pinus tabuliformis. The sequence goes on along the minus strand of CM062807.1, from coordinate 216,180,785 downwards.
CAAATGATCAAGGAAAACCAGCAACACATCTTGGCAGCACAAGGTAGACCTATGGAGCAAAGAGATGAGGACCGGGAGTATGTGTTAGAGAAAGTGAACGTTCACTTGGAGCAGTGGTTGGATAAAGCTAACAGGGAGAAAGACATGCTGAGGCACATGAATCACCATACCAGGCCCGAAACTTGAGCTCCAAAGCAAGAATCAGGAGCCTAAAGGCAAGATTGAGCAAAGTGACAAAAGAGGCAAAGGAGGAAAAGGAGGGAAAGGAGCAAGATCGGCTTCAAATCTTGGTTGAGACTTCCTTGGCACAACATAGCACTTCATAGAGAAATTCCAGCTCAAATTTCAAAAAATTTGGCCAAATTTTTGTCACATGTTGATTTTTTGGACAAAAAACAGGAAATTCCTCCCTGTGCGCCATGGCACTGGCGCGACGCTAAAATTATAGGGCTCCAATCAAGGAACAACTTGTATATTTGGATTCAACATCGAAAATTACGACTATTGGTGTCCGGGCAAGAAATTTTGACAAGATCTGGGTCTCCTAAAGGTCAAAAAACACCCAAAAATGGCCTCTCTGCCACTTTTTTGACACACAGAAAGTAGTCTTGGAAGAATGAAGATTTGGAGGGGAAAATGAGCACCAAATTTGGAAATTCCAGTGGGGTTAGAAAGTAGATAGGACAAGATTTCCAACAAGCCCACTTGGGCACATTTTGGACACCTTAAAGTGCCCCAAAATAGGCTCCAAAGTGGCGCAATGCATAGAGAATTTGGCGCAGCATACAGAGGAAAAAAATGCCAATTTGCTCCCGTTTCGCGAAATTTTGGGTCGCGACTTCTCCAAGTGGGCCCGGTCATCTACACTTCGGTTTTTTGGCACCAAAGGTGGCACTTAAAGAGTTTTTTCTCCAGATGGGCTTCTATCCAAGTGGCGAAGGAAGGCAAATGGTCACCCCAATGCCAAATGTCATGTTTGCAGCGTTGCACCTGTAGCTGGTGGTTGGCTCTCCATATCCATTTCGCAATGATTCGAGTAACTCCCCAACCCTTGGGCGTTCTATCTCTTCCTCACACATTCTATATATTGTATGCAAGTTATTTGCAAAGGGTTGGCTGGCTTATAACTTCTGGGAGACTGTGGGAAAGAAACTCTGTTTCTGCACTGTGTATTTTGACAGAGAATTAATGAAAGGCAGCGACTCTGTTTCATGAGATTCTTGTGGTTGTGAGTGTAAAAAATGTGTTCTTATGTTCAATATGTATATTTTTACGTTTCATAATTCAATTCACATTTCATTTTAGTGAAATTTTCTAAGTGAGATTAGGTAGAATTCAATTTATATTGCTCTGCCTGTGGGAAAATTTCATGTACATTGTTATTCTTCTGTTGAAAAGGATTCATGCGACTATGCCCTTTTCAATTTCTTCAGAAATATTTACATTCCACGTTACCTTAAACCGAAATTGCTGCAATTTCCACCTACCTTGCCTCACGGAATAATCTGTGCCTTCATATTCAATTTTCTGTTCTTTGCTAAGCACCGGTCCCATAACATCCCAGAAGCTCGGTCATTTCATAAAATTGTTTCCAGAATCCCTATTCACTTACTAGCCTAAGGTAAACATTGTATTGTAAGTCATCTCAGACTGTCTTCGATCATTTATTCACTGAGCGTGACTCGGAGAGAGCCCTCTCCTGCTCTGGTAGGGCTAGCTACCAGACTGAGCGTGGTTAGTGGTTACCCTAATTTTTGCCTTCCTTCAGCCTGAGGCAGATTTAGGTGCTAACACTATGTAGAAGGAATTATCTCCTTCAGGAATGCGTAGTTGGATTAGAGGTTAGTGAGTGTGTGAAGAGGCCAATTCACACAAGTGGTTGCACTGGACCCCAATCAAAATTGCGCAAAGAAATAGGAGGCTTGGAGGGTAGACCAGAGGTTAGATAGAGGCCTTTGACTGTCTATGAGTAGCAAAGGATAGCTTTTGAGTTGATTCTTTTTGTAATACTGGCTATATTTCCACTTGTATGATAATATAGAGTTGGGGTTTTATGTTGAGGCTTTCCCTGGGTTATATCTTCTGTGTTATGTGTGATTGATTCCTTCTTATGAGTTATATGTGTTCTTATTGATGTTGCTCATGTTCGATTAAGCTTTTGCTAAATTGGTTGTAGAAGTAGATCAAGTATTTTGCTTTAGTTTATTGCATTATCAGGTGATCTACAAGTGGGAATTTCTACATGGTATCGGAGCACAGGTGATCAAGAAAGAACAATATACAAGAAGGGATAAGTTGAAGTTTGTGATTCTTGAATATAGAAATCGAATTCTTATCACATCTCTATTTCACCTATGGCATTCAATGGTTTGAGACTCGAATATGCCCTTGATGGTTGTTCAAATTATATAGCTTGGAAGGATCACATGGAAGCAATACTAGAGGATAACGGTCTAAAGGACTTCATTACTCAAGAAGTCCCCAAGACAACTAGTGCTGCTGAATTGGCTGAATGGAAGAAATGTGTGGCTAGAGCAAGGAGAATCCTTCTGGAGGGAGTTCGAGATCACATAGTCTCGAGTCTCCATGGGAAGGAGACATTGTTTTCAATGTGGAAGACATTGAAAGATCTATATCAGAATAGCAGTGATCAGAGGATGCTGGCACTGAAAGACAAGCTTCGAAAGATCAAGTGTGAAAAGGGCGACACGATCTCTATGTATCTGAACAAGCTCACCACATGCAAGGATGAGCTTGGAAGTGTAGGGATCGTGACAGTTGATGATGAAATGGTGAGACATGCACTCCTCAGTCTTCCTAAGAGCTGGCATAGCTACCAGGACTCGTTTAATGGAAGAGAGAAACTGCCAGATTGGGAACTACTTTGGTCAGATTTGATGCAAGAGGAGATAAGAAGAAGCACCATAGATGGTTCTTCATCCATGGAGGATGAAGAAAACTGTGCCTTAGTGAGTAAGGCGAAGAAGGGGAAGGAGAAGGATTCTCTTTCCCAATCCAGTTCTTCCCATGGAAGGAAGAAGTTTGAAAAATCAAAAGTGCGATGCTTTCGTTGTCATGAGGGGGGCCATTTTGCTACAAATTGTCCACTGAGGAAATCCAAGAAGGGATCCGTGGAAGGATCAGAAGGTGAGGCACTGGCCTCACAATTCAAGTTGGATTTCACACTATTCACATGCATGGTTTCATCCATGGTGGGGAGTGGTTGGTTTCTTGACAATGGAGCTTCTTTCCACATGACTAGAAGCAAGAGTTTTTTCAGTACTTTGGAGGAGAAAGATCTCTAGATACTCATAGCGATGGGTAATGATGAAAAGTATAGTGTATCAGGTGTAGGCACGGTTGTTTTTTAGAGGGAGAATGGAGCTCACATTACCTTGACCAATGTCAAGTATGTACCAGGACTGAAGAGAAATTTGGTGTCGATCGCGATGCTGGAAGACAGAGGCTATGATGTAGTCTTTAGTAAGGGAAATGATTTCCTTAAACACATCATCACTAGAGAGGTGAAGCAGATCGGTTCACGGGTCAAGAACCTATATGCTCTTGAGGTTCAAGATTCATGCAAAGAATTGAGGAACAAGGCAATGAATGGAGACTTGGTGGTTGAGAGGGAGAAGACATGACCTCTCAACATGCAGCGCCAGAAGAAGTCTCAGACGATTGTGGAGGAGCCACGATTGGTGAAGCAGCTTCAGGAGGTTGTGGAGTAGCCACAACTAGAGAAGTTGAGAGGAGATCAAGTAGAGACATCTACTCATGTAGATTCCTCCAGTAGGAGGAAATTTCGAGCCAAGTGGGCAAAGGGATCACATGCAGCCATACCTCTAGGTGGGAGGTGGGGCGATGTGATGTGATAGTCCCAAGAAGGTTGAAATAGGGGTAGGATCCTCGAGGTACCCAGCATCTTGGATTAGACCTTACTACGAGAGCCCCGACGAGGAGTAGTAGGACTAGCTGATTGGGTAGAGACAGATGCGGATGGAGTGGCAGAGAGAGCTATAGTGCAGGAGTCCCAAGACAGTGTAGAGCTAGCAGGTTGCAATAATGCGAGAGGCACAAGAGTGTTGCACCAGTGTAGGATGGCACAGAGAGGTGTGCAAAAGTGTGATATGAATGGAGTGTTGCAGTAGATTAGAGGTCAGAGAGGGAGCACTTGTCAGCAACAGGTAGAGCTTCAGCATCAGAGTATGCTTCTAGCGCAACGGAGAGGTCAGTTGGGAGTTTTTTTGTTTCTAGAGTTACTGGAGCAACCACACTTGGTAGAAGTGTTGCATGCAGAACATTCCAAAGGTATAGGATCAGGTTCGAGTTGAATGTCTTTCTTGTTGAGAGGGAGTGTTGAAAATAGCAACAAGAAATGCTTAAAATAGAAGTGCTAAACATAGCACTGCTATAAATAGCAGTTTGGGTAACAGTGCTGGATTGAGCAACAATGAATGAAAAATGGAAGTGCTAAAAATAACATTGCTATTTTTAGCAGTTCAGGATGGATTCCAATTTTAGTCAGTCCCTGGACTAAAATAGGAAGTAAAATTCGAATTTGAACTTAACAACTATTTGAAAATAAATAAATTAATTCACCATGAGTTAATTAGTTGTGAAAAATCAAACATGAAGTCCATGTGAGGACATGCAATAGTTTCTCTATTAATTGAGGAATTTATCCATGAGTTAAAGAGATAAGGATGAGTTTTAATTTGAGTTGTAATTAGTTGGCTTAGTTAACTGAGTCAATTCCATTTAGATTGATTCAAACAATTTGTTGAATTAATTGTGAGTTCAGTTAGTTAATGCTTGCATGCATGTAACCGCTGCACTTCAGATAACTGAATATTATCTCATAAATAACTCATGCATGTTAGTTCATACAGAGACCCAGTTGAGATCAGAGGAGGGAAAATGTACTATCAGTTGGATGGATTTTTACTATAAAGGAAACTCATCTATGTAGAAGGAATTATCTCCTTCAGGACTGCGTAGTTGGATCAGAGGTTAGTGAGTGTGTGAAGAGGCCAATTCACACAAGTGGCTGCACTGGACTCCAATCAAAATTATGCAAAGAAATAGGAGGCTTGGAGGGCAGAACAAAGGTTAGATAGAGGCCTTTGACTATCTATGAGCATCATAGGTATTGCAGAGAGAGCAGGATAGCTTTTGAGCTGATTCTTTTTGTAATACTGGCTATATTTCCACTTGTATGATAATAAAGAGTTGGGGTTTTAGGTTAAGGCTTTCCCTGGGTTATATCTTCTGTGTTATGTGTGATTGATTCCTTCTTATCAGTTATATGTGTTCTTACTGATGTTACTCATGTTCGATTAATCTTTCGCTAAATTGGTTGTAGAAGTAGATCAAGTATTTTGCTTTAGTCTATTACATTATCAGGTGATCTACAAGTGGGAATTTCTACACTAAGCCCCTTTGACTCTTATTCATCTACACGCTCCGCATCCACAAATCGCGGAGACTTTAAATCTCTTACAAAATTGTATACAAAATTTGGGTTTATTAACCCTAAACGGACCTAGGGGGCCCCATCACAACAAGCCCCCAACACATAGATTGTGACTCGCCCTTGAGTCACTCAACTAGTTGTTGCACTTTCTAGCGGAGTTTACTAAATGCTTTAGTCAAGGCTTGTAGCTCCGTTGTTCTTTTTTCTGCTACTTACTACACTTCCTCGACCAATTTCTTTGTGGTTGGCTCCTCTCCTACTAGCTTCATAGTCCTCTGCATCTACTGCATAGCCTTCAACTTCTCAATGGTCTATGAGAACTGGCTAGCTTCCTCTATCCAAGGCTTAATTTGTGCACTGAGCACAAAATTCTTCTTCTGCAATTCCTGTATCTACGACAATTTTTCTTTAACTTCCAATAGGTGCGAAAAATTCTGAACTGGTGCCAACTTCTGCACTATTGTGCCGAGCTCATTGTACTGTTGCTGTGCCTCCCTAAGTTCTGTGCTCAACTATTATAGCGTAGGATCTTCCTGCAAAGTATCCCAGAGGCTCAGCACCTGAGTGAAGATCTTGTGGTGACTAGAGGGTTCTGCTGCGTAAAACCTTGCAATTCAATAGAGTTAGGAACCAAACCTGATGAGTTGGTTAAGCTCGCAATGATTTGCTTGAGCGAGCTCAGTTGCTTCTTCATTTGACTGAAAACCGTCTACAACTCGTGCTTTGCCAGCCGCTTAATAGTGTCCATAACTATTTCTCTTGGTAACAATGGTGGTACCATCCCACCAAATAAGTATAGGTGCTTTCGTTCTCTAATATTGCATGTGACCCCTAGCCATGACTCGACATCTACATGGAACTCTTCAGCTAAAAGCACACATTTCTTGCCCCTTATCTGAAAGGTGTGCGGGTGAATGCAGTGCGACCTAATGAAGGTATTCCCGTGAGTAGCCCAAAAATTGATTCTCAATACTCATATGGTAGTGACTTGGGGATTCTTTCAATGGCCCTTATCACCTCAAGCATCTTAACATACCATCCTCCAAAAGAAGCTTCATTGATTTCCTTGATACTCGGGTCTCCTGATGACCTCCATGGTGTATACCAAAGAGCTAGGGGTTGGTCTTCTGAAATTGGTGCAAATTCCCCACCCTTTAGAGGTAATCACTTCCACATCGCCAGAGTCATTACCAGATAACCATAAATGAAGTTGGTGCTCCTCTTATACATGTATCACATGCCTCAAAAAACTTATTCAGTAAAAACATGCACTAGTTCAGTTGGGTGTCTTCTGCATAATGCTCTGCATTTGATATTGTGTCTAGCGTGCACCCATTCCTTGAAAAATGTCGCATCAACTTCCCTGCAATGATGTAGTAGGAAAAATTAATATTTTCCTTGTTGATGAAGTCAATTTTCACTCTGTTCCCTCCTCTATTGGTGTTGTACTTGGCATAGTAGTAAACATCTCCTTCCTTCTTTGCTCGTTTTGAGTTCGTCTAGAATGCCGTCAAAATTGCATCCTCCGTTGCTAATAGACATGTGAGCCTCTGAATGTTGACTGCATGAATCAAGTACTCCTTGTCTAGCCAAAGCAACCTACCATGCATCCTGCTGATCCAAAGTTTAGTGCACTGCATTTCTATGACAGTCATGCCAAACACAAGTAAACTCCTCAAATTTAATAGTGTTGATCACTGAATTCCCTTGTATGCGACCTTGGCATTGACTGTTGTTGTCCATTCCTCCTTTGTGATCATCTCTGTATATACTTCCCGTTTTAGGGCCAGGAATTGGAAAGAATCAGATAAATCATTGTTGACGAGTGTGGCCTTATCGTATTTGCCATAGAGCGACTCTATAATTGAAATCCTATCATCCAACCCAAATTTAGGAACAAAAAGAATTGGATTTTTCATACTCGAACATCATTGGTAGACTGAAATTATGGTGTTTGATAACAAATTCTTGGGCGACGACACTGAGGACTTGACTACGACTTGAGCGACTCTATCTCCTTAGCTTCAAACTCTGAGAACTTCAACATATCCATAAAAAATAAGTAGACCAACTCGACACAACATTCCTGAAGAGGCTCACTAACTAATTACTACGACAAATTTAGCTGGACCTGACTTGACTGACGTACTTCTAGAGAAGACAAGTTGGAGTTGATGGGTAATTATGCTGACGTAATGTAAGACGCTTAGGAATTAATTTTTTCTATAATGGGAAATATTTTACGGAAATCCACGTTGACAGTGATATTATTGTCTACTTACTATGGAAAAGTCTCCTAGCATGTGTGACTTACCCCAAAACCACAATCAGTTGTGGTGTGGTGACATGGAAGCCGCAACTGAACTTGACATCCTATTTTTTTTTTTTTTGAAAATAATTTGATAGCTAGCTAACTAAACTTATTATAAACTGTTGAACGAACTCCTACTGACTTTTCCTAACCCTACCTATGATCTCTTTTCAGAGACCAAATCAATTTTAAATGTCAATCTTTTATGTGTGGAAGGGTTTCAATCATGTGCCATTCACCCAACCTGGTATGTTAGGTCCTTATAATAATAGTGTATTCCCTTATTATTATTGTCATTGTAGCCCCTTATTATTATTGTTGTGCCCCTGTTGTCCCCATATTGTTACTATTGTGCCCCATAGAAGCCCACTATTGTTACTATTGTTCCCTTACATTATTATTGTTACGTCGACTCTAATTATATTGTGACCCCTTAGACTCCTACATATAGAAAGGAGTTCTTGTCATTTGTATCATCCAAGAATTGTTCATTTTTGTAATGTAAAGGAGGTTTCCTCCTCGAAGAGGCTGATTTTGAAGTCGTTGATATATATTTCCTTCTATTTTGTGAGCTGGTTGCATAACAATTGGTATCAGAGCTTAGGATTCTAGGGTTTCACTGCTTCAAATAGGTCATCATAGGATTTTCTCTATAACTTGGTTTCTACGACGTTTCAGAAGCTGAAATTAAAACCCATTTGATCCCAAAGCTTGATGAACCTAGGGTACGAATTGAAGATCTTGTCTCGCTATAATTTCAGAGATATGATCCAATAAAGTTAGTGTTTTTACAGGCTCCCAAATTATATCTCAAACAGGTGACCTGGAGAAAATCATCATAAATTTCTCTCTGAGAATCAGATTGAAATTTTGTAAAAATTTATAGAAATAGGATGGAATTTAGACTTGTGTGTATCATTTTTAGGTTGGAAGGTTGAAACAATGACACCTGGCACTTTGTACAAATTTACTCTACTGAACTAGTCTATAATCCGGTCATTATGGGAGATTTGGAATAACTCTTTCTTGGAGAATCCAATCTTGATCAGACTTTGTTTCTGGGAAAACTAGTGTCTTTTCGAACGACTAGCCCTCCAGGTTTGGTAGCTACCCTAGAAGCAACAGTTTAAAGCAATTCACGATTTCTTCTATGTATAACAGATAAGAGAAAGACAATGGAACCAACCTAGGTCTTCCGCTTAATCCCTTGTTTAATCTCTCTCTCCCTTGATAGAGCTTGCAACTCCTCTTCGTACTTATCCTGCTTGGAGAGTACCTGTAGAAACATAGTAACAGAGAACCATCAAAGCATATTGATCTATTATAACATAAGCATTACAGAATCAGATATATATTGAACATACAATAGCATTTACAAATGATAACATTCACAAGTGTACAATCATATGGAAGAAAAATTAAAGAACTTTATTAAATAGAAGGGAGAATTACAACCCAGTTGTCTGATCCGACATCATCCTCCCAGCATCAATCCCTCTTCACCTCATGAATAACAAGATCACACCAACAATACAATGCTCTTTTCTCAAATACAAACTATCAACACTTCCTTGCAATTCACAATATTCCCACCTCTAGATCTCTTAGATGAGGGATCCATTTATAGATGTGTGCAAGGGTGTGAGTCATCTCTAGGGTTTTGATTAGTGTCATTCCACTTGTTACATTTGGTTCCACTTGGAGATTTCTTGGATCTCTGACTCATCCCTGGGCGAATTCAGAGAGGCAAGTGTCATAGGAGAAGTTTCTAGAAGATCCCATGAGCATCCACTTAACAAACTGTCTCGGACATTTGCCCATCCTCACCCATCGCACCCTACAGAAGGCCTAATCAATATGCATCGAACCTGAGTAGTGTACCACTCAGTATGCATCGCACCTGGCTAGTGTAGCAGTCAATATGGTTCATTTTGGGCCATTTCTGGATGGTTTTTCAGGTGGAACTTTTGGGGAATGATGCAATCAGATGACTATGTTCTTTTAGGGTATGAAACAACTCTTTTAGGGGTTGAAGAGCCCTAGTTTATAGGCATATAATATTGGGTTCGAGTGCCCATATATGTCTATAACAGTTGCCCCCTAAAGCATGAAGTCGTAAATCTTGATGTCGGGTGAAATGCTTATTCATGAGGATTCAAGGTTTCGAAATGGAAGGTGACCTGTATAAGATAAAATACAATACATCATCATAATATTATTTTCATGATCTAGCTGAGGCGGGCATTCCCATGCTTAGATTTATAAATTCATTTCATGTACATAGATCAGACAGTGGTTTGCAGACGCAGATTGGTGATTCTTCAGATGTAGAGTCATCATCCTTGGCTCGGAAGACCATCTGTGCAGCTTCTTTGTACATTTGATGTCTTTATATTCCTAACTATATCGCAGCCCAGATGGATGGAATTAGATCTGGGGTCTTCAAACTTGTTCAATATTCACCTGATGTACAAGTCAATCCATGTGAAGAAATTTTCTGAAGTCGAACATGGAAAGACATCGCCTGATTACCAGCCAATAATGTGGGTTGTTAACAGATGTGAGAGGAATCACCGATAATGATAATGACCCTCAAAGTACTACAGTACAATTCACGTGGTGTGAATATATGATCCGATGTCGAACACCATGCAAAATCTTCCGGTTGAAGGCCATTAATATCAACCGATCAACAGAAGTGAGAAACTTGCCATTGAGGCATGCAAGCTTCAAAGTACTGAAAGGGATGTTTCTAAGTCAATTTCTTGGATAACGAACTGATGTCGACAAGAAGTGAATCATCATAGGAGGGCCTTAATGTATCCCACATCTACGACATGAAATGAAGCAAATGATTTCTGAAGGTGAAAACGATCTGACGACACAAGGTTTAGGAATGGCAGTCATGAAAAATGAAGGTTGAAGGTATCACAATGGATGAGGCATTAACTAGATTGTGGTTTCTCAACTGAATGAATTCTCTTGAACATGTCGATGACACTGAGATGGATTGGTAGCATTAACCCCAAAAGATGGATGGTGTGAAAGACCAATGGTGAGATGACCGGTGAATGGAATAACCCAACCCGACTCAAGAATGGTGATGGAGTGAAAGTGTCATGTTCAAGAGAGACCTGCTACCATAAGTTCTTCAATTTTTTTCCCTTTTTCCCCAGTCATTGCTGACCAGTACCTATTTATTTTTATCAAGCTTGAGGAGGATAACATATGCTTGTTTTATAACTTGTTGCTATGTTTTAACGAGTCTAGCGACAGTGAAACTCATTCCTGTCTAGGATGGACAAGTTTGTCGCTATTATTTTAACGAGTTTAACGACAAGGATAACTCGGTCCTTTTCAAGTTTAGAGGGTTTGAAAAGGGGCGAAAAGGAAACTCCAGAAGTTATTTATGGTGAAATAATCCCTTAGGTCCGAAAAAGATTAAAATAATACAAAAGGGATGACTTTTTTGATCACTTTAATGAGCAAAAAAAGACAAGCGCTTGAACTTTTTCATGAGATAATCCCTTAGGTCTAAAAAATATTAAAATATATAGGAGGGATCGCACTTCCAATCACTTTAACAAGTTGGAAAGGCCAATTGCTCAACAATCTTTTCATATTTAACGAGTCTGAAAAGAGTTTAAAGGAGACTCGTTTTTGAGGAATGAGTGGTGTCTAGGATAGCAACTGGTTCCGGGTAAGCTTGGAACTTCTCAAAACATGGTCATTTCTGTGAAGAGGTTGGTTAATAAGACCACTCGTTGCAACTGGTCCTAAAAAAGAGTAAACAACCAAGTGGAAGCATATGATTGGCCAAAAGAATGGAGGTGATGAGAGGTACACAACCAAGGCTCAAAAGGCTAATAGAATGGCAATCACAAAGGTTAGTTACCCAAAGGTGGGTTCATTTTTTAACAAGCTTGAACCGTGGTGGAACTATGCTAGATGTTAGTTTTATTTTTACACAAGCTCGAAATGACAAAATAATGCTTGAATCAGTGGTCAAAGATGTTCACTTCACTGTTTAGCACATTAGATTCTTTCGTCAGTTGTTCAACCTGCTCAATCGTTCCATCAAATTGATTAGAAATACATATATATGTACAAAAAATGAATTAAAACTAACATTTTACTTGAAGTACGTGAATAGTAAATATAAAAAGTAGTTTTACCTTTCATTTTCATCATTTCATTCCAAATTTTGGATTTTGGAGCTCTGGAGTGGTTTCCCCCCTCAAATTTCACCAATCAATTTCAGGAGATCCGGTGGACTATTCTTCGTGCCGTAAGGACCAGGTAGGAGCTAACATCGAGCTCTTCATTTTCATTCCATCTTTTCTTGATTATGAGCTAGTTTTTCCATTTTTCTAGGTCCCTGGGGTTTGAAGAATTCTTTCCCCGACCATCGCACCTAGCCTATATCGAAATGTGCGATGCATACTGAGCTATACACTAGCCAGTCAGTATGCATCTCACCTTGCTCAAAGGCAAGGTGCGATGGGCGCAAAAATACAACTTTATACAGTGAATTTTCATCAAATTTTTGCCTGTTTTTGCTCAAATTTGGATCCTAACTCATCTTTTGTTTGCATTTCAGATATTTGTTGGATCAAGATGGTCGTCACATGGCGTGAGCGAGAACATGAAGAGGAGGACATGATTGCTTTACATGACCAGGGTACAGTTGATGCATTGAGGAACTGTGGCTTGCTGAAGTTCTTCCGCATATCCAACATGAGGCAACAAATAAGTTTGTTGCAATATTTTCTCGATGCTTGGGATTTGATTTACCAAGTATTCTAGATCAGAGGTAAATCTATTCCATTAATGGTTGAGGACATTTACTTCCTGACGGGATTGTCGAGGTGTGGTGCCCCTCTTTCACTATCATGATTCACTCATGGAGGTGAATCCGTGAAAGATTATATTCATCGGTTCTGCAGGGATGGATCTTAGCCCAGTAGAGATGGCAAGATCAACATCCAGGATGTTATTGATAGGCCCTTAAGGACCATTTTGTTTACCTTTGCTAGATTGGCTGGCAGCGTGGCCCTATATTTGGCAAACAGATCTTACATGCAGTATGCCCTGGAATGCCTGGAACCGAAGGTGTTCAACTAGTGTGAGGTGATACTTCCTGTCATAAAAGAACAACTCTCCAAAGTAAAGAATGGAAGGACCAAGAATTTTGGCTACGGATCCATATTGACTGCTTTTGCTTTGGAGAGGATTCCACTGATGCAACCTCAGAACATTTCACTGGGATTGCCAGCACCGAGGGAACCACAAATGCAGAGATGGGTTGATCTTATGGCCAGACATGCCGACTAGTCACAGATTTCCTTTTCTGATGCCTTTTTTGAGTGGTTCCACCGTCAGGAGATTGTATTTGCGGAATATCCATACGTCGGGATGGATTTTTGAGGCAACCCGGATTTGGCATTACCAGTTGGCGAGCAGTGGAGTGCTATAGGTAAAATGATTCGACCACATCTTTGTTTATCAGTTTTATAATGTTTTTGTGTTTTTTAATGTTACCAAGACTAATCAAACTTATATGTGTGTGCAGATATTGGACCAGTGCGACCAGTGGCACGCCCACGGGCAGCAGATGACGCTCCAGTAGGAGAGGTTATAGGGAGGGCCGTCCTTCGGGATCTGGACATATCGGAGACCTTGGCAGTGTTGTAAGATCAGATCGAGGGCCTCACTCTTGGTATTCAAGATGTCAAGACTGATGAGTTACCTTTGAGGTTATGTTGAGGCCTCGAAAATCGTTGCCACAACAAAGGGGAAACCACCCGGTCCGGACCTTAGTACAGCTCCTTTTCCGTTTGGAATAGTGGCTCCGACTGGGGATAATGGGACCAGTTTCCCAATAATAGATAAAAGTGGGATGGATAAGTAACTTACGAGGTATGATAGTGATAAGTGAACAACTAAAACTATCGGCGAAATATATATTAACTATAATCTAATCCCGGGACTTATCAATCTTTCAAAGCGTAGCGTTTGATAATCTGTACTTCAAGGCAGGCATATAGATGACTTTGACACTAAAGCATAGACGTTTAAACCATTTAAGATTGCTCTGCATAATTAGTTATGCAGAGCGATGATAGCGAATTACTACACATTGTCATTCATATCATTGCTACATGCATGATTAAAAGAAAGGCATATCGCACAACATCCAATAGTGGAGTGAAATGAAGATTTGCTGTTACAGCGCATACATGTATTCAACAATAGCAAAAATAATAACACAGCAATTCATATGAAAGGAAAGAGGACAGATGCAGATAAAAGTACCATGTAAGCTGCTCAACAATCCATTATATAAATCGCTATGTCGCAGTCCTTTCTTCAAACCAGAAAGCATTCCAAACAAGAGACAATAGTGCGCAAATGCATAAAACAGCCTTCTCGTCAAATTAAGGACTATCGGTCGAGTTTCACAAAAGAATATAGGCTGAAGCACAGTAGTGCAAACTTCAGCCTTTAAGTCTATTACAAAATTTTACGACCCTTTCCAAAACAATGAAAGGGTCTATAAATACTAATCTAATCTAAATATCTAAGAAAAACTGAAAAGCTATTAAATTGGCATCCATAACTATTTCTCGATCTTTTTTGGCGATCTGGCAGTCGGCAGCAATGCTTCATTCGGTGGGCTCTTTGCCTTTAAACCTCAACTGACATATCGCCAGCATTGGCTCTACTTCCGGTGGAGTGTTGAGACGCGACGTGAGCTGGGCATCATATGTGGCATCCTGAATGTCGGGGATTAGGCACTTGAGAGCATCTGTTAGACACTTAAGAGCTGACCTTTGAGTGTGCGGCTTGATTAGAAAGAGCCAATAGGCGTCGAAGGTTAAAGTATTTACACCAGCGATTAACTTTCTCTTTTCGTCCAGTTCATGATAACTTGTTTGTTCAATCATGTTTGCCGTGGTTATGCTTCCAGGTGTGCACTGAGAGATCATGTTGGCCAAATAGAGTGTATTGTTGACCAAATCAATCATATTGTTGGCAATCATTTTACATCTTGAAGCCGCCCTTTCCGCTTTCATCATCTGAGTGCTCCATTCCGTGAAGAGTATGTCCTTGAATGGCTCATAGATCCTAGGCAAGTTCGCTGCTTTCCCCACATCAGCATCTTGCCAATCAAGATATGAGGCTATGGTTTCTTCGGTCTGATCTAGCTCATTTCTGGCTTTTTCAATTTGCTGACATACTACTGTAGATGCTTCACATAATGGCTCAGCCTCAGTTAATTGTTGGCACAAGAGTCTAACCTGAGAGATTAATGCACTATTTATTTGAGCTGCCTCTGCTCTGAAATCTTCGACTTTTTTGGTGCCTTTGATATCTTCGAGCTATGCTAACAGTTGAGCGATTTGCTCATCTTTTGACTTCGTCATTAGCTCGTTTGCTGCTCTCAATTGTGCTAATGCCTCCGTTAATTCTTTCTGCTTCTGGATTGCGCTCTGGTCAATCCTCTGTTTTTCAGTCTGCAGTTGTTGGGTTAATACATTGTTTGCTTGCTGTTGTGGCAGCAACTGCTCTTCCACCTGTGCTACCTTGTTTCGCGCCTCGGCTACTTCTGCTTGCAATGCACAAATTTCCTGGTCCTTAGTCTTTAACAAAAGACTTACCTCTGATGCTTTATCAATAGTCGCTGCAGAATAAGCTCCCGCATACTGCGATAGCTTGGTTAGATCATCGGAGGGGTCCAATTCCTCCTTCCAGACTACATTCCCCGTGACTGTTTGCTCAGGAAAGATGGAAGGTTGATCAAGCCTTCGTCTCTTCCTTGAGCGCTTAACAACTGCTTTGTGCCTAGGGCTATAGAAAACGTCCAGGGGAGGAATATCTTCCACCTGGAGCACAATCTGATCGGAAGGGTCCTTGGTGATTACCTCGAGATCCTTTGAAGTGGGTGGGCCGCTGGTTCCACTTAGAACCTGAGAAGAAGTGGTGTCTGGTGCGTATTTGGAGCCTTCCTTTCCACTGATAATGGAATCGAATTGATTCCATTGTTTAAGCAATTCAGGATCTATGGAAGTCTGGGATTTACTCTTCTCCTTTTCTTGTTCCAACCTCTTTTGCTCCTCCAACTCTTTCTGCTGCTGTTCTTCTAACTCCTTTCTCTGTTTCTCTTCCTGCTCTCTTCTCTGTTTATCCGCTAATTCCTTTTTCTGCCTATCTGCCAGTTCTTTCCTTTGTTTTTCTTCTTCTTTCTTCTTCCGCTGTTCCTCCATCTGCTTCTGCTTTCTCTGTTCTTGTTCCTTCTGCTCTTTCTGTTGCTTATCCATTTGCTCCTTTCTCTGCTTCTCTACCTGTTGCTTCTCTTGCCTTTCCTCCTGTTGTTTCTTTTGTTCTTTATTTATAACAGGAGGTTGGCTTGTCTGTTTCTGACCGGGCTCGCTTGAGGAGGACGCTGAGGTTAATGACAATAAATCTAGAGGCAGAGTTTGCAACCTCTGCTCTCTAAGTTTATTGAACTCAGTTAAATTCTCATCATTGTATCTCATCTTGGCGAGCTGCTTGGTTTGGCTTATTGAATCGGCAGCTACGAACAGGTCATCAAACTCATCCTCTTGATGGTCAATCTTAGTCAGTTTGGCCTGTTCTAGGGCAATGAAAGCAGTCTTCTTAGGATCATAGAGTCTGGCTGGCATAGTGGGCAGGGATAAAGCTTGCATCTTTATAGCCTCCTTTTCTGCATGCTGAAGATTATGCAGAGTAAAAACACCCATCCTCAAGGGAAAAGGGGGCCAGCCCCTCTTCTTCTCTTTCTTGAGTGTTTGGGTTACACTCTCGGCCATAATTTGGTAGGATATCTCTCGGGCTAACAGTTTGTCTGGAACATATAGAGGGAGAACATGCGGTTTGGCTTGGCTTCCATAAACCCTAATATAGGTAAAATTCTCTTCTCCAAACCATCCTGCTACAGCTGGTAAGTCGAAGGAAGCAAGATAGGAAATTTTGGGAATAGGCCGATCAAAAATGGAATAATGAATGGGAACCATAAAACCATTGCAAATTTGATACAAATGGTCCTTGTAAGAGGACTTCCACAATTTCCGATGATACAAATGAATGGGCGAAGGGTCTTGGGTGGTCCATCTCCAACCGAGGATGGGAAACTCAGAGTTAAAACACAATGTGTCCATAATGTAGGCGCTATAATAAAATGGGGGAATTTTCCTTTCTGTGCCTACAGATTTAGCTCTAAAATCCCGAACAGCTACAGTCAACTTATCAGAAAGAATGGTGGCCCAATCCATGATTATACTATTAACAGCGACCTCCATCAGGGGAACCATTTCTATATCGAAATTGGCAGAATCATGTAATCCCCATAGCCTACACATCATAATTCCCGCATAGCAATAGGGAGAAGCCAAGGAATCGACGGAGTACTTACCCGAGCTTTCGTGCTTGTGTTTGGCCGGGTTCTGCCTCCAATCCCGAATGGGCTCGGATGGTACTTCATTTTCAGCTGCAAACTTCTCCACGAAGTCTTTGTTGTAGATTTTCTCTGGCTCAGGCAAATGATACATTTGCCTTAGGTGCTCTGGCTTAAAAGACCCGAAAATCCATCCGTCTCTTGTGTGGAACATTCTGTCAATGATTGGAATTTCCTCGATTGCCCATCGCACTACATCAGTGTAGGGAAGGACTTGCTCTCTGGCCGCTATTCTGTGAAGAAAGGAATTAGCCAACTCTTTAAGAGTTGCATCGGACTTTTTGAGTGAGTCTGCAGTAGCCACTGTCACTGAAACTTCTGGTTGCTCAGCTTCTAGTAAATTATATGTGCCCTGCCATGTAGTCTTGTTAAGACCAGTGCATGTAGTATATGAAATGAGGCCTTTTTTCTTATCTGCGGCAGCTTGAGCTGCTATAGGTGTAACAGCTGAGCCCGTAGCCCTCTTGGATCTCTTCCCCATCATGCTTAAGCTTCTCTCAAAAGACGAATTCTACACAATTGCAAGAGAAATCGTAATAACACAATAACAATGACGTTTCACGGCGGGATAGATATATCATTTGAAGTGTGCCAAGATTAATTTTCAAAAGTGGCTGCGGATCCAATTGCTGAGAGGATATTGCAGATGCATTAATGGTGATTTGAGGCCTGCTACCCATTAAATGTGATGATTACACCGTTATCCGGGTGAATGACTCACTTAAGCATGCAACAGATATTCTGGCGGTTAAACGCAGGTGTTCGTTAATCGAAGGGGCAAAATCTTTTAAATACACACGCATTACCTTATCCCTTGCATTAACGGCATTTTGGGATTCGCGCTTTATCAACCGGATATGAATATAAAATTAAAGCTTTAAGTAATGGCTTTTAAGAATTCTGACCACCGATGAGCGATATCGCATCGCTTCGGGGAATAGGTGCTGCACAATTATCACCAAAAGATCCTGCCGACAGCCGATAAGCGATATCGCATCGGGCTAGCGCATGGAAACTGAGGTAGGTGCATATAAAGTGGTTTGGGGGTTGCTGATTGTGATATCGCATCGCATCGGGGGTATGAACCGAGGGCCTTACCGAAGTGAATGGAATTCTGCCGACGGCCGATAGCGATATCGCATCGGGTCGGGATTTAAATCATAAAGTGGTTCCACATGAGGTATCGCCGATAGCCGATCGCCGATATCGCGTCGCGTCGGGGCATGAGTCATGTGCCGTTAGTGGTGTGCATGTAACATTGCCAATCGCCGATAGCGATATCGCATCGGCGGAGACCAAAATGCCATTTGAATGCATCTCTCATGTTGTTGCGATATGCGATCTTGCGATCGCTTTATCGCAATAATAAAAGATTATTTATTATTTGAAACATTAATATCCCAAAAAGGCTTAAATACATGAAAGCTCATTTGATTATGCGGCCTTTTTTGAACATGCAAGCATTGATGCCAAAATTTTTAAAAGGGACCCTATTCCATATGTTAATTTTTTGTAAATAAAAATGATATGAAATGGGGGGGTGTTGTAGGGCACAACAATTGGCGATTCGCTGGAAGAACCAGTTATCTCTAAAATTAAAACAAACACTTAAGCTTTTTTGAAAATAGAAACTCAATCAGAAGGGAAAACTTCTAATTTAACTGGATATTCGCGCGTTCTGAACCAAGTGAATTCTGTTAACTTCTTTCCTTTTGGTTTCGAGAAAAATAAATACATTCTAAGTCTTAAAATAGGCCTTTATTGGTTTATAATGATAAAACAAAAACTTTCCCAAATCAGCTTTTATAATTAACCCCTCTGTCATAGGTAGAGCCTCTGTTGCCAGCAAACGTTTATAGTCTCGACAGGGATACCTTTTAACCATAGTATTATTCACTTTTCCATTCACATAAGATTGTAGTTAACAGAATGAAACTAAAATATGTTCCCATATTTTATTTTTTTATTTGTTTTTTCTTCTTTGTCATTGATAAGATAAAAGCCATTGTCCTGGTTTGGTGGCCAGCTTTTGACAATGCCATTCACTGGTAATAATTTAACTGAACAAGCCGGCTCATGATGAGACCTCTTGTCTTGAAATTTCAAGCCATTACCCTGTTATGATAGGCAGTTTTGGTAATGTCAGTCAAACTACTTTCCTATGAACATGGTAAGTAGGCTTGTAATAAGACCTCTTATCTTTAATCTTCTATATTTTAGAATTACACTCTGAGTAACCATAAACTTTAGTGAATGGTGTGAACAATTTTCTCCTTAAGAGCAAATGGATGACAGGTGAAGAGTTGAAGATGCTGAAAATGGGTTTGTTTTCATCTTAAAATGAATAACCTTTAGAGACCAGTTTTTTAAAACAGAAAATGATTCACAGAACTTTTACCTTTCGAGAAGAGTCTTCAAAACGTTAGGTGGTGATTTCAGAACACACAGATATCTAGTTCCCTAGAAATTATTCCTTTTGGTTGAGGGTTCTACTATTTAAAAGCAAATATTCGTATTATTTTGTGAGACAGCTTCTTCAAACCAAGCCAAAGGTCAATGGAGATACTCTACAGTTTTATTTCCTATCGATCCTACAAACTACACAAATCTACAAGGAGGAGAAGGGATTACCTTCTCAATTAAAGAATTTCTTCAAGATCAGGCCATTAACAGGGAGAGAATCTCTCAACCCTGATAAATCTTGCAATATAAAGGTTGAATGGCCTATCTTCTCACAGATCTGAAATGGTCCAAGCCACATTTTCTGAAATTTGGTATGCTTACCTTTATCTTCATGGGCTTTGTCCCATTTGAGGACTAAGTCACCAACTTGAAAATGTTTGGAATCGGATGAGGTTAAGTCAAATGATGCTTTGATGATTTGTTGATGTTTGGCGTGGGTGATTCTGGCTTTCTCCCTTTCTTCTTCTAATTTGAGAATTTGGTCATGTCTAAGTTGGATAGAGGAAGAAGGAGTCTCTTCAATGTACTATACTAGGGCTAAAGAGGGTAGAACAAGATTGGTAGGCAATACTGCTTCTTTTCCATATACTAGATTAAATGGGGAGGAACCTATAGAAGCCTTTTGTGTAACCCTATCAGCCCATAATGCAAACACTAGAGATTTGTGCCAGTTTCTATGATTCTGTTCAACAGTTCGCTTTATGATTTTGATGAGATTTTTATTAGTAGATTCGGCTAAACCATTTCCCTGGGGATAATAATTAGCAGAATATTTCAGTTTAAACCCTCTCTTAATAGCGAAATCATATATAGCATTTCCTAAGAAATAGGAAGCATTATAAAAAACGAGAGCATTTGGAACACCAAACCTGGTAATGATGAATTGGTCTATGAACTCGATGATTGCTTCTGAATTTGCTGCCTTCAAAGGAATAGCCTCTACCCATTTGGTAAAATAATCGGCAGCAGTGAGGATATACCTGTGTTGTTTGGAAGATGGTGGAGTAATCTCTCCAATGATATCTAATCCCCATTGTTCAAATGGCTGTTCAATGTTGACAGGTTGCAGAGGGAAAGCTGATTTCCGTTGTCTTCCACTAGTGGTTTGGGAATTGAAGCATTTTCTTACGTATTCATGAGCATCTCTAAATAATGTAGGCCAATAATATCCAACATGAATAACTTTGTGAGCTGTTGTGTCTGCTCCAAAATGTCCTCCCGCTGGCCCATCATGTAGCTCCTGTAAAACCTTTTGAGCTTCAGGTTTCTCAAGACATCTTAACAGGATAGAATCATAATTTTGTCTAAAAAGCACATCATCAATGAGAGTGAAATTCTTCGCTTTTAACCTAATGGCCCTTTTATTTTTGTAAGATAAATTTGGAGGAGCGTAACCATTCTTCAAATAAAATATTAAATCTGCATATTGAGATTGAGAATCAGTGACACTTATCTGATTGATTGATTGAGTCTGATCCATGTCGCTTGATTCAGGAATGTTTGATGCTCCTGCCAATATCCTGCAAAAACCTTGGCCCCTAACAATCTTTGCTGGTTTTATTTCTAAGTCATATTCTTGAAGCGCTGTGACCCAATTGGCTCTTCTTTCACCCAGTTCTTTTTGAATTAATAGTTTCCTTACCGCTGGGAAAGGGACTATAACTTTCGTGTGAGTTTTCAAAAGGAAGGGCCTGTAATGTTTAACTGCTTTGAACACAGCAAAGGCTTGTTTCTCCACATCGGAATAATTTAGTTCGGCACCCTGAAGATTTGAGCTAAAAAATGAAATGGGTGCTTCCAAGTTGTGAGCATTTGGCTGCATGAGAACTGCAGCATAGGATACATCGGACGCAACGGTATACAATGTAAAATGATTAGAAAAATTGGGAGTATTCAAGGCTGGGGCATTGATTATTGATTGCTTGATAACATCAAAAGCTTACTTTTCTTCTGATCCCCACTTGAAGACTGAATTCTTCTTGATCATTGTTTGAAGTGGTAATACAATTTGAGAGAAATCTGGAACAAATCGTTTGACAAAATTAATCTGACCCAAAAATGACTGCATTGATTTTTTATTGTGTGGGAAAGGGATTTCAGAAATTTCCTTAATCCGATCAGGATCAATATAAATGCCATCTTTGGATACTATAAAGCCTAAGAGCTTTCCTTGGTCAAGAGCAAAGAAAGACTTCTTTGGGTTTATAGAAATACCATATCTTTTGCATCGCTGAAAGATTTGATTTAAGTCATGCAAATGATTATATCTCTTTTTAGAATATACAGTAATATCGTCTAGGTAGACGACTACTGATCGATTAATCAACCCTTTGAAGGCTATATCCATGGCTCTCTGGAATGTCGCTCCTGCATTTATGAGTCCAAAAGGCATTTTCTGATATGCATAAGTTCCCCATTTTGTTCTGAATGTGGTTTTAAGTTGGTCATCAGGATGAACCAAAACTTGGTTGTATCCGGAGAATCCATCAAGAAAGGACATCAATTCAGAGCCTGCTACTGATTGAAGAATTTGCTCCATAGTAGGTAACGGGAAATTATCTTTCAAGCTTGCTTTATTCAGGTTCCTGAAATCAATACAGATTCGAATGTCGCCATTCTTCTTTCTGACTGGCACCATATTAGAGACCCAATTTGAATGTCGGACCGGAAAGATAATTTTGGCTTTCAAAAGCTTATTAAGCTCCGACTTTATCTGGGTCTCCAAATTTGGATGTATTTTTCTTAACTTTTGCTGAATTGGTTTCTGATCAGGAAGCATAGGGATGGTATGCTGGATAATAGATGTATCATATGTCTTTAAGTCATCATATTTCCAAGCAAAGACCTATTTGTTTTTTCTCAATAGTTTAATAAATGCTTCCTTTTCTTCTTGGGAAAGTCCTATTCCTAAGTTGATGTTTTGAGGAGCATCGTCAGTGCCTAGATTTATTAATTCAAACCTAAGGGTGGAACTTTGAAGCTTTGTATTAATTACAGGTTTGAACCTGTCTTTGATATCATAAAGGTCTTCAAGCTTCACCACGGGTTTGGGAATTGAATTTTCTTGAGGCGCTTGTTTCATCTGTAAATCATGATCATCTTCCTCAATGACTTGATTGTCATAGGATTTTTCCAAAGTTAGAAACTGCAAGATATCTTCGTCATGGTTAAATACTCTCCAATTAGTGACATTGTCAGGAATCAAAGGCCTAAAAAGTAATTCTACAGAAAATCTATCAAGGCTGTAGTCTTCGGAAGGTAGAAGCTTAGAAGCTACATTGGCTAGTAGGTCGGCTGCTGAATTTTGTGACCTAGGTATGGAAGAAATGTTGAAGGTTGAAAAGTGTGAGGTGAGATCCTGCACTAGCGATTGATAATGCTTAAGGTGAGTCGAAAGGCAATGAATTGCATTTCTAACTTGTTTAACAATGATTTCCGAATCGCCGAACACTTTTAGATATCGCACTTCAAGGCCGATTGCTTTATATAAACCCTGGACTAAAGCTTCATATTCGGCTGTGTTATTAGTACACTCAAATTCTAACCTACAAGACAGCATTGTCTTTTCTCCTTGCGGGCTGACCAAAATGCAACCTGCTCCTGAGCCTTCGCTGGACTTAGAGCCATCAAAATATAAAGACCAAAATAAAGGAGTATTATCAAAAATATCTATATGTTTCTCAGCATCATTAAAACATCTGGACTTATCTGTTTGTGAAAAATTTTCAATTTGAGATGTACAATGAGTGACTGAAAAAGGAGATGGTTGGGCAAAAAAGTTGCCAAAGAATGATTCGGACGAATAATTCCCCAAAATATTGTTGTTGAATGCCACAGGTTGGTTTTCTTGCTCAAATTCAGTAACTGTGTGGGTCATATGCTTTTCCCGATCGATCCTTATTTGATTAGGCTTTCCCTTGTAGGGAAGCCACATATGTGACCAATCTGTGGAAATATACCCATGCAGTTTTTCAGACCAATCTCTGCTTAAAATCAAACCATAAAATTCAGGTATGTCAGCAATTAAGATGTCAATTCTCTGAACAATTCTGGGGTCGGCTGACAACCTGATGGTTACAGAATTAATTTCTCCCACAACCTGCACCTTAGTCCTATCCAACTGTACAATATGAATGGTGGACTTCTGGGGTTCAATGTTTAGCTTAGAGCAAACTGAAGCTGGCATTATATTAGATGAGGCCCCTGAATCAATTAAACAGTTGTGCAGGTTTCTATTATAAATCTCATAAGTCAGCAGGAAAGGTGGAGTGTGAGAATTTGATTTATCTCCGATTAAAACTGAATCGGTAATTTCCACCATGCCTGCAGGAGGCTGGCCTGAATCATTGGAAGCTCTTGCACTGGGAAGGGGAGCTGAGGGAACAACATTTAATTCTTTGAGAATTAGCTTTTGTTGATGCTTTAGTTTGCTAAGTTCAAACATGGTTATATTTGCCTTAGTTTTCTTCATGTCATCAACAATGTTATATTCCATTGAATCGGATACCACTAGAGTCTTGGATGTTGTAGGAGAACTAGAAGTTGAAGGCTGGTTTTGGGGAACTACTACAGGTGACTTCTTTGGGGGAACTTTTTCCTTTGTCGTAGCAGCACCTGCGCTCCTCTTTTTTGAAGTTGCCTGGGCGGGTTCAGGAGTGCTTTTACTTCTTGTAGTAACCGGAAAGGCTTCTTCTTCATTCTCGTTATCAGAGCTTGGGAGTATAAAATCCCACATTCCATGGCATTCAGCTACTTCTTCTTCATCATCTGTCTGTGAAGATGTTTCCTCTTCCTCTTCTTCTTGGTCTGAATCAGCGTTAGATATAACATTGGGCGGCTTTGATTCAGTTTTCTTAAAAGTTCTAAATGGTCTTTTGTTTGAAGTTTCGGCCACCTGCTTCTTTATTTCAACCATTTCATTAGATAATGTTTTAAGGACCTTTTGTAAACCTTCCATGTCATATGGGTCCTTCGGGGTTTTCTTCTTGGAATCTTCTTTAAACGAGACTTTTTTAGCTTTTCTATCTTCCAAAGCAGCTTTCTTTTCTAGAGCATTGATGCGCTTTTCAACAGCAAGTGCCTCTCTCATGTTTTCAGCTAAGGTAGGTTTCCCAACCCTGTCTACAAAAATGGCTATGTTGGCAGGTAGGGCAGTGATATACCATTCGCTTCGGATTTGTTCACTTGGTTTAGAAGCGGTAGGGATTTTATTCAGTAGTTTATTAAATCTGGCATTAAACTCCTTTATTGGTTCCCTGTGCTCTATTCTCAAATTGGAGAGGTCGTTTATTAAAGTTGCTAAGGACCTATCATCTCCATATTTGGTAAGAAACTGCTCTTGGCATGTGTTCCAACTGGTAATCGAACCAGAAGGTAAGGAAAAATACCAGGATCCTGCTGATCCTTGTAAGGTGTAAGGAAAGAGTCTCACAACAACATCTTGCTCTGTCACTCCTTTTAGGTTAACTGCTAACATAAAGTTGTTGATGTGTTCTTCAGCCTGGGTCCCATCATCTGGATTGAATTTAGGCAGCCATTTTTCGGGATAATCGAGTAGATCATGCAAGGGTGCAGGCATATTGACTGCTCCTGGCCTAGTCCATGGATCTGCCATTATGATAGCAACAGTGGTTGAGACTACTGCTGGGATTCCGGATATATGGGAAGCAATTAAAGATGAGGAGTGAGTGGGTTGGGATATTGAGGCTTCTGACCCCTGGTGAACGACAATTTGTAATGCGGAAGTGGATGGTTGACCTCGCAGAGGAGAAAATGTAATGGAGGAGGTGGATGAAAGCTCTTCACTATCAGACCCTTCAGTAATTTTCTTTGCCCTTTTCCTTTTAGGTAAGGGAAACTCAGTAGGTTCAATACCGAGTTTTTCACTCTGAAGTCTGGTGAGAGGGTGAGTGAGGTTGAACTGCGAAGTCGCACTGCTTTCTGATACCTCAGATTTCTGTGGTGAAATCGAGAAACTCTGAAGTTTATGGATTAGAGACTGAACTTCAGGTGATTCAAGACTTAATTGTTCTGTGGTATGATGGGTTTGAGCAGTGGTAGTTGATTCCTCTTCTTCTTGTTTGGGTACTGGCGAACCAGTATACAAATGGGAAGATCGAGGGGATTCGGAGGGTGAAGTACTCTTGGAATGGCTTATAGGTTTGGACTTATGTGCCATTCACAGTTGAGGCCCTCCTTCTAGCGCCAATTTTGTTGAGGCCTCGAAAATCGCTGCCACAACAAAGGGGAAACCACCCGGTCCGGACCTTAGTACAACTCCTTTTCCGTTTGGAATAGTGGCTCCGATTGGGGATAATGGGACTAGTTTCCCAATAATAGATAAAAGTGGGATGGATAAGTAACTTACGAGGTATGATAGTGATAAGTGAACAACTAAAACTATCGGCGAAATATATATTAACTATAATCTAATCCCGGGACTTATCAATCTTTCAAAGCGTAGCGTTTGATAATCTGTACTTCAAGGCAGGCATATAGATGAATCTGACACTAAAGCATAGACGTTTAAACCATTTAAGATTGCTCTGCATAATTAGTTATGCAGAGCGATGATAGCGAATTACTACACATTGTCATTCATATCATTGCTACATGCATGATTAAAAGAAAGGCATATCGCACAACATCCAATAGTGGAGTGAAATGAAGATTTGCTGTTACAGCGCATACATGTATTCAACAATAGCAAGAATAATAACACAGCAATTCATATGAAAGGAAAGAGGACAGACGCAGATAAAAGTACCATGTAAGCTGCTCAACAATCCATTATATAAATCGCTATGTCGCAGTCCTTTCTTCAAACCAGAAAGCATTCCAAATAAGAGACAATAGTGCACAAATGCATAAAACAGCCTTCTCGTCAAATTAAGGACTATCGGTCGAGTTTCACAAAAGAATATAGGCTGAAGCACAGTAGTGCAAACTTCAGCCTTTAAGTCTATTACAAAATTTTACGACCCTTTCCAAAACAATGAAAGGGTCTATAAATACTAATCTAATCTAAATATCTAAGAAAAACTGAAAAGCTATTAAATTGGCATCCATAACTATTTCTCGATCTTTTTTGGCGATCTGGCAGTCGGCAGCAATGCTTCATTCGGTGGTCTCTTTGCCTTTAAACCTCAACTGACATATCGCCAGCATTGGCTCTACTTCCAGTGGAGTGTTGAGACGCGACGTGAGCTGGGCATCATATGTGGCATCCTGAATGTCGGGGATTAGGCACTTGAGAGCATCTGTTAAACACTTAAGAGCCGACCTTTGAGTGTGCGGCTTGATTAGAAAGAGCCAATAGGCGTCGGAGGTTAAAGTATTTACACCAACGATTAACTTTCTCTTTTCCTCCAGTTCATGATAACTTGTTTGTTCAATCATGTTTGCCGTGGTTATGCTTCCAGGTGTGCACTGAGAGATCATGTTGGCCAAATAGAGTGTATTGTTGACCAAATCAATCATATTCTTGGCAATCATTTTACATCTTGAAGCCTCCCTTTCCGCTTTCATCATCTGAGTGCTCCATTCCGTGAAGAGTATGTCCTTGAATGGCTCATAGATCCTAGGCAAGTTCGCTGCTTTCCCCACATCAGCATCTTGCCAATCAAGATATGAGGCTATGGTTTCTTCGGTCTGATCTAGCTCATTTCTGGCTTTTTCAATTTGCTGACATACTGCTGTAGATGCTTCACATAATGGCTCAGCCTCAGTTAATTGTTGGCACAAGAGTCTAACCTGAGAGATTAATGCACTATTTATTTGAGCTGCCTCTGCTCTGAAATCTTCGACTTTTTTGGTGCCTTTGATATCTTCGAGCTATGCTAACAGTTGAGCGATTTGCTCATCTTTTGACTTCATCATTAGCTCGTTTGCTGCTCTCAATTGTGCTAATGCCTCCGTTAATTCTTTCTGCTTCTGGATTGCGCTCTGGTCAATCCTCTGTTTTTCAGTCTGCAGTTGCTGGGTTAATACATTGTTTGCTTGCTGTTGTGGCAGCAACTGCTCTTCCACCTGTGCTACCTTGTTTCGCGCCTCGGCTACTTCTGCTTGCAATGCACAAATTTCCTGGTCCTTAGTCTTTAACAAAAGACTTACCTCTGATGCTTTATCAATAGTCGCTGCAGAATAAGCTCCCGCATACTGCGATAGCTTGGTTAGATCATCGGAGGGGTCCAATTTCTCCTTCCAGACTACATTCCCCGTGACTGTTTGCTCAGGAAAGATGGAAGGTTGATCAAGCCTTCCTCTCTTCCTTGAGCGCTTAACAACTGCTTTGTGCCTAGGGCTATAGAAAACGTCCAGGGGAGGAATATCTTCCACCTGGAGCACAATCTGATCGGAAGGGTCCTTGGTGATTACCTCGAGATCCTTTGAAGTGGGTGGGCCGCTGGTTCCACTTAGAACCTGAGAAGAAGTGGTGTCTGGTGCGTATTTGGAGCCTTCCTTTCCACTGATAATGGAATCGAATTGATTCCATTGTTTAAGCAATTCAGGATCTATGGAAGTCTGGGATTTACTCTTCTCCTTTTCTTGTTCCAACCTCTTTTGCTCCTCCAACTCTTTCTGCTGTTGTTCTTCTAACTCCTTTCTCTGTTTCTCTTCCTGCTCTCTTCTCTGTTTATCCGCTAATTCCTTTTTCTGCCTATCTGCCAGTTCTTTCCTTTGTTTTTCTTCTTCTTCCTTCTTCCGCTGTTCCTCCATCTGCTTCTGCTTTCTTTGTTCTTGTTCCTTCTGCTCTTTCTGTTGCTTATCCATTTGCTCCTTTCTCTGCTTCTCTACCTGTTGCTTCTCTTGCCTTTCCTCCTGTTGTTTCTTTTGTTCTTTATTTATAACAGGAGGTTGGCTTGTCTGTTTCTGACCGGGCTCGCTTGAGGAGGACGCTGAGGTTAATGACAATAAATCTAGAGGCAGAGTTTGCAACCTCTGCTCTCTAAGTTTATTGAACTCAGTTAAATTCATATCATTGTATCTCATCTTGGCGAGCTGCTTGGTTTGGCTTATTGAATCGGCAGCTACGAACAGGTCATCAAACTCATCCTCTTGATGGTCAATCTTAGTCAGTTTGGCCTGTTCTAGGGCAATGAAAGCAGTCTTCTTAGGATCATAGAGTCTGGCTGGCATAGTGGGCAGGGATAAAGCTTGCATCTTTATAGCCTCCTTTTCTGCATGCTGAAGATTATGCAGAGTAAAAACACCCATCCTCAAGGGAAAAGGGGGCCAGCCCCTCTTCTTCTCTTTCTTGAGTGTTTGGGTTACACTCTCGGCCATAATTTGGTAGGATATCTCTCGGGCTAACAGTTTGTCTGGAACATATAGAGGGAGAACATGCGGTTTGGCTTGGCTTCCATAAACCCTAATATAGGTAAAATTCTCTTCTCCAAACCATCCTGCTACGGCTGGTAAGTCGAAGGAAGCAAGATAGGAAATTTTGGGAATAGGCCGATCAAAAATGGAATAATGAATGGGAACCATAAAACCATTGCAAATTTGATACAAATGGTCCTTGTAAGAGGACTTCCACAATTTCTGATGATACAAATGAATGGGCGAAGGGTCTTGGGTGGTCCATCTCCAACCGAGGATGGGAAACTCAGAGTTAAAACACAATGTGTCCATAATGTAGGCGCTATAATAAAATGGGGGAATTTTCCTTTCTGTGCCTACAGATTTAGCTCTAAAATCCCGAACAGCTACAGTCAACTTATCAGAAAGAATGGTGGCCCAATCCATGATTATACTATTAACAGCGACCTCCATCAGGGGAACCATTTCTATATCGAAATTGGTAGAATCATGTAATCCCCATAGCCTACACATCATAATTCCCGCATAGCAATAGGGAGAAGCCAAGGAATCGACGAAGTACTTACCCGAGCTTTCGTGCTTGTGTTTGGTCGGGTTCTGCCTCCAATCCCGAATGGGCTCAGATGGTACTTCATTTTCAGCTGCAAACTTCTCCACGAAGTCTTTGTTGTAGATTTTCTCTGGCTCAGGCAAATGATACATTTGCCTTAGGTGCTCTGGCTTAAAAGACCCGAAAATCCGTCCGTCTCTTGTGTGGAACGTTCTGTCAATGATTAGAATTTCCTCGATTGCCCATCGCACTACATCAATGTAGGGAAGGACTTGCTCTCTGGCCGCTATTCTGTGAAGAAAGGAATCAGCCAACTCTTTAAGAGTTGCATCGGACTTTTTGAGTGAGTCCGCAGTAGCCACTGTCACTGAAACTTCTGGTTGCTCAGCTTCTAGTAAATTATATGTGCCCTGCCATGTAGTCTTGTTAAGACCAGTGCACGTAGTATCTGAAATGAGGCCTTTTTTCTTATCTGCGGCAGCTTGACCTGCTATAGGTGTAACATCGGAGCCCGTAGCCCTCTTGGATCTCTTCCCCATCATGCTTAAGCTTCTCTCAAAAGACGAATTCTACACAATTGCAAGAGAAATCGTAATAACACAATAACAATGACGTTTCACGGCGGGATAGATATATCATTTGAAGTGTGCCAAGATTAATTTTCAAAAGTGGCTGCGGATCCAATTGCTGAGAGGATATTGCAGATGCATTAATGGTGATTTGAGGCCTGCTACCCATTAAATGTGATGATTACACCGTTATCTGGGTGAATGACTCACTTAAGCGTGCAACAGATATTCTGGCGGTTAAACGCAGGTGTTCGTTAATCGAAGGGGAAAAATCTTTTAAATACACATGCATTACCTTATCCCTTGCATTAACGGCATTTTGGGATTCGCGCTTTATCAACCAGATATGAATATAAAATTAAAGCTTTAAGTAATGGCTTTTAAGAATTCTGACCACCGATGAGCGATATCGCATCGCTTCGGGGAATAGGTGCTGCACAATTATCACCAAAAGATCCTGCCGACAGCCGATAAGCGATATCGCATCGGGCTAGCGCATGGAAACAGAGGTAGGTGCATATAAAGTGGTTTGGGGGTTGCTGATTGTGATATCGCATCACATCGGGGGTAGGAACCGAGGGCCTTACCGAAGTGCATGGAATTCTGCCGACGGCCGATAGCGATATCGCATCGGGTCGGGATTTAAATCATAAAGTGGTTCCACATGAGGTATCGCCGATAGCCGATCGCCGATATCGCGTCGCGTCGGGGCATGAGTCATGTGCCGTTAGTGGTGTGCATGTAACATTGCCGATCGCCGATAGCGATATCGCATCGGCGGAGACCAAAATGCCATTTGAATGCATCTCTCACGTTGTTGCGATATGCGATCTTGCGATCGCTTTATCGGAATAATAAAAGATTATTTATTATTTGAAACATTAATATCCCAAAAAGGCTTAAATACATGAAAGCTCATTTGATTATGCGGCCTTTTTGAACATGCAAGCATTGATGCCAAAATTTTTAAAAGGGACCCTATTCCATATGTTAATTTTTTGTAAATAAAAATGATATGAAATGGGGGGGTGTTGTAGGGCACAACAGGTTACAGCATCACTAGCGTACCAAGTCGTTGGACTAGGCTCCTGCGCATGATAGCACAGGCGGTGACATGTTATCACCAGCATCACTAGTCTAGGATGCTTTTCTGCATTCATTTTGAGTTTCTTGGTCAGATGACCGATTTTTTCTTGGACACAAATTGTTTTGTAAAAACTATAAATAGCTATCTATTTTTGATTTTCGGAGTTATATTTTGATTAAGCTATGGAATCCTGATGCAAATGTTGATGTGAAATGCTTTCTTTACAAATGCTGCAAATGTCTATTTAACACATAGTTTTCTAATGAATCAGTCAATGTGTTTAAGTTTCTGGAAATGTGTTGATATTGAATGGAATCAAAATGTCTTTCCAAAATCCTGACTCTTAGGAACATGCGATAAATAGTTAGGTTCCGAACGGAATAAACACCAGTAAGTTGTAGAATGACGAGTTGTGAATCTAGCCTGACAACAAGTCAGCGTATGCCATGTGAAATGGCATCAGAGAGAAGTTAAATCAACGTGCTATACTCAGCGATGTTGTTCGTTGATCGACCAATACATATCCCCCTGAAACTCACTAACTCACCACTTGGAGCGAAAATGGCCCAGGTTGCAGAGGATAGGTTCTGCATACTACGACTAGCTTCATTGGCATACCTAATAAATGGTTCCAAAAAGTCTGACATCTGTAACAAAAGCGAAGTGGATTACCTAACAAAAATAACAACTCTAAAAGAAAACACACTAAAAAATGATTTAAAAGCATATATACAATGAGTTTACTACACTTAATCAAGCGTAGTAACGTTTAAGATACAACCCATTTCGGGGTTGTGACAGTGGAATCCCATCATAATCAACCAGCTCGTAGGCTCTTTTGTCAATACTCATTTAACAATGTAGGGGCCCATCCATAATGGTTAAAATTTACCTGCTCCTAATTTGTCAGAGTCCTGATCATAAAGCAAGTCTAGGTCACCTTCTGAGAAGACACTAGGCTTGACATTTTTGTCATATTGCGCCTTGACGCGTTTCTTATGTGCTTCATTAGCCAATGCAGAATCACGACAAGTTTCATCCAGGTGGATTAGTTCCAAGCAACGAGCCTCTTCTTCTGAAGTTTCAGGAAGCAGATCAATTGCAAGCTTGAGGGACGAGATTTCTCATTGAATTGGTAAGACAACTTCCAGACAATACACCAACTGAAAGGGCGTAAATCTGGTCGCATATCTCACCGAAGTTCTATATGCCCACAGATCTAAGTACAAGATTAATTGCCAATTCTTTTTGTGGACTCAAATCATTCTCTGCAGCATGCACTTAAGGACTTTGTTGATTGCCTCAACCTATCCGTTAGCCTATAGATAATATGGAGTAGAACTATCGTGGGACAATCCTAATTTGGCAGTCAATTTGATCATCATTTGATTGCGAAAATGCGACCCATGATATGTGACTATAGCCTGTGGTACACCAAATCTAGAAAATACATGTTTAAAAAAGAAAAGAGCAGCTGTTTCGCCACTGTTGTTTAATGTAGGCATCACCTTGGCCCATTTTGTAAAATAGTCAA
The DNA here is from genome assembly GCA_031772625.1 of Pinus tabuliformis. Classification (NCBI taxonomy): domain Eukaryota; kingdom Viridiplantae; phylum Streptophyta; class Pinopsida; order Pinales; family Pinaceae; genus Pinus; species Pinus tabuliformis. Next base: position 216,147,996 of record CM062807.1, on the reverse strand, counting down.
TTGCGACTATAATATACCCATGCACCCTGATCGAGGTGGGGTTACATGTCATGAAATCAATGCCCCATTTAGCGAATGGCCCGACAACAACTACCGATGCAGTGGTGCAGGTGGTAATCTGGTTTTGCGATAAAAAATCTGACAAGCATGGCAACTTCTGACTGCAATTACACAATATTTGAATATAGTGGGCCAGAAGTAACCAACTTGTAAGATCTTTTGTGTAGTAGCGTAACCAGATAGATGCCCCCCACAAGCACCTCAATGACAATCATCCAAAACTTTTTCAGCCTCCTCATGCGTGAGGCACCTTCGTAGAACTGTATCGACACCACGATGGTAAAGCGTATCACCAACGATCAGATAGTCCTTGGCTTGGTATCGAGTACGTTGCTATTCAGAGCGAGAGGTGCGAGGCCTAAAATTTTGGGTTTGGAGATAGACCAGTATATCCCCATACCAGAGATCGGTTGACGATATCAAAAACAGAGTCTCATCCACGATTGATGCTTTGGATGTTAAATCGTTGGATGATGAGGGAAGTTCACAAAGTAACTCTGCAAAGACGAGAGATTTCTTTGATTTGGATTTGGTGAATTCCAGATAAAACTCTTGCAAAATGGCTATCCATTTGGATTATTTGTCCCCCAGTAATTGACGCGACAAAATGTAGGTCATAGGGTTGCAATCTGACACAATGGTAGTCTTGCAAAAGAGAACATAGTGTCGAAATCTCTGTACTGCTTGAACGGCTGCTAAAGCCAACTTTTCAACATAAGAGTATTTTCTTTCAATATCATTAAGATTGCGACTTAAATAATATATAGGATGTTCTATTCCATTATCTTCTTGCACTAAAACCATGGCGATGGTTGTATCTACAGCGACGATATACATGTTAAAGTATTTTTGATAGTCAGGAGCGTACATTAATGATGCTTTTATCAGGGAATCTTTTAAAGCATCAAAGGAAGCTTGTGCAACCTAATACCAGTGGAAGGGTACTCCTTTTTTCAAAAGACATGTATAACCTTTAGCGAGTTCGGCATAATGTGGAATGAACCTCCTCAGAAAGCTAGCTTTCCCTTGGAGTCTTTGAATCTGAAGCAAATTTGAAGGTGGAGGCATGTCAAGGATTGCCTGAACCTTAAATGGGTCGAGTTGAATTCTGTCTTTAGAAACTAAAAAACCAAGTAATCGACCAGAACCAACACAAAACACACACTTGTGTGGATTGAGTCTTATCTTGTAGTGTCGGTAATGTAGAAATATGGCTCTCAAATGTTGCAGATGATCAGTCTGCTTTCACGAATGAGCCGGTAGATCGTCGATATACGGTTGAACGATTTGTTTGATGTCATGGACGGCATAATTCACTGCCCTCTGAAAATTTGCACCTGCGTTCTTCAAACCGAAAGGTAATTTGCAGTATGCAAATGTGCCCCACGGACATATAAATGCAGTCTTCGACTGGTCCTATGGGCGGATATTGATTTGATTGTATTCGGAAAATCCATCCATGAATGAAAAGATTTCGCATCTGGCACATTCATCAATTATTTGGTCAATGAAGGGTGTAGGATAGTTGTCCTTTGGACACGCTTGATTTAAATCCCTATAATCGACGCACACTCTAATCTTTCCTTGTTTTTTCATTATAGGAACAATATTCGATACCCAATCAGTGAGAGGAACAGGGTAAATGAAATCAGCATGAAAAAGTTTTTCAACTTTTGCTTTAATAGCAACGGATTTCTTCAGATGGACAAGTTGAAGCCGTTTTCGTATTGGTTTGACATCTGGATACATCTTGATTTCATTTTCAACAATTCTCAAGTCAATGCCTAGCATTTCTTCATATGACCATGCAAAGACATCTCTAAATTCACAAAAGAGAGCACAGTAAATTTATAGTTCTGATGGAGAACAAGGTTTGACAACGTGAATATTCTCTACAACATTAGGTTTGGTCAAAATTTTAATGGCAATAGTTTCTTCAATGTTGGACATATTTCGCTCAGAATCCACTGTATTTACAGTATTTAATAAAAATTCAAAAACTGAAGGATGATTGAGGTCGCTTGAATAATCTTCATTGTTATCTTGAAGGTGGGAATGATGGTGGTAATTTTCCCATGGTGTCTCTCTTATCATCATTGATTGGATGATTCCTTCGTCTGTAGAATGTATACAAGACCAAGGATCGGAAGAGGTACCATACTCTAAAGACCTATCTATCCAAACACTCGTTGAGTGCTGATTCGGGTTTACCACCCAGGCCCAGAAAATTGATTGCTACAAAGATTCTATGGGGCTTGGTGGCAACACCTCGCAGTGATCCACACTATCAAAATGGTTAGAGTTCTTCTTAATCTTAGATGATGTAGAAGAGATCATATGACAGGTTTCCACTGTGGCCACTTCCGCAAGACCAGATGGAGGCAGGAGGGCAAAAGTACCCATTAAGGATGGGTCTTTCAGGAGACCTACTCTGACATTTTGTAGCGTTTGAGAACTTCCATAGATCAATGGAATGCTTCCAGTAGCTTGTGAACTGTTAGGAAAAAAGGCTAGTTGGTCAATGATTGTAATTCCACCTTGGAAGGGAAATGCAATATTTCTAAAGTATGTAGACACAACGACATCCATAACATAAATCCAGGGCCTTCCTAGTAAGATATTGTAATCAAGGTTTCCATCAGTGACCTCGACTTCAATCTTTATTGTCTTTCCCCCCAGTTCAAATTGCAAGTTACTTAAAATATCATACAGAGAGTATGTTCTTCCATCAAATGCTTTTAATGTTGTTAATGATCGTGACAAGGGTGGTGAACCAAGAGTTTTCCAGCAACTCATTGACATAATACAGGTAGAGGCCCCCTCATCAATGATTGTTCGATGAACAGTTTTATTAAGGGCTTTTACCTGTATAAGGAAAGCGATTTGGGACGGTAATTGAGGTGTATATAATTTATGATTAAAGGCCACAAGATTGGAATCCACTGGATTAATCCCACCTATCGCTGATAACAAAGCCTGCTTTTGGGAGGGGCAATTTTGCAGTACCTCAAGTGTCGACATAGCAGATGGCAATTGAGCTAGATCCTCCACTATATTATAATTCTGAGCAGCTCGAGCACGAGGATTAAATGTTGATTTATGTACGACTCCCTTTGGTGGCTTTATAGTTAATTCAGGGAAAATGGGTGGAACAACTTCTTGCAAAGTCGTTGTCGAACCGCTAGGTTGATTTGTGGCCTGGCTGTTTGACGACGATGGATTCCCATAATCTTTATTCCTTGTCGATATCAAAGCATAAGCACTTGGGATGTGGAAGCATGATCAATAGCAACCTGATTTGTTTCTGGGTTAGGAAATGGATCAGTAACACTGCTGAGGTATTTGAAGTCTTTAAAAATTTTGCAACCTTAGCTCGATGTGGACAATCTCTCGTATGATGCTCCTCGTTACATATGTAACATGGAAAACGAGTAAGTTTCTTTGGCCCAGTAGGGTTCTCAGAAGATTTTTCAGGAGTTGAATTATCCTTTTTCTTCTTATTATTTTTCCCTTTCTTCTTGCCCCCTGGTTGCTTTGGATTCTTGCCCTTGTCAGATGACACAACATTAATCTCCGAGGCAAGAGGTTTGTCATTTGCATTCTAACTAGAAACTGCAAGAGCTTTACCAGATGGAGCCTTTACGGTTTACGTGCTTGAGGCACCAATCACACTGTCACCGGCATGAGAATCCCTATTCGATTTAGGAGGAGGTGGAATGGAAAATTCTGGTCCTGGAGCGTCAGGAATTTTGTCGTAGAGTGTGCTGGACAGAGTATAATTCAAGTCTAAATATTGGGCACGAGCAATGAATTTCTCTTTAGTGACAACACCTCCTTTCGCCACGTCCTCAGTGATAGATGGCAATAAGGACTTAATAAACCACTCAGCTAATAGCTGATTGAGAACATACGTCTTTACCATTCGACGATGACACCGCCACTCATGAATGTGATCAGATATGTGAGTAGCCATGGTCTGTTTAAAATTGGTAAGGTGTTCTGTTCCCATTTCGTAACTTATGGATAACTGAAAGTGGGTTAGAAAAGTAGTGGCAAGGGTGTTGAAATTGTCAAACGAAGCTCTAGGCAATTCAATATACCATTTCGTTGCCGGAACAATTAGCATTCTCTAAAAAAGGCGAAGCCTAATCGAATCATCATTCAGGGTGTTAGATGAGCACCACAAATGAAAAGTCATTATGTGATTCGATGGATCTTCACCTGGATTTCCATTGAATTTAGGAATATCGAAGGGAAGTTTATGAGTAATTGTTGGCCACCAAGGGGTGTATGCAATTGGATCATTTGTCAGCCGATTCAAATCTGGTAATTCTAGAGTTGCTACAAAAGGCAACTGCTGGTTCAGGTTAGATGAAGCATACCCAGGATAAGATAGAATCGTCTGAGTAGTAGGTCTTTGCATACCAGCATAATGTATCTAATGCTGGTAACTTTGATAAGGTTGTTGGACATAGCCAGTATAGTGTGGTTTTTGATAACCATTTTGAAAATGTGGCTGTCCATTACCTACAAAGCCTTGTTGCTCAAGTCCTCGGTAGGTTTGATATTGACCAAGCCCAAACTGAGGTTGGGTTTGCTGGAATTTTGGTTGTTTGTATTGTACCAGCCATGGTTGTTGGACCATTTGCTGTTTCCCAATACTGGAATATTGACCAAGATGCAGAGTGATAATACCTATTTGAGCCTGAGTCGTTCTAGGTAAAGAATCACTAACCTGAGGTTGCGATTGAGCCGTAGAGACAAGAGGCCGTTGTATTGCAACCTGAGAGACTTGAGGTTGAGACACAACAAGCAGTGCTTGTACTTGTGACACAGTCACACTAGTAGGTGTAGTGGGAATATTCGACACAGGTTGGATCAGTTGCATTGAATATAGAACCCTTGGTTGCTGTGGTAGCATTGGTACCCAACCACTGGATGTAATTAATGTTTGACCTGAATTTTTTTGTAAACTCTCATATGGTTGTTCCCTAGGAGGGAAAAATGAAAAATCATACTGTCCTCCATATGGCGGCAGTCCAGTGTTCAAAGGATATATCGGTCTTTGAAGACTGGTCTACCCAAATTGATACTTGCATGTAGGATCAATTTACTGAATTTCAACATAAGAAATACCAGATGGGACTCCGGATGAATAAATAGGAGCAGACCATGTTGTCGAAGCAGCCTCTAAGTGGACTCCTGCTAGTGATTGATAACCAGTTGGAACAGATGGTATACCAACAAACATTGTAGGAATGGCAGCAATAACTTCTGTCGTAGCTATATGAGATAACACAATCCTAGATGTTGATGGTTGCTTAGACATGTTTAGTCTATCCAAAAGATTTCCTAGTGATTCGACAGGAACTTGCGATGAAGGATGATTAAAGAACCAAACTCAGGAGTAGAAGGATACAAATGAATCCCAGTTCCAAAATGTAATGGGGTAATGGATGGAGGATCCTCTACTATCTCTTCTATAGCAATCAGACTAGGTGGAAGAGATAGACTGTCAGGTCCATAAAAGATTTATGGAGCCGAAGGAGGTATAGCTTTTGCAGTGACAGATACTGGAGGGGTGACACCTTATGAATTCTGAAACTAAACTTCCTGATGTTTAGGTAAGTGAACTTCAGTCCCTAGATCAACTCTAGATGGAGCTGTTTCAAGTATAGAAGTGTCTACCGTTACACTAGGATTATTTCTAATGTCCTCTTGTAACTGCAGAACTTGTTCTCTAAAGGTAGATGTACCAGAAATAATCCGAGTAACTGTAGTCTCTGATGATGTTGAAACAAAAGTTTCAAATAAACCAGATGAATTGGACTCAGTTAAACGAGACCATTTTTCCCAGAATGGCTTTGTTTCTAGAGTCAAAGATGGTTGACTTGATAGTCTCCACGAACGATGGGGTTTTGATTGACTTTCTTCCAAAGAGAAAGGAAGACTAAACGACACTTTTCAATTTTGAAATAAAAATGCTTTTGACTCTTCGAATTATCAAAAAATAAAACCAAATGCATGACGAAGAGTTCAATCGACTATCCAGGGAAGGAAGAATCCACGACACTTCTCTTTTTAACACAAAACGATAGTTACGACACTTTTTGTACCAAAGCGACAGATCGATTTAAGCAAATTTTCATTAAAGGATTGTAAATGATGAACAAATACAAAAAAACGTTCACTAATCCTAATCAATGGAGGCTGATCTATGTGATGCAAGCATGCTTCAGTAAGGAGGCACTATTCATAAGAAGCAAAAAAAAACTAAACAAAACTGAAAACAAGGACAAAAAACGCCCAATTTCTAGAATGGAAATAGGTTCAGTCAGTCATCGCACCTAGGCTTCACAGAAACAGGGATGCATCACACCTACTACACTTGGGAAGTGTGATGCATACTTGTTTACAGTGACAGACAGTGCGATGGGCCAAGGAGTGCAAATGAAGTGGGTTTTAGCTCAAATATGCAGCTGATTTTAGTGAGTTAAGCTGAGCTATGATGGATAGAAAAGAGCAAAGTACAGAGGAATGTATTGAGAGGTCACTGAGCTACCAAAAGGGCATCTAGAATGCTTGTAAGTCAAATGTTTAATTCATAAACTAAACCAGAGATTGACTGAAGCAACATTCATCTACTATGCAATTGCAGAGAAAAAGTAGTTCGAAGGCTACCTGGCTGACTTTAGGCTCTGTCTATATTTTATAAAACAAACAATAACAAAAAAATAACATCTATTCGTTCTCCAATGGAGTTGCCAATTTGTTTCTGGGAAAACTAGTGTCTTTTCGAACGACTAACCCTCTAGGTTTGGTAGCTACCCTAGAAACAACAGTTTAAAGCAATTCATGATTTCTTCTATGTATAATAGATAAGAGAAAGACAATGGAACCAACCTGGGTCTTCTGCTTAATCCCTTGTTTAATCTCTCTTCCCATTGGCAGAGATTGCAACTCCTATCCATACTTATCCTGCTTGGAGAGTACCGTAGAAACACAGTAACAGAGAACTGTCAAAGCATCTTGATCTATTATAACATAAACATTACAAAATCAGATATATACTGAACATACAATAGCATTTACAAATGATAACATTCACAAGTGTATAATCATATGGAAGAAAAATTAAAGAACTTTATCAAATAGAAGGGAGAATTATAACCCAGTTTTCTGATCCAACATCATCCTCCCAGCATCAATCCCTCTTCACCTCATGAAATAGCAAGATCACACCAACAATACAATGCTCTTTTCTCAAATACAAACTATCAGCACTTCCTTGCAATTCACAATATTACCACCTCTAGATCTCTTAGATGAGGGAGCCATTTATAGATGTGTGCAAGGGTGTGAGTCATCTCTGGGGTTTTGATTAGTGTCATTCCACTTGTTACATTTGGTTCCACTTGGAGATTTCTTGGATCTCTGACTCATCCCTGGGCGAATTCAGAGAGGCAAGTGTCATAGGAGAAGTTTCTAGAAGATCCCATGAACATCCACTTAGCAAATTGTCTCGGACATTTGTCCATCCTCACCCATCGCACCCTACAGAAGGCATAATCAGTATGCATCACACTTGAGTAGTGTACCACTCAGTATGCATCGCACCTGGCTAGTGTAGCAGTCAGTATGGTTCAGTTTGGGCCATTTTTGGATGGTTTTTCAGGTGGAACTTTTGGGGAATGATGCAATCAAATGACCATGTTCTTTTAGGTTATGAAACAACTCTTTTAGGGGTTGAAGAGCACTAGTTTATAGACATATAAGATTGGGGTTGAAGTGCCCATATATGTCTATAATAGACTTGAGGGGTTAGAACGAGGACTCAGAGGGCTACCACAGGACATAATTTCTGACCTTGGAGATCCAAAATTATAGAGATACAACAGATTTAATATCGACCTCCTACAAAGAGAAAAAATGTGTGTAGTCTTTTTAAAATTTTGCATAAGTTTGGTTTGAAAATTTAGTTTGAAGGAATTCAAAGGACATAGTGAAGCATAATTATCATTAATTGATGCCTCAAAGAAATACAACTGAAACACCTAGTAATAAACCCGAAATATCTACCATGACTCATGAAGAAGAGGAAGAAATGCAACATGCTATATCAAAATTATGAGACCAAATGCAACAATTTTCACTCTCACAAAAAGTAATAGAAGCTAAGATGGATGGTTTAAAGGAAGGCATGGAAGCTAAGATGAATGGCATGGAAGCTAATATGGATGGCATGGAAGCTAAGATGGATAATATAGAATAAAAACTTAAAGGCAACATGGAACATTTGAAGATAGATTTGACAAAGTTGCTACAAGAAATGCTTACTAATGGCGAAAGGGTAGTCAGGGAAACTCATGACGAGAAAAAAATAAATGTTGATCATGATTTCATAGACTCTAACGTTGGATTGAAGACCCACCATGTTCTAAAAATCGATATGAGGAAGTTTGATGGCAAGGATCCCGTAACATGGATACTACATATGGAGCAATATTTCAATCTCCATAATGTGCAAAACACACAAAAGGTACGCATTGCAACGTTATATTTGGAACCCAATTAGTTTGTATGGTATCGATGGCTTTTATCTCATGAAAAAAATGTCACTTGGGAACATTTTATGGAAGAAATGATAGCACATTATGAGGATACAAAAAACAACACTTTTTTTAGCCAATTGATAAATCCCAAACAAAAGGGTTCAATGATGGAGCACATTGAGGACTTCCACAAATTGAATATAAGGGTAAAATATATTCTAAAGGAGCATAGGATTAATGTGTATATATGGACTTTAAAGGATAACATCCAACATGAGGTTTGCCTTTGGGAACCTGATTCATTGGAGAAGGCATTCAGGTTGGTAAGAAAATTGAAAGAAAAATTATGGCAACAAGGAAGCCGATCCTTCGGGATGCTCCCCAACGTCTGCATGTATTGCTGCTCGAATTGTTGCAGCACCTATGTTGTTGTGTCCCTAATTTTGTCATCGATCTCATCGAGATCACCCTAAGTTAGCACCATGGGATCAAGATGCGTCTGCTTATTAGACTTCTGCTTCTTTCGCTACCCACTTTGCTGCTTCTGTGTGTGCTTCTTCAGTATGAAAGGAGTTGTTTGCTCCTCACCGCCACCTCCTCCTTTCTATAATAGATCTTGCTCATTAGTATGGTGGGAAGCAGACTTTTCACTGTCCTCTACATCCTTTTTCTCATGCTCTGCCTGCGCTTTGTCAGCGCGCTCCTTCTCCATACGGGCCTTCTCTGTAGCTTCCATAGTAGCCTCCTTCATCCTTTGCTCAGCCAATGTGCGCATGGCTTGCTGAGCGGCGTACTTTCACTTCTACACAATAGAGATTTCTACACCTGTACTTGTCCCTTCATCTAACTCCATAGGCATGAACCATTCCCGTGGCTAAAGTCGCAAGACCTCCTAGATATCTATATCCGTCACCATATAAGGGAATGTGTGCCATTTTTTCTCAGGGTCTTTTTGCACTTTGATCGAGACCCTATGAAAATTGGCGTTGAATTCTGCATAAGCCAATAGCTACATGTACAAGGTGGGAGACAACCTTGGCCACTGGTTAACCTCCATGTGCATGTACATCTTCATTAACACGCAAAAGATCTTTGTCTCCTTAACACGCTTTGGATATTTTGAGGCCCATTGTCAGGCGGAAAGAGTCGATTGTGCGGACACAACCAACCTCCCTAGGAGCCTAAGACTCTCTAGTGACAAACAAGATAAACAAGAGCAATCCTTCTCTAAACATGCATTTACTATACGGGAAATCAAGTGTTTAGATCCTACCTGTAATCCAACGCTGTTGTAGCAGTCCAGCTCCGCTGATCCGGATGAGCTCCTCCTTCACTTTGAAACCTAGTTGGTGATGAAGCCCAACATCGCTGGATTCAATACAGAAGTGGCGGGTGGAACAGTTACCCCGACAACCTGCTTAATGAATAGACTGGACCAAGTTCCTCCACTTTAACCGTCTCGAGTGAAGTGAACCCCCCAGAAAATCCAAGTGAGTCTAGCCGACGTCTGCTCCAGGTACAGTGGGATCTTCCCTCCACCGTCACCTCGGTAGAATCCTAAAGATAATGGTCACTAAGGTTACCAACCGCAACAAATGCACCTGGGGGAACAGTCTAAACTCCGACAGCACGCAAGGGCAGAGTAGCAAGCTCAATCCCCTTGCCGGCTCCTTGACAATAATCCAAGGTTTACCGACAAGTGACCCCTGGCTCCTCGACAATGGTTAATCCGAGGTTTACCGTTTGTAATACGTGCGTGTCTGGCGTCGTTCCCAACGAGGGGGGATTGATCCCCTCACTGGTTCGGACACGAGCTCGTGCTTCTCCTTTAAGAGGAGCTTTCCCAGAGTACAAGTGAGACAATTGGATTTATTCTATCACAAGATAAGCTACTTGTTTGGTTTTGTTGTCTTGGAGAGTTAATTACTCACCTACTCCAAGACACTAGCCTGATCTAAATTGGTGTTTCAGAGCCCTAGTAAATAAAAGTTACTATGTCGATTTTACTTTAAGCGTTAATTTTATGGTTTTTCTTTAAGACAAAAGGTAGCGGAAGTGAAACCAATGGTGTGTAGGCTCGACTCAAACCACTACAAAGATGCACCTAAGATGATTTACGCTACTTTCCTTTTCCAATGAAATTCTTAACTAAGAGAGTTGAGAGATGCAAATTTTATAGAAAACCACTTCCTTAGAAAAGACAATCAAAGAAACAATTCTCTTTATCTTTCCAAGCATACAAACATGACCACTCCTTACGTGCACGAAAAACTCTTTTTCTTTCAAAACTTTTCAAAGCTACTTGAAACAAAACTTTTCAAAGGAGATGTTTTTGTATTCTCTCTTTTTAATAAAGCATATAAACCTATCTTAACAAAAAACAATTTCAAAAGCTACAAAATCTATGAAAACTTGACTCACAAGCAAATCAAAAGGGAAATTACTTTAAGCAAACCTAACAAGGTAAAAGCTCACAAAGATGATTCTAGGTTGTTTTACTTGACCAAAATCAAATCAAGGACCAGCTAATGCAGAATCAAAAGACTAGTCAAAACAAAATTCAACTCTTTTTGTAAAATGGAATTCAAGACTTAATCAAAAAGCACTTTGAAATTTGCCCAAAGAGACAACTCAATGGTAAGTCGCTCTCACAGGTAGACTTTATGACAGGTCTGACTTCTTAGAATGTTGACAAAACCAGAGGGATCTAAGGCTTGACAACTCCTATCGCCAAAGTCACTACAAGACCTACTCAAAATCAAACCCTAGGGCTTACACTTTGATGAAATCCACTAAAACACTCAATGCTATCGAAACAAGTTCAAGTGAAGATCTTTGACAAGGGACTAATGAATCTGGGCAGTAAAAACTAAGAAAAAACAAAATCTAAGAGTAAAAATGCAAAAAATGGAATTTTCTCAAATTTTAGCAGGGGACGCAGGCGACCCGTTAGCACAGGTGCGGGCCCGCTCTGTGCACACAGCGACAGTGCGTCCAGGGACGCACTGTGCAACACTCAGAGGGTGCGTCCTACTGAAAAACTCAAGAAAAACCAAAATGAATCTAATCCTAAGCTAACCCACCCAAAGACAAAGTCACAGAGGCAAAACCAGAAAAATAAACCAATTTTCTCAGAGCAAAGTTCACACAAAGGAAAAGACTTTTCACATCAATGGAATCCCCAGTGGAGTCGCCAATTTGTCAGGTGGAAAGAGTCGATTGTGCGGACACAACCAACCTCCCTAGGAGCCTAAGACTCTCTAGTGACAAACAAGACAAACAAGACAAACAAGAGCAATCCTTCTCTAAACATGCATTTACTATACGGGAAATCAAGTGTTTAGATCCTACCTGTAATCCAACGCTGTTGTAGCAGTCCAGCTCCGCTGATCCGGATGAGCTCCTCCTTCACTTTGAAACCTGCATACACTAACAATCAAACGATTAAATAGCACTTGATAATCTCATAGAATAAAACATATTTAACACATAGACCAAGGAGTACATGAAACAACTCATAAATAACAAGTTATTGAGAAGAATGGACTCATTTGCATTAATAGGTAACAAAAGGAACAAATACAACCTGAGCCTTGGTGTTGTGCAAGTCCCTCCCAGGGTCCATCAAGAGTTCTCCTTTACTTTGAAAAAGCTCACCCACTTCCAAATAGAACAAGCAAAGATGGCAATCTCTCCTCACAAGCTTCTAAATGGGAGTCCTAATTCCTGCAGCATTTACCCTTAGAAATGTATAGCTTTCAACCTCTCCTCCTTCTGGCCCAATGCCTGTATTTATAGTGCTCAAGAGGAAGTTAATCAGGTCCACCATCAATGGGATAACCCCCTCTTTGGATGGGATAGCTCCCCTATTGATGGGATAAGTTCCTCTTTGGTAGGAGTGCATGAACCATCTGGAGGCGCTCAATACACGTCGAACAACCTTCTAGAATGCTCTAGAAATGACCACAAGTGACTTTTTAAAGATGAAACTTGCGCATTTTAACCTTTTCAGGGGGACGCACCTGCACCTTTACATACAGAGCGTCCAAAGACGCAGCTTTTGTGAACATTGGGTGCGTCCCCGCAGGTAAGGTTGAGAGAACCTGCGTCCCCAGAGATAAATACATTTAGAAATACATTCTCTCTTTTTTGAAGTTTGACATGGAGAGCAGAGGCATAAGACTTGCCTAAGAGGGTAGCATGACTGTTGATAGAGTCATCCTAACTGTAAATGGTCATGGTGACATTTTTTAGTGTAACAGATTGCCCCCTAAAGTGCGAAGCCTGAAATAGATTAGGGTTTTGTATTATCTAGGAAGGGTGAAGTGCTTTATCATTTCAAGGATTATCTCGTGGAGAGCTTGGTCAGAACCTGCAATTTTCAACACAAAATACATGTATAAGGTTATATCATTACTGAGGTAGGCATTCCCATACTCAGATTTAAAACTTTAACTAACAGACTAACTACTCTGATACAGGAATGATCTTGTAGTACATCATAATCATAGACTTTTGTAGACACAGTATGGGCGCAGCCATCTGTTTATGATTAGTCTACTTAGATAATGAATACAAAACTCCTTGCAGCCTGGATGGTGGAAACTAGATCCAGGGTCTTCATTTCTACTTCCCGAATTGGTACGATTCTAGCCATGCGAATAAATGAGTTGACGTCGAGCATGGTAGAAACCACTTGATTACCAGTCGATGATGTAAACTGTTAACAAGCGTGAGAGAGACCACCAGTAATGTCAATGGTTCTCAAAGTACCCAGTACAATCCATGAGATGTGAATGAATGAGTTGATGTCGAACATTTCACGGAATCCTTCGATCGAAAGTCAATGATGTAAACTGACGTCAAAGGCGAGAAACCTGCCATTGATGCATGCAGACTTCAAGGTACTGACGATTTCTAAGTCATCTCTCTAGATAATGTGCTGATGTCGATAGAAAGCGACCCGTTGCAGGCAAGCCCGCAACACGAAATCATTGTTCAAGTTGAAGAAATGTTGCTGTAAGGACTGACTCAGGGATGGTCAAATGGATGACAAGTATTTTGCAGATGAAAGTTTTGCTTGCAGACCTCTTGAACACATAACGACACGACAGATGGCTTGGTGCTGAATAACTCAAAGTTAATCCCCGGAACCCAGCTGAAGACTTTCACAGTGGTTTGATCAACTGTGAGGTACAGGATTTCCCAACCCAGGTGAATGAAAAGTGTCGTGTTCAAGAGTGGTAATAAAGTTTCTTCTGAGACAAAAGGTAACAAACAGGCTCATTCTTCTCTCTTTTCCCCCACCATTTCTGGAAAGTACCTCTTTATTTTTAAAAAGCTTGAGGAGGATAACATATGCTTGATTATAAGCTCATCCTTCGGATGAGTCCAACCTAGTTTTGATTCGAACCCTAGGAAGGAGTGGTTCGTTCCTGTTTGTAATTGAACAGGTCCTTTACTGTGAAATGTTTAACGAGCCCAGTATAGGAGAAACTCGGCGTTTTTCAATTTTAGAGAGTCTGAAAAACTTAAGAAGACTCCAAATTGAACTTTTTCGTAGATTTGTGTCCCTCAAGCCCGAAAAAGTATAAAATAATACCTGGGGGAACCGCTTGATCTTGCGACCAAGGAGTACTTTCATAATTAGTGTCACTGACCTGAAAAGTAAAAAGCGATCAAGGACACGTCGTTTTATTTCCATATCGAGTTTGAAACGACAAAAACCCGGCAATCTTTTCCTGATTCTACGGTTAGAAAAGAGTTATAAGGGGACCGTCTTTTAATTCCGTTTTAACGAGTGTAAAAGAAACGCTTGGCAATCTTTTCATTTTTTAGGAGTCAGAAAAGGGCTTAAAAGATGACTCTAATATTTTGGTTCGTGAAAAATGACAATTTTCCCTCTAAGTCCCTTTGTCCTGCACAAAAGCAACACATTACTCATACCTGTTTAAGATAGGCAAAAATACATCGAAAAACATCCTTCCATGGTGAAAAATGAACAGATTCATCCAAAAAACCTATAAAAAGACTTTTTACAATGTCATTTTTACCGTTTGACTGTTGAGGTTGAAAAAAAAGCTTTTGGCAAGAAACTTCCCGTGGTCGCTGCTGAAAATCCGACCGTCAGAATCGAACGCCGTCTCTTCCAGGTATTTTACAACATCCTACTCTTCAATTTCATCCGATTAAAGTTGATTTTTAGGTTTTAGTTTTGTTTTTTGGGGGGGTTTAGGTTTCAAAATGCGCCCCTCGGTGGACGCAGGTGCCCTTTGGGTGACCTGCGTCCCCCGACTTTTTCCTATACAGGAAAATGGTCGGGGGACGCAGCCCACCTTTAGGCCAGCTACGTCCGGACGCCCTGTGTTGTAAATGCGGGGTGCGTCCTCCGTGAAAGGCGGATTTTAAAACCCCAATCTCCACAAATAACCATTCAAGTTTCCCCAAATCAGCTCTAATCATTGTTTCTTGGTGTGTAGGGCACTCACCATGTTGGATTGGAGAGAAAGAGAGCACGAGGACGTTGATTTAGCTGCAATTGAACATCAACCTTCCATTGATGCCCTAAAAGAATGCGGGCTATATAAATACTGGGCCATACCTGGCATGAGGGCTCAGGTGAGTTTCTTAGAATGGCTGGTTGAGAGATGGAACATTCAAGAGCAATGCTTTTACATAGGAGGACACCAGCTCGAGATAGAGCCCTCTGATGTATACTTTCTCACTGGCTTGCCAAATAGAGGCGAGCAACTCAATCTAGCCAGGACTAGGCCGGGTGGCCAATCCCTTGTTAGTCTCCGGGAAGATTGGTGCACACCATTCGAAAGGCGTGGAAATCAAACACATCTCTCTGCGTGAACTCAAAGTTATAGCGTTCACGGTTACCAGAATTTGTGGCGCAGCCGCTTTACACATTGCTTCCGGGTCCCAAATGCGGATGGCAATTGACTGTTACCAAGGCACCATTTTCAACTGGTGTGATGCTGTGTCGGCTAATGTGAAGAGCCAACTGACTAAGGCAAAGAACGGACGACTGAAAACTTTTGGATATGGGCCTTTAGTCGTGAGCTTTGCCTTAGAGAGAGTTCCGATGCTGATCCCTCAGCAACTCACTGTTGATATCTTGGGTCCTCGGGAGCCAAAGCTGGTACGATGGGTTGCGGTGATGGCCCGGCATCCTGACGAGGGCGCGGCGGTCGTTCGATTCTCTGATAGTTATTTTCACTGGTTGGAGGACCAGGTTTTCTCGATCCAGGACTTTCCGTATGCCGGAGTAGATTTTCGAGGTGATCCGGACATGGTTCTTCCACAGGGAGAACAATGGGATGACAGAGGTACTTTATTTTTCACAAGTTTTCAAATTATGTATTTTTTTTGTTTTTTATATATATCGTCTCAAAAATGACAGTAAAAATTTTCAAAATGCAGATGTTGGTCCACAGCGCCCAGCCAACCTCCGGCCTTTTGAGAGAAGACATCCAGTTGCACCGGTACCGGCCCCACAGGACGCAGCGGCTGCAGAGGTACTAGCTGAGTTGGAGCATGATCTAGAGCGTCTGACGGTGGATATGCCTGAGACTACTATGGATGATATTCCTATCAGGCTTCAGCGCTATGTAGTCGCAGTCCCTGGACCGTTTAGGAGATTTTTACGTAAGGTAGCCCGTGCAGTGGTGTCGTATAGGGAGCACCACCAGTGATTGGCTAGTCACTTTGTAGACACATGTGACATTTTTGACTTTTTGTACTTTATCATTTTTTCCGATCATAAGGTGTTTTTCAACCTATGATCGAAGACGATGTATATTTTTGACACACTCCTATCTATATATATATCACTATTACCGGCTTATCTTGTTTAACATATGTGATGAAATGCTTTTAAATTTACTTGCATGATTTATCGTAAATGTCTGTCCAACACTCGAGAAGCAATTGCATCTACTAATGTATTTAAAGACCTTGGAATATGATGATATTCAATGTAATCAAATTCACGTTCCAAGAGACGCACTCTCAAAAAAACCTTAATAACACAGGATTTCTAATGGCATAAACTCTATTAAGCTGTAATACAACAAGTTCAGAATCTAACCTCACTATCAAATGTCGAATTCCAAATGAAATAGATTCGGATAATAATTCAACCACTGCACTGTATTCTGCAATGTTGTTCGTTGTTTGACCAAGCTTACCCCATGCATAGAAACTAACTCGTCAGAGGGTGAATAGATAACCCAAGCTGCGGAAGAGATATTCCGTGTATTACGACAAGCACCATCAGCAAATCCAATGTATGTTTGGAGAGGCGTCGACATCTGCAATATCAAGAGTAAAACCAAGATAAGCTAGAATAACGACGAAAAACACACTTGCTAAGCTAAGCACACTAACTAACTAACAAACATACTAGCTAGAAAGAAAACCTAACCTAACTAAAATTTCTCCATACCCACCATTTAAGCATAATACCTCTTTAGGTAAAGTCCATTTCTGGGTTTACCCAAAGAGTCCCCATCCAAATCTACTAGCTCATAAGCCCCTTTTGCTAGCTTTCGCTTCACAATATAGGGTCCATGCCACATAGGAACGAATTTTCCAGCACCTAGCTTATCGTTAGCTTGATCATATAATAGCACTAGGTCTCCCTCCGAAAAACTTCGAGGGGTCACATTTCTATCATACTGAGCTTTCATTCGCTTCGCGCGAGTCTCGATTACCAATGCAGCGTCACGTCGAGTCTCATCTAATTTAGCTAAGTACAATAAACGTTTCTCCTCTTCGGAAGTAGCTGGGAGTAATTCGACAGCCATTTGAAGTGATGGGATTTCGCATTCAATGGGTAACACAGCTTCCAAGCCATAAACTAGCTGGAAAGGAGTGAACCCTGTTGAAGTTTTCACTGAGGTTCGGTATGCCCATAGCGCCGAAAATAACATGTTGTGCCAATTCGACCGATGAATACCAATGGTTCGTCGGATCATGATAACCAGAACTTTGTTGATAGACTCAACCAAACCGTTGGCTTGCGGATAATAAGGAGTAGAGCTATCGTGGCGCAAACCAAGCTGGCTTGTAAGCTCAGTCATCATGATGTTTCGAAAATGGCTCCCATGGTCAGTAATGATTGCTTGTGGGATACCAAACCTAGTTATAATATGATTGAATACGAAAACTGCAGCTGTTTTGCCGCTTGCGTCGAATGTAGGCATCGCCTCGGCCCATTTAGTGAAATAATCAACCGCGAGGATGATATACGCATGCCCCCCGGCCGAGTGAGGGTTACAAGTAATAAAGTCGATACCCCATTTGGCGAATGGACCAACGGCAATTATAGGGTGGAGAGGAGCAGGTGGTGCGCGCATCTTGCGATCAAACACTTGGCAGTTGTGGCACTTCCGGACTGCAATGATACAATCTTTAAACATAGATGGCCAGAAGTAACCAGCGCGCAACACCTTCTGAGCTATGGCATACCCAGACATATGACCGCCACATGCTCCAGAGTGACAATCATTCAAAACCCTCTCAGCCTCTTCGTGAGTTAAACAACGTCGAAAAACTAAGTCTGCCCCCCGGCGATAAAGTGTATCTCCAATAATTTTGTATTGCTAGGATTGAAACCGAATTTTTCGACGTTCCGCCTTTGAAGCTTCAGGCCGAAAGGTTTGGGTTTGGAGATAGATGATTATATCCCTGTACCACGGATCTAAAGTACTGATAAGAAACAAAGATTCGTCCGCAATGGACTCCTCTGCCACAGTCTCTGTGTCAGTACGCGGGAAATCACACATCAATTCTGCAAAAACTAAGGATTTCTTAGACTTGGACTTCTCGAACTCCAAGTCGAACTCTTGCAGGATAACGATCCATTTAGAGTACTTGCCCCTAGCAGTTGTTTTGTCAAAATGTAAATCATAGGGTTGCAATCCGAAATAACTGTAGTTTTACGGAGAAGAATGTAGTGACGAAAACGCTGGACAGCTTGAACGGCTGCCAGGGCCAATTTCTCCACATGCGAATATTTTAGCTCAGTGGGATTTAAGGTCCTACTGAGATAATATATCACATGTTCCACTCCGAATTCATCTTCTTGAACTAACACCATTCCAATGGTGGAATGTGAAGCCGCGAGGTATAAGAAGTAGTCCTGGTTGTAGTTGGGAGGATGCAACAACGGTGCATGGGTCAACGCGTGTTTAAGTGCATCAAAATATTGTTGGGCAATCTCGTCCCAAAAGAATTGAGCGTTCTGTTTCAACAACCGTGTAAAACCTTTAGTGACCTCAGCGTAGTTTGGTATGAATCGGCGTAAAAAGTTCGCTTTCCCTTGCAAACTTTGGAGTTGGCGCAAACTCGAAGGAGGAGGCAATTTGATGATAGCTTCGACTTTCGAGGGATCGACGCGAATGCCGGCTTTTGAAACAACAAATCCCAGCAATCGACCTGTTTCTATACAGAAAACACATTTGTGGGGATTCAACCGAATTCGATAATGCCTACACCTCATAAAGATTGCTCGTAAGTCGACAAGGTGATCAGCTCGATGTAATGAATGAGCAGGCAAATCATCGAGATACGGTTGCACAATGTGCTTGATATCATGAAATGCGTAAGACATCACCCGTTGAAAAGTGGCCCCGGCATTCTTAAGCCCAAAAGGTAATTTGCAATAAGCAAATGTCCCCCATGGACAAATGAATGCCGTTTTTGGTTGGTCGGCAGGTAGAATATTGATTTGATTATAGCCCGAAAAACCATCCATGAAGGAAAACATTTCACTTCCGGCACAATCATCAATAATTTGATCGATATAGAGCGTAGGATAGTTGTCTTTTGGACAAGCTCGATTGATATCCCTATAGTCGATACAGATTCTTATTGTTCTTTGTTTCTTGTTGACCAGAACAATATTCGATACCCAATCCGTTAACAGGATCGGATAAATGAAACCTGCTTTCAACAGCTTTTCGACTTCTGCTTTAATCGCAGCCGCTTTTCGAGGGTGAATCTGACGCAACCGTTGCCGGACGGGTTTAGCATCCGGGTAGGTCTTTATTTCATGAACAACAATGGCAGGATCGATTCCCGGCATTTCCTCGTAAGACCAGGCAAACACATCGCGGAATTCTTGGAATAGGGCCTTGTAAGTTTGGATTTCATCTTCTGTACATGCGGCACCTATATGAATGTTCTCCTCAATTCCGGGCTTCACTGAAATATCAATGGGAATAGTACGAGAAATATTCCCTAAATTTAACTCTGAATGATAATGTTTCGTTGGATCTTGAGCGTCTTTGACATATTCAGCGGTAAAGATAGATGAAAAATTATTTTCAAATGCATCATCCTTAGGTAAAAACGAAGATCTGTGATGGAGATCCTCCCATGGTAGATCGTCTACACTTAGGATTTCGCGAAGTTGTTCGTCAGATGACACGACTTCGGGAAACGCTATCCGTTCTAAGGTTGAGGTGAAAAGTGATTTTTCATTGACCACATTCATTTGGTCGATCTCGGTTGAATGAGAGTCGGTAAAAGACATGACAGCTTCATAAGCAATTTCATATGGACTCAAAGGCATAGCATCACCGAATGAGTCTATCTCAGAGTCAGATGGGACAATCCAAGGATCATCATAAATAATGTTTTCCGATGTAATCATATGAATTGTTGCAAATGAAGGTTCTACGCTGAGTGGAGGGAGAGGAAAAGTTCCCAGTAAACCGGAATCCTTAACTAAACCTACACCAACGTCCCTATAAGGGATTGTCGTCTTACCGACATGCTGGATACTCTCTGAAGAGGCTGGGTCGGATGAAAAGTATGTCAGCTGATCAATAGTCATGATCTTACCGTTATGTGGAAACTTAATTACTCTGAAGACCGATGAAACGACTGCCGTCATAGCATATGACCAACTTCGACCCAAAAGAAGGTTGTATTCTAGAGGGGCATCAACCACTTCCACATCCAGACTAACGGTTTTACCTTCTACCCCTATAGGCAATTCCTGTAGAATACCAAACGGACAGAACCCACGACCATCAAAGGCCTTAAGGATGGTGGGGGATTGGTTCAACGAAGGAGAACCAAAGGATCTCCAACATTGAATCGACATAATACACGTAGAAGCTCCCTCATCAATCACAGTCCTATGAATAGGCCTGTTTTTGACTATCACTGGAATTTGGAAAGCCATTTGATGGGGGAGACGTGGTGTACTATTTTCTAGATCGAAGATTATTAGATTCGGGTCCTGAACATCAACAGCTCCTATAGCCGACCAAAGTAATTTTCGTTGTGCTGGGCATGATTGCAGCACTTCTAACGCCGACATTGCTGAGGGTGAAACAACTAAGTCCTCAACAATGTTGTAATTCTGGGCCGCTCTCGCATGTGGATTGAAAGCAGACCTTCGAAGTACACTCTTGGCGGGCAGTTTAATTACTAAGTCTGGGTTAGGTTTCTCGATCTGTAGTGGATCAGAACCAGGAGCTGAGGTTGATGGGTTAGAGTGAGAAGATTCTGCTTCCTTACCATCAACAGGATTCTTACTACCATAATCTTGCGATCGAGTCGCAATCCTCACATGAGACATCATCAAAATGGGTTCTTCACTGGCATTCGAGGAAGAACCTATCATCTTATTCTCCTGCTTCGGAAATGGATTTTTTAACACAGCAGGAGTGGGAGAACCTTTGACTATTTTCACAACCTCGGCCCGATGAGGGCAATCTCTCGTAAAATGATCCTCTTCACAAATAAGACAAGGATATCAAGGTTTGCGCTTTTCGTCATTGGTTTCCGACTTTTCCGTTTTCTCCTTCGGAGCTTTGTCTGCTTTAGCCTTCTTCTTTCCGTCGTTTTTTGATTTGGCAGTAGATGACTCTACAGCGTGAATATCGGCGGTAAGTTCAGGAGAAGACTCTCCTGTCGGGGAATCGGGCAAAGTGATAATAGGAGTAGTTGAAGCCTTGGAAGACTTCTTCTTGCTCTTTGTATTCACGATACCAATCATACCATCAGCGGCATGAGATCCCGAAGGAGCAGCAGCGATTTGATTCGACTTTGGAAGATCCGGAATCTTCTCGTGTAGTGTACCCGACTGAGTGTAAACTAAGTCAAGGTATTGCGCCTGAGCAATGACTTGCTCCTCAGTAACTACTCCGGCCTTAGCTACATCTTCAGTAATCTTCGGTAATAATGATTTAACAAACCATTCAGCTAAGATTTGGTCCGGGATAAAAACTTTCACTAGCCTTCTTCGACGTCTCCACTCATGAATGTGATCAGAAATATACGTGGACGTTGATTGTTTTAGTGAAGTTAATAACTCCGTGCCGTTATCGTATCTGACCGGCAACTGAAAGTGAGTTAAGAACGAGGTAGCTAACTGGCTAAAATTGTAAAAAGAGGCCCATGGTAACTCAATGTACCACTTGGCCGTGAGACCAATGAGTGTACGCTGGAAAAGACGTAAGCGGATCGAATCATCCGAGATAGAATTTGAAGCACACCAGAGGTGGTAAGTCATCACGTGATTGGACGGATCCTCTCCAGACTTACCTTCGAACTTGGGTATATCGCTGGGCAACTTATTTGGCATTGGCGGCCAGAACGGAAGATATTGAATTGGATCGTTCGTTAGGCGCGTCAAGTCTGGTAAATCCAAAGTTGCGATAAACGGTAACTGCCGGTTAGGATCTCTAAAACTCTGGGTCACAATACTGGCCCCAGGAGGAGGATATCCAGGATAATTAGGAACAGGAGTCGCATTTGGGATATTATATCCTCCTGGAAAACCAGGATTAACCGGACCGTACTGGGGTTGTTGAGGTTGTTGATAAGTGTACCCAGGATATGGTTGATACTGGTAAACCGGTTGTTGGACAGCTTGCCCAGGTTGGTACTGTCCCTGGTACGGTTGGTGAACAAATTGAGGTTGAGTAGTGACAACCGTACTTATACCAGGCCGGCCTGCAGGCATCTGGACCGTGGTTTGAATTGTAGATCCAGACAACGGTAAAGATGTCTGAGGAGTGGTTACAGAGACAGTAGAAACCGGAGCTATCGATACTCCAGAAGTAAGTATGGTAGATGTGGCGGTAGTTGCAGCAGCCGTTTGAGATGGAGTACTAGGTGCAATTGGCGGCTGAGTAACTGCCGAAGTTACAAAAGTTTGAACACTTGACTGGACAGGTTGCGGTTGCTGGGGTGGACCAGAAACTACGGGTTGTCCAGCTTGAGGTACCAACTGTATACTTGGCTGCAACACCTGTTGACCCTGTGACGGATCCCACACTAACATTCCAGGGTATTGACCCGTAACAGGTTGAGGATACTGAGATCCATAGCCGGATTGAGGATAGGATTGATAATTGTAAGGTGCAGTTCCCATACCTTGACCATATGATTGACCTTGAGGTGGTTGATAACCTTGACCTGAGTATTGACCTTGAGGTTGATAACCTTGAGGTAAATACGGATACTGGGGTTGACCTTGACCTTGAGGTTGGTACCCTTGAGGTTTATACCCTTGGGGTTGATACCCTTGGGGTTGCCATCCTTGAGGCTGCCATCCTTGAGGTTGATATTGATACTGAGGTTGACCTTGGGGTACATATTGAGGCTGGGGTTGACCTTGAGGTATATATTGCCCCATAGGCGCGTACTAACCTTGAGGTTGCCCCCCAGACACAAATGATGTACCTTGAGGTTGCCCCCCAGGCATTAACTGAGGCTGCCCCCCACGCAGTAATTGGCCACCTTGAGGTTGGGAAACGGAAACTGAACCTGACATCATGTAAATGTCTCCTACACCCAATGGGACATTACCACTGTTTCCAACTAATAACCCATGATCAACGGGTTGAGGAGATGCCCCCGCAAAGGTACCAGAAAGAGATTGATACCCAGTGGGAACAGAAGGACCACCATGTAAAAATGATTCAAAACTTTGAGAAAACACGGACGACGGACCAGCCATATTTACAGGAGTGTGAATACCTCCAGGTGGAAAAGGAGTACGAGGTGTAGAAAAACCTAGCCCAAAGTTGTCTAAATAATTGGTTAACGAAAGGTACCAAGTAGTACTTCTAGGAGGACTGTAAAAGATAGATTCACGCTCCCTTAGATCAATAGTAAGTTGATCTTCAAGATTAGAGACGCCTATTTCTTCCTCTGGAGCAAGTTCTTCGATAGCAATCAAACCAGTAGGAAGATTTTCGGTGATAATTCTTTCTATTCTTGGTGAATCAGGAACACTAGAAGTCGGAGTAACAGGTTCAGATATTTCTGGTTCTTCGCCTGTATCACTAGCAGACGAAAAACTACCAACAAGCTCAGAAACTGTAACAGCTTCGGGATTATAACCTGTCTCTAAGCCTTGGTAATCTGAATGGACTACCAAGGAAGATTCCCCTTCTTCAGGTGAACCTACTCTACTGCCACTAGGAGGAGTTACAAGGACCTTTAAACCTTCTAGATTACCTGGGTCGTCTCGAGGAGGTGATCCCCTAAGCCTACGGGATCTTCTCAACAATTCGGCCACAGAAACAACTTCAGGAGACTGGCCCCGAAGTCTTCGGGACTGTCTCGGTAATTCCGCCACAGCTAAAAACTTTTAACTACTACACATGAAATCAAAATAAAATTTCAAATCAAACCACCTAAAGTCTCTAAAGAACCAAACAAATGTGAATCACACGCCTAAAGAATCTAGAGCGTCAAACCAAGCACAAACAGTAGCCTTCCAGACCGAAAGCGCTAGTTGGTGATGAAGCCCAACATCGCTGGATTCAATACAGAAGTGGCGGGTGGAACAGTTACCCCGGCAACCTGCTTAATGAATAGACTGGACCAAGTTCCTCCACTTTAACCGTCTCGAGTGAAGTGAACCCCCCAGAAAATCCAAGTGAGTCTAGCCGACGTCTGCTCCAGGTACAGTGGGATCTTCCCTCCACCGTCACCTCGGTAGAATCCTAAAGATAATGGTCACTAAGGTTACCAACCGCAACAAATGCACCTGGGGGAACAGTCTAAACTCCGACAGCACGCAAGGGCAGAGTAGCAAGCTCAATCCCCTTGTCGGCTCCTTGACAATAATCCAAGGTTTACCGACAAGTGACCCCTGGCTCCTCGACAATGGTTAATCCGAGGTTTACCGTTTGTAATACGTGCGTGTCTGGCGTCGTTCCCAACGAGGGGGGATTGATCCCCTCACTGGTTCGGACACGAACTCGTGCTTCTCCTTTAAGAGGAGCTTTCCCAGAGTACAAGTGAGACAATTGGATTTATTCTATCACAAGATAAGCTACTTGTTTGGTTTTGTTGTCTTGGAGAGTTAATTACTCACCTACTCCAAGACACTAGCCTGATCTAAATTGGTGTTTCAGAGCCCTAGTAAATAAAAGTTACTATGTCGATTTTACTTTAAACGTTAATTTTATGGTTTTTCTTTAAGACAAAAGGTAGCGGAAGTGAAACCAATGGTGTGTAGACTCGACTCAAACCACTACAAAGATGCACCTAAGATGATTTACGCTACTTTCCTTTTCCAATGAAATTCTTAACTAAGAGAGTTGAGAGATGCAAATTTTATAGAAAACCACTTCCTTAGAAAAGACAATCAAAGAAACAATTCTCTTTATCTTTCCAAGCATACAAACATGACCACTCCTTACGTGCACGAAAAACTCTTTTTCTTTCAAAACTTTTCAAAGCTACTTGAAACAAAACTTTTCAAAGGAGATGTTTTTGTATTTTCTCTTTTTAATAAAGCATATAAACCTATCTTAACAAAAAACAATTTCAAAAGCTACAAAATCTATGAAAACTTGACTCACAAGCAAATAAAAAGGGAAATTACTTTAAGCAAACCTAACAAGGCAAAAGCTCACAAAGATGATTCTAGGTTGTTTTACTTGACCAAAATCAAATCAAGGACCAGCTAATGCAGAATCAAAAGACTAGTCAAAACAAAATTCAACTCTTTTTGTAAAATGGAATTCAAGACTTAATCAAAAAGCACTTCGAAATTTTCCCAAAGAGACAACTCAATGGTAAGTCGCTCTCACAGGTAGACTTTATGACAGGTCTGACTTCTTATAATGTTGACAAAACCAGAGGGATCTAAGGCTTGACAACTCCTACCGCCAAAGTCACTACAAGACCTACTCAAAATCAAACCCTAGGGCTTACACTTCGATGAAATCCACTAAAACACTCAATGCTATCGAAACAAGTTCAGGTGAAGATCTTTGACAAGGGACTAATGAATCTGGGCAGTAAAAACTAAGAAAAAACAAAATCTAAGAGTAAAAATGCAAAAAATGGAATTTTCTCAAATTTTAGCAGGGGACGCAAGCGACCCGTTAGCACAGGTGCGGGCCCGCTCTGTGCACACAGCGACAGTGCGTCCAGGGACGCACTGTGCAACACTCAGAGGGTGCATCCTACTGAAAAACTCAAGAAAAACCAAAATGAATCTAATCCTAAGCTAACCCACCCAAAGACAAAGTCACAGAGCCAAAACCAGAAAAATAAACCAATTTTCTCAGAGCAAAGTTCACACAAAGGAAAAGACTTTTCACATCAATGGAATCCCCAGTGGAGTCGCCAATTTGTCAGGCGGAAAGAGTCGATTGTGCGGACACAACCAACCTCCCTAGGAGCCTAAGACTCTCTAGTGACAAACAAGACAAACAAGAGCAATCCTTCTCTAAACATGCATTTAATATACGGGAAATCAAGTGTTTAGATCCTACCTGTAATCCAACGCTGTTGTAGCAGTCCAGCTCCGCTGATCCGGATGAGCTCCTCCTTCACTTTGAAACCTGCATACACTAACAATCAAACGATTAAATAGCACTTGATAATCTCATAGAATAAAACATATTTAACACATAGACCAAGGAGTACATGAAACAACTCATAAATAACAAGTTATTGAGAAGAATGGACTCATTTGCATTAATAGGTAACAAAAGGAACAAATACAACCTGAGCCTTGGTGTTGTGCAAGTCCCTCCCAGGTGTCGTGGCGGAAAAAGTCATTTGTGCGGACACAACTGACCTCCCTAGGAGTCTAAACTCTCTAGCGACAAACAAGACAAAATGGAGCGATCTTTCTCTAAATACACCTTTTAAAACATGAAAACTACAAGTGTTTAGGCTTACCTTATTCCAAAACGCTGTTGTTGTAGTCCGTCCTTGCCGATCCGGATGAGCTCCTCCTTCACATCAATTCCTGCAACCACAAACAATCAAACAATTACCAAGCACTTGCATCTCATATAATAAAACATATATTCAACATGCAGACCAAGGAACACATGAAATAACTCATTAACACAAGCTATTGAGAAAAATGAACCAGTTTGTATTAATAACGAAACAAAGAAACTCTTACAACCTGGCCTTGGTGTTGTGCAAGTTCCTCCCAGGGTCCATCAAGGGTTTTCCTCTACTTTGACAAAGCTCACCCACTTCCAAGTAGAATCAAGCAAAGACAATCTCTCCTCACAAGGTTCTAAATGGGAGTCCTAATTCCTGCAGCATTTACCCAAAGAAAATGTATAGCTTCAACCTCTCCTCCCTCTGGCTCAATGCCTTTATTTATAGTGCTGTAAAGAGGTTATTCAGGTCCACCATCAATGGGATAATCCCCCTCTTTGGGTGGGATAGCTCCCTTATTGATGGGATAAGTTCCTCCTTAATAGGGATACATGAACCAACTGGAGGCGCATCCATTTCATCAAACCGACCTCTAGAAAGTTCTAGAAGTAACCACAAGTAACTTTTTTAAGATGAAACTTGCGCATTTTGCCTTTTACAGAAGGACGCACCTGTCCCTTAACATACAGAGCGTCCAAGGACGTAGCCTTTGTGAACATTGTGAGCGTCCCCGCAGGTAAGGCTTGAGAGAATCTGCGTCCCCAGAGATAAACACATTTTTTACAAGACTTTCTCTCTTCTTTGAGTTTGAGATGGATAGCAGAGGCATAAGACTTGCCTAAGAGGGTAGCATGACTGTTGATTGAGCCATACTAACTGTAAATAGTCATGGTGACATTTTTTAGTGTAACAGATTGCCCCCTAAAGTGCGAAGCCTGGAATAGATTAGGGTTTTGTAATTCTAGGAAGGGTGAAGCGCTTTATCATTTCAAGGATTGTCTTGTGGATGACCTGGTTGGAACCTGCAATTTTCAACACAAAATACATGTATAAGATTATATCATTACTGAGGTAGGCATTCCCATACTCAGATTCAAAACTTTAACTAATGGACTAACTACTCTGATACAGGAATGATCTTGCAGTACATCATTTTTATAGACTTTTGTAGACACAGTATGGACGCAGCCATCTGTTTATGATTAGTCTACATAGATAATGAATACAAAACTCCTCGCAGCCTGGATGGTAGAAACTAGATCCAGGGTCTTCACTTCTACTTCCCGAATTGGTACGATCCTAGCCATGTGATTAAATGATTTGATGTCGAACATGTTAGAAACCACTTGATTACCAGTCGATGATGTAAACTGTTAACAAGCGTGAGAGAGACCACCAGTAATGTCAATGGTTCTCAAAGTACCAAGCACAACCCGTGAAATGTGAATAGATGTTTTGATGTCGAACACTTCACGGAATCCTTTGATCGAAAGTCAATGATGTAAACTGACGTCAAAGGCGAGAAACCTGCCATTGATGCATGCAGACTTCAAGGTACTGTCGATTCCTAAGTCATCTTTCTAGATAATGTGTCGATGTCGATAGAAAGCGACCCGTTGCAGGCAAGCCCGCAACACGAAATCATTGTTCAAGTTGAAGAAATGTTGCTGTAAGGACTGACTCAGGGATGGTCAAATGGATGACAAGTATTTTGCAGATGAAAGTTTTGCTTGCAGACCTCTTGAACACATAACGACACGACAGATGGCTTGGTGACGAATAACTCAAAGTTAATCCCCGGAACCCGGTTAAAGACTTTCAAAGTGGTTTGATCAACTGTGAGGTAAAAGATTTCCCAACCCAGGTGAATGAAAAGTGTCGTGTTCAAGAGTGGTAATAAAGTTTCTTTTGAGACAAAAGGTGACAAATAGGTTCATTCTTCTCTCTTTTCCCCCACCATTTCTGGCAAGTACCTCTTTATTTTTAACAAGCTTGAGGAGGATAACATATGCTTGATTATAAGCTCATCCTTCGGACGAGTCCAACCTAGTTTAAATTCGAACCCTAGGAAGGAGTGGTTCGTTCCTGTTTGTAATTGAACAGGTCCTCTACTGTAAAAGTTTAACGAGCCCAGTATAGGAGAAACTCGGCGTTTTTCAATTTTAGAGAGTCTGAAAAAACTAAAGGAGACTCCACGTTGAACTTTTTCGTACATTTGTGTCCCTCAAGCCCGAAAAAGTATAAAATAATACCTGGGGGAACCGCTTGATCTTGCGACCAAGGAGTACTTTCATAATAGTGTCGTTGACCTGAAAAGTAAAAAGCGATCAAGGACACGTCGTTTTATTTCCTTATCGAGTTTGAAACGACAAAAACCCGGCAATCTTTTCCTGATTTTGCGGTCAGAAAAGAGCTAAAAGGGGACCGTCTTTTAATTCCGTTTTAACGAGTGTAAAAGAAACGCTCGGCGATCTTTTCATGTTTTAGGAGTCAGAAAAGGGCTTAAAAGATGACTCTGATATTTTTGTTTGTGAAAAATGACAATTTCCCTCGAAATCCCTTTGTCCTGCACAAAAGCAACACATTACTCATACCATCGTTCATTAAAAAATAGGCAAAAATACATCGAAAAACATCTTTTCATGGTAAAAAATGAACTAATTCATCCAAAAAACCTATAAAAAGACCTTTTACCATGTCATTTTTACCGTTTGACTGTTGAGGTTGAAAAAGGAGCTTTTGACAAGAAACTTCCCGTGGTCGCTGCGGAAAATCCGACCGTCGGAATCGAACGCCGTCTTATCGAGGTATTTTACACATCCTACTCTGCATTTCTATCCGTTTAGAATTAATTTTTAGGTCTTAGTTTCATTTTTTGGGGGGGTTTTGGTTTTGGAATGCGCCTCTCGGCAGACGCGGGTGCCCTTCGGGTGACCCGCGTCCCCCGACTTTTTCCTATACAGGAAAATGGTCGGAAGACGCAGTCCGCCTTCAGGCCAGCCGCGTCCGGGCGCCCTGTGCTGTAAAGGCGGGGTGCGTCTTCCATGAAACGCGCATTTCAAAACCCCAACCCCCTCAAATAACTATCTAAAAATTCCCAAATCAATTTCTAATGACTATTTCTGGTGTGCAGGGCATTAACCATGTTAGATTGGAGAGAAAGAGAGCATGTAGAGGATGATGAAGCTGCAATAAATCATCAACCTTCCCTGGATGCCCTAAGAGCATGCGGGTTATACAAATACTGGACCATACCGGGCATGAGGGGCCAGGTAAGATTCTTGGAATGGCTGGTTGAGCGATGGAACGTTCAAGAACAATGCTTTTACATAGGAGGGCACCAGCTCGAGATAGAGCCCTCGGATGTATACTTTCTCACTGGCTTGCCGAACAGAGGCGAGCAACTCAGTCTTGCGGGGACTAGGCCGGGTGGCCAATCCCTTGATAGTCTCCGTGACGAGTGGTGCACACCTGGGGCTCACCATTCGAAAGGCATAGAGATAAAACACATCACTCTGCGTGAACTCAAAGTCATAGCGTTCACGGTTACCAGAATTTGCGGCGCGGCCGCTTTACACATTGCTTCCGGATCCCAAATGCGGATGGCAATTGACTGTTACCAAGGCACCATTTTCAACTGGTGTGAAGCTGTGTCGGCTCATATGAAGAGCCAACTG
This sequence comes from Pinus tabuliformis, assembly GCA_031772625.1. Lineage (NCBI taxonomy): Eukaryota > Viridiplantae > Streptophyta > Pinopsida > Pinales > Pinaceae > Pinus > Pinus tabuliformis. Next base: position 216,117,530 of record CM062807.1, on the reverse strand, counting down.
ACCAAGGCAAAGAACGGACGACTAAAGACTTTTGGATATGGGCCTCTAGTCGTGAGCTTTGCCTTGGAGAGAGTTCCAATGCTGATCCCTCAGCAACTCACTGTTGATATCTTGGGTCCTCGGGAGCCAAAGCTGATACGATGGGTTGCGGTGATGGCCCGGCATCCTGACGAGGGCACGACGGTGGTTCGATTCTCAGATAGTTACTTTCACTGGTTAGAGGACCAGGTTTTTTCGATACAGGACTTTCCGTATGCCGGAGTGGATTTTAGAGGTGATCCGGACATGGTTCTTCCACCGGGAGAACAATGGGATGACAGAGGTACTTTATTTTTCACAAGTTTTCTAATTATGTATTTTTTTTATTTTTCATATATATCGTCTCAAAACTAACAGTAAAATTTTCAAAATGCAGATGTTGGTCCACAGCGTCCAGCCAACCTCCGGCCTTTTGATAGACTACATCCAGCTGCACCGATACCGGCCCCACAGGACGCGGCTGCAGAAGTACTAGCTGAGTTGGAGCATGATCTAGAGCGTCTCACGGCAGATATACCTGAGACTACTATGGACGACATTCCTATCAGGCTTCAGCGCTTCATAGTCGCGGTCCCTGGACCGTTTAGGAGATTTTTGCGTAAGGTAGCCCGCGCAGTGGTGTCATACAGAGAGCACCACCAGTGATTGACTAGTCACTTTTGTAGTCACATGTGACATTTTGACTTTTTGTACTATCATTTTGCCGATCATAAGGTGTTTTCAACCTATGATCGAAGACGATGTATATATTTTTTGACACACTTCTATCTATATATATCACTATTACCGGCTTATCCTGTTTAACATATGTGATGAAATGTTTTTAAATTTACTTGCATGATTATCGTAAATGTCTGTCCAACATTCGAGAAGCAATTGCATCTGCTAATGTATTCAAAGACCTTGGAATATGTTGATATTCAATGTAATCAAATTCACGTTCCAAGAGACGCACTCTCAAAAACAACCTTAATAACACAGGATTTCTAATGGCATAAACTCTATTAAGCTGTAATACAACAAGTTCAGAATCTAACCTCACTATCAAACGTCGAATTCCAAATGAAATAGATTCGGATAATAATTCAATCACTGCACTGTATTCTGCAATGTTGTTCGTTGTTTGACCGAGGCTTACCCCATGCATAGAAACTAACTCGTCAGAGGGCGAATAGATAACCCAAGCTGCGGAAGAGATATTCCGTGTACTACGACAAGCACCATCAGCAAATCCAATGTATGTTTGGAGAGGCGTCGACATCTGCAATATCAAGAGTAAAACCAAGATAAGCCAGAATAACGACGAAAAACCACACTCTCTAAGCTAAGCACACTGACTAAACTAACACACTCGCTAGCTAGAAAGAAAATCTAACCTATCTAAAAATTTCTCCATACCCATCATTTAAGCATAATACCTCTTTAGGTAAAGTCCATTTCTGGGTTTACCCAAAGAGTCCCCATCAAAGTCAACTAGCTCATAAGCCCCTTTTGCTAGCTTTCGCTTTACAATGTAGGGCCCATGCCACATGGGAACGAATTTTCCGGCACCTAGCTTATCGTTAGCTTGATCATATAATAGTACTAGGTCTCCTTCCGAAAAACTTCGAGGGGTTACATTTTTATCATACTGAGCTTTCATTCGTTTCGCGTGAGTCTCGATAGCTAATGTAGCGTCACGTCGAGTCTCATCTAATTTAGCCAAGTACAATAACCGTTTCTCCTCTTCGGAAGTAGCTGGAAGTAATTCGACAGCCATTTGAAGTGATGGGATTTCGCATTCAATGGGTAACACAGCTTCCAAGCCATAAACTAGCTGGAAAGGAGTGAACCCTGTTGAATTTTTTACTGAGGTTCGATATGCCCATAGCGCCGAAAATAACATGTTGTGCCAATTCGTTCGATGGATACCAATGATCCGTCGAATCATGATGACTAGAACTTTGTTGATAGACTCAACCAAACCGTTGGCTTGCGGATAATAAGGAGTAGAGCTATCGTGGCGCAAACCAAGCTGGCTTGTAAGCTCAGTCATCATGACGTTTCGAAAATGGCTCCCATGGTCAGTAATGATTGCTTGTGGGACACCAAACCTAGTTATGATATGATTGAATACGAAAAATGCAGCTGTCTTGCCGCTTGCGTCGAATGTAGGCATCGCCTCGGCCCATTTAGTAAAATAATCAACTGCGAGGATGATATACGCATGCCCCCCGGCCGAGTGAGGGTTACAAGTAATAAAGTCGATACCCCATTTGGCGAATGGACCAGTGGCAATTATAGGGTGGAGAGGAGCAGGTGGAGCGCGCATCTTGCGATCAAACACTTGACAGTTGTGGCATTTCCTGACGGCAATGATACAATCCTTAAACATAGACGGCCAGAAATAGCCAGCGCGCAACACCTTCTGAGCTGTGGCATACCCAGACATATGACCGCCACATGCTCCAGAGTGACAATCATTCAAAACTCTCTCAGCCTCTTCGTGAGTTAAACAACGTCGAAAAACTAAGTCTGCCCCCCGGCGATAAAGTGTATCTCCAATAATTTTAAATTGCTGGGATTGAAACCGAATTTTTCGACGTTCTTCTTTGGAAGCTTCAGGCCGAAAGGTTTGGGTTTGGAGATAGATGATTATATCCCCGTACCACGGATCTAAAGTACTGATAAGAAACAAAGATTCGTCCGCAATGGACTCCTCTGCCACAGTTTCTGTGTCAGCACTCGGGAAATCACACATCAACTCCGCAAAAACTAAGGATTTCTTAGACTTAGACTTCTCGAACTCCAAGTCGAACTCTTGCAGGATGACAATCCATTTAGAGTACTTGCCCCCTAGCAATTGTTTTGTCAAGATATAAATCATAGGGTTGCAATCCGAAATAACTGTAGTTTTACGGAGGAGAATGTAGTGACGAAAACGCTGGACAGCTTGAACGGCTGCCAGGGCCAATTTCTCCACATGCGAATATTTTAACTCAGTGGGATTTAAGGTCCTACTAAGATAATATATCACATGTTCCGCTCCGAACTCATCTTCTTGAACTAACACCATTCCTATGGTGGAATGCGAAGCTGCGAGGTATAAGAAGTAGTCCTGGTTGTAGTTGGGAGGATGCAACAACGGTGCATGGGTCAACGCGTGTTTAAGTGCATCAAAAGATTGTTGAGCAATCTCGTCCCAAACGAATTGTGCGTTCTGTTTCAACAACCGTGTAAAACCTTTAGTGACCTCGGCGTAGTTTGGGATGAATCGGCGTAAAAAGTTCGCTTTCCCTTGCAAACTTTGGAGTTGGCGCAAACTCGAAGGAGGAGGCAATTTGATGATAGCTTCGACCTTCGAGGGATCGACGCGAATGCCGGTTTTTGAAACAACAAATCCCAGCAATCGACCTGTTTCTATACAGAAAACACACTTGTGGGGATTCAACCGAATTCGATAATGCCTACACCTCATAAAGATTGCTCGTAAATGGACAAGGTGATCAGCTCGATGTAAAGAATGAGCAGGCAAATCATCGAGATACGGTTGCACAATGTGCTTGATGTCATGAAATGCATAAGACATCGCCCGTTGAAAAGTGGCCCCGGCATTCTTAAGCCAAAAAGGTAACTTGCAATAAGCAAATGTCCCCCATGGACAAATGAATGCCGTTTTTGGTTGGTCGGCAGGTAGAATATTGATTTGATTATAGCCTGAAAAGCCATCCATAAAGGAAAACAGTTCACTTCCGGCACAATCATCAATAATTTGATCGATATAAGGCGTAGGATAGTTGTCTTTTGGACAAGCTCGATTTATATCCCTATAGTCGATACAGATTCTTATTGTTCCTTGTTTCTTGTTAACCGGAACAATATTCGATACCCAATCCGTTAACGGGATCGGATAAATGAAACCTGCTTTCAACAGCTTTTCGACTTCTGCTTTAATCGCAGCCGCTTTTCGAGGGTGAATCTGACGCAACCGTTGCCGGACGGGTTTAGCATCCGGGTAGGTCTTTATTTCATGAACAACAATGGCAGGATCAATTCCCGACATTTCCTCGTAAGACCAGGCAAACACGTCGCAGAATTCTTGGAATAGGGCCTTGTAAGTTTGGATTTCATCTTTTGTACAAGCGGCACCTATATGAATGTTTTCCTCGATTCCGGGCTTCACTGAAATATCAATGGGAATAGTACGAGAAATATTCCCCAAATTCAACTCTGAATCAGAATGTTTCGTTGGATCCTGAGCGTCTTTGACATATTCAGCGGTAAAGATAGATGAAAAATCATTTTCAAATGCATCATCCTTAGGTAAAAACGAAGATCTGTGATGGAGATCCTCCCATGGTAGATCATCTACACTTAGGATTTCGCGAAGTTGTTCGTCAGATGACACGACTTCGGGAAACGCTATCCGTTCTAAGGTTGAGGTGAAAAGTGATTCTTCACTGACCACATTCATTTGGTCGATTTCGGTTGAATGCGAGTCGGTAAAAGACATGACAGCTTCATAAGCAACTTCATATGGACTCAAAGGCATAGCATCACCGAATGAGTCTATCTCAGAGTCAGATGGGACAATCCAAGGATCGTCATAAATAATGTTTTCTGATGTAATCATATGAATTGTTGCAAATGAAGGGTCTACGTTGAGTGGAGGGAGAGGAAAAGTTCCCAGTAAACCGGAATCCTTAACTAAACCTACACCAACGTCCCTATAAGGGATTGTCGTCTTACCGACATGCTGGATACTCTCTGAAGAGGCTGGGTCGGATGAAAAGTATGTCAGCTGATCAATAGTCACGATCTTACCGTTATATGGAAACTTAATTACTCTGAAGACCGATGAAACGACCGCTGTCATAGCATATGACCAACTTCGACCCAAAAGAAGGTTGTAGTCTAGAGGGGCATCAACCACTTCCACATCCAGACTAACGGTTTTACCTTCTACCCCTATAGGCAATTCTTGTAGAATACCAAACGGACGGAACCCACGGCCATCAAAGGCCTTAAGGATGGTGGGGGATTGGTTCAACGAAGGAGAACCAAGCGATCTCCAACATTGAATCGACATAATACACGTAGAAGCTCCCTCATCAATCACAGTCCGATGAATAGGCCTGTTTTTGACTATCACTGGAATTTGGAAAGCCATTTGATGGGGGAGACGTGGCGTACTATTTTCTAGATCAAAGATCATTAGGTTCGGGTCCTGAACATCGACAGCTCCGATAGCCGACAAAAGCAATTTCCGTTGTGCTGGGCATGATTGCAGCACTTCGAGTGCCGACATTGCTGAAGGTGAAACAGCTAAGTCCTCAACAATGTTGTAATTCTGGGTTGCTCTCGCATGTGGATTGAAAGCAGACCTTCGAAGTACACCCTTGGCGGGCGGCTTAATCACTAAGTCTGGGTTAGGTTTTTCGATCTGTAGTGGATCGGAACCAGGAGCTGAGGTTGATGGGTTAGAGTGAGAAGATTCTGCTTCCTTACCATCAACAGGAGCCTTACTACCATAATCTTGCGATCGAGTCGCAATCCTCACATGAGACATCATCAAAATGGGTTCTTCACTGGCATTCGAAGAAGAACCTATCATCTTATTCTCCTGCTCTGGAAATGGATTCTTTAACACAGCAGGAGTGGGAGAACCTTTGACTATTTTCACAACCTCGGCCCGATGAGGGCAATCTCTCGTAAAATGATCCTCTTCACAAATAAGACAAGGATATCGAGGTTTGCGTTTTTCGTCATTGGTTTCCGACTTTTCAGTTTTCTCCTTTGGAGCCTTGTCTGCTTTAGCCTTCTTCTTTTCTTTCTTCTTTCCACCATTTTTTGATTTGGCCGTAGATGACTCTACAGCATGAATGTCGGCGGTAAGTTCAGGAGGAGAAGACTCTCCTGTCGGAGAATCAGGCAAAGTGATAATTGGAGTATTTGAAGCCTTGGAAGACTTCTTCTTGCTCTTCGTAGTCACGATACCAATCATACCATCAGCGGCATGAGATCCCGAAGGAGTAGCAGCGATTTGATTTGATTTTGGAAGATCTGGGATCTTCTCGTGTAACGTACCCGACTGAGTGTAAACTAAGTCAAGGTATTGTGCCTGAGCAATGACTTGCTCCTCAGTAACTACTCCGGCCTTAGCTACATCTTCAGTAATCTTCGGTAATAATGATTTGACAAAAACGTTCACTAAACTTTCACTAACCTCCTACGACGTCTCCACTCATGGATGTGATCAGAAATGTACGTGGACGTCGATTGTTTTAGTGAAGTTAATAACTCCGTGCCGTTATCGTATCTGACCGGCAACTGAAAGTGAGTTAAGAACGAGGTAGCTAACTGGCTAAAGTTGTAAAAAGAGGCCCGTGGTAACTCAATGTACCACTTGGCCGCGAGACCAATGAGTGTACGCTGGAAAAGACGTAAGCGGATCGAATCATCCGAGATAGAATTCGAAGCACACCAGAGGTGGTAAGTCATCACATGATTGGACGGATCCTCTCCAGACTTACCTTCGAACTTGGGTATGTCGCTGGGCAACTTATTTGGCATTGGCGGCCAGAACTGAAGATATTGAATTGGATCATTAGTTAGGCGCGTCAAGTCGGGTAAATCCAAAGTTGCAATAAACGGTAACTGCCGGTTAGGATCTCTAAAACTCTGGGTCACAATACCAGCCCCAGGAGGAGGATATCCAGGATAACTAGGAACAGGAGTCGCATTTGGGATATTATATCCTCCTGGAAAACCAGGATTAACCGGACCGTACTGGGGTTGTTGAGGTTGTTGATAAGTGTACCCAGGATACGGTTGATACTGGTAAACTGGTTGTTGGACAGCTTGCCCATGTTGGTACTGTCCCTGGTACGGAGGTTGAACAAATTGAGGTTGAGTAGTGACAACCGTACTTATACCAGGCTGACCTACAGGCATCTGGACCGTGGTTTGAATCGTAGATCCAGACAACGGTAAAGATGTCTGAGGTGTGGTAACAGGGACAGTAGAAACTGGAGCCGTCGATACTCCAGAAGTAAGTATGGTAGATGTAGCGGTAGTTGCAGCAGCCGTTTGAGATGGAGTACTAGGTGCAATTGACGGCTGAGTAACTACCGAAGTTACAGAAGTTTGAACATTTGGCTGGACAGGTTGCGGTTGCTGGGTTGGACCAGAAACTACGGGTTGTCCAGCTTGAGGAACCATCTGTACACTTGGCTGCAACACCTGTTGACCCTGTGATGGATCCCACACTAACATTCCAGGGTATTGACCCGTAACAGGTTGAGGATACTGAGATCCATAACCAGATTGAGGGTAGGATTGATAATTGTAAGGTGCAGTTCCCATACTTGGAACATATGACTGACCTTGAGGCGGTTGATAACCTTGACTTGAGTATTGACCTTGAGGTTGATAACCTTGAGGTAAATACTGATACTGGGGTTTACCTTGACCTTGAGGTTGGTACCCTTGAGGTTGATAACCTTGGGGTTGATACCCTTGAGGTTGACATCCTTGGGGTTGCCATCCTTGAGGTTGATATTGATACTGAGGTTGACCTTGGGGTACATATTGAGGCTGAGGTTGACCTTGAGGCACGTATTGCACCATAGGTACATACTGACTTTGAGGTTGCCCACCAGACACGATTTGTGTACCTTGAGGTTGCCCCCCAGGCGTTAACTGCGGTTGCCCCCCAGGCGGTAATTGGCCACCTTGAGGTTGGGAAACGGGAACTGAACCTGACATCATGTAAATGTCTCCTACACCCAATGGTATATTACCACTGTTTCCAGCAAATAACCCATGATCAACGGGTTGAGGAGATGCCCCCGCAAAGGTACCAGAAAGTGACTGATACCCAGTGGGAACAGAAGGACTGCCGTGTAAAAAAGATTCAGGACTTTGAGTAAACACGGACGACTGACCAGACATATTTACAGGAGTATGAATACCTCCAGGTGGAAAAGGAGTACGAGGTGTAGAAAAACCTACTGAGTTGTCTAAAAATTGGTTAACGCAAGGTACCAAGAAGTACTTCTAGGAGGACTGTAAAAGATGGATTCACGCTCCCTTAGATCAATAGTAAGTTGACCTTCAAGGTGAGAGACACCTATATCCTCTTCTGGAGCAAGTTCTTCTATAGCAATCAAACCAGAAGGTAGATTTTCGGTGATAATTCTTTCTATTCTTGGTGAATCTGGAACACTAGAAGTTGGAGTAACAGGTTCAGATATTTCTGGTTCTTCGCCTGTATCACTAGCAGACGAAAAACTACCAACAAGCTCAGAAACTGAAACAGCTTCGGGATTATAACCTGTCTCTAAACTTTGGTAATCTGGATGGACTACCAAGGAAGATTCTCCTTCTTCAGGTGAACCTACTCTACTGTCACTAGGAGGAGTTACAAGGACCTTTAACCCTTCGTACTGACCCGGAATGTCTTCAGGAGATTCACCCCGCGATTTACGGAGTTTTCTTAACAAATCTATTCTGGTAACAATCTCAGGAGACTTGCCCCGAAGTCGACGGGACTGTCTCGGTAATTCCGCCACAATTAAAGATTTTTAACTACAACACACGAAAACAAAGTAAAAATTTCAAATCAAACCACCTAAAGTCTTCCAAAGAAGCAAACAAATTTGAAGCACACGCCTAAAGAATCTAGAGCATCAAACCAAACACAAACAGTAGTCTTCCAGACCAAAAGCGCTAGTTGGTGATTAGGCCCAACCTCGCAGGATTCAGTACAGAAATGGCGGGTGGAACAGTTACCCCGGCAACCTGCTTAATGAATAGACCGGCACAAGTTCCTCCACTTTAACCGTCTCGAAGTGAAGTGAACCCCCCGGAAAATCCAAGTGAGTATAACCGACGTCTGCTCCAGGTACAGTGGGACCTTCCCTCCACCGTCACCTCGGTAGAACCCTAAAGATTATGGTCACTAAAGTTACCAATCACAACAATTACACCTGGGGGAACAGTCTAAACTCCGACAACACGCAAGGGCAGAGTAACAAGCTCAATCCCCTTACCGGCTCCTTGACAGTAATCCAAGGTTTACCGATAAGTGACCCCTGGCTCCTCGACAATGGTTAATCCGAGGTTTACCGTTTGTAATACGTACTGTCTGGCGTCGTTCCCAACGAGGGGGGAATGATCCCCTCACTGGTTCGGACACGAGCTCATGCTTCTCCTTTAAGAGGAGCTTTCCCAGAGTGCAATTTAAACAATTGGATTTATTCTACTCAAGATAAACTATCTGTTTGGTTTTGTAGTCTTGGAGAGTTAAGTACTCACCTACTCCAAGACCCTAGCCTAAGCTATGTTGGTGTTTCAGAGCCCTAGAAAAATAAAAATTACTAGATTTATTTTAATTTAAGCGTTACTTTTAAGGTTGTTTCTTAAGTCAAAAGGTGATGGAAGTGAAACCAGTGGTGTGTTGACTCGACTCGAAACCACTACAAAATGCACCTAGGATGATTTACCCACTACTTTACTTTTTCGATGAATTGCTTAACTAAAAAGTTGAGAGAATGCAATTTTTATAAAAGCAACTTCTTAATTAAAGACAATCAAAGAAACAATTCGTTTGTCTTTTCCAAGCATAAAAACATGACCGCTCTTTACTTGCACGAAAAAACTCTTTTTCTTCCAAAAACTTTAAATGGTACTTGAAACAAAACTTTTAAAAGGAGATGTTTTTGTATTTTTCTTATTTAACGAAAAACATAAATCTATTTCAATAAAAATCAATTGCAAACTATGAAATCTATGAAAATTCAAAACAAATCAAAAGGAAATTACCCTAATTAAACCTAATGAGGCAAAGCCAACAATGATTATTCTAAGGTGTTTTACTTGATCATAATCAAATCAAGGACTAGCTTATTGCAGAACCAAAAACTAGTCAAAACAAAACTCTAATCTTTTTGTTCTTTTGTAAAATGGAAATCAACACTTTATAAACAAGTAATTCGAAATTTGACCCAAAAGACAACTTAAATGGCAAGCTGCTCACACAAGGAGACTTTACGACAGGCCCGACTTCTAAGAAGGCTGACAAACCAGAGAGATCTAAGGCTGGACAACTTTCTACCATCAAAGTCACTACAGGACCTATTCAAAAAATCAAACCCTAGGCCTAAACTTCGTTGAAATCCACTAAAACACTCAAAGCTCACAAAACAAGTTCAGGTGAAAATTTTTTGATAGGGTACTAAAGGATCTGGGCAGAAAACACTAAGAAAAAACAAAATCTAAAAGCAATTAAAGCAAAAATGGAGTTTTCCTAAATTTTTACAGGAAGACGCAGGCAACTCGTTAGAACAGGCGCGGGGCCGCTCTGTGCAAACGGCAACAGCGCGTCCAAAGACGCACTGTGCAATACTCAGAGGGTGCGTCCTTCTGGAAAAGTTAAGAAAAACCAAATCTAACTAAATCTAAAGCTAAGCCACCCAAATACTAATTCTCACAGTCAAAAACCAGAAAATAAAAATGATTTTCTCAGAGCAAAGTTCACACAAAGGAAAAGACTTTCACATTAATGGCATCCCCAGCGGAGTCGCCAATTTGTCGTGGCGGAAAAAGTCGTTTGTGCGGACACAACTGACCTCCCTAGGAGTCTAAACTCTCTAGCGACAAACAAGACAAAATGGAGCGATCTTTCTCTAAATACACCTTTTAAAACATGAAAACTACAAGTGTTTAGGCTTACCTTATTCCAAAACGCTGTTGTTGTAGTCCGTCCTTGCCGATCCGGATGAGCTCCTCCTTCACATCAATTCCTGCAACCATAAACAATCAAACAATTACCAAGCACTTGCATCTCATATAATAAAACATATATTCAACATGCAGACCAAGGAACACATGAAATAACTCATTAACACAAGCTATTGAGAAAAATGAACCAGTTTGTATTAATAACGAAACAAAGAAACTCTTACAACCTGGCCTTGGTGTTGTGCAAGTTCCTCCCAGGGTCCATCAAGGGTTTTCCTCTACTTTGACAAAGCTCACCCACTTCCAAGTAGAATCAAGCAAAGACAATCTCTCCTCACAAGGTTCTAAATGGGAGTCCTAATTCCTGTAGCATTTACCCAAAGAAAATGTATAGCTTCAACCTCTCCTCCCTCTGGCTCAATGCCTTTATTTATAGTGCTATAAAGAGGTTATTCAGGTCCACCATCAATGGGATAATCCCCCTCTTTGGGTGGGATAGCTCCCTTATTGATGGGATAAGTTCCTCCTTAATAGGGATACATGAACCAACTGGAGGCGCATCCATTTCATCAAACCGAGCTCTAGAAAGTTCTAGAAGTAACCACAAGTAACTTTTTTAAGATGAAACTTGTGCATTTTGCCTTTTACAGAAGGACGCACCTGTCCCTTAACATACAGAGCGTCCAAGGACGCAGCCTTTGTGAACATTGTGAGTGTCCCCGCAGGTAAGGCTTGAGAGAATCTGCGTCCCCAGAGATAAACACATTTTTTACAAGACTTTCTCTCTTCTTTGAGTTTGAGATGGATAGCAGAGGCATAAGACTTGCCTAAGAGGGTAGCATGACTGTTGATTGAGCCATACTAACTGTAAATAGTCATGGTGACATTTTTTAGTGTAACACCAGGGTCCATCAAGAGTTCTCCTTTACTTTGACAAAGCTCACCCACTTCCAAATAGAACAAGCAAAGATGGCAATCTCTCCTCACAAGCTTCTAAATGGGAGTCCTAATTCCTGCAGCATTTACCCTTAGAAATGTATAGCTTTCAACCTCTCCTCCTTCTGGCCCAATGCCTGTATTTATAGTGCTCAAGAGGAAGTTAATCAGGTCCACCATCAATGGGATAACCCCCTCTTTGGATGGGATATCTCCCCTATTGATGGGATAAGTTCCTCTTTGGTAGGAGTGCATGAACCATCTGGAGGCGCTCAATACACGTCGAACAACCTTCTAGAATGCTCTAGAAATGACAACAAGTGACTTTTTAAAGATGAAACTTGCGCATTTTAACCTTTTCAGGGGGACGCACCTGCACCTTTACATACAGAGCGTCCAAAGACGCAGCTTTTGTGAACATTGGGTGCGTCCCCGCAGGTAAGGTTGAGAGAACCTGCGTCCCCAGAGATAAATACATTTAGAAAGACTTTCTCTCTTTTTTGAAGTTTGACATGGAGAGCAGAGGCATAAGACTTGCCTAAGAGGGTAGCATGACTGTTGATAGAGTCATCCTAACTGTAAATGGTCATGGTGACATTTTTTAGTGTAACACCCATAATGAGGTAAACCGCGCTACCTCATGCAATTCTTCCTTGTGTGGAGGAAATTGGCTATCCTCTAGTAACCTCTAAGAAACCAAAATAATTGACAACAACAACCAGGCATAGTGAAATGGCTTTCTCTCCTCCTGGACCTCACGACAGTTCGCGAGGAACTCCTAACATATGTACTTGGCCCAATTGTACTAAACCCCCTTCGTGAACTACGATGCAAGTGATATTACCGGCGCCCAAACTTCATCCGCCGAAATTTTCTCATTACTTAGCTTGCTAAAATCTCGGCAGCCTAATATACTACCGTGTCTGATATGGATGTGATAGAGTACCCTCGCTAGTTTTTAATCAGACAAAACTCCATTTTATTCGCCAACTCTTTCTCTCCATTTTTTCCCCCAAATTATTTGGCAGGGTTCGCACCTTTATAAGGTAACTTAGTGATCCTGTGGATCAACATGTTGGTGATGGGGATAGGATCGCCTAGCCATAGGCACTCATCATGCAGTAACACGAGGATATGGCGCACACATACTGTATTAATGGAGGAACGATGATAATGCACCACCAACAACAAATTGAGCAATCCTGACTACTCAACACCGCACACCCAATTCATGAGATCCAAAATTATAACCCCCATGTCATCAAAGTAGGTCCTCTACATGTACTTGTGAGTTGCCAAGTGCAGAAACTTTGTGTGGTCCATGAGGTTCCAATCTTCCATTTTAAGCATTGGAATTCACGCTAGCCTAGGACCCTTGAAAACAATTTGCTTCGGTAGCAAAGGTGTTGACACTGAGAATTTCCCCATATCAGGATCTTTCATGATCTTAGTTTTTCCTTTCCATGGAGGGATATAATCCAGAATCCGCATCATAGGCTCCACCCCTTCGGCATCAATATCCTCAATTCCTCGGAGTTCTTCTTCCTCTAGGTCCACTACTTTTTTTGGCTGCTTATCCTTTTTCTGCTTAGCCTGTGTCTTGGTATGCTTCCTCGATGACCCACGCACTAACACCAACTTCTTTTGTTTTTCCTTTGTGACTGGTTCCTTGTATTTCACAATAGGCTATTTTTATTTCACCATAGTCTTTTTCGATGTGGGTGACCTAGGTGTTGTGGCACAACATGGGTAGCCTCCATACTAGACACTTTCGGTCCTAGTGCGTTGGACATAGCTGCTTCCTAATTCATGGCTTAGGTGGGGTTAATGGAAGTCATATTTTAAATGAATAACTCCTGGTCTTCTGTGGAATAGTTCACAAATGGAGGGCATGACAAAAATTTCTCCCAGAATGCTTGGCTCATGTGCGATAAACAAAAAAATTCATCAACAAGTCTTAGAGGGCAAAGTGTTCTCTGTTGGACCGACACATGTAATTTACCGGGGTTTTTGAATTCAAATCTGACCGTTCCTCCCAAATTCTAATAATAAATGTTGTTTTGACGGCAGATATTCAAAGATTTTTTCCTTAATTTTTTCCACCCCGCTCCACTTAACCATTTTCTGGTCTTCAAGTCATGAATAGTAACTCTAACGGTCATTTTCTTGCTAGGTTGCGCAATATCTTCCCCATGGCACAACTTCCTGAGCACAACTTCATTTGTTGCATCTTCATCTCTCTCCATGTAGCTTGGTCGTTGCCATGCCTCCAATGTGGGCAGTGTAGTTTATAGTCTTGCGCTCTCTTGAAACTGCCTGGAGCACTAAGATTATCCTACTGCCATATAGTCATAGTGCAAGATCCCCTGTATACAATTTCAACCTGCTCCCATTCACTCTTCTTGGGAAGGGCTCCCCATTCAGCTTCATAAGATGAACTGCATCACCATCTGTAATTTCCTTAATAAGATATGGGCCTAACCAATGCATTTGGAATTTACCCAGAAATTTAGTGAACTTACTATCATATAACAGGACAAGATCGTTTACCTTGAATGTGTGAAGCTTGATATGGAAATAATGCCATGATTTTTCGCATTCCTTCTGCACTTGTTGATGGAATCCTACCAAAAATGGGTCTTCTTAGAGCTCCATCAGTTGCACGGGCCATTATTCTAAGGCCTCGTGATTCTCCATATCCGTCAAGGTTGCTATGTGAAGGCTAGGCACAATATATTCCATCAGCATCATGACTTCGACCCTATATACTAATCTGAACGATGTTTTCCCTGTCAGCTTCTTACAAGTAGTCCTATAAGCCCATAGTACTATAGGTATGCACACACCCCAATCATTCCGCTACGCGTTACATATCTTTGTTAGCACAGTATCCAAAATCTTGTTAACGGCTTCAATAGTTCCATTTTCCTGCAGGTGATATTGCATACTCTTCTAATGGTAGACTTTTAATTCCTTAGTCAATGTGCTAATCATTTCATTCAAAAAGTGCGTACCCAAGTCACTCATCAACACTTTCGGGCATCCAAATCTTGTTAAGACATACTCAATTTTTCAACCATAGCCCCAGTACAATCCTTGGCGGGCTATGCTTCTGCCCATCTAGTTAGATATTCCGTCATAGTGATAATATAATGCACACCTGTTTTCTTTCCAGGGGGTTGAATTGGTCCAACAAAATCGATCACTCATTTCTCAAATGCCTGCAAAGACACCCGAGGATGTAGTGGTAACTCATCCCTTCGCGATGGTCTACTAGTTCTTTGACATGCATCACACACCTCACAGTATACCTTGGAATCCTTGTGCAAGGTTGGCCACCATAGTCTTACGCACAAAATATTCTACATAGTTACGTTGCCTACATAATGGCCTCCCGCAGCTCCCCCATGAGCTTCAGTGATAATTCTCTCATGCTCAATGTCTGACATATATCTTCAGAATATTTTATCTACACCTTTTATACAAATGTCCCGCAATGACTGAAAAGTCTGCTGCGCATAGTACTAATTCCTTCTTCTACTAACTTGTATATCCTTCTGGTACCATCCTTGTAGTTAAGAAGTGAATAATGTCTAGAAAATGGTCATTCGTTATGCGCATAGCAAAAAGCTACGCATCTGGCAACACTTCATCCAAACTACTAGGATCTTCACCTGTTTCAATTCACCACAGATGGTCAGGTCTTGCATTCAACCTCCCCGGCTTCACAGTGAATTCAATTCATACTCCTTAAATAGTAACAACCATCTACAAATTACCCCTCCACAACAAAGACTTGTTGACCAGGCATTTTAATGCAGAATGATTTGTATACATCTTGAAATTCCCCCCTAATAGATAATGCCTTAATTTTGGCAGTGCGTACACCATGGCCAACCCTTTGCACTCAATCGTTGAATAATTTTTCTTGACCTTTGATAACTTCCTACTTGCGAAGGCGATAGGATGGTCCATTTCAACTTCACCGACCTGAGTTAGCACTGCACCCAGTGCAATGCAGAAAGCATCCATGTGTACATGAAACTTTTTCTAATAAGGGAATACCAAGATTGGCGCGGTTACCATCTCTTCCTTCAGCACATATAAGTTGCACTGACATTCTTCATGCTAACAGATTGTCACAACCTTCTTTAGGAGTTTCTCCATGGGTGCAGTAATTTAATCATAAGCTTTGATAAATTTTCTATAGTAACCCGTATGTCCCAACATCCCGCGCAACTGCTTGACATTCCTAGGGGCCTCCAAATTCACAACTAACCCAATCTTTGTAGGGTCCACCATCAATCCTTGCTTACACAAAACATGACCTAGCAAGATCCTGAAAGGAAAAAAAATATGCATTTCTTTAAATTGAGCACTATCTGGTATCTGTGACATGTATCCAACATCAGGCGCAAGCTCACTGCATGGCACTTCACTAATCCAAACGCCATTCAGTCATAACAGTATACTTCCAGAAACTTATGAATGAATTCCTTGAACGTTGCTATGACTACGTAGGAAAGTATCACAGGCGCATTCTTTAATCTAAAAGGCATAACAGTGTACTGAAAACAACCCCACTCCACTGCTAATGTTGTTTTGATCCTATCCTCTGGCGTGATGTTGATTTTATGATACCCTAAAAACCCGTCAGTAAAGGAATAGGCCTCCTGCCCTCCCATATTGCCTAACAATTTGTCTGTAAACAACGTTGGAAATGGATCGTGAACACATGCATCATTAAGATTCTGCAGATCTACACAAATCCTTTTTTTTCCTTTTTGTTTCTTCTCTTGGACCACCATCGGGCTCACCCAATCGGATTCTTCAACAGGTTCTATGATGCCTGCCTTCAACATTTTATCTAGCTCTTGTCAAAACTTTTCCTTATACTTGGGATTAAGGTGATAAGGCCTCTGTTTAACAGGCTTCACATCCAGCTTCAATGTGATCTTCATAACGCCCAAATTGCTAAGTATTCCATTTAAATCTAAAAAATTAGTGGGGAAAAGATCTCGGTACTCGCAAATTAATTCAACAACTTTATCTACTATAGCATCGTCCCAATAATCTCCAATTTTCACGAACTTTGGTTCTTTTTTAGTCCCACTGTTTACTTGCTTCGTCTTCAAATGTGCAGAGATGTCCGGGATTTCTATTTTTGGGTCTTCTACTTTGCGATGCCCTTTTGCCTCTGGAATATTGATGTTCCTAGGGTCTTCTTCCTTTTCTTCAGTAGTCACATTATGGAACTCTAGTGCGTGGCATAGCTGTGTGTTCCAATTTGGTTGGGTTCGTTCCATGGGTTCCTTCGGTGTTTTGAAGATAACCACTTTAATATCTTGCAGTGCTTCATTGATTCTTACAAAGCCTTCTTCAAAGTTGAAAGTAAATAAAAATCCTTCCTTCAATACATCCCACTATGCAGTGCCATGGCAGAGCTCTGTTTCCAGATACCTGTTCATGGGAATTATATCCAAGGCATGAAAAAATATGTGTACCCATTCTGGTTGCGGTTCTATCCCCAATGCCTTAGTCCACTTCGCTAGGTGATCACATGGATCATCCTTCCCATTAAACTTCTGATTCTTTCTAGTATTAGCACCCCCAAATCAGAGCTTCATCATTCTTCTGTAATCTCACCATCCAGCAAAACTATCCTGATGCGTACCCCACCATTGTGTAGGAATAATGCGCAACTCCAACTCCAATGCTTGAAAGCGGTGGTCCTTAGGGACTTCGTGCTCAAAGTCATCCAAGAATAGATCTATGTCGATTAAACCATCATAATAAGGTAATTTTCTTACCTCTGACAAAACACAGTGAAGTGCCTTCGTCATCATATTGCATTGCAAAGTAGAGACTTCATGTAAGCGATTTTGCCAATGCTCTAATTCCTCATCTGAATAAGAGGTGCAAGAACTCTCCCAGTCCCATGTAATCCATCCATCTTCTGTTGGATTGATCCAGTCCTAATCTCATGCTGTTATCTTATAAATTTGATCCAGTTCATGGTCACTTTCTTCGTAATCGCGGACTGTTTCAGTATAGCGCACCCCTTCTGCAGGGTCCAGTGGCACTATAACCCTAAGTGACTTTCTTTCAAATGACATCATTATTTTCTACAAATTTATGACCCCATTAATATCAATAGCCCAGTCAATTCCCAGGAGCGTGGGGTAAGGATTACTGTCGTCAAAAATTTCTATAACTTCAAAGTTTGCTACTACACTCGCACATTCAATATCCACTGTTACTCCATATAATCGCCCCATGGGGATGATTTTCTATTGGTTCACCATCCATCCTGAACTGAATTAGAGACCACTACAACACATGTCTCCCCATCATTTCCCATGTCTGTTTTAGTAAAACATTTTCATTGGACCCCACATCCAAGATGACCTGATCCATCTCATAATCACCTATTTGTGCTGTTAGCTACATCTCTCGCCTTGTTCGTGCCTTATGCTTGCTAATCTTTATGACCACACGGTGTCCATCAGGGGCTTTATCTTTGCTGGCGAATTTATTTATTAATTCTTGTAGGCCTTCCATAACCTTGCTATTGTGCAACAGCTTCATGAAAGTATCCAAAAATATAGTGAGTACAAAAGGGTCAACCTCTGCAGGCACGCTAATTTCTTGCATCTTGTCCTGGCTTCCTGAGGTGGAGGCCTCAACGAACCTCTTCTTAGCTTCCATAAATGTTTCCTTAGCGTGTTTCAGATCAAAGCCAACTTCTTTCTCTAAAGCTTTATAGACCCATCCATCTTCTTCAGGCTGTTGACATTTATTAGTGCTAGTCTCCATTCTACTTTGCAGCACAATATTAATGCTTTGATCTTCCTCACGGGGCTCAATCCTCATCATTTGTAAATTATATGTAGGCTGTTGAGGCTGCACTTTCTTCTCTTTCATCTTAGTATGGTCAAACTATCTACAATATTGACATGACGGGTGTGTAGGATTCTGGCATTCACGCTCATAGTGCCCCGGTTGTCCGTAATTGTAGCAGATAATCTGACCGCAACCCCTACCAGGTCCTCCTCCTCCTCGGCCCCATCCTCGACCCTGATAACCTCCACGTGCGCTCCTTTGACGCTTTGACCGGGAGGCCGATTCTATGCCTAAATATGGTATGTAGGGGTTCTTTCCATCATTAGCTTCGACAGTGGCACTCATCGTGGCCCACCGATTTGCAAAAATTACAGAACAACTACTGAGGTGTCCGAACAAACTTCTAAAGTAAATGGAAATTATCTGTCGCATGTTGCCCAGTATCTTGACAAATTGAACACCATAGCACAACCACCATGCTTGGCCCTGTTGGGGTTTCTAGCTTTAGGGGAATTGGACCCCCTCCTGTAAAATAATTTGCATACATGGGACAATGATCTTTATCATGCCTGTGGCCCTTGCACTTCAAACACGAGACTTATGCATGCATTTCTGGTTTAATCTCCTTGCCTTTTTTCAAACTCTACGATTATAGGTGTAGGCTTGCTAACATTGAGTGGATCTACTGTACCCCAAGGTTCATATCATGAATAGGTGATTCTTGTAGCCTCATATTGATTTCCATGGCTTTTTTCTATGTTGCAATCTTTTGTTGTGATAGAGCAATTCTCAAATGGGGCAAAAGTGACACAATAAACTAGTCGTGATGTTGGCTATCCATGATTTGCATATTATCTTGTCTGATATGACACTTCAACCTCTGATCAAAGTCCCAAGGTGTCTCCTTGAGCTTCATCATGATCACTTTAAACTCAATGACTGACTAAGAGTTAGATTTAGACTTACTAAACTCTTTGTTCAAAGCTATCTTAGTCTCTGCTAGCGTTGCAAGAGGATTATCAACGCAATACTTAATGTACCAAGTTAGTGTGTGATCTTGCAAAGCGATAACCAATTGTTCCTCCTGTATATTATTATCAGTGATCTGTTTCGCTATCCATACAACATTCACAAAAAACCAGAACTGCTTTGGATCTTCACTTCCTATACCCTTGAAGATTGACATCTTCATTGCGTTCTCCATGTTGAATGGTGGGGTTGGAGGCAGAGGTGTGGGTGGAGGTGGGGGTGGAGGTGGTGTGGATGGGTGATTTGTTCTAGGAATCCCCTGAGTGATTAGCTAAACAACGCTTTGTGGCATAGTCTACCCCACCCATTCGTCGTTGCTTGAAGGAGGTCCAATTAGTGGACTACTCTAGTCTAGATCCTTTGCGATTTCTAAAGAATCTTCCACTTTGCGTAGCTCTGATCATCAAGGTAATGGCATCACCTATTTTTCACATAATAACATTTTAATCCAAGTATTCAATGATCTTAAATACTTACCTCGCGGTCCTTTGAAAAATCTTCGCTTTGCTTCGCTATAGCTAACTGAGGTATCAATTGCGAATTCTGTATCAAATCCTCCTAGAATTCGATCGAGCCAATGATCAACAACCCACACGATCTTGTTGTCAGAAGCTTCTAGTCGTTGCACTAATTCTGGAGTCCACACTATAAGACTATCGAGCTTCCACCTTCCTTGACTGTCTGTCAATTTGGCTAACTAATCATATAGTTCAATGGGGAAGGTGTAGAAGAAGATCTCGTGTACCTCAGTGTAAAAATATCTATTCAACCAATCCTTCTTCGGCAGGTGCGGATTCCTATTCTCTTGTGCCACGAACTCGTGAATCTTTTGATCCAACTACTTTTTAATTTCTTTCTTAGTCGGATTCCAATGATACAACATCACACATATTTTTAAGTAGATCTCGGTCCCAAAAACAAAACCATTTATTGGCTTAGGGGGTCCTCACCTAGGTTCAGAATTAGTTGCACCACCCAACAAAACCCTACACTATTGGCCCCTTCAGAAACAACCCACATAGTGCAGGCTGCAGTCTCACCCGAAGTAGTATGGGGGGGTGCAATAACCAAGTTTTCGCATTTAGAGACTAGTGTGATGTCTTCAAGTGCCTTAGATATACCTTCGCGAAGATTGACAAACTTCTAGGAATCACAACTGTAACTATGTTAAATGGCCTTCACACCTTTGCGAAGGTCTATGATCCGTCCTTGCAAACCTTTAACAATTGATTTACCTACTTGCATGCCTCAGAAAGCAATCCTAAATGGGAGTTGGTGCAAATCTACTTAATTCGTCAGAAAACATACGAGAAAACACCAGAAGCTTCACAAAAGTGTTTAAACATTCATTACGTACATTATTAAGGCTGATTCAAGACAATCACATGGAATTCAATTAATATTTCATAAAACAAGTCATTTATCAACAACATATAACCTAAAAATATACGAACAAAAATACTCAATGATTCTTTGGAAAACTATCTTTATTGATCTCAATTCATGGATTACAGACTCAAACTACCTTGTGCACACAACTACAGGGGCCCGCACACTCAGCCGCGGACTCTACCTAGGCTTCCACGCACTTAGATGTAGAGCCTTCCTTTCTCTACCTAAGAGCAGGAAGCAGAGCCTTCTTGCCTTAGCTCCTGCCCAAGACTCTTTAACCAACCTAATCCTCTATCTTAGTCCTTCTTGTTCCTCCATTTCGCTAAGACTCAAATATTTATATAATTTTTCATACAATGTCATGGTCTATGAACCATGGGTGAATCTCAAAACCGACTCAAAGCTTTACTTAAAACAAGGGGCTAAACTCCTTCGACTCTTATTCATCTACATGCTCTATATCCACAAATCGTGGAGACTTTACATATCTTACAAAATTGTATACAAAATTTGGGTTTATTAACCCCAAACTAGCCTAGGGGACCCCATCCCAACAAGCCCCCAACACAAAGATCATGACTCGCCCTCGAGTCACTCAACTGTTTGTTCCACTTTCTGGCAGAGTTCATTGAATGCTTTAGTCAAGGCTTCTAGCTCTGTTGTACTTTGTTCTGCTATTTGCTTCACCTCCTGGACCAGTTTCTCTGTGGTTAACCCCTCTACTTCTAGCTACGTAGTCCTCTACATCTGCGGCATAGCCTTCAACTTCTCAAGAATGGTTTGTGAGAACTGGTTGGCTTCCTCGGTCCAAGGCTCAAGTTGTGCATGAGCACAAACTTCTTTGTCTGCAATTCCTATATCTGCAACAATTTTTCTTTACCTTCCTATAGGCATGTGAAATGCTGAACTGGTGCCAACGTCTACACTATCGTTCTGAGCTCATCGTACTATTGATGTGCTTCCCTAAGTTCTGTTCTCAACTACTACAGCATAGGATCTTCCTGCAAAGTATCCCAGAGGCGCAAAAATTGAATGAAGAGCTTGTGGAAAACCTTGCAATTCAACAGAGTTAGGAACCAAACCTGATGAGTTGGTTAAGATCGAAATGAATTTCTTGAGCGAGCTCAGTTTCTTCTTCATTTGACTAAAAACCATCTACAACTCGTGCTTCGCTAGCTGCTTCCCTGTGTACGTAGCTATTTCTCTTGGTAACAATGGTGGTACCATCCCACCAAATAAGTATAGGTACTTTCCTTCTCTAATATCGCATGTGACCCCTGGCCATGACCTGACATTTGCATGGAACTCTTTAGTTGAAAGCACACATTTCTGGCCCCACATCTGAAAGGTGTGGGGGTGAATGCAGTGTGACCTAATGAATGTATTCCCATGAGTAGCCCCAAACCAAATTGATTCTTAATACTCATATGACAGTTGCTTGGGGATTCTTTCAATGTCCCTTATCACCTCAAGCATATTAACATACCATCCTCAAGCTTCATTGATTTCCTTGCTACTTGGGTCTCCTGACATCCTCCATCGTGTATACCAAAGAGTTAGGGGTTGGTCTTCTGAAATTAGCGCAAAGTCCCTGCCCTCTGGAGGGAATCACTTCCACATCGCCAGAGTCAATACCATATAACCATAAATGAAGTTCGTGCTCCTCTTATAAACATCTTCACAAGCGTCAAACAACTCATTCAGTAAAAACATGCACCAGTTTAGTTGGGTTCCCTCTGCATAATGCTTTGCAATTGATATTGTGTCCAGCGTGCACTCATTCCTTGAAAAATGGCACATAAACTTCCTTGCAATGATGTGGTATGAAAAATTAATATTTTCCTTGTTGATGAAGTCGATTTTCGTTCCATTACCTCCTCTCTTGGTGTTGTACTTGGCATAGTAGTCAACATCTCCTTCCCTCTTTGCTCTTTTTGAGTTCATCTGGAATGCCATCGAAATTGCATCCCCCGTTGCTGATAGACATGTGAGGCTCTGAATATCGACCACATGAATCAGGTACTCCTTGTCTAGCCAGAGCAACCGACCATGCACCCTACTGATCAAAATTTTAGTGCACTGCATTGCCACGAGAGTCATGCCAAACACGAGTAAACTCAAATTTAATAGTGTTGATCGTTGAATTCCCTTGTATGCAATCTTGGCCTTGAATTTTGTTGTCCAATCCTCCTTTGTGATCATCTCTATATATACTTCCCGTTTCAGGGCTAGGAATTGAAAATAATCCGACAAATCATTGTCGACTAGCGTGGCCTTATCGTATTTGCCATAGAGCGGCTCTGTAATTGAAATCCTACCATCCAACCCGACTTCAGGAACAAAAATAATTGGCTTTGTTATACTGGAACATCACTAGTAGACTAAAATTACTGGTGTATTATAACAAATTCTTGGGTGATGACACTGAGAACTTCACTACGATTTGAGCGATTCTATCTCCTTAGCTCCAAACTCTAAGAACTTCAACATATCCATGAAAAATAAGTAGACCAAATCGACATGACATTCCTGAAGAGGCTCACTAACTAAATACTACGACAACTTTCCCTATGCAGACTCTAACATGTTAATCCGCAGTCGGTTGAGATGGACTTGACTTGGCTGACATACTTTTAGAGAAGACAAGGTGGAGTTGATGGGTAATTATGTTGATGTAATGGAAGACATTTCAGAATTAATTTTTCTATAATGGGAAATATTTTATAAAAATCCAGGTTGATAATAGTATTATTGTCTACTTATTATGGAAAAGACTCCTAGCACGTGTGACTTACCCCCTCGACCACAATCAGTTGCAGTGTGGTGACATGGAAGCTACAACTGAACTTGACGTCCTGATTTTTTTTTTTTTTTTTAAATACTTTGATAGCTGGCTAACTAAACTTATTATAAACTGACGAACTGACTCCTACTGAATTTTCCTAACCCAACCTATGATCTCTTTTCAAAGGCCCAATCAATTTTAAATGTCAATCTTTTATGTGTGGAATGGTTTCAGGCGTGTTCCATTCACCCAACCTGGTATGTTAGGTCCCTATAATACTAGTGTATTCCCTTATTATTATCGTTATTGTAGTCCCTTATTGTTATTTTTGTGCCGATGTTGTCCCCATATTGTTATTATTGTGCCCCATAGAAGCCCACTATTGTTACTGTTGTGACCTTACATTATTATTGTTATGTCGACTCTGATTATATTGTGACCCATTAAACTGCTATATATAGAAAGGAGGTCTTATCATCCAAGAATTGTTCATTTTGTAATTTAAAGGAGGTTGCCTCCTCGAAGAGGCTGATTTTGAAATCATTGATCTATATTTCCTTCTATTTTGTGCATTGGTTGCATAACAATTGGTATCAGAGCTTTGGATTCTAGGGTTTCGTTGCTTCAAATAGGTCATCGTCGAATTTTCATTATAACGTGTTTTCTACTATGTTTCAGAAGCTGTAATTAAAACCCATTTGAGAAAAAATCTTGGTGAACGCAGGATATGAATTTCAGATCTTGTCTCACTATAATTTCAGAGATATGATCCACGAAAGTTAGGGTTTTTGCAGGCTCCTGAGTTATATCTCAAACAAGTGATCTCGAGAAAATCATCATAAATTTCTCTCTGAGAATCAAATTAAAATTTTGTAATAAGTTATAGAAATAGGATGGATTGTAGATTTTTGTATATCATTTTTAGGTCCGAAGGTTGAAACAATGATACGTGGAACTTTGTACAAAGTCACTCTATTGAACTAGTCTATAATCCAGTCATCGTGGGAGATTTGGAATAACTCTTTCTCGGAGAATCCAATATTGATTAGACTTGAGGGGTTGGAATGAGGAATCAGAGGGCGACCATAGGACATAATTTTTGACCTTGGAGATCCAAACTTACAGAGATACAAGAGATTCAATATTGAGCTCCTAAAAAGCGAAAAAGTGTGTAGTCTTTTTAAAATTTTGCATAATTTTGTTTGAAAAATTAGTTTGAAGGAATTCAAAGGACATATTGAAGCATAATTATCATTAATTGATGCCCCTTAGAAATAAAATGGAAACACCTAATAAGCAACCTTAAATATCTACCATGACTCATGAAGAAGGGGAAGAAATGCAATATGATATATCAAAATTACGAGACCAAATGCAAAATTTTTCACTCTAACAAAAAATAACAAAAGCTAAGATGGATGGTTTAAAGAAAGGCATGGAAGCTAATATGAATGGTGTGGAAGCTAGTATGGATGGAATGGAAGCTAATATGGATTGGGTAGAAGAAAAATTTAAAGGCAACATGGAACATTTGAAGATAGATTTGACAAAGTTGCTACAAGAAATGCTTACTAATGGCGAAAGGGTAATAAAGGAAACTCATGGTGAGAATAAAATAAATGTTAATCATGATTTCATAGACTCTAATGCTGGATTGAAGACCCACCATGTTCCAAAGATTGATATGAGGAATTCTAATGGCAAGGATCCCTAACATGGAGACTACAGATGGAGCAATATTTCGATCTCCATAATGTGAAAAACAAAGAAAAGGTATGCATTGCAACTTTATATTTTCAACCCAATTAGTTTGTATGGTATCAATGGCTTTTATCTAATAAAAAAATTGTCACTTGGGCAATTTTTTCGGAAGAAATGATAGCACATTATGAGGATACAAAAAACAACACTTTATTTAGCCAATTGATAAATCTCAAACAAAAGGGTTCAATGGTGGAGCACATTGAGGACTTCCACAAATTGAATATAAGGGTAAAATATATTCTAGAGGAGCATAGGATTGACGTGTATATATTGACATTAAAGGATAACATCCAACATGAGGTTCTCCTTTGGGAACTTGATTCATTGGAGAAGGCAATCAAGTTGGGAAGAAAATTTGAAAGCAAAATTATGGCAAAAAGGAAGCCTACTACTCACAACTATAAAGATGGAAGTGTTGTTGCGCCTATCCTTCCACAACCTACAAGGTTGAAACCACAACAATTGGAAGAAAAAAGAGAAAAAGGACTTTGTTACAATTGTGATAACAAATATACTAAAGGTCATAAGTGTGCCGAGAAGAAATTATTTTACATACATTGTGAAGAGGAGGAAGAAAAGGAACAAGAAATGTCAAAATAAGAGGATATACACCAGGAACAAAACCTAGAGAAAAAAGAGATGAACCCGACCATATCTTGTAATGCATTGGCTGGAATTACCACTCCCCAAACTATCAAGATAGAAGGACATATCAAGAAAAAAAAGGTAATAGTGTTGATTTATTTGGGAAATAGCCATAATTTTATTCATTGTAAGATAGCCAAGGAATTAAATTGCTTCCTATATCCATAACCAGAGTGTCAAGTGATGGTTTCAAATTGAGGAACCATAAATTACTCTGGAAAGTGCCATAATATCGAGCTATCCATGGGAGAATATGTATTGAATAGCCCAATGCTTTCCATTCCAATGGGTGGTGCTAATGTTGTACTAGGAGTCCAATGGCTACAATCTTTGGGCACGATAACTTTTAATTTTCAAGAACGTTTCTTGATTTTTTTTTGGAAGGAAAGGGATTTGAATTAAGCGGCATTGTAGAGAAATTGGGAAAGATAATAAGCTCTAACGACATGACAAAGCTTCTAAAGAAATAACAACGAGGCGTAATTGCACAATTCTATTCGCTAGAGGTTCCCACATCGAAATCATTTATTTCTCCAGATCTCCTAAAGGTCTTGGACAATCATTTCACGGTATTTGAGACTCCCAAAGGCCTCCCACCTATTAGTGATCATGATCCTGTTATTCATTTGATTTCAGGAAGTGTTCCTCCAAACATCAAGCCTTACATATATCCCTTTTCCCAAAAGAGTGAAATTGATCATATGGTTGCAGAAATGCTAGAGGCTGGTATAATTCATCCTAGCCAAAGTTCTCTCTCTACTCTAGTAGTGTTGGTCCACAAGAAGGATGGATCGTGGCGCATGTGTTCGGATTATAGGGGGTTCAACAAGCTCACTATTAAAGATAAATTTCCCATTCCTAGGTCCATAAACAGAGTGTCAAGTGATGGTTTCAAATTGAGGAACCATAAATTACTCTCGAAAGTGCCATAATATTGAGCTATCCATGGGAGAATATGTACTGAATAGTCCAATGCTTTCCATTCCAATAGGTGGTGCTAATGTTGTACTAGGAGTCCAATGGCTACAATCTTTGGGCATGATAACTTTTAATTTTCAAGAACGTTTCTTGAATTTTTTTTGGAAGGAAAGGAATTTGAATTAAGGGGCATTGCAGAGAAATCGAGAAATATAATAAGCTCTAACGACATGACAAAGCTTCTAAAGAAAGAACAACGAGGCGTAATTGCACAATTCTATTCGCTAGAGGTTCCCACATCGAAATCATTTATTTCTCTAGATCTCCTAAAGGTCTTGGACAATCATTTCAAGGTATTTGAGACTCCCAAAGGCCTCCCACCTATTAGTGATCATGATCCTGTTATTCATTTGATTTCAGGAAGTGTTCCTCCAAACATCAAGCCTTACATATATCCCTTTTCCCAAAAGAGTGAAATTGATCGTATGGTTGCAAAAATGCTAGAGGCTAGTATAATTCAACCTAGCCAAAGTTCTCTCTCTACTCTAGTAGTGTTGGTCCACAAGAAGGATGGATTGTGGCGCATGTGTTCGGATTATAGGGGGCTCAACAAGCTCACTATTAAAGATAAATTTCCCATTCCTATCATTTATGATTTATTGGATGAATTGCATGGATCAATTTACTTCACCAAGTTGGATCTTCATTCAGGATATCATCAAATCAGAATGAAGATTGAAGACATTCTGAGAACGACATTTAGAACTCATGAGGGTCATTATAAATTTTTGGTCATGACTTTTGGCCTTACTAATGCACCTTCTACATTTCAAGGTTTGATGAATTCCATTTTAAAGCCCTTCCTTAGAAAATTTGTGTTAGTATATTTTGATGATATACTAATCTACAACAAGTCTTGGAAGGATCATTTTCAACATGTTGACAGGGTGCTCAAACTATTAGAGTTGAAACAATTATATGCAAAAACCTCCAAATGTTTCTTTGGAGTACAAGAGGTGGAATATATGGGTCATATTGTATCTCATGAAGGTGTTAAGGTAGACCATATAAATATTAAAGCCATTAAGGAATGGAAAATCCCCACATCCATAAAGCATTTGTGAGGATTTCTTGGGTTTACGAGGTATTATCTCAAGTTTGTTAAAAACTATGGGAGAATAGCAGCACCTCTAACAACATTATTGAAGAAATATGCATTTTCTTAGACTCCAAAAGTAACGAAGGCCTTTGAACATCTTAAAGAGGAAATGTGCCAAGCACCGGTCTTAGCTACGCCAGAATTCACAAAAACCTTTATGGTGGAATGTGATGCCTCAAGAAATGGAATTGGTGCTATTTTAATGTAAGAAGAAAGACCCATTACTTTTGAAAGTCATCCAATCAAAGGAAAGTATTTATACTAAGCTATTTATGAGAAGGAAATGTTGACAATACTACATGCACTTGATAAATGATGACCTTACCTAATGGGAAGACACTTCAAGGTAAAAAAGGATCATGATAGTCTTAAATACTTTTTAGAACAAAGATTATCTTTAGAAGAGCAACAAAAATGGGTCACAAAGATGTTGGGTTATGAATTTGAAATCATCTACAAAAAAGGGAAGCAAAATGTTGTTGCAAATTCACTCTCAAGAAAGGATGAGGATGTGGAAGCATTGCTTTGCGCCATTTATATTATCCAACTAGATTGGATAAACGAAGCAAGGGAGGAATGGAAGAATGAAAAATAAGTGTGGACACTCATTCAAAAGATACAACAAGATCCTAGTACATCTGATACATTTAGCTGGAAAAATTATTCATTATGGTATAAATATTGCTTATACCTCTGTAAGAATTCCCAACTCAAACAAAAGATTCTTATGGAATTGCACACCTCTCCCTTAGGAGGGCACTCAGTATTTTTAAAAACTTACCACAGGGTTAAGAAGGAATTTCTTTAGGATGGCCTTAAATTTTATTTTCAAAAGTTTGTGATGGAATGTTTGGTTTTCCAACAAAATAAAGTTGAAACAATTAAGACCCCGTGTCTATTACAACCTTTATCCATTCCAAGTCAACGTTGGGAGGAGGTTTTAATGGATTTTATCATAGGTTTATCCAAGTCCAAAGGAAATAGTGTCATCAAGATGGTAGTTTATAAACTTACCAAGTATGCACACTTTTGTGCATTATCTCATCCCTTTAAAGCTAGTACAATTGATACTGCATTTATGGAAACAATTCAAAATCTACAAGGAAACCCAAATATTATTGTAAGCGACAGAGATCCCATTTTCACTGGAAATTTTTGGGCAAAATTATTTTCTTGTATGGGTACTTAGTTAGCTCATAGCTCATCTTATCATCCCCAATCTGATGGGAAATTAAGATAGTGAACAAATGTTTGGAAGGATATCTTCGTTGCTTTGTATGTGATAAACAAACACAATGAGTCAAATGGTTTCCTCTGGTTGAATGGAGGTATAAAGCTTCCTTCCATACTATAGCAAAAATGACCCCATTTATGGCACTTTATGGATATCATACACCATCCATCACATCATATTTAAGAGAAAATTCTAAGGTTTAAGCAATGGAAGATCACATCGAGCATCAACAACAAGTTCTCCAACTCTTTAACAATAACCTCACTGTTTTGTAGAATAGAATGAAACAATAGGCAGATCAACATCATAGCGAAAGAAGTTTTGATGTAGGTGACTAGGTATTTCTACGGCTACAACCATATAAATAAATGTCCCTCAAGAAAGCTAAGAAGGATAATAAATTATCACCAAATTATTATGGTCCGTACAAGGTTTTACAAAATATTGGTAATATGGCATAAAAATTGGAGCTTCCTACAACTTCCCTAGTGCACCCAATTTTCCATGTTTCATGCTTAAACAAGGTTATAGGTGACAAGCTCCAAGTTGAAACAATATTTCCAGAGCTTGACGAGGAAGGAA
The DNA here is from genome assembly GCA_031772625.1 of Pinus tabuliformis. NCBI lineage: Eukaryota > Viridiplantae > Streptophyta > Pinopsida > Pinales > Pinaceae > Pinus > Pinus tabuliformis. The sequence continues at coordinate 216,087,482 of CM062807.1, read as the reverse complement.
AAATCATATTTGAACCTAAAGCAATCATAGAAACAAGAACTCGATAGCTACGAAATCGATCAATTTCAAAGTATCTCATCAAGTGGAAGAATTTACCCGCTAAATATTCCACATGGGAGGATGAGAATTTTATACAGAAGCATCCAAAACTACTCAAGCATTGAGGACATCACTTTTCTGAAGGAAATGTGCATGTTAGGTCTCTATAATACTAGTGTATTCTCTTATTATTATTGTCATTGTAGCCCCTTATTGTTATTGTTGTGCCCATACATTATTATTGTTATCTCGGCTTTGATTATATTGTGACCCCTTAGGCTCTTATATATAGAAAGGAGGTCTTGTCATTTTTATCATCCAATAATTTTTCATTTTTTTAATGTAAAGGAGGTTTCCCCCTTGAAGAGGCTGATTTTGAAGCTGTTGATCTATTTCCTTGTATTTTGTGAGCTGGTTGCATAACATGGTAGCAATACTCTATCGAGTTGCATGAGCTTGACAGCTATAGACTCCTTGATCTCCACAACTATGAACGACCCTATCCAATGCATCTGTAGCTTGCCTATAAACTTCTAGAACTTGCTTTCATATAATAAAACATGCCCCCCTACTGTGAAGAATTTCTTCTTGATGTGTCTACCATGCTATGGTTTCTGTCTTTTCTACTCGACCAACTAGTGAAAATTTCCTAGAAACCTTGGTTCATCCAGTTCCAATAGCTCCTCCTATCGCTTCTAGAGTGATGATTCTTCTATCATTTTTGTGTCCTGGGAAATAAATATTCTTGGGATTACGAACTTTGTCGGCACAATGAGTTCTATTCTAGACACCAATTGTAATGGCATCTATTTGTGTAGTCCTTCACTATTGTGCGATATGCCCATAGCATGGCTGGAACCCTTTCATCCCAATCATACCTATTTGTTGAACACACCTTAGTTAATCCTTTTTCAATTATTTTGTTGGATGCTTCTATAGTTCCATTAGCTTGTGGGTGATATGGGATGCTCTTGTGATGCTATTGATGTGCGTCAGTATTGCAGCAAGAATGTTGCAACTCCTGGGGCTACCAAATTTACTTCATCAACATGAGGTTTGTACAAACTTGGAGGTAACAGTGCTGTATACAAAAATAGATGTAATGGTATAATCTTGTCACTGTTCAACTGGGGAGATAGATCACTAGGGTTTCTAAAACAATTTTCTATTGACTAGAAGAAGTTTGACTAGCAACTGGAGGAGGGAAAATTATCCTTAATGGAAGAAAAGGAATGCTATCCATTTTAAGTAATGAAAGACTGAATTGGAAGATGCTTGTAAGGTGACAAGAATTCCTTTAGCTACTCATTGACACATTTTTTCTTACAAAAGAGACCTAGCTTAACCCTATTTATCACATGTGATGATCTAAACTAACTGAGCATGGAATCTAATCTAGGGAGTATTATAACTGCTGTATACATGTGCTAACTAAGAAATGAATAAAACTATTTTTATTTATGTTTTCATTTTATGAATGAAAATTCCAATCTTCACTTGTTCTTTGGCAGCAGAGACAGGTATGGAGGAACATGGTTAGAATGGTCTTAAGTGTATGGACATCAAGTGGAGGCCTAATCCCAGCTTAAGTGATGATTTTGCTAAATTCGGGTGTTGTAGTGTTTTATTCTCAAAGATGTGCGAAAAGAACCCACTTAAGATTGTGGATGACAAACAATATCAACAATATAAATGGCTACTAAACATTGTAGATTTGCAGCAACTGGTAGAAACAAAACCTACCAAAATTTTGATCTATGCCACAATCATAGTTAAATGGAAAAATAAATAGCAATAACTCCAATCATTCAATGAAACCAGATATACAAAGAATAGTTTTATTATAACACCTGTGAAGGGAACACATAAATGTTACCAGTCCCCCTCTATGGGATGGGTTCTTGGCTATCCTCAAACATCTTTAGCTTGTGTAGAATCTCTCTCCTCTATAATGTGTAAACCCAAAAAAAAATAGGGTGTGCGACAATGAAAATAATCAGAGTTACAATAGTGAGTGCAACCATGAAAATAATCAAAAGTGAATAATGAATGGAAAAAAAAAAACCTTCTATTTATAACAAAATATTGAGTTATCCTTGAATAATGAGCAATAATAAAATGTTATTAACCCCATTCTTGGAATAACCACTTGGAATATTTTATTATACTTGGTTAGGAGGGAAAAAATATTTAAACTTTTATTTAGAAATAATAAATAAAACGATTTATTTATCATCTAAAGAAATTGGTAAAGGAATAATAAACAAATAATGATTTATTTAATTATTCTTCATGGGTTTAACTATAAATTACTTAATAAAGGTGGTTTATTAAGTAGTTTCTCACAGTGAAAGCAATTTTACTATGGTAAAATTGGCTTTACATGGTGTACTTCGATCCATCTAGTAAATTAGGCTAGATGATCAATTTTTTGGTGATAATAGATTGGCCCCCAACGTACGAGTGTTAGGAGAAAAACGTATGACTGAAGTATGTTGTAAAGACACAATCACTGGACAACACAATGGACTCAGAGGGAGAGAGAGAGACCAATAAAGTTGAAGCGAGAGAGGATAGGGACAGAGCGGGTGAGACAAATGCAAGTATCCTTTTATGTTGTGGTACCAGATGTCAATGAGGCAGGGGAGGCATACCCATACCTGCTGAGATAACCTAATACAAAAATAATGGTGTTCCCAGAAACATAGGACTGAGAAATGAAGTACATTCTGAATGGTACATGACATGCTGGCATAACAGAGCTAGAAAATAATAAAATGTGTCCCATATACATAATGCACCTGGAAAAACATGAGGCAGGATTGAGTACAATAATATCTGAGTACATGAGATATAATTACCCTTCCCTCCAAAAATGCATGGGAGGGAGGGTAGAACAACTAGAGAAGCCCCGCTGAATAGAGAAGGGCTCTGTAAAACTGAATGGATCATCTGAAGGAGACGTCCATACTATGAACATTGCGATCGGTAGGAACCGAACCCATAAAATCTACAGAACTGCATTTGAGGCTATAGAATAATAGGGATGCATCTGGGCATGTGGGGGGCTACCTGAAGGGCCACCCCCTCATGAGGTCTGAAACATCTCACACACACCTGAGAATCACTGGTACAATCTGCTGCATCACTAGACCATCAAGTGTATGAATCATGAACATGAAACAACCAAGCCAAAGGGAAATAATGAGTCCCTTTGCGCGATTTGAGGTGACGAAAAAGAAAGGATGCTGGAACCAAGATACACTGCCCTCTAGGCTCTTCTTCTGGAATAAATGAGCTAATGTCGACAGAATAGGGCCTGCGATAGATGAGGCAATGAGGATCCTCAACTAAGGCATGAGGGAAAATAGAAGTGTGACTGATGGACTAACACCAGGGAAAATGGATAAGATGGGATTGAGGGAAAAATAGGCGACTTCCCTTGTCAGAGCATAAAGTGCATGGTTGACTTGGCAGTGACTGACTCAACTTTGGAGGGGATGGGGATAGTAAGACTGGAGGCCAAAATGGGCAACACAGGATGAATGATATGGAAATATGGATGGAATACTGTGACATGATAGAATGGGACATGAAACAGATTCCATGGATGCAATGGTGACTCATCACGGATGCTCTGAACAAGGGTGACTTGATGACGCTACCAGACATAATAGGCCTGGTGGGGACCATGAAAACATGGGAAAATGATGGTTACTCATGAAGAAAATTGGAACATGGTATGACAAGTATTAAGAGGAGGTGTTCCTCAAAGTACAAGTTTTGCTTTATGAAGAAATTTGATTTTGAGAGGCGACAAAGTGATCCTTCTTGGAAAAATGGCTTCCTGGTGAAGTGTCAAATCATCAAACAATGAGGAAGACCCATTATAGAGCTCGATGAGATATTTCCAATGACGCTAATGGTTTGTAAAACTAAGCTACGGTCTGGTCGCAATGTGTGACAGAAAAGATGTGGGTTTTCTTATAAAAAGGCATTTCCCCTCCAATTTGAATTCATTTTCTAAGTGAGTTGTGGTGAATTTGAAGGGGAGGAAGAGGCCCTAAATCTTGTGGAGATCGTAACAACAAATAGACCATCAGAATCAAGATCTACGAATTTCAGACAAGTGGCCTTACTTGTCTAAAGATGGCCTTAATTCTTCCTGGAACGATGGTTCTTGGTGAAGAATTAAGGGAAGAGGAAAACAAGAATGAACTACTAGAGGAGGTCTAGAATCATCCTCACCCATGAAGTCAAACATGGGGACTATGTGGACATAGAATATAATATTTGAAGATATGGTATCAAGCATCTATGATATGCGATGTGCATATGGCTCACTAGAGAGGCCGGTAGGACAAACTATCCAAGGAATGGGAGGATAATCTACCATTCAAGATCTAGTGGGATCTAGGCCAAGACTTAATTGAGAAGATGGCCAGGGGAAAAAGCATCATGCCCCCAAGCATTGGATAACACCCGCAAGCATATGTGATGGAGGGGACTGATCTGGTATGCAAAGGTGGGAATGATGTCCCTTAGCAGGAGGAGTTTGTGGAGCACCATTGTGTTCTGAGTGCTCGAAAAAGGGATTCAAGTATCTCGACCCAACTTGGCATGAGATCCTCAAAATGATGATAAGGAGATGTAGGGGCCTATGTGCCCCCCTAGTATGCTATGGGCGTATTGGATGTATTTAGAGTGGTGGACTCCAAATATGGGAGGAAGTATGCACAATGGTGCATATTGTTCCAAGTATGATCAGGGGTAGTCATGGCTTCCATGATGTCCTCATCAGAATGGAAGATTGGGGGATGAAAGGAATATTGACTACATGATGTGGCGGTGGTACCTAGTGCATCAGCATGAGAAAGAAGGTTCTCATACGAATCATCTGAAATGGTAGACGACGACCTAGTAGATGGAAGATCTACTGATGTTGAGACTTGAGATTCTATCAAAAGAGGTTCGATAGAAGTGCACACAGAAACCTCATAAAGGTTTGCCTGCGAGGAACTCAAAAATGATGATAGGTAAAGGATATGGCCTGTGGTGTGTGTCATCTTGACATCAGGGGGAGGGATCACGATGGTGGGACCAGAGTCCCCCTATTCTGGTTGACTAATGGTACCATAATCCATGGGTAGAGGAGTAGGTTTTCCACTACGAGTGGTCTCGTATTCGTGAAGTGCCTCTAGGAAATCATGAAATTCATCGAGACAAGGGAACAATGGGAATATTGACCATGATGATCACACAGGGTACAACGGTGATTTGTGCACAATGTTATGAGTCTCTTGGGTGGACCCACCAAGTTAACATGGAATTTAGGTATATTTGACTCACGGAACGTTTCATGAACCAAAGGTTTGAGATGAGGATGTTCGGGACAATTATTGGTGGCGTGCCCAACCACTTTACACAAAGCACACAAAGATGATGACTTTGGGGCCTTGGGGCTAGAGGAGCCTGGGGAGCCTTGTCCTTCAGTTGTTTACTCTTAGCTTTTCCCCCCCATCCAAATGCTTTCACAGTAGGAGTGGGTTCTTGTTTAGTTTGTGATGGAACTGAAGCAGCGACAGGGGCTATAGGGACTGGTTGAACTAGGGTCAAAGCATGATAAGGTCTTAGCTGACTAGGAGAAATTCTTGTAGGGGGATCGATGTACATATTGGAATCCACAAAGTCATGTTAGGAAGGGCCAGCTAATCCATGACAGGGACATAAAATACTCCCGAAAGGGGGAATAAGAAAGGTATTTGGCCTACAGGGTAATGTCCTGGCAGAATAGCTCCTAGGTGGTTGAGACCTGGAGGAATAGTTCCTGGTGGAAACATAGGAGAGGCACCCACAAACGAAGGAGGTCTTGGGGGGGTGGATCCAAAGGACTCAGTTAGGATGGAAACAACAGGGGGCTGAGGAGCTGGCTGTTGATCAAATGTACTAGAATGCTTGAGAGAAGCTCGTGACGCTTGTAACATGCAAACACTCATAGAGTTAAGCCCTGAGATGAGAGAAGGAGAACAAGGGAAAGCACCCAACAATGAGGAATCTTTGTAGACTCTAGGTGAAACATTAGTGAGAGGGGTTGAAGACTGCTTATTTGACATTGACGAGATAATGGACTTAGGGGAGGTCACAGATGTAGTCTTGTAGTAAGTCAACTGATCGATGGTAATGATCTTCCCTTCATGGGGGAAGCACAACTTGTGGAACACCACAGATGCAATGACTGATATGGCATATGTGTAACTAAGAACTAAGAGAATGTAGTAATCCAAAGGGGCATCAATAACCTCAATGCCAACATGGACGGTCTTTCCCACAAGGGTCATGAGACAGTTGCGGTACATGCGAAGGGGCTGGGAGGAGTGTATGTCCCAAGCACGCAAAGTGATGGTGGAGGGGGAAAAATCAGGTGACTTAAGTTGTTTCCAAACGATAGTAGACATCACATAGGTGGATGCACCTTCATCAATAATGCATCGGGAGATGATGGCATTACAGACTCTAATTAGTACCTCGAAAGCAACAGATGAAGGAAATGGGGGATGTTCTGATGTTCAAACGATAGTCAGAAGGATCTACTGCACCCAAGGCAGTTAGTAGAGATTTCTTTTGAGATGGGCACAACTGGAGGACTTCCAGTGTTGACATGGCTGCAGGTGATTGTGCTAAGTCGTCTACTATACTGTATGTATGGTCATCACGGTTAGAAGCTGCATTACGATGTAATGACCCCTTTGGGATCTTGGGAATGATATCAAATTTAGGTTGAGGGATCTGTAATAGACCATTTGGTGTCGTAAGAGGCTCAATAGATGCTTTGGTTTTGGACTCAGTGGTAGACGAAGTTGATGGCTTGTCATATTGACGCGATCGATTTTGCAAGTTGATATCAAAGGGATTAACCTCATCAGAGTTCATCATAAGGATCTTGTAGTCACCACGACCAGAAGGTTGGGGGGGATGGGCTATTTGACCTAGCTGAGGTTGAGCAGCAACAAATCCTTACCGAGGGAAAGGATTTGTGAGCATTTCCAGTTGAGATGGCGTAGGATTCTGAGGCGATTGTTGACCTCAAGAAGCTTCTTGAGATTCCCACATTCTGTGCATCTGGGGTAAGAGAGGACACTCATGTGTATCATGGCCATGTATGCCACAACATGCACAAGGATTTTTCATTTGAATATCCTTGTTCTACTTGGGCTTACTGCCCTATTGCTGGTTTGTTGGTGTTAGGCTGGTTCCCCTGGGGTTCACTAGGTTGATTACCTTGATTACCCTGGTTACCCTTATTACCTTTCCTTTTATTCCTTTTCTTCAAATTTATGGGATTGTTCGCACTCTGTTGTGAAAACACTTGACCTTGAGGGGGCGGTGGCTACTGGGGATGAGGATGCATGGGAGGCTACAATGCTAATGCTTGAGGGGATGGAGCACTCAAGTGTGCATAAGGAGGAGGAAAAATTTGGTAGAAATGTTGGGGCCCTAAAAACATGTTGCTAGCAGGAGGGGCATGAGTGTTAGAGGAACTGGTGTCCCCTTGTAGATAGCCATAAATTTGTTGAGTATATGGTGAAGGGTGTGAAAGGGTTCCAATGATATCATTGGCAGAATGAGATGCCCCTGATTCATTGGCACCTCCAAGATGAGGGAGGTCTAGAATGATGGTTTAAACATTACCAAATTGTGCATAAATAAGGTCATATATTAAAGCAGTTTGGAGAGATTCTTCCTCCATCTGAGGAAAATGGGACGCGACATTATTTCCAATGGGTTATAAAATGCTCCTAAGAGACCAATATAGACATGGTCTTCGAAGGGCGGGGCTATTATAGACATTTTTGGGCATTGCAACCCCAATCATAAATGTCCATAAACCAAGGGATCCTAAGTCCCTAAAAGTGTTGTTCCAACCCCCAAAAGAACAAGGTCAACTGATTACAACATCTCCCAGAAGTTCTCCATGAAAAACTACTCAGAACTGGTCAAAACTGGACCATCTCACCTGCTTCATGGTCAAAGTGCGCTGCATCCCACCTAAGCACACGGGAGGTGCGATGCATACTGAAAATCCCTTCTATGGGGTGCGATGGGCGAGAGTGGACAAATGACAGGGTCAATCTGTGAGGTGGAGTATCATGGAATCTTCCAGAAACTTCTCCTGTGACACTTGCCTCTCTGAATTCGCCCAGGGATGAGTAAGAGATCATCAATCTCCAAGTGGAAACAAGAACTATTAGAGAGAGGAAACTAATCAAATCTCAGAAGCTGAATCACCCCCCTTGCAAACATCTATATATGGATCCCTCATCCCAGAGATCCGGAGGCTGGAATTTTGTATCTTGTAAGGAAGTGCTGCTGGTTTCTTGGTGTAACATCATAGTGTTGGGTGATCTAAGCTTTTCATGAGGTGAAGAAGGGTTTTCTTGCTGAGAGGATGACGCTGGGTCAGAACAATTGGTTGTAATCCTCTTTGCTATTCTTGATTATTAATAAAGCTATTCAAGTTTTCCTCCACATTCTTGTATTATTGATGATATATGCATTTGTGTGGTCAATATATATCTGGTCCTATATTGTTTATGATGGTAGATCTATGTTCTTGGATAGTGTTATGCTGCTTTGATTCTACAGGTGCTCTTTGAAGCTGGGTAGACGAGTAAGCGAGGGGCAAAGATCTATCAAGCAAGGAGCGAAGCACAAGACAGAGGTTGCTCTCCTTCTTTCCCCTCTTATCTACTTCTCATAAAGGAAAATGAAAGTGGTTTTAGTTTGTTTGTTTCTAAGGTAGCTACCAGCCTTAGTGGGACTAGCAGCTCTGCATAGACATTAGATTTCCTGATAACAAAATGGCGACTCCACTGGGGAGAAAATAGATTGTTTGTTTGTCTATATTTGTTTGCTTTATAAACTTACAGACGGAGCCTGAAGTCAAGCCAACTAGCCTTCGAACTGCATTTGCTATGCAAGTGCAAAGTAGATCAATGCTGCTTTAGTCTATCTCCGGGTTTTGTTTATGAATTGAATAATCGATTTACAAGCTCTCTAATTGCCCTTGTGGTGGCTCTAGTAACCTCCTTAGATCTACCCCTGTGATTTATTTACTGATTACCACTTGCTCGGCCTAAATCCCTGAACTGAGCTGCAAACTGTGACCCGGAACCCAGTTGAAGTCTCGTCCCTGGACCATCGCACTATCTCTTCTTTGGAATCTGGATGCATCGCACTTCCCGTGTGTAGTAGGTGCACTGCATCTCACTTTCCCTATGTTACAGGTGCGCTGATCAGACAAGACCTCTTCTGCTCTTAGATTTTGGTTTCTGTGTTCACTCTTTTCAGCTCTATTTAGGAGTTTTGTTGTCTGTAGTCAGTATACCTCTGTTGGAAACCCTTTCCTTACCATTATTTCGCCTCCATTGTGCAAAGAACTGTAAATGTTTTTATGTATTGTGAGCCATTTTCAGTTCTCTTTTACAAAGAAGTAGCGTAATTGAACTGTCGTTTCTTGGTTTGGAAGTGTCGTAAGTGTCATTTTCAGTCATAGAAGAGAATCCGATTGTTCTTGATAGTCAATTACACTGTTACTATTGTATTTGATTTGAATTAATAGTTTTTCAAGTGTCGAAAGCAAGTTTTCAACTCCAAATCGCAAAGTGTCGTCATTGTCTTCATTTTGTCTTGAAAAGAAGCTTGTTAGTAATGTCGCTTTGAAAAATAATTCAAATTTGCGCTTAGCTTTCTTTTTATCATTCACACATTAAAGAGGCTGAAAACAAATACATGCATGTGCATTTGCATTTAGACTGTTTGTTGGTTTGATTTATGACAGTGCATATAGTGTGTTCTCTCTGCTCTATGTTGAAAGAATATTGTCTCTCTTTCCTTAGTAGCTAGGATTTTCATTGCAAAAAGAAGATTAAACAATTGTTTATCATCTTAGATTGCATTTTAGGAAATTGTATATCTACATCACATGGTGAACCTGAAAGGAAAATTTCTTAAGCAAGATCAACTGTAAAACAAATTTAATGAATCTAAAAACGCTTTGGAACCTAATGCACAACATTTAGAAGTCTAGGCTAGAGATGTATTCCGGCGTCGTAAAGCCTGGTAACTGTTGTTTTCATCGTTGGTTGGGTGATTCCTCCACTTTGAAACGATAAGTGTCAGTACGGACTTGTGCTCCCATGTACCATTGAGTATATATTGGGAGACCACAATAGGCTTTATCCTTTATCCATAGGAAGCAGTGTCTGCCGCCCTATCGATCACAATGCACTGAACACAGCATTCGGGAAGATCGACTGTCGTACCGTAAAAGGTATTTTGTAGTTTTGTGATTGGTTTGGTAATCCCTCTGTCTAGATTTCTAGAGTAGTCTCTTTCGTTCCTTTTCAGACTCCTTAAAGGAAAAGGTCCATCTGAGCACTTGTCACTTCAAGCTCATTAAAAATTAAAGGCGACTAGAGTCATCTTTTGTTTTTTCTCGACTCTTAAAAATTGCAAAAACAAGTTGTGTCGAAGCGTCTAAAATTCATTTAATTCGGAAACATATATCCCCTTTATTTTTAGTTGATCGAGTAATACGCAATCGTGGAATAAAGTCAATTGAAACCCCGTCGTTCGCAGAGGCTCACGAGTTAACCGTCTTTGTCTCCAGAATCAAAACTGTTACGGACGAAGCGAACTCATTTAACCGGTTCCAAATCCCCTAGTAAAGTTAGAACAAGTGTTCCAACACCATCAGAGACTCCGGTTACTCCAACCATTTTTGGTATCCCTGCCTTTACAGAAGAAGTTTCACAGCCACCAAAGGATAGTAGAACTGATCCTAGTGTGAAGGTAAACACTATTATTACTAAACCAGCTCCATCTACAACTAATTCGGAAGGTATTATTCCCTAAACATCTGTCGCTGCAGATTCTATACCTTCTTCGGCACCAAAAATATTTTACGGACTTGATGGTCTACCTCTTCCACCTGGTCTGATTGCTATAGAAGAGATTGTGGAGGATCCTCCATCTAGTACTCCATCGCAATTTGGAGTCGGGATCACCCTATATCCTTCTTCATCAGAAATTAGTCTACCATTATTGGAAGCTCCTGTAGAATCGCTAGGAAATCTTTTGGATAGACTAGAAATGTCTGAACAACCATCGACATCTGGAACTGTGTCATCCGACACAGCAATGGCAGAACTTCCTGCTGTCACTCCAACAATGTTCGCCGGCATACCATCTATCCCAACTAGCTCTCAATCACTAGATGGAGCCCACTCAGGGGCTATTTCGATAGTATGGTCCGTTCCTGTTTTTTCATTCGAAATAATATCCGGGAACTCTTACGTTGAGTCTCAGCAAATTGATCCTTCACGGTGTCAATTTGGGTAGTCCGGTCCTCAAGGGCAAACCATTCCTTTAAGTACTGGATTACCGCCGTATGGGGGGAAATATACCCTTTCATTGTCTCCTCCGGGAGGACAACCATACGAGAGTTCACAGCAAAATTCAGGCTATGCTGGAATTACATCTAGCGGTTGGGTGCCAATACTGCCTCAACAACCAAGAGTTGTATACTCAATGTAACAATGTTTACCTATGTCAAATATACCAACTACGCCAGCTATTGTGACGGTGTCGCAAGTACAAGCGTTGCCTGTTGTATGCCAACCTCAGGTTTCTCAGGTTGTAATGCAACAACCTCTTGTCCCTGCGACTCAACCACAATCGCCTACTAGTGGAATGACACAGGCTCAAATGGGTACAATTACCCCTCATCTTGGTCAAACAGCCAGTATTGGACAACAACACATGGCTTCACAACCATGGCTGGTGCAATATCAACAACCGCAATTCCAACAAGTTTACCAAGGATCTGAGCAACAAATCTTTGCAAATAATGGGCAGCTGTATATTCAAAACGGTCAAAATCAACCATTCTACAATGGTTATTCCCATCAACCTTACCAAAGTAACTAGCATCAAATGCATTATGCTGGTATGTAAAGACAAACTACTCAGGAAATTCCATCTTATCCTGGGTATGCTTCGCCAAACCTGAATCAACAGTTACCCTTCGTGGCAACTTTAGAGTTACCGGATTTAAATCAGCTAACGAACGATCCAATTGCTTACGCCACTTGGTGGCCAACGATTCCACATAAACTTCCGTCAGATATTCCTAAATTTAATGGAAAATTCGGGTGAAGACTCATCGAATCATGTGATGACCTTTCATCTGTGGTGTTCATCAAACACCCTAAACGATGATTCGATTAGGCTTTGCCTTTTTAAGAGAATGTTAACTGGTCTGGCAGCGAAATGGTATATCGAATTACCTAGAGCTTTGTTTGATAACTTCAGTGCCCTAGCCACAACCTTTTTAACCCATTTTTAGTTACCCATAAGGTACGAAACGGGAACAAAACTTCTTACCAATTTCAAGAAAATGACGGCCACTCACATATTCGTTCATATTCATGAGTGGCGACATCGTCGTAGAATGGTAAAAACGTATGTTCCTGATTAGCTTGTAGCTAAATGGTTTATTAAGTCATTATTACCTTCCATTAGAGAAGATGTGGCAAAGGGAGGAGTGGTCACTGAAGAGAAATTTATTGCTCGTGCGCAATATTTAGACTTGATTTATAGTCAGTCTGGCATGCTCTACGATAAAATCCCTAACGCTCCCAGGCCGGAATTTTTCGTTCCTCCTCCTCCTAAATCAAACAATGACTCTCATGCCAACGATGGCGTGATTGGTATGACAGACATGAAATCAAAAAAGGCTACATCTAAAAAGGCCCATAAGATTTCTAGTCAAAATGCAAAAGAAGAACTTCTCGCCTCGGAAGTAAATGTTGTCTCAACTGACAAAGGCAAAGAAACCAAGCAACCAGAAGGCAAGAAGAAAAACAAAGGGAAGAAGAAGAAACAGGAGGAATCATCACCTGAAAAATCTTCTACAAACCCTTCTGGAGATAAGAAACCAAATCGTCCATGTCTAATATGTGATGAGGATCATTGGACAAGAGATTGTCCATATAAAGCTGAGCTTAGAAAATTCTTCAAGAATTCAAAAACCTCGGTGGTATTAACTGATCCGTTTCCAAATCCAGGAACAAATCTGGTTGCCAGTGATAATGCTTCCCCGTCCCAAGTGCTGATGTTGTCGGTTTCGAAATAAAAAAATGATGCTTTGATAACGACAAGGAATAAAGATTACGGGAATCCACAGCTGTCGAACAACAAGGATAAAGATCAACCTAGTAGTTCGACAACAACTTCGACAGAAGTTGCGCTGCCCATCATTCCAGAGCTAACAATAAAACTGCCAAAGGGAGTAGTACACAAGTCGACATTTAATCCTCGTGCTAGAGTAGCACAACATTATAATATAGTGGATGATCTGACCCAATCGCCATCCGCTATGTTGACACTTGAGGTACTGCAAAATTGCCCCTCCCAAAAGCAGGCTTTATTATCAGCAATAGGTGGGATTGACCTAAAGGATTCTAATATTGTGTCCTTTAATCACAAAAGATATGATCATCAATTCCCAGATCAACTAGCTTCCCTCATTCAAGTGAAAGCCCTCAACAAAACTGTTCATCGAACAATTATTGATAAGGGGGCATCTACATGTATTATGTCGATGAGTTGCTGGAAAAATTTAGGATCTCCAACCTTGTCACGATCTTCGACGACATTAAAAGCATTTGATGAACGAACATATACCCCATATGGGATTCTAAGTAACTTGCAAGTTGAAATGGGGGGGAAAACAATAGAAATAGATGTTGAAGTAATCGACGGAAGCCTCGATTACAACATCCTACTGAGAAGGCCCTGGATATATGCTATGGCTGCGGTTATGTCGACCTACTTTAGGAATATTGCATTTCCTTTTCAAGGAGGATTTACAATCATCGACCAACAAACATTTCTCCCCAATAGTTCCCAAGTTACAGGAAGCATTCCGATGATCCATGAAAGCCCCCATTCACTTCAAAATATCGGAGTAGGCCTACTAAAAGACCCTATATTAATGGGAACTTTTGCTCTCCCGCCTCCAATAAATCTGGCGGAAGTGGTGACGGTAGGAACCTGCAATATGATATCTTCCATTCAAAATATCTCAGAAAACGATATTAACATGGATCATCTGCAGGTATTGCCTCCAAGCCCAATAGAAATATTGTAGCAATCAATGTTTTTGGCATGGGAGGCAGCCCCGAATCAACGCTCATCAAGCATTTGGATAGATAGGTCTAAGGAATATGGCACCCCTTCAGATCCTTGGTCGCAAGTGCATTACACCGACGAAGGAATTTTTCAGTCAATGACAATTGACGGGGCGCCATGGGAAAATTACCACCATCGTTCCCATCTTCCGGATTGTCATGAAGATACTCCTGATGACCTTCATTATCCTAAAATTTTTGATTTCCTATCAAATACTGTAAACACGGTGGATTCCGAGCGAAACTTGTCCAATATCGAAGAGACTATCACCATAAATATCTCGACCAAAACAGATGTTGTAGAGAATATTTATGTTGGAAAATGTTGTTCTCCTTCAGAACTGGAAATATATAACGCTCTTTTTCACGAATTCAGAGATGTCTTTGCTTGGTCATATGATGAAATTCCAGGCATTGACTCGAATATCATTGAACACGAAATCAAGATGTATCCAGATGTCAAACTGGTATGACATCGACTACGGCAAGTGCACCCCAAGAAAGCTGCTGCCATCAAGGTAGAAGTTGAAAAACTTCTCCATGCTGGTTTTATTTATCAGGTTCCTCTAACCGATTGGGTATCAAACATTGTTCCTGTGATGAAAAAACAAGGAACGATTAGAGTGTGCGTCGATTATAGGGATGTAAATCAAGCTTGTCCAAAAGACAACTACCCTACACCCTTTATTGACCAGATAATTGATGAATGCACCAGATGTGAAATCTTTTCATTTATGGATGGATTCTTTGGGTATAATCAAATAAATATCCACCCACAGGACCAGTCAAAGACTGCATTTATTTGTCCGTGGGGCACATTTGCATATCCCAAATTACCCTTTGGTTTAAAGAACGCAGGGGCAACATTTCATAGGGCAATGAACTATGCCTTCCATGACATCAAAAACATTGTTCAACCATATCTCGATGACCTTCCGGCTCATTTGAGAAAGCGGACCTATCATCCGCAGCATTTGAGAGCGATATTTCTACGTTGCCGACACTACAAGATACAACTCAATCCAAACAAATGTGTCTTCTGTGTCATTTTTGGTCGTTTACTTGGTTTTGTAGTCTCGAAGGACGAGATCCGTCTCGACCCCTGTAAGGTTTAGGTAATCATAAATTTGCCTCCACCTTCAAATTTGCTTCATATTCAGAAACTCCAAGGGAAAGAAAACTTTATGAGGAGGTTCATTCCAAATTACGCCGAACTAGCTAAAGGTTATACACGTCTATTGAAAAAAGAAGTACCCTTCGGCTGGGATCAGGTCGCGCAAGCTTCCTTTGATGCTTTAAAGGAATCGCTAATGAAAATCATTAATGTACGCTCCTGATTATCAAAAAGACTTTAACCTGTATCTGGCTGCAGCGGATACAACCATCGCAATGGTTTTAGTTCAAGAAGACAATGGAATTGAGTAGAAACTTAAATGATACAGAAAGAAAGTATTCCTATGTTGAAAAGCTAGCTCTTGCAGCCGTTCAAGTGATACAGAGATTTCAAAACTATGTCCTCTTTCGAAAAACTACCATTTTGTCAGATTGCAACCCCATGACTTATATATTGTTGCGACAGTTGCTGGGGGGAAAATATTCAAAATGGATAGCAATTCTTCAAGAGTTTGATCTGGAATTCGTAAAATCAAAATCAAAGAAATCCATGGTTTTCACAGAATTACTATGTGATCTCCCATCATCGTCCAACGATGAAACATCCGAAGAAACCATCGTGGATGAATCTTTGTTTCTGATATCTTCAAGAAATCCGTGTTATGGAGATATAATCATTTATCTCCAAACCCAAAAATATAGGTCTAATACCTCTCGCTCGGAACAAAAACGTATTCGATACCAATCAAAAGACTACATGATCGTCGGTGATACACTTTACCGTCGTGGTGTCGATACAGTTCTAAGCAGGTGCCTCACCCATGAGGAGGCCGAAAAAGTCCTGAATGATTTCCATTTAGGCGCGTGTGGGGGGCATCAATCTGTTTATGCTACGGCAAAATTTTTTTTATGAGCAGGATACTTCTGGCCAACAATGTTCAAAGATTGCATAACCGCAGCCAGAAGTTGCCATGCATGTCAAATTTTCGATAGCAAAACCAGAAAACCACCCGCACCCCTGCATCCGATAGTTGTTGTTGGGCCATTCGCCAAATGGGGCATTGATTTCATGACATGTAACCCCACCTCGACTTGGGGGCATGGGTATATCATAGTCGCAGTAGACTATTTTACCAAATGGGCCGAGGCGATGCCTACATTAGATAACACCGGTGAAACAACTTCCCTTTTTCTTTTTCAATCATGTAGTCGCCAGATTCGGCGTTCCACAGGCTATAGTCATACATCATGGATCGCATTTCCGCAATCACATGATGGCCAAATTGGCTGCCAAATTGGGGTTGTCCCACGACAGCTCTACTCCATATTACCCACAGGCCAATGGACAAGTTGAAGCAATCAACAAAGTCCTGAAGCGGATGCTGCAAAGGATGATTGGAGTCCACGAAAGGAGTTGGCACCTGATCCTGTACTCAGCCTTGTGGGCATATCGAACATCGGTAAGGAATGCAACCGGGTTCACACCTTTTCAACTGGGGTATGGCCTAAAAGCAAACTTACCAGTTCAGTGTGAAATCTCGTCCCTCAAACTCGCAGTTAACCTTCTCCCCGGAACTTCAGAAGAGGAGGCTCATTTCTTGGAACTAATCCAATTGGATGGAATCTGTCGTGATGCCGCTTTGGATAACGAAGCCCATAAGAAAAATGTCAAGGCACAGTTCGACAAAAATGTCAAACCCCGTGTCTTCTCAGAAGGTGACTTGGTCTTACTTTACGACCAGGAATCCGATAAATTAGGAGCAGGTAAGTTCAAGTCTTTGTGGATGGGCCCCTATATTGTTAAGCGTGTATTAGCAAAATGAGCCTACGAGTTAATGGATTATGACGGGATTCCACTAGCGCAACCCCGTAACGGGTTGTACCTTAAGCGTTACTACGCATGATCCAGTGTAGTAACCCATATGCTTTTGTTACATTTTTGTTTTCGCTAAGGGTAATTGTTTTGGTCAAGTAATCCAATTTTTACATGTGTCACAAATGTTGAACCTATTGGAATCTTTTGTTGGATATGCCGACAGAGCGAGTCGTAGTTCGCAGAACCTATCTTCTGCGGCCTGGGCCATTTTTGATCCAAGCAGCGAGTTAGTAAGTTTCAGAGGGGTATGTATTGGTCGGTCAACAAATAACATCACTGAATATAGTGCGTTGATAGTACTTCTCTCTGATGCCATCACACATGACATAAGCCGACTTGTCGTCAGGCTAGACCCACAGCTCGTCATCCTACAACTCACTGGTATCTACTCCGTCTGAAATCCAGCTATCTATCGCATGTTCCTAAGGGTCAAGATTTTGAAAAGGAAATTTGATTTTATTCAATATCAGCATATTTCCAGAAACTTAAACACATTAAAAGACTCATTGGCAAATTATGTGTTAGATAGACATTTGCAACATTTATAAAAAGAAGCATTTCATCAATATTTGCATCAGGATCATGTAACTTAACCAAAATAAAACTCCGAAAATAAGAAATATATATATAACTGTTTATGGTTTACATATAATGTTCTATAACCAAGACAAAATTGGTCAGATGACCCAAAACTCAAAACGCTAGGGGGCACCCTAGTCTAATGATGCTGGTGATAACAAGTCACCGCCTATGCAATCATGCGTAAAAGCCTAGTCCATCGACTCGGCAAGCCGATTGTATGTCGCTGCAACCTCAGAGGCAACTCGTCAGTCCTCACATCTGGAATACCAAGAGTGAGGCCTTCGACCTGATCCTGCAATGCTGAAAGAATCTCGGCCACATCAAGGTCGCGAAGGATAGCTCTTCCCACAGCCTCTCCTGTTGGAGTGGCAACAGGCACTCTCAGGCGTACTACTGGCCAAACTGGTCCAACATCTGCATGAGCACATGAGTTTTGATTAGTCCTGATAGAAGAAAGCATAAGAACGTTATAAAGAGAAATGATAAACAGAGATATGGTCAAAGAATTTACCGATGACACCCCATTGCTCGCCAGCCGGCAGTACCAAATCCGGGTCACCTCGGAAATCCATACCAGCATAGGATACTCAGAAAAAACCATCTCCTAACGGTTGAACCACTCAAAGAAAGTATCAGAAAAGGAAACCTGGGACTGACCAGCATGTCTGGCCATAAGGTCAACCCATCTCTGCATCCGTGGCTCAGTTGGTGGAGGTAAACCAAGTGAAACATACTGCGATTGCATCAGCAGGATCTTTTCCAAGGCGAAAGCTATCAAGATAGAACCATATCCAAGTTCTTCAATCTTCCGTTTTTCACCTTGGTCAGTTGTTCTTTCATCATGGAGAGTACTGCATCACACCAGTTGAACACCTTTGGTTCAAGGCATTCTAAGGCATACTGCATATAATATCTGTTGGCCACATGGAGAGCCGCACTACCATCCAGTCTAGCAAAAGTGAACAGAATGGTCCTCAGGGACCTGTCAGTGACATCTCGGATATTGATCTTGTCATCCTTACTTGGCTGAGATCCATCTCTGCAATACCTGTGAAAGTAATCTCTCACAGATTCACCCCCACGGGCTGAACCTGATAATGAGATAGTGGCACCCTGCCTCGATAAGCCAGTCAAAAAATAGATGCCCACGACAGTCAAGGGGATGGACTTGCCCCTAATCTGGAACACCTGGGTGGTAGGACCCCATGCATCGAGAAAATATTGCAACAAGTTGATTTGTTGCCTCATGCTAGAGATGCGGAAAAACTTGAACAGGCCACAGTTCCGCAGTGCATTTACCGTAACCGGATCATGTAAAGCAAGCATGTCCTCTTCTTCATGCTCACATTCTCGCCATGTAATAGGCATTTTGCTCCAATGAATCTCTGAAACAAACAAGAGAAGAGTTAGGATCCTGATTTGGTGAAAAAACAAGCAAAAAATTCCATGAAAAACTGTGCATAAATTTCCCTCTTTGCTCCCATCGCACCCCCAGCAGTGTCCTAGGTGGGATGCATGCTAACTGTCCAATGGCCAAGCCAGCATGCATCTCACCTTTCGATATAGAAGAGGTGCAATGGAGCCAGGGAAAGTTTTTCAAACCCTAGAGGCTCAGAAAAACCACAAAACATGCTCAGAATTCAAAAAGGAAAGGATGAAACTGAAGAGCTCAGGTTTAGCTCCTACTTGGTCCAGACAGTGCCGAGAATCATCCATAGAATCTCCTGGAATCAGCTAGTGAAAATCAAGGGGGAAAGCACCTCCAAAGCTCCAAAAAACCAAAGTTCAAATGAAATGGTAAAATGAGAGGTAAAAAACCACTTTTAAATTACTTTTCACGCAATTCAAGTAAAATATTAGTGTTTTGACTCATTTTTCAAGCATATGTTATTCGTTTCTAACTAGTTTGATGAAGCAATTGAAGAAGCAGTACAACCACGGAAGGAACAAAAGTTGTCAATGGTAAAATCAAGATAATCAGTGACCATTATATCGAGCAGTTTTAACGCGGAATTCAAGCTCGTTAAAAAATAAACATAAGAAATGAGCAAATGTTCCCCCAGAGTTTAAGCTCATTAAAAAATGAACCAATTTCCGGTAAATAACCATCGTGAATTTATTATCATCAGCCTTTGAAGCCTTGGTCATGTTCTCATCATCACCTTCACTCTATTTTGGCTGATCATTCACCTCCATTTGATTGTTTACCCTTTTTGAGGAACAGCTGCATTAGCCATCCTTGTGACACTGCCGTGATTGGAAAATTCCAAACCTTACCTGGAATTAGCTGCTACCCAAATTTATCACTCGTTCCTCAAAAAACGAGTCTCCTTTAAGCTCTTTTCAACTGACTCATAAAATATGAAAAGATTGTTGAGTAATTGGCCTCTCTAGCTCGTTAAAGTAACCAGAAGTGCTATCCCTCCTTTAGATTTTAATCTTTTTGGACTTGAGGGATTATTACACAAAAAGATCGAGCGCTTGTTTTGTTCGGCTCGTTAAAAGTACCGAAAATTCATCCCTTTTGTATTGTTTTATACTTTTTCGGACTCAAGGGATTATATGACGAAAAAGGATTATTGGAGTTTTCTTTACGTCCCTTTTCAGACTCTCTAAATTGAAAAGGACCGAGTTATCTTTGTTGTTAAACTCGTTAAAACCGAATAGCGACAAACTTGTCCATACAGACAAGAACGAGTTTCACTATTGCTAGGCTCGTTAAAACATAGCGATGGGTTTGCTCGAAGGGAAAATTATAGAACAAGCATATGTTATCCTCCTCAAGCTTGACAAAAATAAAGAGGCACTGGTCAGCAATGATTGGGGAAAATTTGGGAAGAAACTTGAAGAAACTTTATTGGTAGCAAGTCTCTCTTGAACATGACACTTTCACTCCGCATCCGAGTCGGGTTGGGTTGTTCCGTTCACTGGTCATATCACCATTGGTCCATCACACCATCCATATTTGGGGTTAATGCTACCAATCCATCATGTCAGTGTCACCGATATGTTCAAGAGAAGTCGCTCAGAGAATTCACCTGTGTCTCATCCACTACAATACATTTACGCTCCATTCTTTCATGACCGCCACCTTGAACCTTATGTCATCAGATCGTTTTCACCTCCATTAAAATCATTTTCTTCGTTTCGTGTCATTGATGTGGGATTCACTAAGGCCCTCCTATGATGGATCGCTTCTTGTTGACATCAGCTCATTAGCCAAGAAGTCGATCTAGGAATAACCCTTTCAGTACTTTGAAGCTTGCATGCCTCAATGGCAAGTTTCTCACTTCCGGCGATAGGTTTACATCAATGGCCTTCGACCGAAAGATTTTGCGTGGTGTTTGACACCAATTCCTTTATTCACACCACATGAATTGTACTGTAGTACCTTGAGGGTCATCATCATTATCGTTGATTCCTCTTGCGCCTGTTAACAGCTTACATCATTGGCTGGTAATTAGGCGATGTCTTTCCGTGTTCGACTCCAGAACATCTCTCACATGGATCGACTTGTACTTTGAGTGAAGATCGAATGAGATTGAAGACCCCAAATCTATTTTCATCCATCCGGGCTGCGATATATATTCAGGAAAATAAAGACATCAAATGTACATCATTACTGCACAGATAATCATCCAATCCAAGGATGATGGCTCTACCAGAATCATCAGTCTGCACTCAGACGATTGTCTGTCTTATGTACATGAAAATTAATTTATAAAGCTGAGCATGGGAATGCCTGCCTCAACTAGATCATGAAAATATTATGAAGATAATGTAGTGTATTGTATTATAGGTCACCTTCCAGCTTGAAAAAACTTCGGATCCTCATGATAAAGCATTTCACCCGACATCAAAAGATTAACAACCTCATGCTTTAGGGGGCAATTGTTATGGAAATTTTTGGGAACTACAACCCCAATCATAAATGTCAATAAACCAAGGGCTCCTAAGTCCCTAAAAGTGTTGTTCCAACCCCTAAAAGAACAAGGTCAACTGATTACAGCATCTCCCAGAAGTTCTCCATGAAAAACTACTCAGAACTGGTCAAAACTAGACCATCTCACCTGCTCTATGGTCAAGGTGCGTTGCATCCCACCTAATCACAGGGGAGGTGCGATGCATACTGAAAAGCCCTTCTATGGGGTGCGATGGGCGAGAGTGGAAAAATGGCAGGGTCAATCTGTGAGGTGGAGGATCATGGAATCTTCCAGAAACTTCTCCTGTGACACTTGCCTCTCTGCATTCGCCCAGGGATGAGTAAGAGATCATTAATCTCCAAGTGGAATCAAGAACTATCAGAGAGAGGACACTAATCAAATCTCAGAAGCTGACTCACCCCCTTACAAACATCTATATATGGATCCCTCATCCCAGATATCTGGAGGCTAGAATTTTGTATCTTGTAAGGAAGTGCTGCTGGTTTCTTGGTGTAACATCATAGTGTTGGGTGATCTAAGCTTTTCATGAGGTGAAGAAGGGCTTTCTTGTTGAGAGGATGACGCTGGGTCAGAACAATTGGTTGTAATCCTCTTTGTTATTCTTGATTATTAATAAAGCTATTCAAGTTTTCCTCCACATTCTTGTATGATTGATGATATATGCATTTGTGTGGTCAATATATATCTGGTCCTATATTGTTTATGATGGTAGATCTATGTTCTTGGATAGTGTTATGCTGCTTTGATTCTACAGGTGCTCTTTGAAGCTGGGTAGACGAGGAAGCGAGGGGCAAATATCTATCAGAAGGGAGAGGAATCAATCAAGGAGCAAAGCGCAAGACAGAGGTTGGTCTCCTTCTTTCCCCTCTTATCTACTTCTCATAAAGGAAAATGAAAGTGGTTTTAGTTTGTTTGTTTCTAAGATAGCTACTAGCCTTAGTGGGACTAGCAGCTCTGCATAGACACTAGATTTCCCGATAACAGGGGCACGCCATGTGCTCCTCATTCTACAACACTCTTGAACATGGTCAGAAAGTTGAGTGGCAGAGGACTGCCAAAATGAGGTCAATAGCTCCGTACTAGTGTCATATCAGAGAGGTAATTGGAAATATAAGAGGAATGCTTTAGTAAGCATCGCGAAAATGGAATGAGATGCAATGGGCTGATCTACATACCATTTTGTAGCGTCTCTAGTGAGCGTGCATTAGAATAGCTAAAGACGAATGGAGTCGTCGATAATGGAGCTGGATGAACACCATATGTGGAAGGATTAGAGGTGGTTGGTAGGATCCTCTCCAGCATTGCCCTCAAACTTTGGGATGTTTGAGGTAAGCTTAGTCGGCATAGAAGGAAAACCAACATTGTGGTGTATGGGGTCATTTATTAACTGGCTGAAATCCGATAGACTTAACCCAGCCATAAAGAGGAGCATGGGGGCTGCCAAAATGGTTCTTGAGACTGTTCCTCTTGATGTGACCACCGGGGTAGAACCGGAGCCAACACCAGTTTGGGTTCCAGCACTAGTTGTGGGTCTAGACATGGTGATGATATGTGGTGAAGGAGGCTCAAAATTAGATGAGGAATCAGATGAACTAAGAGAAGAGTCAGTATGGGGACTCGAAGGGCTATGAACTCGAACCTGATGAGGGGGGGTAATATGCCTAAGAGGAAACTCGGGGTGAAGGCCTGATAGACTCCATGACAAATGCCTTGGTGGCACAATGGTGGTAAGACACATGCAACACGAAATTGGTGAAGGGAGTGTTATAGACATATTTGGGCACATCAACCCCAAACTTATATGTTGATGTATTAGGGCTCATCAACCCCTAAAAGAGTGGTTTCATACCCAAAAGGAACATAGTCATCTGAATACATCATTCCCCAAAAGTTCCATCTGAGAAACCATCGAGAAATTGCTTAAATTAAACCATACTGACTGCTCCTCTGGAAAAGTGGGATGCATACTGAGTGGTACACTACAAGGGTGTGATGCATACTATTTAGGCCTTTTATAGGGTGTAATGGGCGAGGATGGACAAATTTTCGAGATATTTTTCTAAGTGGTTGCTCATGGAACATTATAGAAACTTCTCTTGTGCCACTTGCCTCTCTGAATTCGCCCAA
Organism: Pinus tabuliformis; assembly: GCA_031772625.1. Lineage (NCBI taxonomy): Eukaryota > Viridiplantae > Streptophyta > Pinopsida > Pinales > Pinaceae > Pinus > Pinus tabuliformis. The sequence continues at coordinate 216,063,549 of CM062807.1, read as the reverse complement.
GGATGAATAAGGGATCCAAGAAATCTCTAATTCCTTCTCTTGTGGAACCAATTGTAACAAGTGGAATGACACTAATCAAACGCCATGGATAACTCACACTCTTACACACATCTATAAGTGGATCCCTCATCCAAGAGATCTAGAGGTTGGAATATTGTGAATTGCAAGGAAGTTCTGATAATTTGTCATTGAGCAAAGAGCATTGCATTCTTGTTGGTGTGATCTTGCTATTTCATGAGGTGAAGAAGGATTGAAACTGGGAGGATGGCACTGGATCAGACAACTGGGTTGTAATTCTCCTTTCTATTAATAAAGCTCTTCAAGTTTTATTCCATATGATTGTGCAATTGTGAATGTTATCATTTGTGAATGCTATCATTTGTTCATTATATATCTGATTCTGTAATGTTTATGTTGTAATAGATCATGATGCTTTGATGGTTCTTTGTTGTTGTACTTGTACAGGTACTCTCCAAGCGTGTTAAGTACGGGGAGGAGTTGCAGGATCTGCCGAAGGAGAGAGAGAGCAAGAAAGAGATTAAGCAGAAGTTATAGGTTGTTTCCATAATCTTTCCCTTATCTATTACACATAGAAGAAATCATTGAATTTCTTTAAACTATTGTTTCTAGGGTAGCTGCCAAACCTAGAGGGCTAGCATTCTTTAGGAATACTAGTTTTCCGAGAAACAAATTGGCAACCATACTAGGGAATGAACAAATGTTTGTTTGTTGTTATTGTTTGTCTTGTGTTCAATTTAATAAGATATAAATAGAGTCTGAAGTCAGCCAAGTAGCCTTCAAACTGATCTTTCTTTGCAATTGCATAGTAGATGAATGTTGCTTCAGCCAATATCTGGTTTAGTTTATGAATTAAAAATTTGACTTGCAAGCACATATAGATGCCATTTTGGTAGCTCAATAACCTCTCGAGACATTCCATCATACTTTTCTCATCATTGTTCATCAAAACCTAGCTTAAATCATTGAAAACAGCTCCACATTTGAGCCAAAACCTATTTCAGTTGCGCTCCTTGGACCATCGCACTATCTTCCACTGTAAATTAGTATGCATTGCACCTCCCGAGTGTAGTAAGTGCGATACATCTTAGTTTCTGTGTGTGGAGTATTGAAGAAGGTATGTTTTCATTGACTATTTTTCCATCTTTTCTTTAGAACTCGTAACCTTTTTGCATCATGAACTAAGTAGATAATGGGAAATCATGACAAAATCTATAAAGATTTATATGCAACATGAAAACACTAATAATTTCTATTTCTTATGCAGGAAAAGGTAAATACTAAAGATTGCCGCTCCAAGGAAAAAGACAAGGCCAAGCTAACCGCTGTCCCTTTAGCAGGGAACCATATGCAAACAAGTCGATCTAAATTAAAACATCTTAGCGAAGGAAAGGAAAAGGAGATATCGACTCGGCACAAGAAAATGACCAGATAACTGAGGATTAACAGCTTGGCGAATCCCTCAGGATCCTTTGATCTTGAGGGATTAGTGCTTTAACTATTTTTGCATCCTTGATATCTCCGCTTCAGCTGTTATAAGTAGGGGCAACACTGCTAGCCCGGGGGACAGTTAATTTGTCATGTAACTTTGCTCTGTACTTGAACTTTGATCATCGACTCTCGTTGAGAAGAGATTTACTGTAACTCTGTTTCAATGCTTTAATATAAATCTGGTTGCTGTTCCATCTGTGATTTTGGAATAATTTCAAGTGGTGTATCCCTGGAGGCTAAGGGCCCGGCCCTGGCGGAACACTTGCTCCTGTATCATTATCTTTAGTTCGTGTGTGGTTTGTATTATCAGCTGCAATCGGTAATTTGGTGTGTTTTGTTATCTTATATCACAGCTCTGCTATATTTTATATATTGTTCTCTGTAACAGGAAAGTCATATTGTGCATTCTGACCTTATAACGCATTGTTGTTCCTTTAAAGTCATTAATGTAACATCGTTGTTCTTTACAGAATGCTATTACTGTTTAATTGCAGAATAACTGAGCTGTAACCTTCTTAAATTTGTATTACTGTATTCATCTATGGTTTATACTTCATACGATTGTTGTTCAATTGACATTGTTGTTCCATTATGAATTGCTATCGCTACCATTTCTAACCGGGATCAATACTTGCGGTATCAAACTCAGATTGTTGTTTTTCTTAATATTTCTGTGTGCTGTGTGTATTGTCTCTTTCGGCACTGTGTATCTACAATTGGTACTATGCACTGTTCTATATTTTATTGGTAATAGGTTGCTATTCCATTTCTATTTTCTGTCCGATTTATCCTTTGAGTAAAGATTGATATTTGATTTCTGTAGGATAAGGTTGTTGTACTTGTTTTTGTAGATTAAGGTGTTGCTATTCATCAGATTTAGTTGCTGTTACATTTTCTAGTCGTTGTTCCATTTCTTGTTATTTGTGTTACTGATTGCTTTGGTGTGCATAACGATTTGAAACTGTAGTGGGCATTGGCATTTGCTATCTAGTCCCCAGATTGGTGATCTGTTCCTTTATTACTGTTAGTTACATCAGTTTCCAAAGGGATGAGTTATTGTTACTGGACCCTTGACTGATAAATTTCTTAGTTTTCTGAATGCATGATTTAGGCTTCAAAGTATTTTGCTGTAAGTAGATTTTCTTTCAAGCATCCGTTTGCTTTTGTATTTTATTGAGCACTATACTACCAGCATTACTCTGACAAATGACAGCCTCAAACTGAGTACACTATTTGAGATAACAAATTGTTCCTGAATTGACAAGTTAATATGAGGTAATTAGAGGTGAAAAAGACCCTTTTTATGACTCGACATTTTGGCGCCATTGTCGGGGAAGAATGTAGCCATTTGTTTCTTTTCCAGAGTAGTGTAAGAGCCTACTAGGAAAGAGCTGGGTTTTAAAAACGGAAGGTAAGAACTTGCGTGTGGAGTATGTAATAGCCCTGCTCCCCTGCCCATTTTCCTACAGATTTGTTACTATTTGTTTGGGTAGAACCTAGCAGTTGATTTGTGTGCATGACTAAGTAGAAAAAGCCAGAAAAGAATCCCAAACCTCTACCCAAGCCTGATAACGCTAAGGGGTTGGTGACCCTTGGCCGATCGACCTTTATAAACGAAATCTTTAAGAAAGCAGAATCTCAACCTTTAGTAGGACCTAGAAAAGTTATTTCTAGACAACCTACTAGTTCCCTTCAGGCCACAGCATCACCATCTGTAGCCTTTGCTGAGGTGCATAGTCAAATCGAAGAGCAAGATTTTCAAGAAATTTAAAATTCTAGCCCAAAATCATTGCAAGAAGGGAACCTTAGCAATCTCCGTGAAGGAAGGGGAGAAATAGGAAAAACAGAAGAACCAAAATCTCCTCTTAGGGTAATTCAGCCATTAAGTAGCCCAGATAAGGGGAGTGCTGCAAAAATCATTTATAACGAAATTCAAAAATTCGAATCCCCTAAAAAATCAGGCACTCTCATCATCCCAGATAAAGGAAGTGCTGTCAAGGCCATTCCCATTAGAGCCATTCCCCCTCGACAACCTAGGAATACCCTCCTAGATATCCCAGAAGGCTATTGGCATATATTTGATCAAATGGCCCAGAATTAGCCTAACACCCAAACCTCTACTCTGCAATACCCCATTGTGGATACTGCAGCCAATGCACCTATGAAAGCAATTCCTCTTCAGCATATCCCTACATTCCATGGCCTTACATCAGAAGATCCGGATGCATTTCTATTCGAATTCGATGTGCTGTGTAGAGGATATGACTATATCACCAATCCCCAGAAACTAAAATTATTTCCTTCTACATTAAAAGGAGTTGCTTTGAGATGGTTTATGGGATTAGGTGGTGGTGTTATAAATAATTGGGATCAAATGAAAGAGTCTTTTCTGAAAAAAGTATCAGGACTATTGTAGGTCCCGAGAATTATAAGATGAAATATTTCAGATGGTGGCTAAACCAAATGAAACATTGGAAGAGTATGTTGAACGATTCCAGTATAATCTTCAAAGATATCCTTATGCATCATTACCTTTACCTGATAATGTATTAAAAACAACATTAATTAGGGTAATGAAGGAACAATGGATTGAGACATTAAACATTATGGGGAAAGGAGATATTTATCAAGAAAATTTTGCTGACATTATTGATTTATGTATCAGGAGTTCAAGAGGCAGCACAAGACTAAAAGCAGCAGAGCATGATTGATTTGTAAGAGATAATAGAATTTCGACAGAAGGAGTAACTCGTGCAGAAATTGGAAATTTATTAGAAAATTTTAAAACTGACATATTGGGGATGCTGACAACACAACTTGATATTATGCAGGCTAAACAAAAGCAAGCAGAAGTAGAACAGAATTTGGCAATCTTCTGTCCCAGATGCAAGAAGAAACATAGCCACAAGGAGTGCCCATTAGATGCAATTCAATTTTGCACCATTTGTACAAAAGACCACTCCACAGAGAGCTACCCCTCGCTTCCTGGACTGAAAGAAGTATACAAGGAAGCAGAAGAAGAGCCAGAACCAGTGTATCTACTTAATCAGCGCCGACAAAGGCAGCCGCGACAAATAGGTATGTTTTCAGACCCAGCTTCTTCTTTCCAGCCTCAACAATACCATGCTCAACAATATAATTCAATGTGGCAAAATCAACCTCCCTTCCCGAATTGGTCACAGCAATCATTCCCTTCATCATCTCCATGGCTGAGTCAAGTAAGCCAACCCAATTGGCCAAATTTTCCCTATACCCCACCATATTGGCAAAACAATGTTTTTCCACCGCAATGGACTCCTCCTACTTCACAGAGTCAAACCTGGTAGACAAACTAGCAAAGACTGACGAATCAGCCAGTAGGAACTATCCCGCTCCCTCAACCTACACTGCCAGCTCTACAACAAAATCCCCAGTCTAATTTAAGGCCGCAAATCCTAGCGCAACCCAACCCCAGTCCAAATGACATACTGGTACAGACCATTCAAATAATCAAAACACCAGAGACAGGAACCGATCTAAAGGAATGTGATGACCTTCAATTAAGATCGGGGCATATCATTGAAACAGAGGGAGATAAAACAATCCAAGTTGAAAATCAGTTACCTGTAGAACAACTGTTACAGGAAGAGGACGTGCCCAGACAACAAATTCATGATCCAATAACCACATCCTCTTCTCCATTCCCAAAACACTTAATTATACCTCGACCTATACAACATCCTGATTTTGACATTCTGGGAGAATTACGAAACCTATACATAAAAATCCCGCTCCTCCAAGCCATTCAAGACATCCCAATATATGCAAAGACTATCAAATAACTATGTATAAAGAAACCAAGGAGGAAAATAACAAATAACCCAAAAGTCCAAGTAGTTGGCACTTTATCTGACTTATTATCAGGAAAAGAAACACCCATTAAATACGAAGACCCAGGAAATCAATAGTAACCCTACAGATCTATGGCCAAACCTTCTCTAATTCCTTAGTTGATCTAGGAGCTGCAATTAACATCTTAACAACCGCTACTTGCCAAAAACTGGGCATTACATCAGTAGAACCGATCTCCACTTTATTAGAACTAGCTGATCGATCTGTAGTTAGGCCAGAGGGCACACTACAGGATGTTATGGTATTTGTTGATTCCTGGGAATATCCAACCGATTTTCTGATAATAAACCCCAAAAACTGACTTGATGGACACCCATTGATCTTAGGCAGACCTTGGCTCGCAACTGTCGATGCTTATATTGGCTGTCGACAAGGAAATATGACCATTTCTAGGGGGACAAATATTAAGAATCTAGCTTTATACTCCCCAGCGCAGCCAAGTGTCACGATAATAAAAACTGACAAGCACCCTATATCATACCTTATAGAAATATTAGATCTCCATTAACCATACAGGAGGCTCTCGATTTCAAAGACCAAATAGAAGGCGATGCCATTAATAATTTCATTAGCCAAGCTGAACCCAGATCCCACGTACAATGTCATATGATAGAAGCGACATTTGATAATGAATTAGAAGAGGATCTTCTTAAAGATACACATGATCAACCAATACCTAATACCTCTATCTCGAATAGCAAAATTGTGGAAATTTGGCTAGGAAAGACTTTAAACATTAATGCCAACCTGACTTACGAATAAGAAAAGAAACTCATCCAGTTATTGAGGAAACATAAAGAGGCATTTTCATGGGACTACCCTGATATGAAAGGAATTGATCCCCAGTTATCTACACACCACATATACATAGAAAAGGATGCGAGCCCTGTTCACCAACCACAAAGGAGACTTAATCCTCATCTAAAAGACGTTGTAAAAGATGAACTCCAAAAACTTTTAGATGTTAACTTCATCTACCCTATCTCTGATAGTAAATGGGTCTCTCCACTTGTTGTGGTACCGAAGAAGAATGGAAAGTGGAGGATTTTTGTAGACCATAGAGAATTAAATAAAGAAACACAAAAATACCACTTTCCCCTTCCATTCATTGATCAGGTATTAGAAACTTTAGCAGGAAATAAATTCTTTTCTTTCTTAGACGGCTTCAATGGATACAATTAGATTCAGTTTGCCCCTGAAGACCAAGACAAAACTACTTTTACTTGTCCTTGGGGAACATTTTCCTATAGAATTTTACCTTTTGGCTTATGCAATTCTCCTGCCACATTTCAAAGAGCTATCCTCAGCATTTTTTCAGACCTAATGAATGAGGGGCTCGAGGTCTACATGGATGATTTTACACCATAAGGAGATGACTTTGATCCAACATTGGACACACTGGAAAAGGTCCTGCAGTGCTGCATTGCCACCAGGCTTTGCTTAAGCCATGAAAAATGATATATGATGATGAATGAAGGACTTATTCTAGGCCATTATATCTCAGCAGCTGGCATACAAGTAGACCCAGCCAAAATTCAAATTATTTTGCTAATTCCCACCCCTACCACTCAAACAGAGGTACGCCGTTTTCTTGGATTCTCTGGTTACTATAGAAGGTTTATAAAACATTATTCACATATTGCTGCACCTCTATATGCACTAACAGGTAATGTTGACTTTCTTTGGATAGAAAAATGTGACCGTGCTTTTCAAGATCTGAAGACGCTTGTCTCCACAGCTCCAGTCCTTTGTGGACCAAATTGGAACCTACCATTCCAGATTTCGTTAGATGCCTCAGATACAACTATTGGAGCAGTCCCTGGGTAGGAAGAAGACAAAAAACCATATGCAATTTATTATATTAGCAAGAATTTATCCCCTGCTGAATTGAATTATACTATTACTAAAAAAGAACTTCTAGCTATAATACATGCTATCAATAAGTTCAGGCATTACATTACTGGATATCCTGTTATTTTATATACAGATCACTCTACCTTAAAATATTTAGCAAATAAACCAATCACAACTGGTAGAATAACTATATGGCTAATTTTATGGTAGGAATTTGATATTATGATCAAGGATAGACCAGGAAAAGAAAATCATGTAGCTGACTTTCTCTCGCGAATACCAAAACCAGTGGATGCAACAGTAGTTGAAGATCAATTCTTGGATGAGCATTTGTTTGCTGTCACTGTTAAAACACCCTGGTATGATGATGTTGTGAATTACTTACTAGCAGGTAAATTACCAAAACATCTTACCCCCAATGAACGAAAACAGATTGTCCAGAGAAGTGCTCGATTTTCCTGGATTGGGGGCTACCTGTTCCATATAGGAGCAGATATGCACATCAAGAGATGTGTCCGGGAGGATGAAATTTTTGATATTTTGAAAGATTGTCACGACGGACCATGTGGCGGACACTTTGTCGATAAGAGAATTGGACATAAGGTGCTGCAAACAGGTATTATTGGCCTACGATCTTCAAAGACACAAAGAAGTTCGTTCAAGCTTATGATAGTTGTCAAAGAGCAGGACGCCCTGGTTAGGCTGATGAAATGCCCTTGAACCCACAATTGGTTATTGAACCATTTGAATGATGGGAACTTGATTTTTTTGGTCCAATCAACCCACCCTCAAATCAGAAAACATATATTTTGGTGGCAACAAAATATGTCACCAAGTGGGTTGAAGCAAAAGCATTACCGAGAGCTACAGAGGATTTTGTCATACAATTCCTGTTTCATATATTCGTGCGATATGGGCTTCCAAGATACATAATTACAGATGGTGGACCACAGTTTTATGGTAATAAGATTGCTGCAACACTTAAAAACTATCATATCCAGCATAAAATTACTACTCCATACCACCCACAAGCAAATGGTCAAGTAGAAAGCAACAACAAAATAATAGAAGCAATCCTGACAAAAGCCATTGCATCCCATAGATGCGATTGGGCTGCAAGACTACTAGAAGCCTTGTGGGCTTACATAACAACATGGAGAAGCACTACTGGTTATTCACCACACCAATTGGTGTTTGGAGAGCAACCCATTTTCCCCATAGAATTCGAAATCCAAACACCGCGAACAACACAAGAAGTCCACCTAGATCTAAATGAGGCACAGATTAATAGATTATAGCAGATTAATGAGTTAGATGAAATCAGACTCTCTGCCCTTCAACATACTGCATTAATCCAACAGTAGTGAGCTAAATGGCATGACGCTCTTATTAAAAACAAAGTCTTCTGCGAAGGAGACTGGGCACTCTTATACGATTCCAGGTTTTAGGATTTTCCCAGGAAACTTCAGACTCACTGGCTGGGGCCATATGAAATCCGGAAGGTACATGACAATGGCACCTTAACTCTAGTCACTATTGACGGATCTGGACATACCTTTAAAATAAATGGCCACCAAGTTCGATTATACTGCAAACCGCTTACTCGGGAATCCTTATATCAGCAACTACACGAGGACTTCGATATGTAAATTCTATAGGGGGAAGAGAAATCTTCCTCACCTGTGATTGATTAAGTGATTCACCTTTTTATACTTTGTACATAATTTCTTTTTTCTATATATATTTTTGTATTTCCATTGTTTTTCATGTTGTTCCTTTTTCAGAAGAAACATCATCGTCATTTTTGTTGTTCCCTTTCTAAAAGAGACAACATTTTTGTTTGTTGTTCCTTTTTCAAAAGAACAACACCTTTGTTTCAACCATTTCTTCTTTTTCATTTTGTTGTTCCTTTTCTAAAAGAACGACATTTGAGTGTTTTGCTGTTCCTTTTCCAAAGGAACAATACTTTTGATCTTTGTTGTTCCTTTTCCAAAGGAACGGTATTTGTGTGGTCTGCTGTTCCTTTTCCAAAGGAACAACATTTGAGTGATTTGCTGTTCCTTTTCCAAAGGAACAACACCTTTGATTTCTGCTATTCCTTTTCTAAAGGAACAACACTTTTGATTTTTGTTGTTCCTTTTGTAAAGGAACAACACTTGTGATTTTTGCTATTCCTTTTCCAAAGGAACAACATTTGGGTTTTATGTTGTTCCTTTTCTAAAGGAATGACACTTTTTGATGTTTGTTGTTCCTTTTTCAAAGGAATGACATTTGCGTTTCTGCTGTTTCTTTTCCAAAGGAACGACACTTTTTTATTTTTGTTGTTCTTTTTTCAAAGGAACGACATTTGTGTTTTTGCTATTCCTTTCCAAAGGAATGTCACTTTTTAGCACTTGCGTTTCTTCTATTCCTTTTTCAAAGGAACGACACTTTTGGTTTCCTTCTGTTCCTTTTCTAAAGGAACGACATGTTCGGTTTTTGCTGTTCCTTTTTCAAAGGAACGAAACTTTCAATTTTTTCTGTTCCTTTTTCAAAGGAACAACACTTGAATTCCTTTGCCCTTCCTTTTTCAAACAAAAACATTCTTGTATTCCTTCTACTTATGCTTATAGATCCCTGTTGTTCCTCTTGTTTTAGGTCTTTTGGAGCACAACTATACACTCATGCAATGGATACAAAGCTAGAGCATACTGAAATCAGCAAATTATGTAAAATCACTACATTTACAAGAAATTGCTGTGAATTGATAAAGAGGAATGAAGAAAGGACACAATTATTCATTACTTATGTTGTCATTACCCTATTAATACCGACATGATTGGTCATATTTGTCATGCTGGTTCTTTTTAAATTCCCATAATCTTCTTTGATAATTATTAAGGAATAAGAACAAAGGGTTTATATTTTTCTATTGAGATGTTAAGACTTCTTCTACCATTCCTACTCTTAAGGAGGGCCAGACCACCCTTTGTGTATAAGTGGGAAAGCATGTTATAAAATAAATAAATAAAAGATGAATGTTTTGAATTGTCAAATGTAGGATAGGGGGTCTCATCAAGAGCCAGCCTACCATGATCATAAGCAAGAAAGTGAAGTGGCATTCCCACTATGGCCACCACACCAGGGATATGGTCCAAGAGGCACATCAGAAAAAATAAAGAGTCCTTGGAACAGGAGGTCTCATCATGAGCCGGCCTACCCACCTTTCACTCCTTCCTGGTGAATGGCATTATGATTTAACTGGTTACCAAGCCAACATAATGACCTCCATTTTGACACTAAATAGAACATCCTACGCATACACAAAGGATCATGGTTCCATGGGTGAAATAAACAACTTTGCCAAGTTTATGGACACCTGTCGGCAACAAAGCTCTGTTAATGGTATTGAAGTCACATTTCTTATACACCAATAGTCATCATTAATACCCTTCTCTGTCTTATACCTTGGTAATCTGTCAAATAAGATCATGCATATCCCTTCCCTGAACCATTAAATGCATGAAAATCCATTATAACCAATCATGACAGAAAAAGTAGACAATGACTGCATTACACTCATTATGCACGTCAGCTGTCCTATCCTCCCAGCCTCGCATCATGTAACCACATTTTATTATTTATTAAACGATCCTATTATACACCTTGATTTCGGTAATCTGCTACTTTTGTAAACATGGCATCATTGCATATGCTATTCCTTTATGACCCTGTACCACAACAGACCGGCCCACCACTCCTTCATTTGACGGCCGAGGATGACCTATCACATTGCGGGGGGGTGGGTTGACTTCATAATTTGCTGATATACGTGTCAAGCTATTACTCGTCAAACTCTGACTCAGGAATAGTAAGGCTTAATGGTATCTCATTTTTCAATTTGCATGCCTTGCTGTTCCTAAGATATTTCCGTCTGTAACAATTAGTAAGATTTGAACGAGCATTGCGATTTTGCTATTTTCTCTATGTTTCTAACAGTTTGAACAGCCCGTTGTTCCATTGCTGTCTTCGTTTTCTTACAGTAAGACATGGGAGGAAGGTCAATTCAAAGAGAACCACAGGTATTGACAGTTTACGATGCTACACGGGAAATCCTGGCAAAGGTAGGATGGTTAGTCTATCTTAATCGCGTACAGGAATCCAACGAGACCGCGGCAATAGAATTCTTCCATAATTTACAAGAAAATCACTCCACAGTAAGGGGAAAATAGATAGTAGTCACCAATGACATAATTGCAGAGGTCTTCGGTCTTCCAGCCACTAGAAATGTGTGGACTCTGAAGAAGGAGACACTGCAAAAGATCATGGAGATCTTCCAGAATGAAGGCCAGAACCTGACAGTCAGACGAAAGGGAGTCCTACCAGCAGTATTAGGAGAGCTGTGGGTAGAATTGGTGAGGATCATCCAGAGCTACATCACCTGCAAAGGCAAGAAATATGTGGTAAGACCATGACACCTTAAACTCTTAGCTGTATTAAACGAAAAATGCTCTGTGAACCTGCCTGCGTTTTTAAATTCATTACTGCATGATGTTTTCTGAAGCATTAAAAAGTCACAACATGTGGAATCGATGGTGAGTTACCATGGGCTGATATGGATAATAGTTAGCCATAGCTTGGCTCAGCAACAGAGTAACTGGGAAGAACTAATTGCTATAATAAATGGGGCACCGACTCCGCCAGCCCCAAAACACAAACATACTGCTAGTACACCAGCTAGACCATCAAAATGGAGAAAATCAGTTATATTGGCATGGATTAGAGGAAGGTTGGAAAATCCCCAAGGGGGAACCAGCCAAACTGTGGAGATAGATGACTCAGGGGATGAGCAACCCCCGCAATTAGAAGGAGAAGAGAATGAGAAAGAAGTAGAAGGAAATGAGGAAGGAAAGACAGAGGAAGAGACTAAGAAACCTGAGCAGGTGGAGGCGGAGGCAGAACAACGTGAAGAGAGTCCATTGCAAGAGGATGAATTGGCCAAAATTCTAGCCAATATGGGTGAATATGGCTAGCCTCTCAGCCCGCCAGGCCTCCAGACTGAGGAAGGATCGAAAGAGCATTCTGCTCAAGATAAAAATGCACCCGAGGAATTGTACGACGAGGAAGAAAACGAAGATAATCATTTTGTTCATGATGAAAGCATGATAGGAGAAGGAAATGATGAAGACATAGAAGGGGAACAATCCGCCCCCAGCCAGACTACACCAGAAGAATTGCATGAAGAAGAAGGGGTGGACAAGGAAGTTACCCAGGAGGTAACGGAGCCAGCTAGGGTTTCTATTCCTGAGCAGCCTGAACAAATCATCGAAGGTGCACCCCAAGAGGAAAACCGGGGAATGGGTCAAGGCGGTAGTCCAGGCTTGAATAAACAGATAACTGTTCCTTCTAAGGAAGCAGAAGAAATAAAACGATTATGGAAAGAACAAGAAAGGTTGCTAAATGTGATAGCTCGACTTCGACAACAAATCAGGGTTTTGAGAATGAGAAAGAGAGCAAAAAGAACTTCAGGGGAAAGACATGCGGCTACTCTGGTGAGACCCCCCAAGAAGAAGATTCGAAAGACCCCTGTTCAGCTTGCTGTTCAAATTGTTGTCGAAGAACAGTCTGCTGTTCAAATTGCTGTCGAAGAACTGTCTGTTGTTCAAACCACCGTTGAAGAATAGTCTGCTGTTCAAACTCTTGTTAAAGAGTAGACTTCCATTCAAAAGAAAAAGAAACAACATTCCACTGTTGCTCATATTGAAGTACAAATAGATGATATATTGGCCTGTGACAAGGAATTTCAGACAGAGGCACAGCCCTATGAATGGATGCAGACTATGAATACAAGGCGACAGAATAGGAAGATTCAAGTAAATCTTCCACTATCCACTACTATGTGGGACAATGATCCAAGGACAGTAACCCTATAAGAGGGTTTGATGCAAGCACAACAAGCAAATGAAAAACTCACAGAACAAACAATTTCTCGAGAAAAGTATGAAGAATTACAACAACAGCTAAGGAATGTCAATTTATCCGAGAGCCAAGCCTTTGAAGGATGGCGAAAAGAACAAGAAAAAGTCACAAAGGTAACTCATAGATTAGATGTAGTCATCAGACAGATGGATACCTTATGCTCTTTGTACATTGACGTCCTAGCATGTAGAGCCCCTACCAAGAATTATGCCTTGTTTTTAATGGAACGATATTTGCAATTGAAAATTAAGGCCGTTAAAGTAGGAGCCCCTATCCAAATTAATACCATTTATGATTTTATAAATTGTTGTAAGCATTATGGAGTGAAGGTTCAAATATTACTGTGTGAATTCTATCTACATAACCTTGTGCTAGACCAAGACACAAAGCAGAACCCTAGCCCTTTCATTGGGGATATCTAATTGCAGGCATTTATTTCGTTTGGAGTTAATCAAATTCAATGGCTTAAAGCCTATAATGCCTTCCAAAGACAAGAAAACGGATTAGACTTATGGGTAAGAGCTGAGCCTAGAGATCCATTACAGTTATGGAACAAACACAGGAGCCTTATGAGGACTCTGGGTGTGATTGACGTGTTAAAACCCATTCATATAGCAATCAATCGGCAAGGGATAGAATACTTCTTTACCATTAAGGACCTTGCCGTTACAACTGCTAAATTTCGATATCAGACATCTAATCCGAACATCCAACTCAGGGAACCATTTAATTACGAGAATTTTAAGTTAGCTGCTGCTCGTCTGAACCTCTATGGTGAAATTATCTTGAGGGCAGGGCCATCTTGTTTAGGATATAGGTTTCGAAGTCCGATTATTTGGCACCTTGCACCTGGATACCAAGCCCTGTATGAGATGCCTGAGGGTCAAATAGGCCATCTTTTTGAACACCTAGTTAGGCATCATGGCTGTAGGCCACCACATGAGATCCCATCTCCAGCTTACTCTCTCACTGCCTTACATGTCAACTACAATGTTTTCATGAGGGCATCAAAAAGGGTAAGCAGGGGGGTGTGTGGAGTATTGAAGAAGGTATGTTTTCATTGACTATTTTGCCATATTTTCTTTAGAAATCGTAACCTTTTTGCATCATGAACTAGGTAGATAATGGGAAATCATGAAAAAAACTATAAAGATTTATATGCAACATGAAAACACTAATAATTGATATTTCTTATGCAGGAAAAGGCAAAGACTAATGATTGCCACTCCAAGGAAAAAGACAGGGCCAAGCTAACTGCTGTCCCTTTGGCGGGGAACCATATGTAAACAAGATGATCTAAATTAAAACATCTCAGCCAAGGAAAGGAAAAGGAGATATCGACTCGGCACAAGAAAACGACCGGTTAACTGAGGATTAACAACTTTCCGAATCCCTCAGGATCCTTTGATCCTGAGGGATCACTGCTTCAACTATTTTTTCATCCTTGATATCTCCGCTTCAACTGTTATAAGTAGGGGTAGCACTGCTAGCCCGGGGGACGGTTAATTTGTCATGTAGCTTTGCTCTGTACTTGAACATTGATCATCGACTCTCATTGAGAAGAGATTTACTGTAACTCTGTTTCAATGCTTTAATATAAATCTGGTTGCTATTCCATCTATGAGTCTGGAATAATTTCAAGTGGTGTATCCTTGGAGGCTAAGGGCCCAGCCCTGGTGGAACACTTGCTCCTGTATCATTATCTTTAGTTCGTGCGTGGTTTGTATTATTAGCTGCAATCGGTAATCTGGTGTGTTTTGTTATCTTATATCGCAGCTCTGCTATATTTTATATATCGCTCTCTGCAACAGGAAAGTCATATTGTGCATTCTGACATTATAACGCATTGTTGTTCCTTTAAAGTCATTAATGTAACATCGTTGTTCTTTACAGAATGCTATTGCTGTTTAATTGCAGAATAACCGAGCTGTAACCTTCTTAAATTTGTGTTAATGTATTCACTATGGTTTATACTTCATACGATTGCTGTTCAATTGAAATTGCTGTTCCGTTATGAATTGCTATCGTTACCCTTTCTAACCGGGATCAATACTTGCGGTATCAGACTCAGATAACTGTTTTTCTTAATATTTCTGTGTGTTGTGTGTATTGTCTATTTTGGCACCGTGTATCTACAATTGGTACTATGTGCTGTTCTATATTTTATTGGTAATAGGTTGCCATTCCATTTCTATTTGCTGTCCAATTTATCCTTTGAGTAAAGATTGATATTTGATTTCTGTAGGATAAGGTTGTTGTACTTGTTTCTGTAGATTAAGGTGTTGTTGTTCATTAGATTTAGTTGCTGTTACATTTTCTAGTTGTTGTTCCATTTCTTAATTTTCGTTCCATTTCTTGTTATTTGCGTTACTGATTGCTTTGGTGTGCAGAACGATCTGAAACTGTAGTGGGCATTGGCATTTGTTGTCTAGTCCCCAGATTGGTGATTTGTTTCTTGATTACTTTTAGTTACATCAGTTTCCAAAGGGATGAGTTATTGTTACTGGAACCTTGACTGATAAATCACTTAGTTTTCTAAATGCATGATTTAGGCTTCAAAGTATTTTGCTGTAAGTAGATTTTCTTTCAAGCATCTGTGTACTCTTGTATTTTCTTGAGCACTATACTACCAGCATTACTCTGACAAATGACAGCCTCAAACTGAGTACACTCTTTGAGATAACAAATTGTTCCTAGATTGAAAAGTTAATGTGAGGTAATTAGAGGTGAATAAGACCCTTTTTACGACTCGACACTGTGAAGCCTAGGTGCGATGATTGACTGAACTCTTTTTCCATGTAGAAATTGAGGGTTTTTGACCTTGTTTTCAGTTTTGTTTGGTTGTTTTGCTGCATATGAACAGTGCCTCTTTACTAAAGCTTACTTTCATCACTTAGATTAGCCTCAATTACATTAGGATTAGTGAATGTTTTTGTGTATTTGTTCCTCATTTACAATCCTTTGTGAAAAATTTGTTTTAGTCGATTTTTCGCTTTGATACAAAAAGTGTCGTAATTGTCGTTTTGTGTCGAAAAGAGAAGTGACGTAAATTCTTCCTTCCCTTGATAATCGATTGAACTTTTCTTGATGCATTTGATTTGATTTGTTTACATTTAAAGTGTCGAAAGCATTTTTGTTCAAAATTGAAAGTGTCGTTTTTGAGTCTTCCTTCCCTTTTGAAGAAGAAATTGTCGAAAATGTCACTTTGAGTAAAATATTTCAGATCTTTGCTACATTAAGTTTTCCTTTTGGCATTTTTCACATTAAGGAAAGTGAAAAAAATACATGCATTTTCATTTATCATTTTTTGATTTGTGTTCGAAAAGATGATTTAGGGAAATGCACTAGTGTGTGCTCTTTGCTCTTTGCTTAAAAGCACTGTTATTTTCTTTCCCTAATAGCTAGGATTTTCATTGTTCAAATAAACAAAGATTGTTTATCATTGTAGATTGCATCTTAGGAATTTTAGATCATCATCACGCGGTGAAACATTGAAAGGAAAACTCTAAACAAGATCAACTTTAAAATGAATTTCAATGAACCTAACAATGCTTTGGAACTTAACGTAACATATCTAGAGGTCTAGGCTAGTGACGTGTTCCAACGTCGTTAAAACTAGTGGCTATTGTTTTCATTGAAGGTCGGGTGATTCCTCCTCCTTGATATGGCAAGTGCTAGCACGGACTTGTGCTCCCCATACCGTTGTGTATATATTGGGAGACCACAATAGGCTTAAATCCTTTATCCATAGGAAACTGAGTCTGTCGCCTTATTTATCGCAATGCACTGAACACAGCATTCAGGAAGATTGACCGTTGTACATAAGTCCTTGTTAATTTCTCTTTAATTTATCACCAAGGTTTATATTGCAGTTTTGCGATTGGTTTGGTAATCCCTTTATCTAGATTCTCCAGAGTAGTCACTTTCATTCCTTTTTTACTCTTTAAAAGAAAAGGTCCATATGAGCACTTGTCCTTTCAGGCTCATTAAAAATTGAAGGAGACTAGAGTCATCTTTAGTTTTTTCTCGACTCTTAAAAACTAAAAAAGAAAAGTTGTGTCCAAGCATCATTAAAATTAATTGAATTCAGAATAACATCCCTATTCCTTAGTTGATCTTAGGTTGAGACATATGGCGACAAATTCGGAGTCCACTGATCAAGGAATCCCTTTTGATGGGAATCCTAGTCCTTTTCCTTCTTTTTGAAATATTGGTGCTCCTTATATGGCTACATTATCCCTTCTGGGACTTATCATTAGCCTACCAGTATGGTTGTTTTCAACCTCTTTGGTTCAAAATGTCGTGATTTTTCCACAATCGAGTACACCTTCAGCTGGACAAAATCAACCTCCAGTTGATCCTGAAGTTGACCCTTTGCCTTCTTCCTCCCCTTCTTCCTCTTCGCTTGGTGAAAGTAATGATACTAGTAACTAGGTGGCTAAGAAGAAGAAGAATGGGTAGGAGAAGAAGAAGAAGCCAATTCTACAAGGGGGCAACCAAGCAACCATTGCTCCGAATGAAACATTTGATGAAAATCCATCAATTAAGCTTCACAAACCCAAATATCCATGCATAATTTTCATAGGAGACCATTTTCATCGAAATTGTCCTTACTTTCCTCGAATCTTGAAAGAATGGTATTCTCGTTCACACCTGTTAGCTCTGCTCTAAACTTCATCATTTAAAGGTCAAATTCGGGTCTAATGGTGGGTTTATGTCGAAAATAAAGCTTGCAACAGCCTTTTCTACCTTCTTCTCCTTCAATTTCCTCATACTCTCCTAGCCCTGCCATTTTTGTTTTCTCCTGAAACCTCTCTGTTCTTGGTTTAAACACTCTATTTCACCTCCATTTTACCTTTGGAAACCCTGTTTAATCCTATATTTCCTCTGAGTCCTGAGCACTAAGATTTACCCACCATATGATCTGACCATATAACCTTGGCGCTTTCGTTCCCCATCGCAGCCGTTGGTTTGCCGTGTCCAGATCTAATGGTTTCCGTTGTTTTTTTTCTCGCACGTTAAACCTTGTGCACTTTCCTTGCCATCCAACCATCCATCGCGCGATCGGATGGTAGTCGCAAGCCCTGCTCGCACGACTTGTCCGCTCGTTAACGCGCGATTGTGGTGGTTTCCCATCGGTCCCTTCTGCCACATGTCGTGAAAAGACTGGATCGCTGGCCGTTGTACGTATACTGCCGAACTCCGGCCTACGGTGCGGGGAATACCGCTTACCACCTACCCATGCATCCCCCGCACGTTATTGCCCGCGCACTTTTGCCTCTCGATGACCGTCAGATCTGCCCAACTGCGATCTGACGGCTCATGTTGCTCCTTTCGCTTCACCTCCCGATAGCCTCCATAATCTAATCTCCACTGCTCAATTTCGAGATCCGTAGGCTCACAACTTTCTTCCATTACCTCTCGATATTCCTCATCGAGTGATCTCCACTGTTGATCTGTGCCATCCGACGGTCCGCCTCGTTTCTCTATTTACTCTGCCCACCCGCCATGAAGTCTTTACTCCTTTGACTATCTTGAACTCCCAAAGGATGAAGCCATCAACTACCAAGTATTATGCAAAATTAATACTTCAACTACCTGCATTCAAATAATAGAGTGGCTGAGGAGGGAGAGTACAGAGCTCGGGCAGATAAACGCAATTATTAGTTATGGAGCTTCTATCAGTCAGCACTTCGCCTGCTGAGAGAAGGACAACAGAATATCTAAAAAGGCCAATTTTGTTCATTAAATCACACAGTTTGCAGCAGAGGCCCATATTAGATTGTAAATGTGGTTGGTGGTCCATTATGACCCCTCCACACATAGCATAGCAGAGTGTTTTTGTAATAAACCTCTATATATATCCAGAAGATAGAATGTAAGAGGGGATGATGGTTGATAAATGTTATTTTGATGTAAAGTTAAACTTCTAGAGACTGTAACTACTGTGATACCTGCAGCGTCTGGTCTTCATTTTCAGCTAATGCAAGCTTCTTTTGCTGTCAATTGCTCACTTTCTACTTCTTCTTTGTTCCAGGCTGTGCCTGTTATGCTTTTTCATTTTCTCTTGATGTTTAGCATTAGAGGGGATATCATCCCACCTTTGTGTTAGAATCTAGTAAGTATTATTGAATGTGTATGTAGGTTTCTGTTGTTTTAATGCCAGAGAGCTGTCATCCTATCTATGCATTAGGGAATAGATTTACAGACCTTTAAACTGGTTGCAGCCAGCCATCACAGGGTCTTGTGCATCTGATGGTGTGGTCATTATTCTCCATCATCACCTTATCTTCAAACTATGAGTAATTGGTGGTCTAAAGCCTTGTAGTCTGGGGGTGTTCACCCATGTCTGGGGTTAAGCATAGTAGAAGTGGTTATTTGGCTTGAATATCCATCATTCCTCCCATTCATCCACCATTTTCCAACATTTTTGTTGAGTTTGAAATGTTCTCGAGCATCGCTGATATACAACCTAGGAGAGTTTCTTGGGGTGATAACATTAATTGGCGCTGTTGTTGGGGAGAGGAAATTGAATTTCAGCCTCCCCAGGAGAACGACACAGTTCTAGATTTTGATGATAGACAAGGTCTGGGCATATTTCTGGTTGTAATCATCTATCTGGCGACTCCACTAGAGGAAGACCAACTTTTGGCAACTCCACATTGAAGTTCTGGCTCAGTTTGTGAAGCATGCTCGGAGAAATCTTCAGAAATCATGAGCTGAACCAGTTCCTGACCCTCAGAAGATCGTTAAGCAGTAGAAAAGTTTGTAGAAAGGAGCATCAGGATCAGGTAAGCCTTAGAAATTCCATGTATCTCTGCTAGTGAAAGTCCCCTTCAGAGATTCATAAAGCTCCTTAGTCATTCATTTCCCTTTCGGATCTCAGTCCAAAAAAGCATCCATGTTGTCCATCATATTCCTCTGTCTCTGTCATTCTTTTCATTGATTCATACCACTCAGTCTACCAGTATCCTTCTACTTACCTAGTCATGGCAGGCCAGTAAGCCCTCATAAAGATAGAAAGAATAATTGCTGCTAGGTATGGACCCCTGGTCTTGCCTGCCCCTTTGAATGTCATGCCTGCAGGAGATTATCAAGAATATATGCCTAAGTTTACTGTTACAAAAGGAGTAATAGCTGAAGAGCATTTAGAGGCCTTTTATAGCTATGCTAATAACCTGGATATCAATGAAGAGGATGTGTGGATGAGGGTTTTTGTCCAAAGCCTAGATGGGGAGGCTAGGAAATGGTTCAGAAATTTACCCCCTAGGTCTATAGCAAATATTGAGGCCCTAGATGATGTGTTCCTAAAGCACTGGGGGAATAATAAAGATCTGCTCTATTATCATACCGAGTTTGGGAACTTGCAGAGAGAAGATGGTGAGCTACTGTCTGATTTCAACATCAGATTCAATCATATGTACAACAGAATGCCAGTTGAAGTAAGACCCACCCCTGCTTCTGCCATGCTCACTTATGCTAATGCCTTTGATTCTCAGTTCTGCTTACTGTTAAGAGAAAGAAGATGTACTTCTTTGGCTGATATGCAAGATGCAGCCTTTGAAATAGAAGCAAACATCATTGCTGTAGAAAGACTCGAAGGTGATGCTGAAAGGAGAAGACAGGGAGGAGAGTCCTCATCATCCTCAGATCCTGAGATCGATGAATTAGCTAGGATGATTGAGTTTTTGGCCTCTGAAGTTTCCAAATTAAAGGCTGAGCAGTATTCTGAGGAAGCAGGAGCTCCTTGTTCCTTTACTCTTTCAAAGCCAAATCCATATAGAGGAACACAGGAGCAGTTGCAGATTTTGCAGAGAAATAGAGATGCAAATGAAGATCAAAGGGTGAAGACCCTTTTTTAGAATTTAGTCATGGAAGAAAAGCAGCCTGAAGAAGAGAAGGAGGTCCATGGTTTGGAAGATAAGGGCAGTTCCCCTTTATTAATAAGAGCTGCATATGAAGAAGAATTATCCAAAGGCACTGGTCGTGAGCTTGTTGTAGCTGCAGAACAACAAGATGATCGGCAGAAGCAGTCAGTAGCAAGTCCTCCCACCCTCCAAGAATTTTGGCCTGAAGCCAGCTCATCTTCACATGACTATGCAGATCTGCAAATTTTCCAACCTGCTCTTGTCTCCTGCCCAATGATCAGTGAGGGAGAGGAAAGCTCCCCATCATCTTTTGTCCCTCTGTCTGCTCAAAAGAGAACCCCTCACAGTTGCCCACTAGGCATTGAAGTAGGTAATAGCTCCATTCTCAAGGCTGATATTGATCACCTCAATCTTGATGTTCTGAAACCGGCTCAGTTGGCCTCCACACAGCTTGAAAGGGCAGCTTATCAGATGACAGAGGAAGAGGATGCACAATTTTGGGACTCCTCCTTGGATGTGGACTGTTCTATGCAAGATGCAGGAGCAGATGATGTCTGTGAGTCCTCCACACAAGAATACATTGGTTTTCCATTCATATTAATTGTGTAGGCAACAGATGACAAAGACAAGTACACAACAGCGATGATTATTCAACAGATGTACAGAGGCTCCCATGAAAAACATCCAAGGAAGAGAGCACACAGAGAGGGGATGAAATTTGATCCATATCTGCCTATTAAGGTCAAATGCCCCAAACGTTTTGAGGTAGAGGATCAAATAAATGTAGTTTTTCTGATTTATGATGAATCGGTCAAGAGGAGGAGAAACAATTTTGATGGCCCATCAGTTGGCCAGATTTTGAATATTTATGATGTTTAAGGTCCTCAGGCCTTAATGATTGTAAGCAGTTCTTTTTCAGGTTTTAGTGGAGACTTAGTTTGCCCAATGGATACTAGGCACTATCTTTAAGCTTGCTTTGTATGAAGGCATTGGTCTGCAGTTCTTGAGACCTCACAGGGAGGATCTCATCCCCAGAAGGAGCCAGTGTTAGCTCTGCTATAAACTTCAACGTTTAAAGGTCAAATTCGGGTCTGATGGTGGTTTTATGCTGAAAAGAAAGATTGCAGCAGTCTTTTCTACCTTCTCCTCCTTCAATTTCCTCATACTCTCCCAGCCTTGCCATTTTTGTTTTCTCCTGAAACCTCTCTGTTCTCGGTTTAAACACTCTATTTCACCTCCATTTTACCTTTGGAAACCCTATTTAATCCCGTATTTCCTCTGAGTCTTGAGCGCTAAGCTTTACCCACCATATGATCTGACCATATAACCTTGGCGCTTTCGTCCCCCATAACAGCCGTTGATCTGCCACATCCAGATCTAACGGTTTCCGTTGTTTTTTTTCTCGCACATTAAACCTTGTGCGCTTTCCTCGCCATCCAATCGTCCGTCGCGTGATCGGACTGTAGTCGCAAGCCCTGCTCGCACGACCTGTTTTCTTGTTAACGCGCTATCGCGATGGTTTCCCGTCTGTCCCTTCTGCCACATGTCATGCAAAGACTGGATCGCTGGCCATTATACGTAGACCACCGAACTAGCTGGCAGTGCGGGGAATACCGCTTACCGCCTACCCGTGCATCCCCCTCGCATTATTGCCCGCAAACTTTCACCTCTTGATAACTGTCAGATCTGCCCAAGTGTGATCCGACGGCTCATGTTGCTCCTTCTGCGTCACCTCCCGATAGCCTCCATAATCTAATCTCCATCATTCAATTTCAGGATCCGAAGGTTCACAACTTTCTTCTGTCACCTCCCAACATTCCTCATCAAGCGATCTCTGCCGTTGATCTGTGCCATTCGACGGTCCGCCTCATTTCTCTATTCACTCTGCCCACCCGCCATGAAGTCTTTACTCCTTTGACTGTCTTGAACTCCCGAAGGACAAAGCCATCAACTACCAAGTACTCTGCACAATTAATACTTCAACTACTTGCATTCAAATAATAGAGTGGCCGAGGAGGGAGAGTACAGAGCTCAGGCAGATAAATGCAGTTATTAGCTATGGAGCTTCTATCAGGCAGCACTCCGCCTGCTCAGAGAAGGATAGTAGAATATCTAAAAAGGCCAATTTTGTTCATTAAATCACACAGTTTGCAGTAGAGGCCCATATTAGATTGTAAATGTGGTTTGTGGTCCATTATGACCCCTACACGCATAGCATAGCAGAGTTTTTTTGTAATCAACCTCTATATATATCCAGAAGATAGAATGTAAGAGGGGATGATGGTTGATAAATTTTATTTTGATGTAAAGTTCAACTTCTGGAGACTGTAACTACTGTGATACCTACAGCGTCTGGTCTTAATTTTCAGCTAATGCAAGCTTCTTTTGCTGTCAATTGCTCGCTTTCTACTTCTTCTTTGTTCCAGGTTGTGCTTGTTATGCTTTTTCATTTGCTCTTGACGTTTAACATTAGAGGGGCTGTCATCCCACCTCTGTGTTAGAATCTAGTAAGTATTATTGAATGTGTATGCAGGTTTTTGTTGTTTTAATGCCAAAGAGATGTCATCCTGTCTGTGCATTAGGGAATAGATTTACAGACCTTTAAACTGGTTGCAGCTAGCCATCACAGGGTCCTGTGCATCTGCTGGTGTGGTCAGTATTCTCCATCATCACCTTATCTTCAAACTGTGAGTAATTGGTGGTCTAAAGCCTTGTAGTCTGGGGGTGTTCACCCATGTCTGGGGTTAAGCATAGTAGAAGTGGCTATCTGGCTTGAATATGCATCATTCCTCCTATTCATCCACCATTTTCCAACATTTTTGTTGAGTTTGTAATGTTCCTGAGCATCTATGATATACAACCTATGAGAGTTTCTTGGGGTGATAACAACACCATCCCGTGTCATCAACCTCTGGAGATCATGTTGGTAACACACCATCAACTAGTGATAGTAAAGTTCATGGAAAAAAAGGAAAGGGCCAGGATTCCATGTAGGTTATGTGAAGGTAATCATTCCCTTCACCTTTGTCGTTTTTTGGATGAAGCCAAAAGAGTGTTGGATAATCGTCCTGCTTCGCCGCAATGACTTCCATCTGGTTACAGGAAACTCTCCCTAAATCCTTCATTAGTTGAAGAATTGACTAGCCAAAATCAACCGTCGGTCGAAACCACTCTCTCTGAAAGTGAATCCAATGAGTCTATACCCGACCCAAATCAACAGGTCGAAATAAAGCTTGACTTAATTTCATCTCAGCCAATAGTACCTTTCCCAAAGAGAGTGAAAATGATGTTGTTCAAGTTCTTTTTGTTACTTCAGATTCCAACAAACTTGGGGGCAATCCGCCTGTTCCATCAATATAGGAGGAAAATCCTCCAGTTCTTGTAACACAAGGGGTTAGTTCTCTCGTTTCTTCGGTACCTTCTCCAAGTAGTCTAGTCACTTCCCTTGATTGGAATCGACTAGCAGGATCCCACCTTCCTTCTTATGTGCCTTTCTAGATCATAGTACAAGTCTGTAAAATGATTGCATCTGGCACTATTATGGATGATGGTGCATCAGTAAGTATCCTTTCTTCAACTGCTTGGAAAGCACTTGGTTCGCCACCGCTTGTGCCCGTTACACAGAATTTGTTGGGCTTTAATAGAGGAAACAATCGACTGTTAGGGATCCTTCCTAAGTTACCTATTACTTTGGGAGGAAAGATTGTTTATCTAAACATGATGGTAGTCCCAGGACCTTCAGATTACAGTTTACTTCTTGGGCGTGACTATGTTTATAACATGGAAACTATTGTTTCAACACTCTTCTGAGTGATGTGTTTCCCGTATGAAGGCAAGATTTTCACCGTTGACTAGCTTTCATTTCTTGGTCCAAACATAGCTCCAAGTTAATCATCATCCCTAAGTGGTCCATTTATATCAACAGGATCATCCCTGCCATGGGTTAATTATGTGGCAACCTATTCCATACCTACATCAACTGGCGATCAATTTAGTGATGTTGTACATCATGTACTGGGGGCATTGGAACCAAATTTCTCCTTCATGACCTCTTACGATTTATGATCGGGAACTTGAGGATAGTTCCTTGTCTTGTGTCAACCTCATCAAAAAATGAAATGAAGGATCTAAGTAGATTTCCTTGTCTTGTGTCAAGCTCATTAAAAAATGAAACAAGGATCCCTGGAGAAAATTTCCAAGCCGAGTCTCTAATTCGATCTCGTAAAATCCCAGTCGAGTCTTTCAGTTGATCTCGTAAAAGAACCTTCATTCCATCCACCTGATA
The DNA here is from genome assembly GCA_031772625.1 of Pinus tabuliformis. Classification (NCBI taxonomy): domain Eukaryota; kingdom Viridiplantae; phylum Streptophyta; class Pinopsida; order Pinales; family Pinaceae; genus Pinus; species Pinus tabuliformis. The sequence goes on along the minus strand of CM062807.1, from coordinate 216,038,184 downwards.
GCCATGACTAGTCTACTTAGGTGAATGTAATGAAGCTTGGGGGGCATGCACTTAATGGTAAAGATAAGTTTTCCCTGTAGGTTATGAGATTGGTCTATCACACCATTCACCTTTGTCTATCTGGACAAAGCCAAAGAGGTGTCAGTTAACCGTCTTGCTTCACTACAGTGATTTCCATCTGGTTATAAGAGACTCTCCTTTTCATCATGCTGGGAGCATGCAAACCATTTTTCAAGCATAGTTTTTCATTTCGAGCTTGTGTAAAAATGAAACTGAATCCAAGCATAGTTTTTCGTTTCAAGCTTGTGTAAACATGAAACTGAATCCAAGCATAGTTCCCTATGGATCAAGCTTGTCTAAAAATGAACCCATTTTCACTTTTTAAACCCTTGTGATTGCCATTCTGTCAGCCTTTTGAGCCTTGGTTGTTTGCATCTCATCACCACCATCTCATCAGTCGATCATACTCTTTCACTTGGTTGTTTTACCCTTTTTGAGGAACAGTTGCAATGAGTGGTCTTATTAGCCAGCCTCTTCACATAAATCAACATGTTTTGAGAAGTTCCAAAATCACCGGAACTAGTTGCTACCCTAGACACCAGTCGTTCCTCAAAATAGAGTCCTCTTTAAACCCTTTTCAAACTCGTTAAATATGAAAATATTGTCAAGAACTTGTCTTTTCCAGCTCGTTAAAGTATTGGAAATGGCATCCCTCCTATATTATTTTATCCTTTTCAGACCTAAGGGATTAATTTATGAAAAAGAACTTACGAAGTTTTCTTTTCGTCCCTTTTCAAACTTTCTAAACATGAAAAGGATCGAGTTATCCTTGTCATTAAACTCGTTAAAACAATAGCGACAAACTTGTCCATCTAGACGAGACCGAGTTTCACTGTCACTAGACTTGTTAAAATATTAAATAGTGACAGGTTTTCCCAAAGGGAAAATTATAGAACAAGCATATGTTATCCTCCTTAAGCTTGACAAAAATAAAGAGGTACTGGTCAACAATGACTAGGGAAAAAGGGAAAACACTTGAAGAATTTATGGTAAGCAAGTCGCTCTTGAACATGTCACTTTCACTTCATCACCATTATTTAGTTGGGTTGGGTTATTCCATTCACCGGACATCTCACCATTGGTCTTTCATACCATCCATATTTTGGGTTTAACACTACCAATTCATTTCAGTGTCACTGACATGTTCAAGAGAAGTCATTTAGTTGAGAAATCACCATCCAGTTCATGTCTCATACACTAAAATACCTCCAACCTTCATTTTTTCATGACCACCATTCCTAAACCTTGTGTCGTCAGTCCATTTTCACCTCCAGAAATCATTTGCTTCGTTTCGTTTCGTAGATGTGGGATACGTCAAGGCCCTCTTATGATGAGTCACTTCTTGTCGACATCAGCTCATTATCCAAGAAGTTGAGTTAGAAACACCCCTTGCTTTGAAGCTTGCATACATCAATGGCAAGTTTCTCACTTTCGGTGACAGGTTGACATCAATGGCCTTCGACCGAAAGATTTTGTGTAGTGTTCGACATCGGATCATATATTCACACCACTTAAATTGTACTGTAGTACCTTGAGGATCATTATCATTATCGGCGATTCCTCTCGTGTCTGTTAACAACTCACATCATTGGTTGGTAATCAGACGATGTCTTTCCATGTTCGACTTTATAACATCTCTTCACATGGATTGACTTGTACATTGGGCGAAGATTGAACGAGTTTGAAGACCCTGGATCTAGTTTCATCCATCCGGGCTGCGATATATTCAGGGATATAAAGACATAAAATGTACAAAGGCTCTACACAGATGGTCATTCTAACCATGGATGGTGACTCTATATCTGAAGAATCACCAGTCTGTATCTGCAGGCGACTATCTGATCTATGTACATGAAATGAATTTATAAAGCTGAGCATGGGAATGACTCCCTCAGCTAGATCATGAAATTATATTATGATGATGTATTGTATTGTAACTTATGTAGGTCACCTTCCAGTTCGAAACATCGGATCCTCATGATAAAGCATTTCACCTGACATGAATATTTACGACTTCATGCTTTAGGGGGAAACTGTTATAGACATATTTGGGCACATCAACCCCAAAAATTTTATGTCGATGTATTAGGGCTCATAAAACCCTAAAAGAGTTGTTTCATACCCTAAAGGAACATAATCATCTGAATACATCATTCCCCAAAAGTTCCATCTGAGAAACCATCCAGAAATTGCCTAAATTGAACCATACTAACTGCTTCGCTGGCAAAGTGCGATACATACTGAGTGGTACACTACCAGGGTGTGATGCATACTAGTTAGGCCTTCTATAGGGTGCGATCAGCGAGGATGGACAAATGTCTGAGATAGTTTGCTAGGTGGTTGCTCATGGAATCTTCTAGAAACTTCTCTTGTGCCACTTGCCTCTCTGAATTCGCCCAAGGATGAATAAGGGATCTAAGAAATATCGAATCCCTTCTCTTGTGGAACCGATTGTAACAAGTGGAATGACAATAATAAAACCCCATGGATGACTCACACCCTTGCAAACATATATAAATGGATCCCTCATCTAAGAGATCTAGAGGTTGGAATATTGTGAATTGCAAGGAAGTGCTGATAGTTTGTAATTGAGGAAAGAGCACTGTATTGTTGTTGGAGTGATCTTGCTATTTCATGAGGTGAAGAGGGATTGAAGTTGGGAGGATGATGCTGGATCTAGACAACTGGGTTGTAATTCTCCTTTCTATTAATAAAGCTCTTCAAGTTTTCTTCCATATGATTGTGCAATTGTGAATGTTATCATTTGTGAATTCTATCATTTGTTCATTATATATCTGATTCTGTAATGTTTATGTTGTAATAGATCACAATGCTTTGACAGTTCTTTGTTGCTGTACTTGTGCAGGTACTCTCCAAGCGTGTTAAGTACGGGGAGGAGTTACAAGATCTATCAAAGGGGAGAGAGATCAAGCAAGGGATTAAGCGAAAGTTCCAGGTTGGTTCCATTATCTTTCTCTTATCTGTTACACATAGAAGAAATCATTGGATTGCTTTAAAATGTTGTTTCTAGGGTAGCTACCAAACCTAGAGGACTAGCATTCTTTAGGAATACTAGTTTTCCCAGAAAAAAATTGGCGACTCCACTGGGAATGCCTCCCTTAGCTAGACCATAAAAATAATATTATGATAATGTATTGTATTATAACTTATGTAGGTCACCTTCCAGTTCGAAACTTCGGATCCTCATGATAAAGCATTTCACCTGACATGAATATTTACGACCTCATGCTTTAGGGGGCAACTGTTATAGACATATTTGGGTACATCAACCCCAAACTTATATGTCAATGTATTAGGGCTCATCAACCCCTAAAATATTTGTTTCATACCCTAAAGGAACATAGTCATCTGAATACATCATTCCCCAAAAGTTCCATCTGAGAAACCATCCAAAAATTGCCTAAATTGAACCATACTGACTACTCCACTGGCAAAGTGCGATGCATACTGAGTGGTACATTTCCAGGGTGTGATACATACTGTTTAGGCCTTCTATAGGGTGCGATGGGCGAGGATGGACAAATTTCCGGGACAGTTTGCTAAGCGGTTGCTCATGGAACCTTCTAGAAACTTCTCCTGTGCCACTTGCCTCTCCGAATTCGCCCAAGGATGAATAAGGGATCTAAGAAATATCTAATCCCTTCTCTTGTGGAACCAATTGTAACAAGTGGAATGACACTTATCAAAACCCATGGATAACTCACACCCTTGCACACATCTATAAATGGATCCCTCATCCAAGATATCTAGAGGCTGGAATATTGTGAATTGTAAGGAAGTGCTGATAATTTGTCATTGAGGAGAGAGCATTGTATCCTTGTTGGTGTGATCTTTCTATTTCATGAGGTGAAGAAGGATTGGAGCTGGGAGGATGGCACTGGATCAGACAACTGGGTTGTAATTATCCTTTCTATTAATAAATCTCTTCAAGTTTTCTTCCATATGATTGTGCAATTGTGAATGTTATCATTTGTAAATGATATCATTTGTTCATTATATATCTGATTCTGTAATTTTTCTGTTGTAATAGATCATGATGCTTTGATGGTTCTTTGTTGCTGTACTTGTACAGGTACTCTCTAAGCATGTTAAGTATAGGGAGGAGTTGTAGGATCTGCCAAAGGAGAGAGAGAGCAAGCAAGGGATTAAGCGGAAGTTCCATGTTGGTTCGATAATCTTTCTCTTATCTGTTACACATAGAATAAATCATTGAATTTCTTTAAATTGTTGTTTCTAGGGTAGCTGCCAAACCTAGAGGGCTAGCATTCTTTAGGAATACTAGTTTTCCCAAAAACAGGGAGATCAATAATATGCCTTTGTATCAATGAGGGAAGATAGATTTATTATGTTAAGTCTTGGCTTGGCAAAGTAAACCAAGCGCCCTTCACTTAAGGTGTGCTTGTGTGTGCAAGTGTATTTATTGATTAAGCCCGGTTCGTGTTTGAAAAAAAGAAAAAAAGATTGCTGAAAATAAACTGAAATTAACAACATAAAATGAACAACAAAATAATTAACTAAACCCCACCCAAACTGGGTTTACCAACACTGTGCTGATTAGTGGCTAAATCGATGAAAAACACACTAAAATGGTTAAGATATCTAATTGTCAGTGTGACTGGGATCAAGTGACACTAGACTACGGGAAAGTAGTGCATCAACAACAAAAAACCAGATAGGAAGGTCGCTGCAAAAAGATAGGGAGATGGGTGAAACACCTAGGGCAACCAATGGGACCTTAAGGCTAATGACCAAACAAGTTGTAATATGAAACTATGGATGGTGACAACCTATCTTTATAGATCTTAAATGGAAGGGTACAAATCTAGAAAATATGGCTAAAAGCACTGCAAAAACTCAGACTACTCACTCAGCTAAACTCCTCCTATAAAGGTGGAAGCATACTAGAAGCCCTAGGGGGGCTAAATTCCACTTCGATGAGTAAATCAGAGTAGATCAAGGCCTAAGCGAGATGAGATAGAGGTGAAACACAAGGATAATTTTAGGGGCGAATGTTCGCCCTTTGGCGAAATTAAGGGGTTTTAAATTTTTAGTGGGCGAATATTTTGTATCATAGTACATTCTTACAAATCACCTCAAATAGCCCACCTTATTTTAAGGGAGAGGGTAAAAAAGGTAAATTTAGCCCTTGAAATTAGGACTTACAACCTTCCATTCGCCCATTTTCAAGAATAGGTTTTATTTAAGTGAATCCATTCGCCCATTTTCAAGAATAGGTTTTATTTAAGTGAATCCTATGGGCTAAATACCATATTTATAAAAGAGGTATGGTAAATTAATAAAAATATAAATAAATGAGAGGTATGGTAAATAAATAAAACATTTTTTATATTTACTCCATAAGTCACCTTATATACATGTAACGGTGTAAACAAATAAAAATATAAGTAAAGTGGAGGTATGGTAAATAAATAAAACGTCTTTTTATACTTACTCAAATGGTATGGTAAATAAATAAAAATATAAATAAACTAGACGTATCGTAAATAAATAAAACCTCTTTTTATATTTAGTCCATAACCCTCGTTCTATTTATGAAGGCTCAAGAAAGAGCTTTTATTTAAGTGAATCCTATGGGCCAAATACCATATTTGTAAAAGAGGTATGGTAAATTAATAAAAATATAAATAAACGAGAGGTATGGTAAACAAATAAAACATTTTTTTATATTTACTCCATAAGTCACCTTATATTTACGAACACTCAAAAAATGGGTTATATTTAGGTGAAACCTATGGCCAAAATACTATGGGACAAATACCATGGACTAGATTGTTATTAATACCATGCAAAAAACCATTATTAACCCTAATACTAGAATTAATAAAAATAAAAATGGCACATGGTATTGACCCATTGTATTCACCAAAATGGCACATGGTATTCACCCATGGTATTCACCTGGAATGTAACCTATTTAAATGGGGGAATTAAACCAGTATGTAGCCTATGCTAAGATTCACTAGGACTTTACAAAGTTTTATTATTTAGTGAAAGACTCGCCAAGATGTTACAAGATTTTATAATTGAGTAAAATATTCGCCATGCCTGGTGAGAGATTCGCCAAAAAATTATATATACATATTATATTATTGATAAAATCGCCTTCCATTTTTCTTATATACCATGGAGATTCACCCATTTATTATATTTATAAATTTAGGGGGGGTTCTTAAAATTTTCCCTACTGGTTGGTTTTGCTGTTGTAAGGGTTGACCCAGCAGACAACTCTCTGCAAAACCTAGAAACCCTAAAATCGCAGGTAATGACTTGTTTTTAGGTGAGATTGCACTTTTTGGGTTGAAAGGTGCACTCTGGAGTCCAGGTCACACTTTTTGGGATAAAAGTGAGATTTCTACTCCGTGAATCACAGTCATCAAATCTCGGAAAAAACTGTTGTCTCCATCACAACTGGTTCTTGTGACCTGCGGAAAAGACCAGCAAACTTGCAAAAGTTAGAAATTTAACATATCTAGGGTTAAAAAGCTAGGAAACATTAAGAGATTGAAAAAAGAAGAAACCGTAAGCCGAAAATCGAAGGTCACCCAGGTTTCTGGATTTGAAGTACAAAACCAGTGGAGTCGCTAACTTTGTGAAAGATAAGAATCAGAAAATCGCCAGTGCAGTCGCCAATTTTGTTGTAGTGTTTTCTTCTCAAAGATGTATGAAAATAACCCACTTAAGATTGTGGATGATAAAAAATCTCAACAATATAAATGGATGCTAAAAATTGTATATCTGCAACAACTGGTAGAAATAAAACCTGCCAAAATTCTAATCTATGCCACAGCCATAGTTAAACAACAAAAAGAAATTGTAATAACTCCAATCATCCAATGGAAACTAGATATGCAAAGAATAGTTTTATTATAACACATGTGAAGGGAACAAATAAATGTTACTAGCCCCCTCCATGGGATGGGTTCTTGGCTATCCTCAAACATCTTCAGCTTGTGTAGGGTCTCTCTCCTCTATAATGTGTAAACTCAACAAAAATATGGTGTGTGACAATGAAAATAATTAGAGTTACAACAGTGAGTGCAACCATGAAAATAATCAAAGTGAATAATGAATGGAAAACCCTTCTATTTATAACAAAATATTGAGTTATCTTCGAATAATGAGTGATAATAAAATATTATTAATCCCATTCTTGGAATAACCACTTGGAATATTTTATTATATTTAGTTAGGAGGTAAAAAGTATTTAAACTTTTATTTAGAAATAATAAATAAATAAATGAATTATTTATCATCTCAAGAAATTGGTTAAGGAATAATAAACAAATAATGATTTATTTAATTATTCCTAAGGGATTTAGTCAAATTTGACAAACAATAATAATTAATTAGTGATTAATTAATTATTCTTAGAGAAAAATAAGATAATTAATGATTTATCTATTTATTTTTCATGATTGGGTCAAATATGACAAGGCATAATAATTGAACAATGGTTTAATTAATTATTCATAGAAGAAAATCAAATAAATAGTGATTTATGTAATTATTCTTCATGGGTTTAACTATAAATTACTTAACAAAGTTTGTTTATTAAGTAATTTCTCACAGTAAAAGCAATTTTACTATGGTAAAATTGGCTTTACATGGTGTACTTCAATGCATCTAGTGAATTAGGCTAGATGATAAATTTTTTGGTGATAACATCAGGCTCAAAACAAGTTGCTACAAGATTTCCTACAGGAAAACTATAGGATGTCCTAGTTCTACTATAGGATCCCTTGTTTTACTATAGGAAACAAGCAAAAAGCTTAGGAAGTGGTATAGAAGGTGGAATGAAGCATGAAAAAGGTATATAATGGGAGGATAAGACATAGAGGGGGTTGTTACACAGTAATTTGTCACTGTCTTCCTACCAGTCTTCCTACTGTGTCATGAGCCCAAATCATCCATGCTCATGCTCTCTAATGTTGCCAAATGACCCACTTTGCCAAAGTTTTGCTATCATCGTGACTGTTGTAAAAATAAACGTGTTGATGAGCGCTCCAAAACAAACCGAATGTGCTGCCAGCACGGAAGTACACGTGATTCCCGCGCTGGTCGAATTTCATGAGACAACACATCTGTTATTCATAACTGATCGCGATGATATGACTTTCTTTGTTATTCAGCAGTGATGTCAGTGCTCCAGTGCAGTTATACACCCGCGATGATCCAGTCTGGGTGAGTTTGTTCTAATAGCCGGCCTTCCAGATGACTCCAGACCTGGTTGTTGGCCTTGTAAATGTCGCCCTCCCTTCTATGGCATGTCTGTTTCGTCATTTGAGCCACCTTCCTTGGAGATAAGCTCATCCTCCCACCATTCATGGAGACTCCTTCTCCTATTTAAGCCTCCACCATTGCCATGAGCTGCTAGTTTGGAATTCATAGTGTTTGGAGTGTTGCTACTAGTGTGTGAGCTTGATAGGTAGCTGGTGTGACAAGTGTGGGATTGCTAGAGAGCCTAACGAAGGTTGTGAAGTGTTTCTTTCTTGTGTAAACTTGTGTGAGAGAGAGCTTTTGTCTTGGGAGATCTACCTTCAAGGGTGAATGCTTGAGAGACTTGCTGGCTGGACCCTCTTGAGAAGGATTTGACGTCAAAACTATGGTTGTATTCTTCTTTGTTCATTAATAATAGACGACTATCATTATGGTTCCACTCTTATTGTCTTCATGATGGTATTTGAGTTATATCCTTTCTGACTGATATATAGTTGCATCTACTGGATTTTATGCTTGTGTTTGTATCGTTCTTTGCATGTGCAGGTGTCCGTGCACGAGGATCGTGAGGATTGTGACTAGCCGGGGCAAAGGAACGGGAGCATCAACTCTTCTACAAGTACTAGCGTTGGAATCCAGGTAGGCCTTCATCATTGGTCTTTTATTTGTAATTAGGAACCTGCGTGTTAGCGTTGTTTGATTGTTGGTAGACCTTGTTTGGACTAGTAGGGATTGCCTCTGTCCACAGAGGGGATTTACCTCCACAACAATTTAGCGACTCCACTGGGGAACTTTTACCTTGTTGTTTGATTTGTAAACTTTAGACGGAACCTAAAGCACGGCCAGATAGCCTTCGAAACGCTATTGCTCTACATTAGCGAAGTAGATCAAAGCCACTTCAGTCAATCTCCGGTTTGGTTTGCGAACTGAACATCTCGGAGCTGGCTTTTGTCCTTTGGTGTTCATTTTTTTCCTTGAGTTTGATTTTTGCTCTCTTTTCAAAGTTTGGGGATTAGTTCTCTGTTTTTGGATTTCCTGGTTCGGTCTGGGAGGTGCCTTGATTGTTTAAAGACTGATTGTCTTGGTTTGGGAGTTTTTGGCTTGATTGTGGCCATTTTTTAGCTTCAGCACAGTTTATAGTAAAACAGTCGTGCTGCCATCGCATAGCCTCTTCTGTGACTTCTTAATCATCGCGTTAATACACCGAACAGTCGCGACGGTTCTGAAAATCGGACCATCGCGGGTAAGTCGTGTACTTCTGCGTTGACATCGCTTTGTTGCTACGCGTGGTTTCTTATCAGCGCATTGTTGCTGTGTATCACCCGCGCTGATTCCTGTAGAATTGAATTTCTTCAATTCTACCTCCTGAGCCTATTGGTCTTGCTATCCCCTACTGTTTTCACTTGGTTTATGACTTGGTTTTCATTGTCTGAAGATTGAAACACTTTCTTGTGAGCCTTGTTGAGCGAATCTTGCTTTTTGTGTCTTGTGACCTAGCTTTATCATTCCAATTTCGTTGGATTAGCCTTGCTTGGTTACTCGTTTACAAAGGTTCGTTTACTGCTTGCTTTTGGTTTTGTGAAGCCTTCCTCTTTGCTTTCTTTTGCTTGGTTGTTTAGGTGATTGTTATTGAACCAGTCTTCACGTTGTTTCGATTACTTCTCACTACCCGGACATGGATCACAGTTGTTTGGGGTCAACCGGTTCTTTTCACATTTGTTTGTTATTATTTCTCAAAAGTTTGTTTAATGCACTTTGCCATCAACAAAAAGAAAAATCTCTTTTGCTTTGGAGTAGTTAATGAGAATTAGAAGCTTTTCGTTTTGATTAATGATTAGTGACCTTAAAGAAAAGTTTGTGAATTTCCATTAGCTGCATTAGAGAAGCTGTTTGTTGTTTTGTGATCATTTCGTTTGTGTGAAAGCCTTCTAACTATCTCGTAATTAGCGTTCATCGAATGGAATGACATATTTTGGCATATAGTTTGCATTTAGGAATTTTTTGAGAGATTTCATACGGTAGCGCCTGAAAACCGAAACCTAATTCAAGATCAACCATAAAATGAACTGAATGAACTTAAAAACGCATTGGAACATAACGCTCACTGTTTAGAGGTCTAGGCTAGAGACATGCTCTGGCGTCGTTAAACCTAGTCGCTTTTGTTTCACTTAAAATTGGGTGATTCCTCCTTCCGTGATGCAACAAGTGGTCTAGCACGGACTTGAGCCCCACGTACCGTCGAGTATATGGGGATACCCCACTAGGTTATCATCCTTTATCCACAGGAAGCCGTGTCTACCGCCTTACAAACCGTAACGCACCGAACACATCATTCGGGAAGATTGACTGCCGTACGGGAAGTCCTTGGTTTTCATATGACTGCCAAGGTGTATATGCAGTTTTATGGATTTGTTTGGTAAACCTTCTTGCCTAGCTCTCCAGAGTAGTCACTTTTGATCCTTTTCAGACTCCTTAAACGAAAAGGCTCATATGAGAATTTGTCACTTCGGGCTCATTAAACATTCGAAGGAGACTAGAGTCATCTTTTGTCCTTTTCTCGACTCTTAAAACATGAAATGGTCAAGTTGTGTCCTTGCGTATTAAAATTTATTTGGCCGTGATTAACATTACCTGGTTAGATCTTGTGTGAGTTAGTTTGAGTAGGGTCCTTTCTCGTTAGATTCCCTTAGGTTTTGTTTTGAAGCTTGTCATCCTGGCTGAATAATCGATCCCATCTCCCGTTCCAAGTGATCAAGGGTCTCCGTCTTCTGTTGCTCTTGAGGTACCGGTTGTGAGTGATACTCTCCCTGTCATCCCGAGTATCCAACCGATAAACTCTCGTGCCCCAGACGACAAGGATTACGAAATTCATTGGAACCCCATTTGGGAGCCTGACGAAGACGATATTCCTTTTATCCCTCCTGGTGTTTCGACCCCAATGTCTACCTCTCACATGGATGAGACATCTCCTAGAGTGAGTGAGACACTTGTTTTGTCGAGTATCGAAACTCCTATCCCGGCCACATCTTCAGTACCCTCACGCTATAAGTCATTGAGGGATAATGTGGGTACTAGGATCCCTGCTTCCAGTACCAAGTGGGACCTCCGCATCACTCCCACTACGGGATATTTTGTTTCACAAGTTCACAATACACCTGTCACTTCAGTTCCAACGAATCCGACTGTTTGTGTAGCACATTCAACTCCGATTGTTAGTGCCGTTACGACGTCTTCAGCTGTGACTACTGGTGCTGGTCCGCCTCACGATCAAGTGAGTAGTGGCCAGCCGGCACATACACCTAAAGTTGTTCATCCTGCACAAAGTGCACCACCCTCTTCTGGTCCCGTTCCAGGAGGGGGGCCATATGATCAGTATATGCAAGCTGTCCAGGATCTGCACGCGCAAGGTCTATTTTATTACTATGATTCTACTGGTCAGTTCCTTTATCTTTCCAAACCCTTGCCTACTCAACCTGTTGTTGAGGTCTCGGTACCATTATCTATTGCTTGGGGCGCCACCACTTACCATGGGGGCCAAGCAATGCCTGCACAGCTTCAGGGACCGCCTAACCAAGGCCAGCCGTCTTACGCGCAAACCCCCCAAGGGCATCAATATTACGGCCAGTCTTACCCAGGGCAACCTGGGGGCCCACAAGGACAACCCTATCAGGGACAACCTTCAGCCACTGGTGGTCCATCTTTCACTTATCTGACTCAACCTTCTGGTAATCCAGGGCAACCTGGTATCCAGCAAGGTTACCTGTCTGGACAACCAGGACAACCTTACATCCAACAAGGTCAACCTGGTGTCCAGCAAGGTTATCCCTCTGGACAAGCAGGACAAACTTATATTCAACAAGGACAACCGACAGTCCAGCATGGGTACCCTTCTGGGCAGGGGGGTCAGCCTTACGTACAGCAGGGCCAACCCACTGCCCAGCCTAGTCATCCTTTTGGACAAGCTGGTCAACCTTAAGGTCAACCAGCTGTCCAGCCCGCTCAACCATCTGTTCCGCAAGGGAAACCCTCGGTTGCACAAGGACAACCTAATACCCAGCAAGCTCATCCTTCTGGGCAAACTGGTCCGTCCCAAACGCAACCAGGACAACCTTCCGGCCAAATGGTCCAAGCTCAACCCATTCAAGGACATCCTTCTAGGCTCCAGACTCAAACTGGTCTTCAAATGCAAGGTGGGTTACAATCCCAACCTTCTTACCAAGCGCAGCCTGGTTACTAGGCTCAGTATGGAGCTCAGCAACCATATGGTTACCAGCAACCCCAGGGGGAAAATCAGTTAGCCCCCTATCAAAATTATCAACAAATGCAGGTCACCCCTTATCAGAATTATCAACAACAGAATGTTGCGCCTGCAAGTCAAGTTGCTAATCCATGGGGTGCTGGGGAGCAGATCCAGAGTCAACTGTCTACTTATGGACAAAACCCCTATGGACAGAATCCCTATGGGCAGAACCCTTATGGGCCAGGCCCGTCTGGACAAATTCCATGGGGGCAACCGCCACCTGGTTGGAACTCTGGTACTACCTCTTTTCCACGGCCACAGATGTCCTTCAATCCTCAGTTACCTTTCTTAGAGACTTTGGAATGGCTAGATGTGTCCAAATTGACTAATGATCCCATTCTTCATAATCCATATTGGCCACCAGTTCCAACCAAGATACCCAGTGATTGCCCGAAATTCAATGGCAAAGCTGGCGAGGACCCTCAAGCCCATGTCATGACCTATCACCTTTGGTGCTCATCAAACTCGTGGCTTGATGATTCCATCCAGCTCTGCCTCTTCCAAAGGACTCTCACCGGCTTGGCCGCTAAGTGGTATATTGAGTTGAATCGCGGATCCTTTCAAGATTTCAACTCGTTGGCAATGGCATTCCTAACTCACTTTCAATTGCCCATTCGGTATGAGACAGGGACACATCTCCTTACGTCTCTCAAACAGGACACGACCACGCATGTATCCGATCATATACATGAATGGAGACGTCGTCGTCGTTTGATCAAGTTCTGGATTCCTGATCAGCTCCTAACCGATTGGTTTACAACCTCCTTCGTCCCTGCGATCGCGCGAGACATTGCTATGGGAGCTTGTGTAACTGAAGAGCAAGCTATCGCGCGTGCCCAGTACCTCGACTTAGTTTATTCTCAGTCTGGTACTTTATATGATTATTTGCCAGACACCCCGAGACCCGGAACATCCAAAGCTCTGCCAAAGCCATCTGTTGACGGTGTTATTGGCTCTGTAAATGCATCTTCAAAGAAATCATCCACGAACCCTGGGAAGCAAAAACCAAATGCTCCTAGCGAAAACACTTCTCAAGGTCAATATAATTCTGGAAACACTTCCGAGGTTAACGCCGTCCAGTCCACCACGACGGATAAATCCTCGAAAGGAAAGAAGAAGGGGAAAGCCAAGAATAAATCCGAACAGCCCAGACAGGACTCCCCTAAACCTCCACCCGAAGAAGGAGCCAAACGTAAACCTAACTATCCTTGTCTTATCTGTGACGAGGATCACTATACTAAAGACTGCCCCAGGCAGTCCGAAGTTAGTCGATTGTTGAAAGGTGCTCCTGGGACTCCTGCTGTGCTTAAAGAACCTTTCCCTTCCCAGCAAACTCAAATGGTGGCAGATCCATCACACCCCTCTTCTTCATTTGGCTCTCAAGTATTTATGGCTGGGACGATCCTCATCCACATCACTACTCGAGCAAAAGAATATCCGTCACATGCCGGGAAAGAGCCTGAGGTCTCCTCTAGTGCTCCTCCATCCAGTGCTGGTCCACTCCATATCGAAAGACCCAGCACTGAGACGCCTATCCGACCCCCTCCAAAAGGTGTACTCCAGAAGTCTTCTTACAACCCTAATGCTCGTGCTGCCCAACACTACATCATCGTTGAGGACTTAGCACAGGCTCCGTCTGCTATGTCCGCCTTAGAAGTGCTCCAGAGCTGACCCTCTCAGAGGAAGTCCTTGTTATCGGCCATCGGTGGCATAGACCCGGCTGACTCAGATCTGATTTCTTTTGACCTCGAGGGTCATACACCGAGACTGCCTCACCAAATCGCTTTCCTCATACAGGTCATTATCAACACTAAAACAATTCATCGTATAGTCATTGATGAAGGTGCTTCAACTTGCATCATGTCTATTGCCTGTTGGAAAGCTATTGGTTCTCCGACGGTGAGCCAGTCTCCTACAACATTGAAAGTCTTTGACGGAAGAGAGTCCCGTCCTTATGGTATCCTCCAACGATTGCCCATCTGTTTGGAAGGGAAGACAGTCGAAGTGGAGGTTGAAGTTGTCGATGCTAATCTTACCTACAACCTCCTCCTCGGATGTAGCTGGACATACGCCATGAAAGCCGTGGCTTCCTCTCTTTTCTGTGTCATTCGTTTCCCCCATCAAGGGAAGATTGTCACCGTGGACCAGCTCTCCTTCTTCGCCTCCTCTTCCGAAGGTAACGTACCTTTCGTGGAGCATATCTCCAAATCATGTGAGAGTGTGGGAGCCAGACTCTTTAAAGATCCCACCCTGATGGGTGTCTTTTCCCTCCCGCCCCCTAATCTCGCCCCTATTAATATGATTTCCATGCGCTCTGATCCATGGGTCCTCCCTCCCACTAATCAGATAGAATCTTGGGGCGATATGATGCCGTTGAATCCTGCCAAGCTCAACTACGTTGAAATCATTGCTGCATCGACGCCCCCTCCCGAACCTACTCCTCCGAGCAGCGTTCCCGACTCGTATGTTCATTCCCCTTGGCTTGGAGATGACGCTACTTCGGATCCATTAAAGGAAATATTTCCTTCCGATGAAGCCATTATAGAGACCATGTCTCTTGAGGAACCTCCTTGGTCTGATCATCACCACCGTTCCTCGTTCCTTGCTGCCCATCAGGAAATGGTCACCTGTCTCGAATGGTTTGCTTCTTGTATCCCATTTCAGCCCCTTCAAACACCTATTCAAGTTTATCAAGTGTCCTCTGAAGTCAATATGGGAAACATTACACAAACCCAACCCATCGACATCTCTGTGAAACCAGGGATTGTCGAGCATATTCACATTGGAGTCACTTGTACTCCAAAGAAAATTCAGCTTTACACCAATCTTTTCCACGAATTTCGGGATGTCTTCACTTGGTCCTACGAAGAAATTCCCGGCATTGACCCCAGCATAGTGGTGCATGAGATACCTATGTATCCGGGTGCTAAGCATGTTCGTCAACGACTATGCCCCGTGCACCCCCAAAAGGCTATAACCATTAAAGTAGAAGTTGAAAAGCTTCTCAAGGTTGGTTTCATTTACCCCATTCCACTTACGGATTGGGTTTCTAATATTTTCCCTGTGAACAAAAAGCAGGGTACCATTCGAGTCTGTGTTGATTACTGTGACATCAACCGCGCCTGTCCTAAGGATAACTTCCCCACACCATTCATCGATCAACTCATTGATGAGTGTGCAGGAAGCGAAATCTATTCATTTATGGATAGTTTTTCTGGGTATAACCAGATCAATATTGCGTCCGCTGATTAGCATAAGACTGCTTTTATATGTCCTTGGGGTACTTTTGCTTACAAGAAGCTCCCTTTCGGTTTGAAGAATGCCGGTGCTACCTTCCAACGTGCAATTTCCTATGCTTTTCATGACATCCGTCACATTGTACAACTGTATCTGGATGATCTTCCAGCTCATTCAGTCAAATGCCAGGACCATCCTTCCCATCTTCATGAAATCTTTCTCCGCTGTCGACACTATCGCATCCAGCTCAATCCTCATAAATGTGTCTTCTACGTTGAATCAGGCTGACTACTCGGGTTTATCGTCTCTCGAGAGGGCATCCGTCTGGATCCCCTCAAAGTCGAAGCTATTCTGAATCTTCCTCCCCCTACTTCTTTGTAGCAGTTGCAGAGCTTGCAGGGCAAAGCAAATTTCCTAAGGCGGTTCGTTCCAAACTATGCTGAGGTGGCTAAAGGCTTTACATGGTTATTGAAGCGAGATACTCCCTTTCAATGGGATGCTATCGCTCAGGAGTCTTTCGAGCGTCTCAAGGGCCTCCTTATTTCTGCTCCATTATTGCGACCTCCGAATTACCATCGCGATTATAATCTGTATCTGGCCGCCGCCGATACCACTATTGGCATGGTTCTCGTGCAAGACGACGATGATGACACTGAGCACGTCATACATTACCTCAGCTGCAACCTCTTAGACACGGAGACTCGATACGCTTACGTCGAGAAGTTGGCATTGGCCGCTGTTTGTGCCGTCCAATGTTTCCGGAATTATATCTTGTTGCGCACCACGACCGTGATTTCTGGTTGCAACCCGATGACGTACATTTTGTCATGTCAGTTGCTGGGGGGAAAATACTCAAAGTGGATCGTCATCCTCCAAGAGTTTGACTTAGAATTCACTGCTGCCAAGTCTAAGAAGTCCCTGGTCTTTGCTGAGTTACTTTGCTCTTTGCCATCTCCTTCTGTACCCTCTCACTCAGAGGATCATATCCCGGACGAAACTCTTTTTCTGATCAGCACCCTCGATCCTTGGTACAGGGATATTATTCTATATTTGCAGACGTCCTCTTTCCATCCCGCTGTATCCAAGGATGCTCGGCGATGGATCCGCCATCAGTCTCAACCCTACCGTATTATCGGGAACACCCTGTACTGTCTTGCTATTGACTCCATCCTCCGTCGATGTCTAACTCTCGAGGAAGCTGAGAGAGTCCTGAATGATTGCCACTCTGGCGCCTGTGGTGGTCACATGTCTGGATATGCCACAGGTCAAAAAATCCTCTGCGCCGGTTATTTCTGGCCCTCCATTTTTAAGGATTGCATTCTTGCCATCAGTTCGTGTCATGCGTTCCAGATATACTAGCGGAAGATGCGTGCGCCACCAGCTCCGCTGCACCCAGTTGTCACCGTTGGCCCTTTTTCAAAATGGGGCATTGATTATACGACCTATAAGCTTCACTCGGCCGGGGGGCATGGGTTTATTATCGTTGTCGTCGATTACTTTACAAAATGGGTTGAGGCAATGCCCACATTAATGGAAGATGGTCACACGGCGGCGTAGTTTTTGTTCAACCATGTTATTACACGGTTTGGAGTTCCGCAGGCCATCGTCACGGATCACGGGAAGCATTTCCGTAATCACATGATGACCGAACTAACAACCCAACTAGGCTTACGACATGATAGTTCGACCCCGTACTATCCTCAGTCCAATGGCCAGGTTGAAGACGTTAACAAGATTTTGGTTACGATGCTTCAACGTACTGTTGACATGCATAAGTCTAATTGGCATCTGATGTTGTTTCCCGCCTTGTGGGCCTATCGAACCTCTGTGAAGGATGCCACCGGTTT
Organism: Pinus tabuliformis; assembly: GCA_031772625.1. Lineage (NCBI taxonomy): Eukaryota > Viridiplantae > Streptophyta > Pinopsida > Pinales > Pinaceae > Pinus > Pinus tabuliformis. The sequence continues at coordinate 216,020,481 of CM062807.1, read as the reverse complement.
CACTCCATTTCAACTAGTTTACGGACTGGAGGCTACCCTTCCTATAGAATGTGAAATCCTTTCGTTAAAAATAGCCATCGAGTTGCTTCCCAACACTACTCCGGTAGAGGAACGACTTCCTTACCTAGAACGGCTGGACGAGACCCGTCGCCTAGCCTCTCTAGCTATCGAAGCACAAAAGAAGAGAGTTAAAACTCACTTCGACCATACCATCCATCCTCAGTCCTTTGTTGAGGGAGATCTAGTCCTGCTATATGACCAAGCAAATGACAAGCTGGGGGCAGGCAAACTCGAGCCCATGTGGCTAGGCCCTTATATTGTAAAGAAAGTTTTGTATAAGGGGGCATATGAGCTAGTTGACTACGAAGGTAATCCTCTTGATAAGCCCCGCAATGGGCTGTACTTGAAAAAGTACTATGCATGATTCCATGCACTTCGATTTATACATGCGTGTGTTTTAGCAAGTGTGTGTGTGTGTGTTTTCATGTTTTTGGCTTGGTGTGAAGGCGTGATTTCCCCTTATTGTGTTTTTGCTTCTTGTGCAGATGTCGGGTGCACCTTATGTTGGTTTCGCTGATGGTGCCTGCCGCAGCACTCGCAATTTGTCCTCTGCGGCGTGGGTGATCTACGATCCTCACAGTGAGTTGATAGATCTTCAAGGTGTGTGTTTAGGCTGTACTACAAACAATGTCGCCGAATATAGTGCTGTTATTGAAATATTAGCCGAGGCAATTAATCTCAATATTCGTACATTGGTTGTTAACCTGGACTCTCAACTTGTCATCCATCAGCTCAATGGGCGATATTCCGTCAGAGACCATCACATTTTAAGGTTGTATTTACGTGTTAATTTTTTAGAAAGGAATTTTGATTTTATCACATATCAGCATATTCCACGACGATTAAACACATTATCTGATGCATTGGCTAATCATGTATTAGATAGACATTTGCGTAAGTTATAATCAAAACATCATACAAGCAAGCACAGAAAAGCACAATAATAAACCATAGGAATATGTATATATATATATATATATATATATATATATATATATATATATATATATATATATATATATATATATATATATCGTGTGGCGCACCAAGGCGCTCAAAAATAAGTGTGCATGTCTAGATAGGGCCTGTGTTCTTTGTACATCTAAGACACATGTCTCTCAAGAAAAAACCAGTAGGAAATAAAGACCTAGATATCTACTGTGGTGGGTTGTGCTCTCTATAATCCGTAGCCGCTTGTGCCACCCGCCTCAAAAGGTGGTGCGTCCTAGGTTCTACTCCCACTGTATGGATCTGAGATGCTATGGGGACCTCCTCTATCCCCTGGTAATCTGGAATCCCTGACAGCAAGCCCTCGAGGTTCCGTATCACAGTCTCCATCGTATCGTCTCCCGGAGGAGCCAGGCGCCAGAGCTCCAATGGCCTGTGCATCCCTCCGCGCCTCTGGGGCCAGGCCAAGGGGTCTCGTTGGTCCTACATCTGCATACCATAGCATTCATCGTTAGGACATGTACATGAAAAAATAAAAAACATCACAAAATGAAAAAAATTAAAAAATGAGATCAAGTGGCTTACCACCATCATCCCACTACTCTCCAGTAGGCACCGGCATATCTGGATCTCCACGGAAGTCTAGGCCAGCATACGGCCAGTCCTCCACAAAAATAGTCTGCCTCTCCAGCCACTCTTGGAAGTATACTCCCCATGCCACTGGTCGACCGCCACCTCCTCGTGGCATGACATGGCCCCATCGTGTGGCCCTCATCTCTCAAGGGCCTCTAGGTGGGTCCACGACCATATCCTGCAGCTGCAATGTTGGTACCTGCTCCAGCATGAGCGGGACTAAAATTGACCCGTAGCCAAACTGCTTCGACTCACCACGACGGTAGTTGATCAGCTGTCTCTTTATACTGGTTGTTACTGCTGCTTGCCAGTTGAATATGGTAGGATTCAAGCATTCGAGAGCCAATCGAAGATGGGCCTTCGAGGCCTCGTGATTGGCCAAAGAGCCCGCTGCCCGAGTCACCATGAAGAGTATAGTTTGAAGGATGATGTCCTCCACTGTAGGAATAGCTACCTTCCCACTCCGCATCTTGCGTGCCTGTGTGCACACCTGGGCCATCAGCATGTCTAGAGTATCACCGCCGGGTCGCTGCCCCTCCAGAATAGGCATCTCACCTCGACGTGATAACCCAATCAAAAAATAGATATCTGTGTAGTCAAACTTGATGTCTCGGCCTCAGATCACAAACTTCCCATCAGTGGGATTCCAGGCTCTAATCAAGAATTCAAGAAGGTCAGGCTGTGCTCGGAGGCGTGGAGTTAAGAAGAATTTAAACAACCCGCATGCCCGCAATGCATTTCGGCACCCAGCATCGGCAAATGCCGCTATGTCCTCGTTATCATGAGCTCGCTCCTGCCAAACGAATACCATTTTACCCTACATGATCAAAAAAATTCATTAGGGCCCTATCCATAAAGTTTCATACGTTAAATTTGTCAAAAAACTTGTTGCGCGGCGTCAACGCGACTGTTTTTAAAACAGTCGCGCTGATCATGGCACCCTCTGATATTTTTTCTGGGTCAGCGCGGAAGTACATCACTCTTCCGCGCCGATCCGGGAGTGGTTAGTGGAAGTTTTTTTTGATCAGCGCGGACCCGATAAGGAAATCCGCGCTGACCGAGAGTGGAATGAGTTTCAAAAAATCTACCCAAACCACCACTTCCCACCATTAAAATGCAGCTAAAACAGTTCAAAATGGAGCGTAAAGGAAGATAAACCTACCTGGAACAGACTACAGGATGGTTGATGCACGTACTGGGTGGAATTTGGCTCGTCAACCTCACAGCGCCAAGTCGTTCTCCAAAGCTCCAAATGGTAACAATGGTAAAAACTTTGTTTACCCCACTATTTATGGTAAAATTTCAAAATTAAATATTATTTTTCGTAAATGTGGGGTTTTTATGATGATTTTTACCATTTGCTTGGTTCCGATATAGTTTTACTATGTTTTTATGCATGTGGTCCATATTATTTCGAACAGGTTTACGCATGCGGTGTTCCTTGTGCAGATTCTCATGTTGGTGGAATTACGACATTTCTATACACACTTGGTCCCGGAACGTCGTCTTTAAGCTCTTTTTCGACGTGAAATAAGAAAAGATAGACGAGTCTCCCTTTCGACTCGTTAAAGCAAGCAATGGACGGTCGCTTTTAAGCTCTTTTTTCGACCGTTTAAAACTTAAAAAGATCGCCGGGTTTTTTGTTGTTTCGAACTCGTTATTGGCTACAAAACGGCGTGCTTCTGACCGCTTTTTTACTTTTTCGGGTCGGAGTCACTACCTACGAAAAGTAATCCTTGATCATACTGGTCAAGCGGTTCTTTCGAGCATCGTTTTATACTTTTTCGGGCTCGAGAGACACAACTTTATGAAAGAGGACCCCCTTGGAGTTCACTTTTCTGCTGTCTTTTCAGACTCTCTAAACAGGAAAATACGCCGAGTTCTTCCTTTGTCAGACTCGTTAAAACTTAATGACATCGGATTCTGTCAAAATGACGCCTTCCAAGCATATGTTATCCCCGTCAAGCTTGTCATCAAAAAATAATTGGGGTACTCGCCAGAAATGGTGGGGATAATGGAACCATAATCATTGTTGTGTCGGCAGTATGTCGCTCTTGAACATGGCACTTGTCTACATTTGTGTCTGGGTGGGAACCTCTCATCTTGTTTTACACTGGCCTCCGTGGGTTTGGGTTATCCTGTTTGACCTCTCATCTGCTCATTGCCTTGTCGCCATGACCCTTGATCATTTAATGTCAAATACTGCCAAGTCCACTGTCGTGCCGCCGATATGTTCAAGAGAAGTTGACCTCTGCGAGAATACTCAACCTCCCTCTGATACCTCACACAAAGTATCTTATCCTTCTCTGTCTCGTGTCGATATGTGGGAAACATTATGGCCCACCTTTGATCAAGGTCACTTCCTGTTGACTTCAGCTCATTATCCAGGAAGTTGACCTAGAGACTCCCTTGAGGTGCCTTGGAGCCTGCATTCCTCAATGGCAGGTTCTTCGTGTTCGATGCGAGGTTTTCATCATTAGCCTCTGATCGAATGATTCTGCGAGTGTTCGATTGCAGCTCATTGATTCACACGCCGTAGATTGTACCTATAGTACCTTGAGGACCATTGTCATTATTGGTGGTACCTCTCGCGTCTGTTAACAGTTTTCATCATTGACTGGTAATCAGACGATGTTCTTGCATGTTCGACTTCAACTCCCATATTCACATGCTTGAACTTGTACTTTGTTCGGTTCGAGATGGAGCGCAAGACCCTGGATTTTGTCTTTTGAGATCTAGGTTGCGATTTTGTGGATTATTATGATCATTACATGTCTCATTGATGGATGGCTACGCCCATACCTGAGTCTTCATGGATGGCTGCGACCATACCTTTACTATCATTACGGTCTTATTAGCTGGGTGGCTGCGTCCATACCACAGACCTCTTTCATATGTCTTTTGGATGGCTGTGCCCATGCCTAGACTATATGTCATCGATTATCAGAGATATCAGTTGTACATACATGCAGGTTCTTCCTGGTGGTGTTCTAGTTCAGCCAGTTTCATAAAGCATTTCACCCCTCCCACTCTCTCGGGCTTCATGCTTTAGGGGGCATCTGTTACACAGTAATTTGTCACTGTCTTCCTACTGTGTCATGAGCCCAAATCATCCATGCTCATGCTCTCTAATGTTTCCAAATGACCCACTTTGCCAAATTTTTGCTATCGTCGCGATTGTTTTAAAAATAAACGCGCTAATGAGCACTCCAAAACAGACCGAATGCGCTGCCAGCACGAAAGTACACGTGATTCCCGCACTGGTCGAATTTCATGAGACAGCGCGTCTGTTATTCATACTTGATCGCACTGATATGACTTTCTTTGTTATTCAGCAGCGATGTCAGCGCTCCAGTGCAGTTATACACCCGCGATGATCCAGTCTGGGCGAGTTTGTTCTAACAGCCGGCCTTCCAGATGACTCCAGACCTGGTTGTTGGCCTTGTAAATGTCGCCCTCCGTTCTCTTGCATGTCTGTTTCGTCATTTGAGCCACCTTCCTTGGAGATAAGCTCATCCTCCCACCATTCATGGAGATTCCTTCTCCTATTTAAGCCTCCACCATTGCCATGAGCTGCTAGTTTGGAATTCATAGTGTTTGGAGTGTTGTTGCTAGTGTGTGAGCTTGATAGGTAGGTGGTGTGACAAGTGTGGGATTGCTAGAGAGCTCAAGGAAGGTTGTGAAGTGTTTCTTTCTTGTGTAAACTTGTGTGAGAGAGAGCTTTTGTCTTGGGAGATCTACCTTCAAGGGTGAATGCTTGAGAGACTTGCTGGCTGGACCCTCTTGAGAAGGATTTGACATCAGAACTATGGTTGTATTCTTCTTTGTTCATTAATAATAGACGACTATCATTATGGTTCCACTCTTATTGTCTTCATGATGGTATTTGAGTTATATCCTTTCTAACTGATATATAGTTGCATCTACTGGATTTTATGCTTGTGTTTGTATCGTTCTTTGCATGTGCAGGTGTCCGTGCACGAGGATCGTGAGGATTGTGACTATCCAGGGCAAAGGAACGGGAGCATCAACTCTTCTACAAGTACTAGCGTTGGAATCCAGGTAGGCCTTCATCATTGGTCTTTTATTTGTAATTAGGAACCTGTGTGTTAGCATTGTTTGATTGTTGCTAGACCTTGTTTGGACTAGTAGGGATCGCCTCTGTCCGCAGAGGGGATTTACCTCCACAACAGGGGTGAACACTATCAAGGGATGAATTAAGTTCTTCAAGATGGTTAGATTTGCTCAATGGAAATGCCAATTTTTAGTTATAAACAAGAATTCAGATTGAGGTTTTAGTGATTGTGGCAACATGTGTGGATAAGGCTTGGATGAGGCAAATGAGATGAGGTATCCCTACAATGTAGAAGCTCCTGAAACAACATACATTTTTGTCTGCATCTATGCACAAATTCATCTATATATGGGAAAGATTTATTAAATGAAAGAAAATAGAGTTATTACAATCTGATGGCTAAGTTCATGAGTGGAAGTTCTTTGAAACCAATGAAAAACTTGAGAGATCAAAAATAACAATTGTAACTCATCCTAAGAAACTTAAAGACAATGACCTACACATCAAGAAACCCTAGATTTTGTATCAAAGATAAGAAATATATTTTTGGGTTGTATGAAAGTGTCCCTCAAGTCATGATCCCGAAAGAGAGACGAGGTGAAAACCACTATCACCAGCTTCTTTGAAATGTCTTATGTCACTATGATACCACTGTTTTAACTATCCATAAATGGAAGCAAACTAATTAATCATCCCATTACTTGCAAATTAACAACACCAAAATCAGTTCAAAAACTAACTATGAATGTAATTTAAGCATACATATACAAAAAGAGGAACCTCTGTTGCTAGAGTTGGGCACTAACCCAAGAGCTTCAACTCTCTGAGTCAACTCAGTGATAGATCAAGGGAATGCTTCTCATTTTCATTAAAATATAAAAAATGCACATGAGTGATTAGTCACAATGTCTTAACTCAAAAATGCCTCTTGGCTACAATAAAAAAAGTTGAATCCTAATGAGGCTCTTGGCCTTCTTATTTATACAACTAAATTTACCAACAACTTCCTTAAGTTTAGGGAGACTTGGCTCCCAAAATCGAGATCAACTGGTCTTAAACTATCATTGGCTTGGATGAAAATGATCTTAATGGCTCGGCTTCTTGCAACTCCAAGTTGATGAGATTTGATGGAGGAATCTTCGAGTGAGTGAGGAGTTAAGGAGGGAGATCCCATCTCCTAAAATCGCTCTTACTTGTCTCCTTCGAGTTCCTACACTTTAATTAGCCAAAATTTTCTCTAAAAAATTCAATCAATGCACATTAGACCACAAGACATGACATCTCATCTTTACCCTTCTCATTAAGCAAAATATAATAAAACATGTAAAGAATGATGAGAAAATTTGATTTTATTAAGCTAGAGAGTTGCATTAAGGTCCATTAATTTACCCATTGATGAGCCTAATCATCACCCCCTACTAAAAGTGTTTCTCATCCTCTAAGCAACTCAATCTATGTCCATGTCTTTCATTTATTTGGTGGCCTCCATGACATTCCAAGCTTTTGATGTAGTCTCCTCCTCTTGTGGATAAAATCCTGCATGCTTCTCTATCTCCTCCCACTATTTTCTTTCTTCTTCTTCCTTTTTCCCTTCTAACATACCCAAGAGCAATGGTGGACTGAGTTTCAAGTCAATCCAATTCACTTTGAGTCTCTACAATGCTTGCTTATACATTGGGGTCCTTTCTATTGGATCCCTCAGTTTGTGAGGAGAATGATACATCCTAATTTTTAGGTTGTAGGGAAAGTTGTTCCATCTCCTTTGGTAGGCTTGCTGGCTTTCATCCCCTAGAAATCTCCAAGTGTCCTTGAAATGAGTCACTGCTTGCTCTTGTGTAGCTAGGTATGTTGGTGCAAGCTAGGGATAATTGGCAATGAGGTTGTGGGTGCTAATGACAGCCATGGAGTTGGCATGCTCTACTATGATGAAAAGAGGTTCTGTTTCTTCTATTGCCAATGACATTTCTACTTCTATAGACCTTGCCTCCTCATGATTCATCCATGATGCGAAGGCCATCAGTTGTAAGTCCCCTAGCTTTGGATTAGGGTCCCACACATTCAAACCTATTAGGGCCAAGTTATGTAGGTAGAATTCATATAGCTTGGCCCTGTCCTCCAGGGTGCTTTGGTCACAGAGTTCAATGAACTGCCTTTAGTATTGGAAAGGCATAGTTCCTTGTTGTGCAAGGGTTTTTTTTTCTAAAACTGCATCCATTGTTCTTTGAGGTATAAGGCATATGATTTTGCTAGCATCCTACATTGGAGTGCCTCCATGGAGATACTTTCCATAGTTGCCAATTGGCTCTCCTTCTCTTGTAGTTTCCTCCTTAGCCATGTGTTATCAGCCTATAGTTGATATTTCATCACTCTTTCCCTGTCTCTTATTCTCCTCAAATCTCTTCCCATTTCTAGCAACTTTTCTTCCATATGTCCTACATCCTCGACAATTTTTGATTTAGCAATTTTCATCCAACGATGTGACCTTGCTCTCTTTTTCAAGTTCAAAGAATAGAGGGATGGAAAATGTATTTGGTATCACTCTACCCCCCTCAATGAATCTATAATAGGAGCTGAGTTTTGGCTATGGGCTAGGTTCCTTCAGCTCCTGGGACTCTCCCTTTACTGTTTCTTGAGTATTTACTACCTCTTTTCCTTCCCTTTTCCTTTTCAGTCCTTCTTGATATTGTTTCTATGTTTCCTGTAGTTTTGACAGGGTTTCCTGTAGGTTTTTCTTTGTTTCCTGTAGGCCTGTCTGTGTTTCATGTAGGAGACCTTTCCCTTTTTGAAAAGGGGTCAAAGTATCTTTAACATGTTTTGCTGAGGTTGACCAGGTGATAGGCCTTCTAACATAGGTGATTTGTGACCTTGGGGAAGCCTGTATTGATGTGCCTTCTTCACCTCTCTTTCCTAGAGGGACTAACTTTTGTTGTTCTTTTGGTGAGTCCTCTATGATAATAGGAATATTGGTAGGTGTTTGAGGTCTCCCTTTTTTTATCCTCATGCTCCTTCTTGTTCTGATGTATAGGGGAGTTTGCCTATGCCTCTTTCCTCTTGATTTGATAGGTGTACTTAGAGCAGTTAAGGCAGTGGCTACCTCCTTCTTTGTGGGCTCTGGAGACACCCTTGGAGATTCCTCTTCTTCCTTGCTCTATATTTTAGGACTTGGTTCATCCTTTTGTTCTTCTTCCCTGCTGTATTTTTCATCCTTTGTCTCATCTATTTCTGCCTCCTCTTCTTCAGGCTCTTCTTCCTCTTCTTCATGTTCCTCTTATTCATGTTCTTCTTCTTCAAGCTCTTCTTCATCAGGGTCTCCTCCCTCTTCTTCATCACTAGAAGTAGGGTCCCTTTCATAATTAATGGCTTGAATTTCATTTTCTTCATTCATGTATGCAAATGTTGACCACATAATAGGGATTCTCAAGTTTTTTAGGGCATCTTCTAGTATGAGTTTGATCAATGCATGACGTGCTAACTACTGATGATTTCCTTCTTGTACTTTGAGGCTCATGTCTATTATTGATTGTAACAAAATTAAGGCACACTAGGTCTTTTGTGAGGAGGTAACTCTTCTCCAAATCTCAGCTCATGGAGAAGTCTAAACTAGTATCCATAGACTATATTAAGTCTACCCTCACAAGAAATATACTTGAGAATGTGATAGCTTACTTCATTCCAAGGATATGGAATGCTTGCCCTTATAATCCCATTTTTGTCTTCAATTGGTTATTCTCCTTCCAAGAAAATATTCTACTTGGAAAGGGTGCTGCTTGATTTGTCCTCTTTTCTCCATTGCAACCCTAAAAGAAGTGTTGTGATCCCTGCTCATGCTTTCAGGGTTAATTGTTACTGACAAACCCCTCACTATAGCAGTGGAACTGGCTCTTACTAGAGGTATGAGTGACATTGCAAATTCCCTAGTTATATCATCATCATATCCCCTAAGTAGCTCGAACAATCCCAACCATTGATGCCTTCTAAAGATTTCTACCATAGGAGGATATTGGTGTATTCTGGTTGTTTTGCTGGGATCCATTTTGTTGAAACCCCTTGTCATATTTTTTCTCTGTCAATCTGTTTGTATGAAGTTTTTGTGGCTGTAGCTTAGGAACTTCTCTAGGTGATGAGGATTTAGGGTTTAATCTACACAATCCTCCACATAATTATGTCTATCTCTATGCACATTGTAAATACTCTAAAAGAAATGAAAATATCTTTCCTTTTCCTTTTTACAAATGAAAGCATAGAGTATATGGCACCTACCTTTCTCTACAATGCTTTGGTTGATGAGAATTTTTGACTTTCTGGCCCTAGGCACCCACTTACAACATTTTGACAATCCTCCATGTTTTCTGTAGTTTTCCTGTAGGTGCCTACTGTAGGATTCTGAGACTCGCTTTCCTCACTGTTCCTTGTAGTTTCTCTATGTTTCCTATAGGTGCTCACTGTAGGCTGGCTAAGACTAACTTTTACTTTCAATGGATCCTCGACGCGATCTAAGATATCAACATATCGAAATGAACAATAGCTTGCATGAAAGTTAGGGAATATTTCTATTTATGGTTGATTTCATTGAGTGATGTGCTAGCTGGACGAGTACGTATTTCTCCTTTTGGACCAGTGGTCCCACTACTAGTTAACATGCCACCCTTCCTCGTAATCATCACCCACTTCCTCTCACTGTAACTTGACCACCTTTTTTATTTATTCCCCTTGATGTGCCCTTGCAGCGTGGCTAATTGACTAGCACTTTACTTTTTGTTATCGGACTAAGGGTGGCCAAGTTAACTGGCCACCTTTGCTTATAAAATCAACTTTCTACATATTCCTATAGTTTTAATCATATTCGTACTTATGAGGGAGTATGGATGAGGTGACATACCTATGGATTCCTTTTCCTTGCTGATGCATGTTGGAGGGTGGTTCTACTGTGCTGCTCATGACTCAGGTACATCTTCTCGACTACTTTTTTTTGTTGATTTCATTTTGCTGATGGGTTGTCTTCTTGTTGATGTGCAGGTGCTAGCTTCCTCTGTTGCTTCTAAGCTCTGGATCAGTTCCATTGTGCCTCTATTTGTGCTTTTCCGCTTTCAATCATGGTGCTAAAGGTTAGGCATAGAGCTTGCTGCTACTTCAAAATAGACTGCTATAGGTTTTCCTGTAGCATTACTACAGGAAATCCTGTAGCTGCCTTTTTTTTGTTTTTTTGTGTCCTTTCTCTGCTTGGAGGGTGAATAGGTATTGGAATGAGTGGAAGGTGTGGCCATGGAGTGGTAAGTGAGGTACACTGCTAGTGGCATGGACCTTTGATGTTATTTTCTCTTTTTTCATTTTTTTATTTTTTACTTTTATTTTTTTCTAACTAGAGTTTTGATGGACACAAGGGGTGATATGGTCATGAAGGGTGTTGGCTAAGATGTGGTGAAGTCAATGGCCTCTTTTTTATCCAAAATACGCCTGTATCATAATTTTTCAATCGGACTACCTTTCCTGTAGATTTTTAGGACTTCCTGCAGTACTATAGGAAACTCCTGTAGAAATCACAAAATTTCCTGAAATATGAATTTTCTGTTGTTAGAGTTGAGTATGGATGAATGAACATGGGGATTATGGAGGAGATGAAATGGATGAATACAAACATGGGGTTTTCTAGGGCTTGCTGCCCTCTAATTTTTGCGTCCACTATCTTCTTGAAAACCCGCAAAAACCAGAATTGTTATGAGAGGGCAGGTTTGAAATCCCTGCCATTATTTTTGTGCTCTTTCTCTCTTTTTCTTCTCTTTTTTCTCCTTTTTTTGGAAAGACAACCAGGTTTCCTTAAAGGAGGTTTTCATCCTAGTTTCCTGCCCTAGGCACCTCAAAAGAGGTTTTCACCCAAGGGTATTTTATTTTTTCTTTTTTTTTTTCCTCTCTCTTTTTTTTTATAACACTCTTGGGTTGCCTCAAAGAGGCTTTCAACCTAAGAGTGGGCCTCAGGTGCCTCATGGAGGTTTTCACCCTGTTCTCTTATTTTTTTTTCAAAAATTCAATAGACCTCAAGAAGTTGATGAGGTGGAAGACGAGACTCCTTCAATCACCGTTACTACCTTGTTGATGCTACCGATGAACTACTTCTTTGACAAAGGATTTTTGTAGGCCTTTAACCTATACCCATTGATAAGCAAGGGGATACCTTCTTCATCGATGGTTCTTATCTAAACAAACCCATTATCATGGCACTTTTCTATCACATATGGTCCCAGCCATCTAGTCATCAACTTGCCTTTCTGATCTTTGTACCTGGAGTCATACGAAATGGCCCAATCGCCTTCTTGAAACAATTTGTCTTTGATACTTTTGTCATGCCAGATTTTCCTTCTTACTTGAGTCATATCTGTGTGCAGGAGGGGCTACATCCTGAATTCATCTAACCCATTTAGATGGAGCAACCTCTTTTTCTGTGCCCTTGTAACATCTAGATCCAATTATGTTTCCATCCTTAAAGTGTTGTACTGAAATTCAATGGAGAGTAGAGCCTTCTTCGCATAGACCAAATCATAAGGGGTGAAGCGAGTGGTTGTCTTCCAAGTTGTATTGTAGGCCCAAGTGGCCTCCACTAGTTTGTTTACCCAATCCTTCTTCCTGTTGCTAACCACTTTGTTTAGAATGCATTCCAATGCTCTGTTGGTGACTTCTACTTGTTCATTAGCCTGGGGGTGGTAAGGAATGGACTTCCTGTGCTTGATCTTATTCTGGCTTAATAGATTCTCAATCATGTGCGAGGTGAATTGACTGCCCTAATCAATGGCCATCTCTCTAAGGTATCCAAACTTGTAAACACATTCTCCCTCAAGAACTCAACCACCTTTTCTTTTGTGGCTACCTTGACAACTTTGGTTTCAGCCCACTTTGTTAAGTAGTTGGTGAACACAATGATGTACCTTTTCTCTCTTGATGGAGGATCAATGGGCCCAATGAAATCCATGGGAGTAGGCTTCCCCATCCTTTGGCACCGATCACACTGGCTGGTATACCTTCTTGCATCCTGGTGAAGAGTGTGCCAGTAATAGCCAACTTTTATTACCTTGAATGTTATCCTTTTGGCTGCAAAGCGACTTCCACAAGACCAATCATGATAGGCCATAAGGATGTCAAAAAATTCCTCCTCCCTGACACATCTTCTCAGTATTTGATTTGGGCCCAACTTGAAGAGATTTCCCTCAATCCAAGTGAATGGGGCACTTTTCCTTATAATTATGCTCTTCTCCTCAGAGGACAGATTTGGAGGGAAATGGGTAGCTATTAAGTAGTTGTCTATGTCAGAAAACCACGAAGAGAGAACGAAAATGGAGAATAAATTCTCATATGGGAGCTGGCCATCAAGCATTCCTTCCTCACTTGCAGGCAAAGTCAATCTGGACAAAAAATATGCAACTACATTTTCTCTGCTAGGCTTATCAATAATAGTTAGATCAAATTGTTGTAACAAAAGTAATTGTCTAATAATTAGGGCATTCACATCAAGTTTGTCCGTCAAATATTTAATGGCTACATGGTCGATATGTACATTGGTATCGTAATGAGTAATGTAATGTCTAAATTTATTCAATGAATGGACAACAACTAGGAGCTCCTTTTCAATCAGTGTAGTTTAACTTGGCTTTGGACAAAGTTTTTCTGATGAAGTAAATGACATAAGGTAGCTTTTCATCTATCTAGCCCATATATGCTCCTATAGCTTTGTGAGAGGCATCAAAATGTATGTGAAAAGGAAGAGTTGAATTTGGGCCTCGGAGAACAGGTGCAGTAGTCAACTTGTCCTTTAGGGTTTCTAGGGCCTCTTGGAAGCTTTCTGACCATAAAAATTCAGAGTCCTTGGCCAATAGTCCAAACAAGGGTGAGGTTACCTTACTAAAGTATTTTATGAATCTCTTATAGTATCTGACTAAGCCTAAGAAACTTTTGAAATTCCTCTGCTTATGAGGAATAGGGACCATCTTTATGATAGCTATCTTATTTGGGTCTACTTTTAGTCCTTCCTGGGATATTGAGTGACGTAGAACAGTCCCTGCAGTGATTAAGAAATCACACTTCTCGAGACTAAGGGATAAGTTCATTTCAATGCATTTGTTTAAAACCTTTCCCAAGTTAGAAAGAGCCTCCAGGAAATCGAACCCATAAGGGGTGAAATCATTCATATAAATTTTCATAGAATCATGGACTAGCTCTACAAATATGGTTAGGACTACTCTCTAGAAAGTGGTAGGGGCATTGCATAAACCAAAAGGAAGGACCCTATAAGCAAAGGTACCCTAGGAACATGTGAAGGTGGTTTTATCCTGGTCTTCTGGGCTATTCTGGATTTGATTGTAAGAACTGAATCCATCCAGGAATGATCCAAGATGTTTTTGCTTATAGATGTATAGAAAAGAATCACATGAAAAATTGCAACTTAACACAGAAATGTGCACATAAGAAAAGAATAAGTAAACACATAAAAGGCATGAAAGAAGACACCAAGGCTTGATAACAGAGTTCATCCAATTCAGACTATATCTCCGAGCCTAGCTCAAACAATGGGGAGTCCTTTCTTATTAAATGGCATGAAAGAAAAGAATTACATTCATCAACTGTCCACAAGAGGCTTATACCTCCAATCTAAAAGATGGTTGTGGAAATGGATGCCTGATATGGAGAGGTAAGAAGCACCAAAGAATCTGCAGGAATGAAGGGGCTCAAGTCATGAAAAATCTGTCTAAGCAGACAAATATGCGCTCTTGGCCTCCTACCAAAATGAAATAGCGTGCTGCCAAAAATGCCTCCTTTCTGCTCTTTCCATTGATCGAGTTTTACAATGGGTTTTCAGACAGAATCCCCTTTAAATTGAGGTTGTCTAGTTAATAATGGAGGCTAGTGACGTGGAAGGATCGGCGGGCGTAACTGTCTCTTAAAATGACCTTTTTATCATTGAGGTGATAAGGCCTTAAAATCCCTAAAAACACTAAAAATATGCCCCAAAACCATTTACCCAGACTTCAAAAACATGAAATCAGGCACATTTATAGATCGGGTCTGACCTGAGGTCGCAAATTAGCGTATCGCTGTCCCTAAAGTCCTATAACTGGGGAACTTTTGACCATCGATCACCGACATCGGCATCGGCCGATCGCGTCAATGTCCCGCTCATAGATCGCTTGGGTGTCCCGATGCCGATCACTCTGCCTATTCGTCGATATATATATATATATATATATATATATATATATATATATATATATATACATATATATATATCGGTGTGACCTCCGATCCGCCGATCCAATTTGATTGGAGATCGCTGATCGGGGGTTCCACTACACCACTCTTAATTCTGCCTCCACAAGTCCTCTGATTGCGATTTGGCCTTTAAGGCTTAAATCCATTTTTCAAAGGAAAAATCCTCATTTCCTCAAGGATCAAAGCAACCTTCCCTATGTGATAAATTCATCATCCAGACTCAGATTGAAGTGTCATTCACGCCATTGGAATCAGGATGAGGAGATCTACACTCTAATCCTAAGTTGACTTCCTTCTAATCACTTTGATTTTTTGAGTTTTTCCATGCCATTGTATCTGAAGATCCACCTGGATCAATCCTCCCCATTGAGGAGCTTTTGGACCACCAAAATCTTTTCATTAGTCAGTTGGCAAGTGAGGGAACTGTTCCCTCACTTTCTCTTTTTCCATCCATCTAGCCTCATTGGGGTGCATTCCCTTGAAACCCACTTGAAGGTATTCTACATATCCTTGCCATGAAGTCCTCGTTCTTCTGTCGAGGATGATGTCTTCAGGAAACTCATCAAGATATTCTGGTGCAAAATCATTAACGGTAGGAACTGTGCCCACCTCATCAGTGTCCATGACCAAAGGTGGTTCATACAACTTTAGTTTCTCCACATTCACTACTGAGTACATCTGCATATATACCGGCAAGTCAAGATGAAAGGCATTGTTCCCAATCTTCTCCAATATGGTTATGGTCCATATCGGATTAGCCACAACTTCTTTCCTTCTCCCTTCATCCTATCTTTGCTGATGTGGAACCACACCTTGTCTCCCACTTGGAATTGATGGTTGACTTGGTGTTTATCATGTCGAGCCTTATAACGGGCTTGAATTTTTTCCAACTGCTCTTGCACTGCTTGGTGAATCAATTGGTTTTCTGAATGAACTATTGAGCTTTGTCCCTATCATTACATCCACTGGAGCCATCTTCCCTTCCAAACACCATATCAAAAGGGTCCTTTGGTAGGTAACCAAAACATGCCTTGAATGGTGAATGCTGCATATATGAATGCACTACTCGGTTGTAGGAATTATGTATATAGGGGAGATGTTCATCCCATAACTTGGGATGTTTCCCATAATAACATTGTAATAAGTGTACCACGGTACGGTTAACAACCTCTGTCTGTCCGTAGGTCTGTGGGTGAAATGCCGTGCTTCTTTTCAATTTGGTGTCCATCATCCTCCACAAGCTGGTCCAAAACTCTCCAAGGAAGTGAGAGTCCTGATCTGACACAATTGATGTGGGTAATCCAAAGTGGACTGAAACATGCTGAAAGAAAAGAGAAGTTGTCTTCTCTACAGTAATCTACTTTTTACAAGGCATAAGAATACACATCTTGCTAAAACAGTCAATGACCACATACAAATAGTCGTGAATCTTCCTAGACAAAGGTAAACCTCCTACAAAGTTCATTGACACACTTTCCCATGGACGACTCGGAATAGGGAGTGGTGTGTACAACCCAAGTTTTTTATTAGAGGGCTTTGAAACAGAACACATCACACAACCCTTTACATAGCGAGTCACAATGTTTTTCATATGAGGCCAAAAAAAAAATCTTTTTACATGACATAAAGTCTTTTCGACACCAAAGTGTCCAGACACAAGAGAGGTGTAGGCCTCTCGAATTAAATGCACTCTTTCTCCTGTGGGAATACACAATTTACCAAGGTGATACAACAATTTCCCATGAAAGTGATAGTTTTCCACCTATGAACCATGGGTTAATTTTGCATAAACCTCCTTAAAGTCATCATCGTTAGCATATTGATCAACATAACTCTCAAAAGATAACAAAGCTTTATGCAAAATAACAAAAGCAGAAATAGGAGGGAAAGATAGCATATCAACCACTTTATTGCTAGTGCCCTTCTTATACTTTATTACCAGATGAAACTATTGAAGAGAGCCCATCCACTTGAAATGATGAGATTGTTGCAACTTGGTTTGTGACTGAAGGTACTGCAAGTGCTGATGATCTGTGTGGATGATGGTCTCCTTGCTGATCAGGTAGTGTTTCCACTTTTTCACACTCTGCACCAAGGCATAAAGCTCCTTGTCATAGGTGGGATAGTTTATCACAACTTGAGAAAACTTCTCAGAATGGTAACAAATTGGCTTTTTTTGCTACATTAGTACAACTCCCATGGCATAACCGCTGGCATTAGTTTCGATCTCAAATGGCTATTCGAGATCGGGTAAGGCTAAGACTGTTGCAGTGCTAATTTTTTCTTTCAATGTTTCAAAGTACTTATGTTGTCTTCCTCCCCATTGGAAGGCCTGTTTCACACTTGTCAAGGTGTGCAAAGGTGTTGTAATAATAGAGAAATTAGCAATAAATATCTTCCAATACTGGACTGCACCTAAAAAGCTATGGACCTCGGTTACACTAGTAGGCTTAAGCCAATTTAAAATTGCTTCAACTTTAGAGGGATCAATTTTTAACTGACCATGACCAACAATATGAACTAGGTAACCCAAAGAGGTTTTTCTGAACTCACACTTTGACAACTTTACAAAGAGTTTTTCTTTCTTCAGCACATCAAGCACTTTCTTTATATGACTCATGTTCAAACCAACTCTTGCTAATCATCTAAATGCATGAGAACAAACTCATTAATGAAAGGCTGAAATATATCATTCATAACCTGCATAAAGGTGGTTGGAGTGTTGCAAAGCCCGAACGACATCACCATCAATCCGAACAGCCCCTGCTTGGTCTTGAAGGTGATTTTCCACACATCCTCCTCCAGAATTATGACTTGGTGATAGCCACTGCACAGATCCAATTTTGTGAAATAAACAACACTTTTTAATTGGTCTAACAAATCATCTATGCATGGGAGGGGATAGCGATTTTTCAGTGATATCTCGTTGAGCGTGTGGTAATGCATGCACATCCTCCAGTTGCCATATTTCTTTGGCACTAGACCGATTGGTGAACTGCACGGAGAGGTGCTCGGCCTGTTGACGCCTTGGTCCAACAATTCCTGCACTTGCCTCTTGATCTCCTCCATCTCAATCGCCTACATCTTGTACATGCTGATATTTGGCAGAGGGGCATCATGCAATAGATGGATCTCATGTTGGATTTTCCTCTTCGGAGGTAATCCGTTTGACTCTTGGAACAATTCAGTATAATTAGAAATCAGTTCCATTAATTCCTATTTATGCTTCCCATCGCAGCCCTGGAACGCATCAATGAATTTAGCCTCTTTCTCCCTTACAACCATAAGCATGCATGTTTTACTGGAATTATCTAGTCTTTTCATTTGCCCAACGCTTACGAGGCTGGTATTAATTTTATTTTGATGAGCCCACACTATGTATTCTACCCCATCCTTGGTGATGTGATATTTATTCTCATGGCAGAAAAAGACTGCTTTTCTATCATACAGGTATGGGCTCCCTAATACCATGCCACATATATCCAATGGTATTACATCCAACTCTACTTCGTCTACTAGCTTAGACACAATCACAAATTTGACCTTGCACTACTGGGTTACATTCAATTTTGCTTTATCATGTATCCATCCCAGTCGGTAAGGCTTTGGGTGTGGTTTTGTCTCTAAGCCAAGCCTTTTTACCATGGATTATGCAATTAAGTTTGCTTGGGACCTAATATCAAACAAAGTTTCTACTTTGGTGTGATTTACTACAACCCTGATATGAAATAATTCAATTCTTTTTTGGTCATTTGAAAGGGAATCATCTACAGAACTGGTGCATTCATGCAATTTAGAATTAATAGGAGGTGTAAGGGGACCTTTTGTTCCCGCTGCTGTGACTAGCGCTTCATCTCCCGAATCTGATCCAAGGTCTTGCTGTGCCGCTACCACTATTTTCTGCTTCCCTTTTCCTCCATACTTATTTGGATGCTTTTTTGGGTGTTGCTTCCAACAGTGACCGTCATCGTGGCCTTCCTTCTTGCAGTGATTGCAATAAGGCTACTCTCCCTTTTTGGCTGCTGCTGTTTTCTTCTCCTTCCCTTTCCATTTCGTTTTGGATTTGTCATTGGGAGGTTTGAACGGTGGCTTTCTGGACTGATCCTCTCTTTCGTTCTTGCCCCTGTTCCTAATATGAATTGCTTTCATGCTGTCTGAATCAATAGTGGTTGGTTCAAACAATAACAATGATTGCCTAATATAACTATGCAGTGAGCCAATATACTTAGTTACAACTTTAGGTGCATCAAGTGCAATACCCAAATTCAGCGCTTGCTTCCTAAAGTCTTCTGTAAAACTCTGAACATCCTACCCTTTGCCTTGCCTTAAATATTTCCAATTCATCAAAGCTTTCTGTTTGTATCCTAAGGGATAAAATTGTTCCTTTAACGTAGAAGTGAAATCAGACCATGAGGAAAAGAGCTTACCCACATTTTTACTACTCTGCAATTTGATCTCCCACCAAACGAGAGCTGTGCTGACTAGCCGTAGAGAGGCCAACTAGATTTTCACCTCATCCTCTACGATTTGCTAAATCCTATAGTAAAACTCAATTTGCCTGATCCAATTATTAAGCTTCTCTGTGTTACTTTCACCATTAAACATAGGAAGATCAAATTTAACATCTAATTTAAAAAAAGGTTTCTTAGATGCATCCTTTGGATTTCTCTGATTATGGTGGTGAGAGGAAGGAGAGCCTTCACTACCAGAAGGAGAAGGAGGGGGTTCTTCTCCACCATTCCCATGTGTTGAACCTTGTCCTTCTGGATTTCTCTCCTCTTCTTTCTCCAGTCTTAAAACCAGCTGACTGATGTTCTCTACCATTGAATAGAAAGTCTTTATGAAATTACGCTCCTCTTCAATATGAGCTTCATCGTTTTCCATGTTCCTCCTTCGAGGTGCACACCCTGCTTATGGATCAAAAGGTTCTAGTTCCCCTTTGCCTCTTTGAAGCCTGCCTCTTGTTAGCATGCAAACATGCAATTCACATCTAAAAAGCCTAGCTTTGATACCACTTGATCCATGATGTTTTCACTTATAGATATATAGAAAATAATCACATGAAAAATTGCAACTTTACATAGAAATGTGCACATAAGAAAAGAAGAAGTAAACACATAAAAGGCACAAAAGAAGACACCAAGGCTTGATAATGGAGTTCGTCCAATTTGGACTACATCTCCAGGCCTAGCTCAAACAATGGGGAGGCCTTTCTTATTAAATGGCATGAAAGAAAAGATATTACATTCATCAACTATCCACAAGAGGCTTATACCACCAATATAAAAGATGGCTGTGGAAATGGATGCCTAATATGGAGAGGTAAGTATCACCAAAGCATCTGCAGCAATGAAGGGGCTCAAGTCATGAAAATTTTGTCCAAGCAGACAAATATGCGTTCTTGGCCTCCTGCCAAAATGAAATAGCGTGCTGCCTAAAGTGCCTCCTTTCTGATCTTTCCATCGATCAGGTTTTATAATGGGTTTTCGGATAGAATCCCTTTTAAATCGGGGTTGTTTGGTTAACAATGGAGGTTGGTGTTGTGGAAGGATTGGTGGGCATAACTGTCTCTTAAAATGACCTTTTTATTATTGAGGCAATAAGGCCTTAAAATCCCGAAAAACACTAAAAATCCACCCCAAAAACATTTACCCGGACTTAAAAAAACATGAAATCGGGCACATTTGCATATCGGGTCCGACTTGAGATCGTAAATTGGCATATCACTATCCCTAAGGTCCTGTAATAGGGGAACTATCGATCGCGGATCGCTGATATTGGCGTCACCCGATCGCGTCGGTGTCCCGCTCATAGATCGCTCCGGTGTCCTGATGCCAATCACTCTACCTATTCGCCGATATCTATATCTATATCTATATATATATATATATATATATATATATATATATATATATATATATATATATATATATAAGACCTCCGATCCGGTTGCCTCCGGTCTGCCAATCCGATTTGATTGGAGATCGGGCGATTGGGGGTTCCACTGCACTACTCCTAATTCCACCTCCACAATTCATCTGATTGCAATTTGGCCTTAAAGGCTTAAATCCATTTTTAAAGGAAAAATCCTCATTTCCTTAAGGATCAAAGCAACCTTCCCTGTGTGATAACTTCATCATCTAGACTTGAATTGAAGTGTCATTCATGCCATTGGAATCAAGATGACGAGATCTACGCTCTGATCTTGAGTTAACTTCCTTCCGATCAATTTGATTTTCTGTGTTTTTCCATGCCATTGTATCTGAAGATCTTCCTAGATCAAGGAAGGAGAAGAAATTCCTTCCTACCAGACCATATAATACTTGGTCAATGATAGGTAGAGGGAAATGGTACTTTTTTGTGGATTTATTTTGCTCTAGGTAATCCAGACAGATCCTCCACTTTCCATTTTTCTTGGGAACTAGAACCAGAGGAGACATCCACTCACCATCTGAGATGGGGTAAATGAATCCTGCATCCAGTAAATTTTGCAGTTCTTCTTTGATTGTATCCTTGAGGGCTAGGTTTATTATCCTTTGAGGTTGGTGGAATGGCTTGCAAAATTCCTTGATGTAAATGTGGTGAGTACACACCGAAGGGTTCACTCCCTTCATTTCCTTGTAACTCCAAGCAAAGGCATCCAAATGCTTTCTTAGCATGTCACATAACTCCTCTTATTGGTGTATAGAAAGAGGGGTTGATTTTAAATGCTCTTTCTGGGCCAAATTCTATCATATTGACATGAGTAGGGCTTGATTCAGCTAAGCATAGATCAATCCAAGGGTTGTCTTTGGCTTCCTTTACTAACTCCTCAAGAGAAATGGTGTTGGGGGTTTGATTCTGGAGGATTTTCTCAATAAGATCATCTTCATCAGGTTGCTCCCCTGCTATAGTAGCATCCAGGGTATAGATTGGGGAAGAGTAGACTTCATCTTCCTCCTCCTCTTCTAACCATAAAGGTAAGTCATTCTCTAGAGATGCTTAAGTAGGAGGTTACAAGACCAATTTCTTGGACAGATGTCCATTTTTAATGGTCATGTTCCCAGCCCTGCAACTTATGTACGCATCGATAGTGGCAAACCATGGCCTTCCAAGGATGAGAGGATAACCATTGAACTAACCATGGTCTTAAGTTGGAGAACTAAGAAGTTAACAGGGTATTCCCAGGCATCAATGGAGACCATCACATCCTCAACAATTCCCTCAGGAGCTACTTTGGCTCTATCCGCAAGCTGCAAGACTATTGTGGTCTTACTTAATGATTCCTGGAGATTCAGTTTAAGCATAGTCTCCTTAGTCACCACATTGATGGAAACCCCAAGATCGATCAAGGTATGGGGGAAAATGGTGTCATTGATGTGTACATCTACTACAAGTCTTCCAGGATTTAGATACTTTGGGCAAATCACCCACCCCAACATTAATTCAGACAGTTGTCCAATGAAGTTAATGATAGGGGTGTCTTTCTTTCACCTTCCTAGATTCTTGAAACACTTCTCATTGATTAACTTGTTGTAGATGGGGACATCTTTGATATCTTGGAGAAGCACTATTTTGACACACAAATTTTACAACTCATCCAAAAGTTCAGTCTCTTCCACGGTGTGCGAGACAGGATGGTTTAATCTCTCAGGAAAAGGAGGTGGATTTGCTTGAGGGACACTTTCCTCTTTTTCCTATTCACCCTCCTCAGGTGGAGATGGAGGTTGATTATCCAGAAGCTCTCTTCCAAACCCGAGGTTAATTTCATGAATTTCCACAACATAGGCAAGGTAGGATGTTTATCCACTGTAGACATGTTGTGCCCATCTGTTGTTCGGGTTCGAATTTGGTTGGGCAAACATCTGAGGTTGTTTCATGGAGTAGGGTGTAGGAGTTGTGGTTGAGATGGAGGTGGAGGCAATAGAGCTGGAGCTTGGTTCTATGGGGGCCTCCACCCTTGGGATGGTGCATTCCATTGAGGTTGTGGAGGATAATATGTATGAATGGTTGGTTGGTAGATTGGGAATGGTATTGAGGTGCAAAAGACTAACGAGAAGGTGCGGACCACGAAGGATGAGCAGGAGGGAACCAAGGGGGAATGGATGTATTATGATTAGGGTTGTAATATGAATAGGATGCCCCTTGCATGCCTTGCTAGTATGGTTGAGGTCCTTGAGGCCTCCTTTGGTTGATGTAGCAGAGTTGTTCAGTCACCCCTTCAGTTCCCTAATACACAACTTTTAATCTAGGTAGGGAAGGGAACTTGTCTGTGGAGTGGTTTTCCTCACAGACCGAGCATATTTCTATAAGATTTAATGGGCATTCATTCCTAGGGTTCCTCCTGGTGCATATAGGGTAGAGGATAACTAAGGAACTCCTCACTTCCTCCTGATCTGCATGGTGTCCATTTGTAGAGAAAGGGTATGCAAAATTTCACTCTTAAAGTCTTCCAACATGTTCCCAATTTCAATTTTTATGGATGTTTTGGAAGAGGATGAATTAGCCATAACTTGACTAGCCCTACCCTTCTTTCTAGCTTCCCTAGAACAATTCCTGCAAACTGTCTTGATATCATCATAGGGTAACTCGTAGATGTCCCCTCCTGACAACAAGTTTAGGGTTTCTAGGAGATCTTCCCTAATCCCCCTAAGAAGGACTAGATTAAGTGATTCAAGATCAAGGGTGCACCTGGCGCTTTTGTAGCTGAGTTGGAATATTTCCTCATAATCTTCTAAAGGTTTATCATGTCCCAAAGTCATTCTAAAAATTTCCTCTTTGGTATATTTGGACCTGTAGTAGTCCCTATACTTATTGTTGACGACTTGTTGCATCTGGGCCCAAGTGGTGATAATGTCCCCAGGTAAACCCATGAACCAACACAAGGCTGCATCTTTGAGAGTGGATGGGAACAATTTCAACTTCTGATCATCATAGGTGTAGTCATAAGTTCTACATATGACAAAAAAATTGAACAAAAAGGTGTCTGGGTCTTCTGAGGCCAGGCCATGGAAGTGAGGAAGAGAAGAGGGGCTTATGTTTTTCATCCTAGCATCCCCATTAGTTTCTCTGATGGGAAAATCACTCTCGGCTCTATCCTCAGCTCCTTCTCTGTCTCCAATCCCATTTCTATTTTCAGCCATGGTGTAAGTTAGTGGAATGGTGTCTTCTTCTTCCCCAATAGGATCTTCAAAAATCTCTGGTTGTTTGCCTAATGGGTCCTCTAGATCACAGCCACCGAAGAAGAGGGAAGGTTGGCTTTTTGATGTAGTGGGGGTATTTGGAAAAAATTTCCCTAAGTTGTCTCTACTCCTACGAGGCCTGAAATGAGTTTTTTTTTTTGAACTTTTTGCAGAATGGAAAGAAGACAAAACCAAATTGCAACTACTTGCTAAATGGAACTAATTGCAGAATGAAAAGAAAGAAAAACCAAATTACAACTACTTGCTGAATGGAATTATTTGTAGAATGGAAAGAAAGAAGGAAAGAAAGAAAAAAGAAAATCTACTTAGACACCTCCCCAGTAATGACGCCAAAAGGTGATGTGCACCAATATTGCAACAAGAATGTTGCAACTCTTGGGGCTACCAACTTTACTTCATCAACGCAGGGTTCTTACAAACTTGGAGGTGATAGTGCTATATACACAAATACATGTCATGTTCTACTCTTGTCAGTGTTCAACTTGGGTGATAGACCACTAGGGTTCCTCAAACTAGTCTTCTATTGAATAGAAGAAGTCTGACTACCAATTGGAGGAGGGAAAATTATCCTTAATGAAAGAAAAGGAATACGTCCTATTTTAAGGAATGGAAGATTGAATTGGAAGACGCTTGTATAGTGACATGAAATCCTTTATCTACTCATTGACACATTTTTTCTTGCAAAATAAAACTAGCTTAACCCTATTTATCACATGTAATGATCTAAACTAACTGAGTATGGAATATGATCTAGGGAGTATTATAACTGTTGCATACATGTGCTAACTAAGAAATGAAAATAACTCTTTTTCTTTATGTTTTCATTTTATGAATGCAAATGCCAATATTCACTTGTTATTTGGTAGGGAAGATAGGTATGGAGGAAGAGGGTTAGAATGGTCTTAAGGTATGGAGGTCAAGTGGAGGCCTAATCCCAACTTAAGTGATGATTTTTCTTAATTCGCTCAAAACATGTTGCTACAAGATTTCCTATAGGAAAACTATAGGATGTCCTAGTTCTACTATAGGATCCCCTATTTTACTACAGGAAACAGGCCGAAAGCTTAGGAAGTGGTATAGAAGGCGGAATGAAGCATGGGAAAGGTAAATAATGGGAGAAAAAGGCATGTGTGGGGGGGGGGTTGAACACTATCTAGGGCTCAATCAAGTGCTTCAAGATGGTTAGATTTTCTTAATGGAAATGACAGTTTTTGGTTATAAAATAAGGATCTAGATTGAGGTTTTAGTGGATTTTGGCAACATGGGTGGATAAGTCTTGGATGAAGAAAATGAGATGAGGTCCCCCTGCATTGTAGAAACTCCTGCAGCAACGTACATTCTTGTTTGCATTTATGCACAAATTCATCAATATATGGGAAATAATTATTAAATGGAAGAAAATAGAGTTATTACCATCTAATGGCTAAGTTCATGAATGGAAGTGCTTTGAAACCAATGTAAAAATTAAGAGATCGAAAATGACAATTGTAACTCATCCTAAGAAACTTAAAGACAATGACCTACTCATCAAGGAACCCTAGAGTATGCAACAAAGCAAGAAATCTGTTTTTGGGCTATATGAAAATGTCCCTCAAGTCATGATCCCAAGAGAGAGATGACGTAAAAACCACTATCACTAGCTTTTTTGAAATGTCTTCTACCACTATGATACCAATGTTCTAACTATCCACAAATGGAAGAAAACTAATTAATCATCCCAATACTTTCAAATTAACAACTCCAAAATCAGTTCAACAACTAACTATGATTGTAATATAAGCATACATATACAAAAAGAGGAACCTCTGCTGTTAGGTTTGGGCCCTAAGCCAAGAGATTCAACCCTCTGAGTCAACTCAGTGCTGGATCAAGGGAATGATTCTCATTTTCACTAAAATATAAAAAATACACAAGAGTGATAAGTCACAATGTCTTAACTCAAAAATTCCTCTTGGCTACAATAAAAAAAGTCAAATCCTAATGAGGCTCTAGGCCTTATTATTTATACAATTGAAGTTACCAAAAAATTCCTTAAATTTATGGAGGCTTGGCTCCCAAAATCGAGATCAACTAGTCTTGAACTATCACTGACTTGGCTACCAATGATCTTAATGGCTCGATTGCTCGCAACTCTGAGCTGATGAGATTTGATGGAGGAATATTCAAGTGAGTGAGGAGTTAAGGATGGAGATCCCATCTCATAAAATCCTTCTTGCTTGTCTCCTTTGAGTTCCTGCAGTTTAATTAGCCAAAATTCTCTCCAAAACCTGCAATTAATGCACATTAGACCACAAGACATGACATCTCATCTTTACCCATCTCATTAAGAAAAATATAACAGAAAATGTAAATAATTATGAGAAAAGTTGATTTTAAGATGCTCGAGAGTTGCATTAAGGTCCATATAATTTACCCATTAATGAGTCTCATAAATTGTATCATGAAGTTCTGCAACAAAGAATCAACTGTCTCGTTGATGAAGTGAGTTCCTTGATTGCTTGTCAAGCTCTTATGGCTCCCAAACCGTGAGATGATATTTTCAAATATAAACCTTACAATTGTGTGTGCTATGCAATCCTTCACTGGTGTTGCCTTTGCCCATCTTCTGAGATATTCCGTCGTTGCGATTATGTACCTGGCGTGAGTGTGACACACCATCAGATTGATTGGACCTATGTTGGGATGGGGTTCCTTGGGTTAGTTTTGGGGCAAAAGACCAAATTTTGATGTAAAAATATGTAAAGTCTCCACAAATTATGGATGCAGAACGCGCAGTTAGTTAGGAGTCAAAAAGGGGTTTTACCCTCGTTCATGTAAATTTAAGTTGGTTTTTGAGATCTACCCATGGTTCACGGACTATGGGATTGAATAAATAGGTGTGTCTTAGAGAGTCTAAGGCAGATCTATGTTTTTGTCTATGGGTACGAATGAAGAAGTCTACCATAGAAAAGTAGGTCTTAGAGGGAAAAAAGGCTCTATAGTTGAGTGCGTAGAGGCCTAGAGTAGTGTTCGCAGCTGAGTGTGTGGACCCCTGCAGTTGAGTGGGCAGGGAAGTATTGAGTCTGTAAACCTATACTGAAGATCAATAAAGAAGGTTTTTGTAGAAATTTCTGTGTTTTATCTATTTACTTCTATTATGTATGATTGCAATATATATTGTGATAAAATGATGTATTTATAAAATAACTATGTATTGATGTTCAGGCTTACTTGATCCATCTTATTATTTGAAAGAAATTAATGTTAAGTGATTACGTGAAGATCATAACACTTTTTGTTAAAGTTATCGAACACTTAGGTAGATCTGAGTAAATACTGATCTAAAGGTAATCTATGGTGTGCATAAGTAGCTAATTTCCCTATTCAGGATCCAAAAAAGCTAGTCGTAGACCTTTGCGGAGGTCTGGAGGCCGATTGAGGGGAGTTACAATGCTAAGCCTTAAAGTCTTAGAAATCTGCGTAAAGGAATATCTAGGTCATAAAATGACATCACACTGATCTTTGGATGCGAAAACTTGGTTCCAACATCCCCCCATACTGCTTCGGGTCAGACTTCAATCCACGCTACATAGATTGATGTCGAAAGGGCCAGTAGTGTAGGGATTTGTTTAACACCACTAACTCTGAACCTGGGTCAGGACCCCCTAAGCCAACAAATGGTTCCATGGCCGGGACTGAGATCTGCATAAAGGGATGTGTGATGTCGCATTACTGGAATCAGACCAAGAAGGGAATTGAGAAGTGGTTGGATAGAAAGATCCACGAATTCGTGATATAGGAAAATAGGAATCTATGCCTGACAAAAATACAGTGGTTGGAAAAATATTTGTACATAGAAATACGTGAAATTTTCTTCTGCACTTTCCCGATTGAACTATACGAGTGCATAGCTAAGTTGGTAGATGACTAAGGAAGGTGGAGGCTTGACGGTCCAATAGTGTGGACTCTGGAGCTAGTGTGGAGGTTGGAAGCCTCTGAAGATAAGATCACACGTGTTTTTGACCATTGGCTCGATCACGTTATAGGAGGATTTGTTACAGAATTCACGGTCGACACCTCAGTCAGTTACAACAAAGTAGAGCGACACTTCTTGAAAGGACCACAAGATAAGTATTTGAGGTCTCTGAATACGTAGATTAAAATTCTCTTGTGTGAAAAATGGGTTATGCCATTGACTTGATGTCTGGATCTACACAAAGTGGATGGAGCTTTAGAAACCAAGAGAAAGCAGGTCCTTAATATAGCCCATTGATTGGACCTCCTTCAAGTGACGATGTAAGAGCAGTGCAGGCCTCATCGTAAAGTGTTGTCCAGTTGATAAGACAGGGTTTCCTACGGATACATCGTCCATCCACACCACCTCCACCTTCACCTCCAAAACCTGTACCTTCATCCACTCTACCACCACCACTTCCGTTCGACATGTCAAATACCATGAAGTTTCCTATTTTCAAGGGCTTAGGAAGTGAGGATCCGGATCAGTTTTGGTTTTTTGCGAAGGATGTGTGGACAACACAACAAATTATGGATGATAACATAAAGAAGCCACAATTGGTTATAGCTCTGCAGGATCATGCACTGACATGGTACGTTAAGTACTGTACTGATAATCCATTGGCATCATTAGTAGATACTCAGACCACTTTGAACAAATAATTTGGTAAGCCTAAGTTTACCTCGCAATCGGTAATTATACTTAAGGAAATCACGATGAGGCCCAGTGAAATGCCCTCGGAGCTAGATCAAAGACTGAAGTGTGAGATCTGTGAAGCTAATATGAATCTCATAGATAGTCAGCACCACTTTTGGTTTATAGATGTGCTCATGCTCGACCTAAGGATTTCTTTATCACAGCAAAAGATAGGAACTCAGGTGGAAGCTCTGGAAATCGTGATGAGATTGCATGAAACACCTATTTAGGATGCGTCTTTGGGAGTCCAAAAAATTCACTCATAGCTGCAGAACCTTTGTTTGGAATTGCAAAGCTTGAAAAAAGAAAAGGAGGCCAGGACATAGGTGTGCAAAGAAGTCTGGTGCATCAAGTGTAAGAGCCAAGGGCATGATAAGGATCATTGCCCAATATTCGCGAATTATATCACATGGGGGGGGGTGATGCCCTTGAGGTAGGAAGCTCTAGAAGGACCAAGTATGGTTCCTGTGCTATGGTGCACTATTTGTCAGGTGGTTGGAAAACATGTCACAAATAATTGCCATTTGCTGCAAAAGTTTGTAAAAACAACACAATAATTGTTCTGCGATTTCTGCAAATCGGTGGGCCATGATGAGCACCATTGCCATAGCTATGAACCAATATTGGAAAGGATGCCTACATATCGAATGCAAGTAGAAACTTGGCCTCTGGATCAAGGCGCTGGGGGAGCCCATGGAGGATATCAGGGGCACAGATGAGACCGAGGAGGAGGAGGACTTGGTTGAGGTCGGGGACAGGTCATTTGCTATAATTGTGGAACACCAGGGCACTACACACGAAAGTGTATGAGTCAGAAATTCCCGTCATGTCAATACTACACTCAGTTTGACCATACAATAGAATAATTCTGTGATACAGGAAAGTGTTCCCTCTGCGGACAGAGGCAACCTCTCTAGCCCTAGAGTGGGTCTAGTCACAAACAAGGACAGATCAACAATAGCTTTCCTTAAATAGTTGTAGTTGGAGGCCTACCTCAACCGATGGTCGATGGAGTTCCGTTGCACTACTCCAGCTTCCGCTTCCTTCTCCTAATGAGTGATCAACCTGAAACAATGCAAAGGAAATACAACAAAGCACGTAACCAGAAAACAACAATGATCTGTTTACTCACAAAATCAAGAAGTCATGAGCTATCAGGTAAATTACATACAAGACATAGGAAAACATCATTGATTGTATTAATAATAAAATAAGAGTAAGCTCACAACCAAAGTCTTGACGTCACAAGCCTTCTCAGAGGGATCCAGCCAGCAAGTTCCTGAAGCATTCACTCTTTGAAGATGGATCTCCCAACATAGAAGTCTCTCTCACTCATAAGTTTTACACAAGATTAAGGGCATTTCACAACCTTCCACAAGCTATCAACAATCCCACACTTGTCACACTCACCGTAGCTATCTAGCAAACTCACAAACACTAACAACACTGCTCAACTAGCCAACTATCAGAAACTAGTAATGCATAGCAATGGTGATAATTTAAATAGGAGAAGGAGTCTCCATGAAATGAGGGAGAGGGAGCTTATCCTCAAGGTAAGTAGAACAAAAAGTGGAACCACCATCCCAAAGGCAGAAAGGCAACCCAAACTGACCCAACAACCAGGTCTAGAGACATCCAGAAGGCCGACTGTTGGAACAGATTTGCCCAATTTGGATCATCACGGGTACATAACTGAGCTTTAGCGCTGACATCGCTAGTGAGCAATGTATCTAGTCAGATCATTGCTAAAGATAACAAGTAGCCCCGCGCTGGTGCATGAAATCAGACCATAACGGGAATCAGATGTACTTCTGCGCTGGCAGCACGATTGGACTGTTTATGAGCACCATTCAGCGCATATATTAAGTCCATAGTCACGATGAAACATATAACTTAGGTAAAGTGGGTCAATTGGCAACATAAGAGAGCATTTTTTCAGTATGAGCATGTTTGACTTAGACACATGACACAGTATATGGACTAGGAGTGAAGGCAATGACAAATTACTGTGTAACAAATTCCTTGTGTTGATAGCCAATATTCAGGAGAAGAAGGTGTAGCCTTAGAATCCTACCCAAAACTTGCAGCTGATGAGGGCCGAGCTTTGCGAGGAAGATCCAAATGTGAATATCGTGTTGCGAAGCAGAATAACGATTGGTGATGATAAAGGAAAACAACCTGAAGAGAGTGGGTGGGTCTGCAAGGCCCTAGAAAAGGAGGTTGAATTAGATCCGAAGCACGCGAAGGAAACATTTATGGAGGTGAAGAAAATATTCGCTAAGGCCTCTACCTCAGGAAGTCAGGACAAACTACCAGCAATCGCCGTACCTATAGAGGTTGACCCCTATGTGCTTACCACCTTCTTGGAAACTTTTATGAAACTACTACGCGATAGCAAGGTTGTGAAAGGGCTACAAGAATTGATAAATAAGTGTGTTGGGAAGGAAAATGCTCCTAAAGGACATCGTGTAGTCAGAAATATTGGCAAACATAAGACAAGGAAAAGGTGCGGGATGAGGCTCACTGCACAAATAGGAGACTATGAGATGGAAGAGGTTAATTTGGATCTGGGATTTGATGCAAATGTTTTTCTTAAACAGACATGGGAGAGAATGGGGAGACCAGCGTTGTAGTGGTCTCCGATTCATTTGAGGATGGTGAACCAGCATAAGATTATCCCTATGGGATGTCTGCACAGAGTTACCGTAGATATAGAAGGTGCGAGTATGCTAGCTGACTTAGAAGTGATAGAGATTTTTGATGGTAACAATCCATACTCCATGCTCCTTGGTATTGATTCGTCTATTGACATGAATGGGGTCATCAATTTGAAGAAGTGGACAATGTCATTTGAAAGGAAATCACTCCGCGTTGTAGTACCATTGGACCCTACAACAGGACGCGCTATACTGAACTAGTCCGTGACTATGACGAAAGTGATGATGACTTGGGTCAAATATACAAAATTATGATGTGAGACCAAGATTGGGTTTATCCAATAGCTGATGGATGGATTGCATGGGACCACGAAAGCTCCTATACCTCAGACTCAGATGACGAATTGGAGAATTAATAGAATAGACTGCATGAAGTATTTACGATGCACTGCAATATGATGATGAAACCATTGCGCTATGTGTCATCATAGCTAAGAAATTTATCTTATTACGATGTTTTAACCAATGTAGATAAGTTTTTGGATGCTTTTGAAAGAGAAGTCCTGGAAGATCATCATTTTCAGGCACTGGACTTGGCACTGTGTGCTACGCCCACTCGATGGTGGGGTATGCACAAGGACAACTTTGATGAATGGCGCAATTACAGAAGGATGATGAGGATGTGATTTGGTCATTCTAAAGTGTAGTTAACTGAAAAATATGATGGGAGGAATGATCCACATGATAATTTAGCAAAGTGGACTAAAGTCTATGGAACAAAGCTGCAGCCAGAGTGGGTGCACTTATTCTGTCACACTCTGGATATAATCCCTATGAATTGGTACTTGGAGAGAGAGCTCTGCCATGGCACCACGAAGTGGGATATATTAAGGAAAGGATTTTTGATGACCTTCAGTTTTGAAGAAGGATTCAAAACCATTGATGAGGAATTGTAGGAGATTAAGGTAACGATCTTCAGAATTCCGCAGGATCCTTTGGAATTGGTTCAACCAGATTAAAACACCCAACTGTGCCATGTGCTAGAATGCTATAATGTGACTATTGAAGGGGAGGATGAGGATCCAAGGAATATCAATATCCCAGAAATGGAAGGCCAACGTGAGGTCGAAGGTCCGCAGATAGAGAACCCGGATATCACTTCATCATTGAAGACTAGGATAGTAAACATTAGTACTGAAGCGAAGCCTAAATTTGCAAAGATTGAAGATTATTGGGATGATGCCATAGTGGATAAAGTTGCTGAGTTACTCTGTGAGTACCAGGATCTTTTTCCTACAAAATTTTTTGACTTGAAAGGCATCATAGGTGATTTAGGTGTGATGAAAATAACTTTGAAATCGGACGCGAAGCCCGTTAAGTAGAGGCCATATCGCCTTAATCCCAAATACAAGGAAAAAGTCCGCTTGTAATTGGACAAGATGCTTGAGGCAGGTATTATTGAATCAATGGAGGAATTTTATTGGGTGAGCCCAATGGTAGTTCGAGAAAAGAAGCAAAAGGGAGAAATAAGGATTTGCACAGATATAAGAAAGCCTAACGATGCCTTCGTCCTTGACCCTTTCCCAATGCCATTTACTGATGAAATACTGGGTAATATTGGAGGGCAGGAGGCCTATTCATTCACTGATTGGTTCTCTGGGTATCATCAGATTAACATCGTGGTGGAAGACAGGAGCAAAAAAACCTTCGCGACAGAATGGGGTTGTTTTCAGTATATGGTGATGCCATTTGGACTCAAGAATGTGCCAACGATATTATCTCGCCGAGTCATCGCAGTGTTTAAAGAGTTTGTTCACAAATTCTTGGAGGTATATTTTGATGACTGGACAATGTTTGGGTTAGTAAAGTGCCATGTAGCCAATCTACGCCTAATGTTGGATACGTGCCGAAGATATCAGATCGCGTTGAACCTGAATAAATTCTTATTCTGTGTCCCCTTTGGAATTTTGTTGGGTCATGTGTTGTGTAAGCAACGACTAATGGTGGATCTAGCCAAGATCATGATAATAGTCAATTTGGAGGCCCCAAGGAGTGTCAAACAGTTGCACACAACGTTGGGCCATACTAGGTATTATCAAAAGTTCATTAAGGCTTATGCCTAGATTACTGTGCCTATGGAGAAGCTATTGAAGAAGGACACTACATTCTATTGGGATGAAGAATCTCAGTGCAATCTGGATGTATTGAAAGAAAAAATGGTCAACACGTCGATCTTGGTCTTCCTGGATTGGAAGTAGGAATTCCATGTGCATGTTGATGCCTCATGTATTGCGTTGGGGTAAGTGCTGACATAGGGTGGTGAAGGAGAGATGGATCATTCTATAGTGTTTGCGAGTCAAAAGTTGTCGAAAGATGAGAATAATTACTCAATGATAGAGCGCGAGAGATTGGCTATGGTGTATGCACTCCAAAAATTTAGACACTAATTGTTAGGCATACATTTCAAGATGTACACAGATCACTTTGCCTTGAAGTACCTAGTTAATAAGCCTATGTTGGGGGGGAAGATATGCAGATGTATACTGCTATTTCAAGAATATGACTTTGAGGTAATTTTGAAGCCAGGAAGGTTGAATGCAGGATGTGACCATTGGTTGCGAATTGAAATGGGGGAGGAGCCTAATAATTTGGAGGAAGGGCTTCTCGATGCGTAGCTGTTCATGGTGTGCATAGTGACAACCACTTTGCAGATATTATCCACTTTTTGAACACGTGGGATGGCTCCAGAAGGATACACCAATCAATAGAAGAAATAGTTGGTAGTACGCACGACTGATTTCTTATTAATTGAAGGAAATTTATACAAGATGGGTTCAGACGAGATACTCTGATGGTATGTGCCCTATTTTGGAAGAAACAACAACCTTGTGAAGGCTCATAGAGGGGCTACAGAAGTGCATTATGCAGGAAAGGAAATGACACAAATGATTCTACGCGGCAGTTTGTGGTGGCCTACACTACATAAGGATACCAAAGCATATTGTAGGGCGTGTGATGCATGTCAAAGAATGGGCAGGGCATTGCAAAGGGATGAGCTGCCTCCAAATCCTCAAGTGTCATTACAACTATTTTAGAAATGGGCTATTTACTTTGTAGGACCAATTCAACTCCCAGGTAAAAAGACAGGGGCACGCTATATCATCACCGTGATGGAATACCTGACCCAATGGGCGGAGCCACAACCTGTGAAGGATTGTATAGGACCCAAAACAACTAAATTCTTATTTGAATATGTCTTAACTAGGTTTAGCTACCCAAAAGTGTTGATGAGTGATCACGGTACACACTTCCTCAACGAAACCATCAGCTCGCTGACAAAAACGTTTCAGGTGTATCATCAAAAGAGTATGCCATATCATCCTCAGGATAATGGAATAGTTGAGGCCTTCAATAAGATAGAGAATGCTCTGACAAAGGTTTGCAACATGCAACAAAATTATTGGGACGTGTGCGTACCAACAGTATTATGGGCGTCCAAGACTACTTTCAAAAAACTAACTAGTAAGACACCTTTCCAGTTGGTCTATGGCATAGAAGTTGTGATGATTATGGAATATATCGTGCCTAGACTATGCATAGCTTCTTTCATAGGGATGGCATATTGTGGTGCCTTGGAAGAATGGCTAGCGCAGTTGATGGAGCTTGAATAGGATAGATTCTTGGCTAGATTTCATTAGCAGGTATAGAAGGAACATGAAAAAGCATGTCACGATCGACACATCAAGCTGTGCACATTCAAGGTAAATGATTTGGTATTATTATATGATAGTAATTTTGAATAGTTTCCACGAAAGTTTCAGATGCACTGTTTGGGGCCATATGTCATGAAAGAAATCACAGATGGGGGCATGATTTAACTTTCAAATTTGAACGAAGAACCTTTTCTGGGAAGGGTGAATGGAAGTCGGTTGAAACTGTATGTTGGAGATTCAGCTCAATGAATATATGGTGGCCGAACAATCTTAGTGCTCCAAGCAACTCTAAGGGAGTGTGGGACTATAAACTACACTGCCTAGTTTTGGGGACTACACGACAGGGGTGCTGCCCGAAATAGGGTGATGTCACAGTACTAGAAGCCACGCGAAGGGAGCTGTGCTATGGAGGGAGATACCACGTAACGTAGCCAGAAAATGACCATTAGAGTCATTGTTCATGATTCGACATCTAGGATATGGTTCAGAGGAGTGGGTGGGTGACATTTAAGGCTAAAATCTTTGGAGATCTGCTGCTAAATCAGCATTAATGGACAATTTTTGGGGGGAACGGTCGGATTTGAATTCAAATTCCCCTAGAAATTACACGTTCCAGTCCAACAGAGAACACTTTGCACCCTTCGTGTTTTTGAGCTATGTTTTCCATCGCTTATCAATCGTAAGTTTTTATAATATTTGGGTGCATGCTCTATGTTTGATAATCTACCCAAGGAAACTAGAAAAATCATTTACAACACTGTGTTAGGACCAAGTGAGACTGTAAGCACCAAAGGAACTGTTGCCTTTAAAGGAGTGGCTACAGAAGTTGTGAGCATGGACAAACCGAATCTTATGCCTACGCTGCCGAGGTCATCTAGGCCAAAGCCTAAACCAATGTGCAAGACCCCCAAGCCAAAGAAAGACAAGAAGAAATGACCAGTGCCAGTCCGCGAGTCGCCTAGAAAGAACTCTACTACCCAAACACAGAAGAAGGACAGGCACCCTGAGAAGGTTGTAGACTTGGAGGCTAAAGAGGGCGCTAAAGATATAGATGTTGAGGGCACAGAGCCCATCTCCAAGTTTCTAGAGTATATCCCACCATGTAAAGGGAAGTGAAGGTCACCAAGGACCCGGACTCAGAAAAATTCATCATCCAGACACCCTTGTTGCCCGAAAAAATTACCTTCAAAGGTTCGCGCCTAGTGTAGGTTCTCCTCTTAATGATGGAGGATTGGGACTTGGCTGACCATGAGAGGTTCCCCCACCTTGCGACGGAGAATTACATGAAGCGGGTATATTACATAGACTCCAGTGTCACTACGTTGGAGACAATTCAGTGGATCTGTGGAGTCGAGCAATCTAGGTTATTGAACTTCCTGTGGGTGCCCCACTACCACCGCTCTAACATAAATACCACCTGTATACAGTAGCTACTAACTCTGGTGCACGATGGGTGCTTATGGCTTAGCATGCCTATCCCCATCATGGGCATGCTTGTCCACAAGATCACGCTCCTGCCACATAAAGGTTTGAATCCAGCCAAGGAGTTTGGCGGAAAGACAAGCGAGAAAGGCTTAGAAAAGAAGATGAAGAAGAAATTTGAGCTTCTCAAGAAGCCACGCAGGTACTCCATAAAATCCATCAACAACCCCACGGTGAAAATTTCCACCCAGATACTATCTAGTAAGGTCATGAGGAAGTGCCACATGGATGAGATTCTTATGCATGTGATCTCTTTAGCTGCACAATGCATGTAGGGTGTGCAGTTTAACTGGTCATGCTATTTATGTAGCGAGTTCATTGCGAATTGTCGCGGGGCTGAAGATGAGAGAAAGACCTTCCACTATGTGTGGTTGCTACTCTCCATTATGCTAGCTGCTTGGGAGTTGTCGGAGGATAGTCAGTTTCCTCCATTGGAGGCAGGGTTGTGGGAGGTTACACAGTTTGCCTCCCTTTGGGCCATGAAGGACCCTGTGCGGTTCATAGAAACAAATATTTTCTGGGTTTTGATGGAAGCGAGCATCCGCATGGCCATCAACCAATGCCCATGGTTGTTCCCAACCATGTATGAACAATTGTCAGAGTATGCAGAATTTAAGGTAGACTTCCACCATGTTTATATCCAGGCATAGAAGGATCTAGGGTAGAAGTGGTTTGATCTGCCATAAATCACCATGGATGATGCGATTAAGGAAGTAATTAAGCGATGGCCACTTAGCCGTGGGTAGAAGAAAAGGCATGGGGAGTTCAACAAAGAAAAAGAGGAAGGATGCAACAAAGCAGGCAACACAGAAATTGTTCGTGCAGTGAAGGAAGGAGGCCAAGGAGAAGCCTTGACTAGAAAAGGAGCACGTTGCAAAACAAAAGGTTGAATAAGGGAAACATGACTTTGAGCGAAGCGATAAATCCCCCTCACTCGAAACAAAAGAGGAGCAGTCGACGCAGGGAGGTCGACGCGACAAGGGACAGAGCACTCCATTATTGTTAAAGAGGTACAAAGAACAATAGAAGGAGGAGTCCCGGAAGAAGAAAAAGGCAACTAAGACACTGATGGATCCCATTACACTGATGGAGGGTGATCTCGATGAGATCAAGGAAAAAGTACGCGACACTACAGTCGAACTATTGCAGTAGTTTGAGCAACAACTCTTGCGATTCTTAGGCCATATTCAAAAGAATCTACGCGAATTGCAGATCTAGACCAGTAGAATCCAGGTGGGCACAGGACAAGTTAGCATCGGAAAGACAAGCCTGGAACCAGGGGTAAGTCAGGCTGTAGTGCTAGTCAGGATAGTGGATCTCAAGATAGTTGTGAGACTAGAAGGGTCCTTGTGCACAGAGTCAGCCAATGATAAGATCACCGTGAGCACCTTAAGGAACATCAAGATCAACATTGCAGCACTCTGCAATGAATGTCTTTACGTGCTGCTGACATGTGTGATAGCAGAATTGAGAGCGCGGGAGAAGCACGCTCTTAGTTTAATCAGTGAGTACAGGGTGAACAATGAACAAATGTTCATTGAGAAGATGCTAGAGTTGCACATACCTAAGGAGGCACCACTCGAGGCCAAGATCCAGAAGCTAGCTCTGGGCGTCCATGAGGCGAAGGATGAGGTAGAAAGCATTCAATTTGAACTCAACATGAAAATAATAGAACTGGAGCTTAAGTCACTACCTTCGACCTCGCCTAAATTTAGGGAACAACGCGAAGCTGCCATCAAGGAAGGGATAGCTACTATAGATGACGCGGTCGTTAACTGCACATATTTATTCAAATAGGCCATGGAAGTGGTGACAGCTTTGTGGGAAGATCCCACTGTGCATATATTTATTACCGAGATCCACGAGCTCCAACAGCAGTATGAGGAGGTTAGGGTGACGACACGCTCCATTGCTACAACGCAGTGCCTCTCTAAGTAGGAGGCAAAGCAGCTCCTTGCACAAGTGGAGGTAGTGTAGAAAAAAGAGGTTGTGCTTAAGGTACGATTGGGTCCTTGGTTGGATGAAGCCTACCAAGTCTTAGCCAGCATCTAGGAAAAGCTGATGAACTTACAACTCACACAACAGAAGATCAAGTGAGCCAACGAAGGACCAACTACAGAGCAACTGGTCAAACAGGTGAAGCAGGTGACCACGTAGAGCACGGTTGAAGTAGCAGTGATGCAGGTGGAGCTAGGGGATATTTGTAGCAAGATCGCCATGGTAGCCGAGTGACTTGAGGGTGATTCACGACCTTTGTGTTGGGGGCCTATTGGGATGGGGTCCCCTGGGTCAGTTTTGGGGCAAAAGCCCAAATTTTGATGTAAAAAGATGTAAAGTATTTGCAAATTGTGGATGTGGAGCACGTAGTTAGTTAGGATTCAAAAAGGTTTTTTACCCTCATTCATGTAAAGTTGAGTTGTTTTTTTAGATCTACCCATGGTCTGTGGACCATGGGATTGTATAAGTAGGTGTGTCTTAGAGAGTCTATGGCAGATCTATGTTTTCGTCTATGGGTACGAACGAAGAAGTATAACATAGAAAAGTAGGTCTTAGAGGGGGAAAGGCTCTGCAACTGAGTGTACAGAACCTTGCATTTGAGTGCATAGGGAAGTATTGAGTCTATAAACCTATATTGAAAATCAATAAAGAAGAATGTTGCAGAAATTCCTATGTTTTATCTCTTTACTTTTGTTATGTGTGATTGTGATATATGCTGTGATAAAATGATGTCTTTATAAAATAATAATGTGTTGATGTGCAAACTTACTTGATCTGTCTTATTATTTGAATGAAATTAATGTTAAGTGATTATGCGAAGATCGTAACACTTTTTTTTAAAGTTATCGAACACTTAGGTAGATCTGTGTAAATACTAATCTAAAGGTAATCTATGGTGCACGTAAGTAGCTAATTTTCCTATTCAAGATTTGAAAAAGCTAGTCGTAGACCTTCATGGAGGTCTAGAGGCCGATTGAGGGGAGTTACAACACTAAGCCTTAAGGGCTTAGAAATATGCGCAAAGGTAGATCTAGGTCATAAAAATACATCACACTCATCCCTGGATGTGGAAACTTGGTTCCATCATCCCCCAATACTACTTCAGGTGAAACTTCAGTCCGTGCTATGAGGATTGATGATGAAATGGCCAGTATTGTAGGGATTTGTTTGGTGCAAATAACTCTGAACTTGGGTTAGGACCCCCTGAGCCAACAACTTATGAAATAAACTCCCCACTTCTCAAATATCTGTAAGGCACATATTGGCTATAGTGGGAGCTCGTCACGATGTGATGGTTTCCCAACTCTCTGTCACACATCACATCCCTTAACATACTCTTTGGCATCCATATAGACTGTGGATTTCCCTCCTACGTGGCCACCTACAACTCCTAAGTCACATTCCCATAAGACATCTTATCACTTGTGGTATAGGACACACCACTACAACACCTGAGCTAACCCCAATCTATATAGGTGCCTTGTAATTAGCTAGTAATCGGCTCTTCGCACGACCATGTATCTTCTTTGCATACCTGTGTACTCCTCCGCAAATTTCCCTATGGCTAGGAAGGCTGCGATCTCTTCAAACTAATCCGGTACTACTTCCACTCTAAATAAATTAGCATCGCGCAGCTGGTCATCCGAGAACCCCTCTTTCTCTCGATTCCAACCTTGAAAGGTGATCAGGCCCGACATTCAACTAACCTAGTTTGATGATTACTTCAAAAGTAAATTCTCGAAAGAATAGCAACCATCTGTAAATTCTCCCCTCGAGTACATGCTTGTTGACCACATATTTCAATGCAGAGTGGTCTGTAAAGAACTTAAATGGGCCCCCAAGTAAGTAGTTTCTAAAATTTTGAAGAGAGTAGACCATAGCTAGTGCTTCCCTCTCCCTCTCGGTCATGGTGTTATTCTTTTCTGTAGTTGATAATTTTTTGTTGGCAAAATAATTTGGGTGGTCCAAGGTTCCTTATCTCAACTGTTCCAATAGTGCTCCCAGAGAAATATTGGATGCATCAATATGGACATGGAGTTTCTTATTCTAGTTGGGATAGACTAAAATTAGAGCACTTACTAGCCTCTCCTTCAGTATGTTTAGTGCGACTTGACACTCCTATGACCATGCAAATGCTTCCACCTTCCCTAATAGATTCTCCATTGGCACAGTGATGAAGGCATAGTTGTGGATGAATCTTCGATAGTATCCAATGTGCCATAATGTTGATCTGAGTTGTTTAACATTGGCCGGTGGGTTCATGTTGACGATTTACACAACCTTGGCAGGATATATGCATACCATGTCCTTGCACACAATATGGCCCAGAAATGTGCCGAATGGAACTGCAAATATGAATTTCTTTAGATTTAAAGATTTTTGTAATTGTATGCAGTGATCAAACATTATCCTAAGTAGGCTTGAGTGTTTCTTTAGCAGGTTGCATACTGTCCAGTCATCCATGTATACCTCCAAGAACCTGTGGATCTAGTCTTTGAATGCTGCAATTACAACTATAGAGAATATTGTAGGTGCATTCTTAAGACCGAATGACATCACATGGCAGTCATATGACCATGTTGAAGCCCCGAAAATCGGGTCGACAACAAGGGGGATACCCACCCGGTCCGGACCTTGGTTGGCAGCGCCTTATCCATTTGGTATAGCGGGTCCGACTGGGGATAATGGGACCAGTTTCCCAATCTAAGGGTGTGTGTGTGCAGAGTTGGATTATGTTGATCTAAGAGTTCTGATCTAAGCTACTTTAATCTAATTCTATGCTATTGTAATCTAATGAAAACAGCACATCTAATCTATGCTAACCCGGGGTGTATTTCTTCTATTATGCGATCTAAAGGGATTTCAAACAATAACTGGTAATAAAGATCATTCAGCTATCATAAGAATGGAAATCAATTAAGATGAACCACTTTGCATAAAAAGTTAGGCAAAACAGTTGTGAACAGCATATCGCATAATAATTTATTCATATATCAAACATAAATAAATGACTCCACCATACAAAAGTGCCAAATGGTAATTCACACATTCATGCAATAACATATAAACAACTAAAAACTGTATATCACTTCAAGAATATAAGCAGAAATGGCCAAGAGATAAAAGTACCATTTATGACTGGTCCTACTCATAAGC
This sequence comes from Pinus tabuliformis, assembly GCA_031772625.1. Lineage (NCBI taxonomy): Eukaryota > Viridiplantae > Streptophyta > Pinopsida > Pinales > Pinaceae > Pinus > Pinus tabuliformis. Next base: position 215,978,635 of record CM062807.1, on the reverse strand, counting down.
TTCAACTAATAATGATTTATCTCTCCTTGTTCTGATATCTACTAAGAGTATAGAAGTGCAACATCAGTAGCAGACATCAAATGCAAACATTAATAAACCTTGATCCATTCATTCATCAAAACCTCCTCTGAGGGTGCAGATGTGCATGTTCTGAGGACACGTTTTTGACAAATTTCTGGACCCTTCTCCAAATGCATGAGAAGGGTTTAAATACTGCTAACTAAACAACTTAATTACATAAATTTCGGATACGGTTCAAAATGACCACCCTTTATCTAAGTAAACTTATTTCTAAAAATTGAATCTAATTTCTAACTATTTCTGCATTTGCTCCTTAGTGCTGTGAGTATGCAACATTTGCCTGGGAAGAGTCAGCTGGTCGTCTTCTGCTTTTGTTTGAGCTACGAAAATAGAAATGACAAGTGCTGGCACCTCTTTTTAGTAAACTGGAAGATATTTTTGAGAATTATCTTCTGGTTGAGTGAATTTACTGCGTGTATGCTTGGTAACAACCCAGATTCCTCTTAGCTACCTCTGCTTTTGCTATTTAGGCTTCTGGACTCGTGGATGACTAGGCAAGTTAGGGACTTTTCTTTCTGAACAATTTTCTTAGCGATGCGCGATTAGCGCTAGGCGCTAATCGCACATCAAAAACTGCCTCCGTTCTTTGATCCGGGCCTTTCTGGTGCGTTTTCCCCCTTTAGCGCTTTTTCCTTTACCGGGCATGAGCTTCAGAATTTTGTAAACATGCTGCTTTTGTGAGTTTCTTTACCTTGAGTGTCGAATCGCCTATTGATATCAGTATCGGTTCAGTAACACTCTAAAATCTGCATTTCTGTTGTATGCGGCATCCGTGTATGAGAGCATCTCTTCTCTATTCTCCGAGCATTGGCGCTTTCCCCTTTTTCCTTATATGTTTCCTACAGTTCACGCAAAGGAAAAAGTAATGATAATAAATTTTGACATGAAAGCTTCAAGTTCTACGAATGTGTAAAATCATGACACCCACAGTGAACTGACTCTTTGAAAAACACAAAACTGTCCTTCATGAATACCTTGGCGTACATTCATTAATTTTCTTTAAGTGTGCTCAATTTTTGGTTTAGGGACAGCTTTTCTTGGGTTCTGAGCCGAGGAAAATTTGCGATGGGTGATTTCTGCGACTCGCAGATCGCAGATTGCATTGATCGTAGATCGCAGTTATCGCAGATCGCTTTTATCGCAGATCACATTTATCGCAGTATCACGGCATCGTAGATCGCAGATCACTGCAATTTGTCAAGTTATTCGTGTGCTGCTTATGCGACGTTGCGATATGCGATATCGCATATCGGCCATCGGAGATTTTCTTAAGATTAGTCATTTACGGGCGCTTCTAAATGTATGCGATGTGATGAATTTCACGCCGCTTCTTCGCAGTTGTTTTAATGTGCTCATAAAGGAATGCTTGACTCTTCTCCGTGCGATGCATCTTTGAGGAGTATAATACAATTTTTATTTATTTTTAAATCTTTTTGGATTCTTTTTACTAAGGGTCCCCACTTCTTTAGCGTTATTGCTAATACTAAAGAAGGAGGGGGGTTGTTGGTGGTCACAACAATGGCGATTCACTTGGAAGAACTAGTTATCTCTGCTTTTCTATTAAATTCTTTAAACTTCCAAAACAGAAAAATTTTCATAAATCTAAACTTTGTTATGGACATATAGAGTATATTATGCCTTATTCTATCAATGATATTTTGTTTCAACTTCTTTCTTTTCTAATTGTTTGCTTCCTCAGTCTTGTCCTTGTATCTACATCAGCCATTACTTGGTCATGTAAAGAAAGATAAAGTTTTCTCTGTGTGCTAGCCTTAAAATATGCTCGTTTGCCGTAGGTAGAGCCTCTGCTGCCAGCAGGCGTCCATAGCCTTGACAGGGTTACCTGTTACCCAACAATGATCCTTTATCCTATTTAAAGTTATCTACAACCCTCAAAGAAAAATCCATTTTGACACTTTTTCCTTTTTTATTCTTAAAGAACAATGTCTTGGTTTGGTAGCCAAATTATGACACAGTCATTCACTTGATTTATACTTTTGCTGAACAAGTTGGCTCGTGATGAGACCCCTTGTCTTTTGATTTCAATAATCTTGAGTCATTGCCCTGTTTTGATGGACAGTGTTTGGCAAAGTCAGCAAAGTTATAATATCTGTGATCATGATAAGCCGACTCGTGATGAGACCTCTTATTCTTTGCGATATAGTATTTCTTGGATTGTCCCTCTGAATGCTGCGATATTCTTTAACAGGGAGGATATCATTGTTTTCCTTAAGAAAGCTCTGGACTACAACAATAGAGTTTGCAAATAGCAGTTTTACAGAGAATCTTTATTTTTTTATTGATACCTTTCATTGTGCTGATATAAAATAATTCCTTTGCTAAAGGTTGCTTTCATCAAATTTTTTGAAGTCGAAACTAATATCATATCTAGGCTAAAGTTTTTTAACTGTGTCTGTCAATAATAAAGATCAGATTTTCAAAAATTTTCTATTTATACAAGCGAAAAGCTCAAAATCTGAAAGAGAATTGGTTCCTTTTTCGCGAATACCGATAATAACCATTAACAACCGGTTTTATTATGAAAGAAAGAAAAAGAAAAAACGAAACTATTCTACAAAATAGAAGAATAATCTTCTATGGAACATATATTTTAAGGATTTGACCATTCACAGGCAAAGAATCCCTTCTACCTGCTAGATCCTGTAAGACAAACGTTGATGGACCTATGACTTCAACAATCTAAAAAGGACCAAGCCACATCTTTTGAAATTTTGTATGTTTGCCCTTTTTTTCATGAGCTTTATCCCATTTTAAAACTAAATCTCCCATCTGAAAATTTTTTCTGGTCATTTTGTTTGAATCAAAAGAGGATTTTATTAGTGCTTGATGATGAGCATGGGTTCTTTTAGCTTGTTCTCGTTGTTCTTCTAATTTGATTATTTCCATTTTTCTTAGTTGTATGGAGGAAGTAGCTACTTCATCAATGTACTGTATTAAAGACAAAGAGGGAATGACTAAGTGAGCTGGAAGAACCGCTTCTTTCCCATAAACTAAATTAAAGGGGGAAGTGCCGATCGAAGCTTTTTTTGTTATTCTATCTGCCCATAAAGCGTTTATCAAAGCTTTATGCCAATTCTTTTGGTTCTGGTCAACTGTTCTTTTAATAATCCTGATTAGGTTTTTATTTGTTGACTCAGCTAACCCATTACCTTGCGGATAGTAATTGGCCGAATATTTTAGTTTGAATCCCCTTTTAAGTGCGAACTCAGTCATTGCATTTCCAGAAAAGTATGATGCATTATCAAATATTAAAGTCGTTGGCAATCCAAACCTAGTGATTATAAATTGATCTATGAATTCGATAATATTTTCAGAATTAGCTGTCTTGAGAGGAACTGCCTCTACCCATTTAGTAAAATAATATGTTGCTGTGAGGATGTACCTGTGCTGCTTAGAAGAGTGAGGAACGATCTCACCTATTATGTCCAAGCCCCACTGGCTGAATGGTTGCTCGATGTTTACCAGTTGTAGTGGCAGGGACGACTTCTTTTGTTTTCCGGCAGTAGTTTGGCAGACTTGACATTTCCTCACGTAACTGTGTGAATCTTTGAACAGCGTAGGCCAGTAATATCCTGCACGTAAAATTTTATGTGCAGTAGCATCTCCAGCATAGTGTCCACCTTCTGGTCCATCGTGGAGTTCCTGCAAAACTTTTTCGGCTTCAGTTTTTTCAAGACATCTAAGAAGAACAGAATCATAATTCTTTCTAAAGAGAATATCATTTATGAGCTGATATTGTTTAGCTTTCAATCTCAGAGCTATTTTCTTAGTGTGATCTAGGTGTGATGGAGCATACCCATTCTTAAGATAATACATGATATCAGCATACAATGATTCTGCATCGTTCAAGCTTACCTCATACATTTGTACCTCTTCAGATGACATTTCGGGGATTTGGGATGCTCCATCCAACATCTTGCAGAAGCCTTGACCTCTTACAATGTTTTCTGGTTTGATCTCAAGATCATATTCCTGTAAAACAGTGATCCACTTCGCTCTTTTCTCACCCATATCCTTCTGTACTAGATGATTTCTTACCCCTGAAAATGGTACTATGATCTTAATATGGGTTTTGAGTAAGAAAGGTCTGAAATATTACCCGCTTTGAAAATAGCATAGACATGTTTCTCTACGTCTGAATAATTGAGTTCAACACCTTGTAGATTCGAGCTAAAAAACGCAATTGGAGCTTCTGTTTTTTCTTGATTTGCTTGGGTTAGAATTGCAGCATATGATTTTTCTGAGGCAAATGTGTATAAAACAAAAGATTCTGAAAAATTCGGGGTTGCTAAAGATGGAGCATTAATAATAGCTTGTTTGATCAGGTTGAATGCTTCATGCTCATCTTGACCCCATTTGAAAGTTGAATTCTTTTTAATCATGGTTTGCAAAGGAGACACAATTCGTGAAAAATCTAGGACAAATCTCTTTACAAAATTGATTTGACCAAGGAAAGATTGCATGGCTTTTTTATTATGAGGTAGGGATATTTCTGAGATTTCTTTGATTCTGTCAGGATCAATGTGAATACCGGACTTTGACACTATGAATCCTAGAAGTTTTCCTTCACTTAATGCGAAAAAAGATTTCTTCGGGTTAAGTGAAATCCCATACCTTAAACATCGTTGAAAAATTTGCTTTAAATCTCTGAGATGGTCGCTTCGCTTCTTGGAATACACTGTTATATCATCCAAATAAATCACTACATATTTGTTGACTAAACCCTTAAATGCGATGTCCATGGCTCTTTGAAATGTAGCGTCGGCATTAATCAAACCAAATGGCATCTTCCGATATGCGTATGTGCCCCATTTAGTTCTGAATGTGGTTTTCAACTGATCATTGGGATGCACCAACACTTGATTATATCCTGAAAATCCGTCCAAGAAAGACATTAGTTCTGAGCCTGCTACTGCCTGTAATATTTGTTCCATAGGTGGAAGAGGAAAATTGTCTTTTTGACAGGCTTTGTTGAGATTCCGAAAATTGATACAGATTCTAATATCTCCATTTTTCTTTCTAACGGGTACCATATTGGAGACCCATTTGGAATGTCTGATGGGGAAAATTATTCTGGCTTTTAATAACTTATTTAGCTCAGTCTTTATCTGATTTACTAAATTGGGGTGGATCTTTCTCAGTTTCTGTTGGACAGGTTTTTCGTTGTCAATCATAGGAATAGTGTGTTGAATGATAGAAGTGTCATATGTCTTCAGCTCATTGTAATTCTAGGCAAAAACATTTTTATATTGTCTCAAAAGACGAATATACGCTAGTTTTTCTTCAGGGGCCAGGCCTATGCCTAGATTAATGTTTTGTGGTTTATCATCGGTTCCTAGGTTTACTAATTCGTAGCTCAGAGTTGAACTGTAGAGCTTTGAATTGGTAGACCTTTTAAACCGATTTTTCAAATCGTACAAGTCTTCTAACTTAACCACTGATTTAGGTATAGCATTATCAATGTTATTTTTTTGTGTTTGTCGATCGTGATGGTCTTCGTCAATTATCTGATTGGAGTAGGATCCTTCAGAAGTGAGGAAATTTACAATATCAGGATCATCATTGAATACTCTCCAATTTGTAATGTTGTCAGGGATGGATGGTCTAAAGATTAATTCTATTGAGAATCTATCTGGACTAAAATCTTCGGAGGGAATAAGCCTAGAGGCTACGTTAGCCAAAAGGTCTGCACTCGCGTTTTGGAGTCTCGGGATTGAAGAGATATTAAATGTTATGAAATGCTCAGTCAGATCTTGTACTAAAGATTGATAGTGTTTTAAATGACCTGATAGGCAATGTATAGTGTTACGTACCTGTTTGACGATAATCTCAGAGTCTCCAAAGACCTGAAGATACTTGACGTTTAACCCGATTGCTTTGTATAGGCCTTGCACCAAGGCCTCATATTCTGCTGTGTTGTTTGTGCAATTGAATTCGAGTCTGCATGTAAGCATGGTCTTGTTTCCTTCTAGACTAATCAGAACGCATCCTGCTCCTGCTCCTTCGTTAGATTTAGAGCCATCGAAATATAATTTCCAAAACAAAGATGTATTTACATGTTCATCTACAAAATTAACACACATTGAACTATCAGTTTGGGAAAAAATTTCGACTTGGGACAAAACTGAATTTTCTAAGTAAGGTGATGGGTGAGCATTGAAATTACCGAGAAAAGAATCTACCGAGTAATTGCCTATGATACTGCTGTTATATGATACTGCTTCATTTTCTCCCTCTAATTCCGTTACTATGTACTTCTGGTGTAATTCTCGTTCAACCTTTATCTGATTCGGTTTACCGTTATAGGGTAACCACATGTGCGACCAGTCGGTTACAAAGTATCCATGGAGTTTCTTGGACCAATCCCTGCTAACAATTAATCCATAGAATTCTGGGATATCGGCCACTAGAATGTCAATAACCTGACATACCTTCAGGTTAGATGACAATCTTATGGTTACTTGATTAATTTTAGCAATCACTTCGACTTGAGATCGATCAAGCTGAACTATACGCACTGTGGATTTTTGTGGTTGAACATTTAGCTTAGCACATATTGATCTAGGTAAAATATTCGAAGAAGCACTGGAATCTACCAAACAATTGTGCACATTTTTGTTGAAAATCTCGTAAGTGAGAAGAAACGGGGGAGTGTGAGATCTTGATCTTCCTCCAATTAAGGCGATATCATTTGGATCAATCTTATTGATCGCGTTAGTTGGAGGTCTTCCCATGTTATGGGAAGCTTGAGAGAGTACAGTGGTAGGCAAAGGTACAATAGGCACAACATGTAATTCTTTCATCATTATCTTCTGTTGATGCTTCAATTTGCTCAATTCATAAAGGGTAATATTAGCCCTAGTCTTTTTCATGTCATCAACAATATTTTACTCCATTTCATCCGACATTATCAGTGTTTTTGATGGAGTTGTTTGATCTGCTCGGACTGGGCTAGACTGAGTCACTCTAGTTGTTTCTTTCTTTGTTGCGACTTCATCTTTTGTTGTAGGGCTTGTGCCCTTCTGCTTAGGGGTAGTTTGGGGAGGATCAAGCTGATTTTTGCTTTGTGTGCTAACCAGAAATATTTCTTGATCCTCTTCTTGTGGGAGGATGAAATCCCACATTCCTTGTAATTCCACAACTTCTTCATCATCGGTTTGTCCTTCAGTGGCACTTTCTTCTTCTTCCTCTTCCTCAGTTTCAACATTGGAGATGGCATTGGGTGGTTTTGCATTCGTTGAAGCACCTCTTTTAAAAGTTCTGTAGGGATTTTTTAAAGAAGTTTCTGCTACTTGCTTTTTTATGTCAATCATCTCATTAGACATGGTCTTTAATACTTTCTGCAATCCTTCCAAATCGAAAGGGTCTTTTGTTTTTTTCTTCTTGGAGTCTTCCTTGAAGGTGACTTTTTTAGACTTTCGTTCCTCTATCGCGAATCTCTTTTCAAGGGCTATTACGCGTTTCTCTACTGCTATCGCCTCTGTCATGTTTTCAACCAAAGTTATTTTATTTGCTCTATCCACGAAGATTGCTATGTTTGATGGTAAAGCAGTAATATACCATTCACATCGTACTTCTTCGTTGGGTTGGGAAGCAGTAGGAATTTTGTTGAGAATTTTATTGAACCGTAAATTGAAATCTTTGATAGGTTCTTTAGCTTGGGCCTTAAGATTGGATAGGTCATTGATTAATGTTGTTGTTGATCTGTCATCACCAAACTTGATAAGGAATTGATTGTGGAAGATATCCCAACTTGTGATAAACCCGGAAGGTAATGAAAAATACCATGACCCGGCTGTTCCTTGCAGTGTGTAGGGGAAAAGCCAAACAACAACATCTTCATTAGTAACTCCGTTGAGATTGATAGAAAGCATGAAATTGTTTATGTGTTCTTCTGCTAGCATGCCTGCTTCTGGATTGAATTTAGGCAGCCATTTCTCAGGATGGGCCGGTATTGGGCTCAAGGGTGCAGGCATCAAGACTGCCCCAGGGTTGTTCCATGGAGATTGGGCCATCGTTGAGCTGCTAGTAGAGAAAAGTGCAGGAGATGATCTCTGCGGTTAGGAAGATGAGGATACTATGATCGCGGATGATTGAAGAGGGATTGTGGTAGACGGATGAATGATGGTTTGGAATGGAGGTGTGGGTGGTTGACTTCGCAGTGAGGTAATTGAAATGGGTGATGTAGACGAAAGAATCTCACTGTCAGACTCTTGTGGTGATTTCCTCGCTCTTTCCTTGGTGGGAAGAGGCAACTCAGTCGGCTGGATGCCAAATTTTTCACTTTTCAATCTCGTTAGGGGATGAGCATGATTGTACTACAAAGTCACACTGCTTTGAGATTTATTAGACCTCTGAGGAGAAATGGAAAATCCCTGAAGTTTGTGAATCAGATATTCGACTTCAGGAGGTTTAATGGTAAATTGGTCTGAAATATCAAGGTGTGCAGCAGCGATTGATACTCGAGCGACTTCCGATTCTAGATTTAAATATACTGGAGAAGTCGGGGGAGATGATAAGGACGATTTACTCTCAGAATGGTATTTAGATTTTGATTTAAGTGCCATTCATAGTTCAGGCCCTCCTTCTAGCACCAAATATGTTGAAGCCCCGAAAATCAGGTCGACAACAAGGGGGATACCCACCCGGTCCGGACCTTGGTTGGCAGCTCCTTATCCGTTTGGTATAGCGGGTCCTACTGGGGATAATGGGACCAGTTTCCCAATCTAAGGGTGTGTGTGTGCAGAGTTGGATTATGTTGATCTAAGAGTTCTGATCTAAGCTACTTTAATCTAATTCTATGCTATTGTAATCTAATGAAAATAGCACATCTAATCTATGCTAACCCGGGGTGTATTTCTTCTACTATGCAATCTAAAGGGATTTCAAACAATAACTGGTAGTGAAGATCATTCAGCTATCATAAGAATGGAAATCAATTAAGATGAACCACTTTGCATAAAAAGTTAGGCAAAACAGTTGTGAACAGCATATCGCATAATAAGTTATTCATATATCAAACATAAATAAATGACTCCACCATACAAAAGTGCCAAATGGTAATTCACACATTCATGCAATAACATATAAACAACCAAAAACTGTATATCACTTCAATAATATAAGCAGAAATGGCCAAGAGATAAAAGTACCATTTATGACTGGTCCTACTCATAAGCTTCAAGTAATAATGATTTATCTCTCCTTGTTCTGATATCTACTAAGAGTACAGAAGTGCAACATCAGTAGCAGACATCAAATGCAAAAATTAATAAACCTTGATCCATTCATTCATCAAAACCTCCTCTGAGGGTGCAGAAGTGCATGTTCTGAGGACAAGTTTTTGACAAATTTCTGGACCCTTCTCCAAATGCATGAGAAGGGTTTAAATACTGCTAACTAAACAACTTAATTACATAAATTTCAGATACGGTTCAAAATGACCGCCCTTTATCTAAGTAAACTTATTTCTAAAAATTGAATCTAATTTCTAATTATTTCTGCATTTGCTCCTTAGTGTTGTGAGTATGCAACATTTGCCTTGGAAGAGTCGGCTGGTCGTCTTCTGCTTTTTTTTTAGCTACGAAAATAGAAATGACAAGCGCTGGCACCTCTTTTTAGTAAACTGGAAGATATTTTTGAGAATTATCTTCTGGTTGAGCGAATTTACTGCGTGTATGCTTGGTAACAACCCAGATTCCTCTTAGCTGCCTCTGCTTTTACTATTTAGGCTTCCGGACTCGTGGATGACTAAGCAAGTTAGGGATTTTGCTTTCTGAACAATTTTCTTAGCGATGCGCGATTAGTGCTAGGTGCTAATCGCGCATCAAAAACTACCTTTGTTCTTTGATCCGGGCCTTTCTGGTGCATTTTCCGCCTTTAGAGCTTTTTCCTTTACCGGGCATGAGCTTCAGAATTTTGTAAACATGCTGCTTTTGTGAGTTTCTTGAACTTGAGTGTTGAATCGCCTATTGATATCAGTATCTGTTCAGTAACACTCTGAAATCTGCGTTTCTGTTGTATGCGGCATCCGTGTATGAGAGCATCTCTTCTCTGTTCTCCGAGCATTGGGGCTTTCCCCTTTTTCCTTAGATGTTTCCTGTAGTTCATGAAGAGGAAAAAGTAATGATAATAAATTTTGACATGAAAGCTTCAAGTTCTACGAATGTGTAAAATCATGACACCCACAGTGAACTGACTCTTTGAAAAACACAAAACTGTCCTTCATGAATACCTTGGCGTACATTCATTAATTTTCTTTAAGCCGTGCGCTCAATTTTTGGTTTAGGGACAGCTTTTCTTGGGTGCTGAGCTGAGGAAAATTTGCGATGGGTGATTTCTGCGACTTGCAGATCGCAGATCGCATTGATCGCAGATCGCAGTTATCGTGGATCACTTTTATCGCAGATAGCATTTATCGCAGTATCGCGGCATCGCAGATCACAGATCGCAGATCGCTGCAATTTGTCAAGTTATTCGTGTGCTTCTTATGCGACGTTGCGATATGCGATATCGCATATCGGCCATCGGAGATTTTCTTAAGATTAGTCATTTATGGGCGCTTCTCAATGTATGCGATGTGATAAATTTCGCGCCGCTTCTTCGCAGTTGTTTTAATGTGCTCATAAAGGAATGCTTGACTCTTCTCGGTGCGATGCATCTTTGAGGAGAATAATACAATTTTATTTTTTTTTAATCTTTTTGGATTCTTTTTACTAAGGGTCCCCACTTCTTTAGCGTTATTGCTAATACTAAAGAAGGAGGGGGGTTGTTGGTGGTCACAACAGACCCCCAATCTGTAGTAAAGGTGGTTTTATTCTTGTATTATTTAGCTATTCTGACCTGATGGTAACTTGAGAACCCATCTGTGAAGGAATATGCCTCATTCCCCGCGACATTATCTAGGGCTTCATTGCTGAATGGTGTGGAGAATGGTTCATGCAAAAAAGCATTATTAAGGTTGTGATAGTCTACATAGAATCTTATCTCTGTGGCATCCTTTTTGTTCTGTATTAATATCAGATTGGCCCTTACTGCCTCATCCATCGAGAAAATAAGTCCCGCCTCTAGCATCTTGCCTATTTCTTTCTTTACCTTCTCTTTGACCCTTGGGTTCAAAATGTATGGCTCGCGCTTAACTGGTTTTACATCAAGTGTCATCACAATTTTCATTTCTCTTATGTCTCCCTTAATCCCTTTTAGCTCCGCAACTGATGAGAGAAATAGATCTTCGTACTCCCTTAGGAGATCGAAAACTTATTTTGTCATTTTTCATCCCAATAGTCTTTGATTGATGCCAGCTTAGGTTTATCCTCGTTGCCAATGTTTTGCTTCCACAACTTCACTGGGAGAAAGTGTGGAGCATCCGTTATGGGTCCCTCCTGTATACCTATCTCCCCTTCAATTTCATGGAATGTCAGGTGTCGTAATCCTTCTAGGTCATCCTCATCTGGTTCTCTGTCCACCTTCCCACAAGCCATCGCCTTCGGATATCCAAAGTCATAGAAAGATTATAAGATTATCTAGTCTATGCATCCATCCCAAAGTTGGCTTGATGCAAGGAGGACATGTTTGATAGCATGTAATGCATCAGTTAGCATTTTATTACTGTCCCTGAACGGGAAACTACTAATAAAATGGCCGCTAGGGCATCCCAATCTCCTGTTTGCCTCCTTATGTCTTCTTGTATATATCAGGCTTTAGGAAATGTACCTAATGCGTGTATGAACCCATGCACCCAAAGCTCTTCTAGAACCCCCTCTTGGTTCCATATGTTTTTATAGTTTTCTATGTGTTGCTGGGGATCAGATTCCCCCCTATATTTTGCACATCCCTTTGGGTATTCCCCCACATGTTTGAATCTTTACTTCATACCTCTCTTAATTCTTTCCAAGTCACAAATATTGTTACGGTGGACCCCCCACCATCGTGCTGGGGTTGCTTACAACACAACATTTAACAATGGTACTCTATGTTCCTCCCCTACAGCTACATCAACTTTATTAAGGAATAAATCCATTGAGTCTATACCATTGAAAATGGGAAAGTCTCTTACCTCTCCTCCAATATAATTGACATGGCACACCATAACATAATGTCTAGTGTCGAACTCATATCTGCCTTGCTACCAAGCATCCCATGCAGCTTCTGAACCAAAATTAGAGCTCTGGATACTCCTACAACTAACTAATCCTTCAACTGTTGGGTTTATGTAATATTCTCTCTTACCCGCTGTTAACCTGTAGAGTTGGTCTAACATCCCTAGATCTTCTTTGTCATCTATAGGTTCTGTGAATTTGGGCCCCTGGTATGGGTCTAGTGGTTGGATGACTCTTACCCCCTCTACTTCAAAGATCATCAACTCCTTTTTTAGATATGTAATGGCATAATTTTCATAGGCCCAGTCAATACCTAGTAGTGTGGAGTAAGGATATTTGTCCCCCATTATATCAATCACTTCAAAATCTGCATGTTTTTTTACCCCTACTACATCCGCCTCCATGCCATCTAGTCTCCCAATCAGAAGTATAAAATATTGATTGACCATGAACAACTGGATTGGTGAGAATGTTAGTTGAGGTTTCCCCATTGCCTCCCATGCCTTTCTTGGTAGGATGCTAACGTCATAACCCAGGTATAACATAGTGTCCTTGATCTGGAATACAACAATCTGAGCATCAATTCTGAATTCCTTGCTCGTTATCCTCTTATGTATCCTTACTCTCATAGTGTGCCTTTCAGGCAAGCTGGCAGAGATTTCCCTCCCTTCAGTTCCTTATTCCAATATGGCTTCCCCCAGTATTTCCGTAGTTGCCCCAACATCTGCTCATCGTTGACAATCTATAGGAATAACTTGAACCATTCCTCAATATATCTGGTATTGGTAGATTTTGGAAGATCTAAATGCTTTTCCTTATGAGACTCTATTTTTTCTCTTGATGGTCCTGTGCCTTCAGTCAGATTGTCAAACAATTTGGTTGCTTTTTCGTAGTACTGTTTTTGCTGCTTAGATTTATATTTCCACTTTGGCGATCTACTCGGATGATTGTGGGTTGGTTTGGAGCACCTTGTTTAGATCCAGTCTTCTTTCCGCTGTGGGTAACTATGTTTATGTTGGAAAATGGTGCTACCTTTGTAACCCTGGGTTCTCCATTGATCATATTCATCCCCCGTTTCTTGTTCCACTCCTCCCATCTTGTGATCAACTCTACGAAATCCCCTGTCGCGTGGGCATTGACCCAACGCTATGAGAACTAGGATCTCCTTGGTAGGTGCTGTCCCATGTGACTTGTCCCTCCTGGTCACAGTTGTAATAGTGGATGGGTCCCCTACCCCCCACCCTTCCTCCTCTCATATCTCCTCCTCCTCGCCCACTGTGAGTAGTCTCATTGATCTAGAAGGTCAAACAGTCTAGACAATCTGTTAGTTCATCCAACTCTCAACACTAGTCAAAGTGATGGGTTGTGGATGCATAGAACTCATAATTGTTGTTATTTGGGACATTCAAATACTTATGCAATATCGGGAAAAATCACGGTGGGTGTCCATACCCCCTACACACTTCGCAACACTCTATTTGGTTGTGGCCGGAAAGTGTGCCTTATGACTCCTACTGTAGGAGAGGCCCCCGATGGTCCCCTTTGCCCTAATGTGGTACCCATGCCCCTCACCCTCGGGCACTCCGTGGAAATGTGATGCTCCACTAGGTAGTTTGTACATCACACATTCGGTCTTGCTGGGCGGGCTGGCTATAGATATTTCAAATTCTCTGTTAAACTTGAAATTTTGTGTTGAAGACCCAAGATAGAGGGGTCATGTGAAGTGGCTCCCCTTGATATTCACACAGATACTCCACCATAGCCTCTTTTGGGTTGTATTCTATAGGGCATCCTATAGTGTCTCAATTTTCTGTTGTGTTAGCGATGTCCAGGTGAGGGGTAAAAAGGATTTGATGAACTGATCCCTCTAGTGATTTGGGTCTATGGTATAGTTAAGCTTAACAATTGCGTATTTAAACCTTTGCATTAGTTCTCGATGGTTTATCCCTCTCATTTCTTTATTTCCCACAGCTCTGACAACCATTACTGATCCATCTGGGGAAGTTTGAATTCTTGTAGAAACTCTTTTTTAATCTCATCCACCATTGGGTTCTCGTGTAACTCTAACCACTTGATGAACCACCTCAAGGCCCTTTCCATGAGATTGGTATGAAATTATATCATCTTTACATTGTCAGGTGTCTGGAGAGCCATCCAAATAGTGTCACATAGGTACCTGTGTTTCTCCACGTCTTCATTCCCTCTACTGGAAAACTCCAGCTATCTTGTAAATGACCCTGCAATTATAGACTGCTTTCACACTAGAAGCAAAAAACCTTGTGATTCTAGCTGTTGAGATCCTTGTAACCCCAAATTACTATTACTACTATTTCCATTATTACTAGCAGTACCAAGCTTATAGTTAATAGGCACACTATGTACTCTTATTGTCTTAAGCATCTTAGAAAGAAATTTACCAGGGTTGTTGTAGAGTACCAGGGGAAGGTTGGGGGGAACACTACCTGAGCCTCTGGGAGTTGGATATTTGATTCTTTAAGACACATCATCCTCTACGACTAATCTCCTCATCACAAAGCAAATATCATCCTGAACATCTTCCTCTGAGTCAACATGACCAATTCCATTGGACCCCTCCTCCGCAATTGGTGAGGGAGGGCTCCTATCACCCTCTGGAATTCCAACAGTCCTAGTTGTCTCTATCCCTTTCACCAAGTTATTCTCCTTCCCGTATTTCTCTTTCGGGATGCTCAACACCTCTCCTGCTTAGTGTAGTTCCTATGCCTGCCTTTAAATTGCCTGCATGGCCTGTTCCTACCATTTCTCTACTATCTATGCTCTTACTTCCATGCTAGGTACCATCTACCCCCTTAGATCCTTCCCCTAGTACCAGGGATTTACGCTGCCATGCTTGGACTTTGGAATATAAGAATGCCTTCTTCCACCATTAAGACTTTAATCCAGAGAGGTACTTATTTCAACAACTTCCCTCTTAACCCTGCTCAAAACACAACGTCGACTTTTGAAAATGACTGGTGGCTTTCTGCTGTGAACTTGACAACGTACCCCTCCAGTGTAGTTTTCACCTAGAAATATACTGCTCTTGTTAGATCCATGTCAAGATGGTAGAGCACCACAAGATCTACTGGAGTCCAGTTGCAATGAGACAATGTCTGTCCTCCTGACCTTCCCTTCACTTGCAATCTCTGAAACGAGTAGTACAGTTCCTCTGGGAACTTACACCAGAAGTTCTTGTATTGATCACTTGCAACCTATGAGTATAGAACTTCGTCTTTCAATTTTTCAACAATTCAGTGGTGAAGTAGAGCTTGTTGAAATACAAAATGATCCACTTGGTTGTCCCACCAGTTTCGTATTTCATTCTTAAAAATCCTCGATACCATATTCTGAATCCTCCTTTTTTATTTCAAGTCCTGGCAACAAAACCATTTATTGGCACAAAAATGACATTAGAGTTGAGGCCCTAGGTTCGGGCACAAGGGGCCAACAAGGCTCCACTATAGCTAAAGCAACGCCGAAATTTTCACCTTACCTAGAGAGGGTAAGGAGTCTCACCTCAGTCATGCCACCACTAAATTTAGATGAGGGTGGAATTAGGCACCAGAGGAGTCATAAAAAACAGAAGAGACCAAGATAGAATAGCTTAACATTTGTATTAACCCCAATCACAATGATCTACTCATGCCATATTGGGAAACTATATAACCATATGCATTCATTAAAATTTTTAAAGAATCAACATAGAGCTTAAGGAAACCAGGTGGATTTGAACCATCTTATCCATTAACATAACATAAAGTGGCACATAAGGCTCAAGGCCTGAACATCAACAACATGAATAACATAACCCGCATAAAGAGATACAAATAGGATCACAGAGTTTTTCATGTTACTCTACAACACAGGAAGAATCTAACCATCACAGGATTGCTCGACTGACTAACAATAATCCTCCTTCACTCTTTCTTATTCTTTTTATCCCCTGCCATGCGCTCAGGCTGCCAGTTCTACCTTCCTTTTGCTCGACTTCCTTCATTATTGGCTTCCTGTGTTCTTTCCTTGATCGACTTTCCTTACTTCTTCCTGCCAACTTTACACGATTGCATACCATCTTTTAGTTTTTATTCTTCCCTTGATTGTGAACTCCACAACTCCAACGGTCATCTCCGCCACTTGTCATCGGCTTCTTTCTTCAAAAATTCTCAAAATGAAGGCCCCAACAATTACATATCAATATTTTGTGAAGATGTGGAGGAAAAAATTCAACAATGTCTAATCCAAATTTAAACAAGAATCAAAAAATTATAGATATAACCATAAATATAGAGATGCGATAGAAATAACACTTCCTATCATTAATATCAAATAATGAAATATGCTTACAGACATAATGGAAATGAGACTAGCTCATGTGATGGTAGCTTATCTATGATAAGTGATGTGGCAGCTACATGCCTATGAACTAAGTTACAATGAGTCTTAAGGGCCCTTTTGTTATTGAACAATAAGAGAAAACCCTAAACAACAAAAACCCTAACCCGAGTAGATGTAACACTAAGAGTTTCTGGGCCCTATCAAAGTCAGTTGGGAAACCAACTTCCTGGGGTCGTAACTGGGTCATATTATATCCATTTGACGCACATGATACCTCGTTTGAAAGATATCTCTGAGGACTAAAACTAAAAATGAGATTTTGAGGAAATCATATATTGCCAAAAAAACGTTGTTTAGGGCCTCAAAACGGTTCCGTAAGTTCAAGACCCAAAAAAATGCCAAAAATAGTAAAATGTGCTACAATTAAGGAAACTGAAAAAAACTGACAGAACAATGGTGAGGGTCCAAGTGGAATAGGTGGGTGGAGAACCAATATCCACCTAGATCATTCCTCCCCCCTTAGGAAGCAATCGTATCCATTGTGTTGAGTTCCTGTATGAGATGAGGAAACTTCTGCTGAACTTGGTCCCTAGTGAGGCATTTTCCTTGGTGCAGGAGTTGGTGCAGGACTTTGACAACTTGATATATTTGGATCTTCTACTCACAAGTGCTCTTGATTTGCGTGTCCATGATCCAATCAGATGCAGCTTGTTCCATGTAGTATGGATTTAAATTTGTTGGTGTGAAATTTTCTACAATTTCAGATGTGTCTAGTAATGGTGGAAAGTATGGCCAAAGGCGATCCACATTGAACACTGGGTGTATGCCAAGGAATGGGGGGATTCTAAGCTCGAAATAATTATCTCCCACAACTTTGGTGATGGTGTATGGCCCATATCGAAGCGAGTGAATCTTGCGGTGGGGCCCGGTGAGGTGCCCCATCTGCAAATGTAGCCAAACTTTATCGCCCACATAGAACTTGTGTGGCACCCGATGTTGATCATGCCACTGCTTTTACTTAGAATTGGCTTTGTCTAATATGTCATGGACCTATTGGCAGATGTGTTGAATGTGCTCAATGAAGATATTTTTCTTGTCGGCTTCGGACTAGACATGATCCGAATCTGCTGGAGTCACTGCAAATGGTATGGCCACATCAATGGGACATAATGGTTGGAATCCCAAGCCCACTTAAAAAGGGTTGTAGCCAGTCGAGCTATGGAGAGCCTGGTTGTAGCTGTGCTAGACATAGGGGAGGCTCTCATCCCATGTGCATGGGTTCTTTGATTTGTACATCTGTAGAATGTGTATGATCATCCTGTTGACAACCTCTGTATGGACATCAGTTTGGGGATGGAAAGTTGTGGACTTAGTGAGCTTGGTGTCCAACATCGACCAGAGACTGGACCAAAATGTACTGAGGAACCCGATGTCCCATCTGAGATGATAGACTGTGGGATCAGTGTACCCACACTCGTTCAAAGAAGAGTTTAGCAATGGCTTCTGCTGTGATACTCTTCTTGCAGGATGCCATAATGGCCATCTTCGAGAATCTATCGACGACCACAAAATCAAAGTCGATTCCATGCTTAGTAGAAGGAAGGCTTGATATGTAATCCATGGATATGATTCCCAACGTCAACTAGGGTTAGGCAGCAGAGTATAGAGACCTTGTTTCTTAATGGTTGGTTTGACAATGGCGTAGGCAGTGCAATATCGGATATACTTCCTGACATCCTATCGAAGATTCAACCAATAGAAATACTTCTGTAGTACTGCCACCATTTTCTCAGCCTTGAAATGCCCAACGAATTGATTGTAGTGCACTTCCCAAATCATCTTCACATGATCGGTTGTAGGAACACAAAGGGGTCCCAAGTGGCATAAAAGAGCATCCTGGAGGTGAAAATCTGGAACTTGCTGACCCTCCAAGAGCATATGGTATGTGTGGCCAAATTTTGAGTCACTTTTGTAGAGAAGTGGCCAATTAGATGTCTCGTGCCCACAAGAGTTGACCACGGTGGTTAACGCCATGATTAGTGGTCGACTGAGGTAGCCTGCAACATTATTTGTTCTACCCTTCTTGTACTTGATATTCAAATGGAACTATTGTAGGTATGTGGACCACTTTTGATGTTGATCATTCTACAACTTCCCTTGTGTCTGTATGAACTGCAGGGGTCGGTGGTTTGTGTGGATGACTATTTCCTTTCCCAAAATGTAATGCTTCCATTATCGATGGGCCTACATAATGGAATACATCTCTTTTTCATAAGTGGGATACTTCCAAACTGTGTCTGAAAGTGTCTCATAGTAATATGCCACTAGATGCCCCTATTGAGTAAGGACTGCCCCAATAACATAGTTAGAGGCATCTGTCTTGATCTCAAATGGTTGTTGCAAGTCTGATAATGTGAGCATTGGTGCAGAGAAGAGGAAATGTTTCAACTCTGTGAATTCATTTTGTTGAGATTTAGACCAAAAATAATTTTCTTTCGCTCCTCCTTTGGTGACTTGACACAAGGGCCTAGTGATATGAGAGAACCCCAACATGAACCTATGGTAGAAATTAGCAAGACCTAGAAGGATGCGGAGCTCTGTCAGAGTGGTTGGGGATGGCCAATTTCGAATGCCTTGGATCTTGGCTGGATCCACATGCACCCCCTATTGATCAATAATTTATCCAAGATACTGAACCTAGGTCATGCCAAAAGTGAATTTCTCCAAAATGGCACACAACTTGTGCTACCATAGTGTTTGGAGAACCTGTTGGATGTGGTGGAGGTGCTCTTCCTAGCTTTGGTCGAAGATTAGGATGTGATCCAAGTATACCACTACAAATGAGTTGGTGAATGGCCACAATATGTCATCCATCAGCCTCATGAAGGTTACAGGGGCATTCATCAACCCAAAAGGCATAACCAACCATTTGAAAATGTCGTCCTTGGCTTTGAAGGAAGTCTTACACACATTAGAGGGTTTGATTACTTGGTGAAGTCGATCTCGCTGAAATATTTTTCCCCATTGAGTTGGTCCAGAAGATCATCAATTCGTGGGATCAGGTACCTATTCCAGATAGTGATCTTGTTCAGCGCCTGATAGGTAATACAGAGTCTCCAAGTCCCATCCTTCTTCCGTACCAACACAATCGAGCTCCCATAGGGAAATGAACTCGGCCAAATGTGACCTTTTTGCAACAACTCCTAAATTTTCCTCTTGATTTCATCGTTCTCCAGAACGGAGCACTGATAGATTGGTCCATTGGGTCAAAATGAACCTCGGGTTAGATCGATGGGTGTTTTACCTGACAGTGCAGAGGCACCACTGTGGGGGAGGTGAAGATGTCCTCGTACTCCTCCATGACCTTGTCCATATGTTGTTATCGTGTGGAGGGGTCTTGCCGGGAGGTCATGTCCACCGCCTTCTTCTTTCCTTGAGGATGTATCATCATGAAAACAAATTTCCCAGTTGTTGAAATGAGCTTACTGCATTGTTTTTTAGTAACCAGAGAGATGATGATAGGCGATGCTACCTCTGGTATCCTATACAAATTATTTCACAATGTAACAATAACAACATCAAGCCTTGACTCACACACAACATGTCGCTTCCACAAGTATGGTTGGCCTAATAATACATCACAAACATCAAGGGGAGTAGCATCACATATTACCTCATCTGTGAAGGGCATGATGCTGTATGGAAGGCAACATTATTGGCTCATGTGTAGATCCCGTCCTTGGTGAAGCCACTCGATGGTGTACAATTATGGGTGTGCTGTGGTCAATAAGCCTAGCCACTTCACGACCTCTACTACAATGGTGTTCTTTTGGCTCCCTATGTCGACAATGAACTATAGCGGGGAACCCTTTACCCACATCTGGGAGTGGAAGAGACACTCCTCCTCCTCTGGATCTTCGGGTTCCTCCTTGTGGATCTTTGTGGTGGTGATGGTGGCATTGGGCTCCACATCAATAATTTGCTTCCCTTTGTCATTCCCCTTGTTGGGTTCTGACTCAGATTCAGAACATGCATTTGATTCTAAAGCCTTCAACTTGGCCATGAGTGACTTCTTGGCCCGACACTCACTTGTGTTGTGGGTGGAGCTCTTATGGAACTCACACCACTTTCTCATGTTGTTCTTCAGCTTCACAGTGTTGTCCTTTACTTGTGGCCTTGGCGGGTGGTCCTAGGCCATCCCACCTTAGCTTTGTCCTTTATTCTGTGGTTTGGGGGCACCTTTCCCTTGCTTTGAATTTGCAGATCCAAAGTCTTTCTTCTTTTGTTTAAACTTCTGCTTGATCTTGACTGCGTATCAGTACACCGTGCCAAGCGAGGAGATGTCCAGGAACTCCATCTTGTCTTGAATGTATCCATGTAGGAAGCCGCGGTACTTGAGTACCAAATGTTTCTTAGAATCCTTGATACCCAACTTCGTTTGAAGGGTATGAAAAGCATTGGTAAACTCTGACACATCTTGGTCTCTTCCGTGCCGCAACATGGTCCACTTTATGTATTTGTCCTCATAGCTCCTGACAGGGTAGTACTGCTCCTTGATGGAATCCCAAAATGAATTCCAAGTGGGAGTGGCTAAAAAAGTGAGGTCTTACTTTCATCCTTCTATTCACAATAGGTTTCCCACCAATCCTTGACGTGGGGGGCGACTTTGAGAAGAGAAAAGGCAATCTTTTCCTGGCAGGAAAAATCATGAACAAAAAAATATCCTTCTAGTAGATTCAACCGTTTATCTACGACATCTACATCTATTTGGTCCTCAAATATGGGAATGTCAAAATTTAAATGTACCTTAAAAGGTGTGGAGCATCTAGATGGCTATTGGATGTGGATGTGCCGGCGGTGGGCAACTGTTGAAGGATCTGGGAAAATTTATCCATTATCGTGTTCCTTTGTTTCTCGAGGGCCTCCTCAAGCAATATTTTGATAGGATATTCTGATCTCTCGCATTTCTTTTCTTCCCCCATGGGAGGCTGTTGGGATTTATGAAGCTCGTCTTACAAAGGTTCGACTAGTTCGAGTCCTAACTCCTTATATCTTGACCTCGTTGGGGACATGCAAAAAAGAACAGAGAAAGAGAAGACCACTCTGATGCCACTAATCTGAATTTAAACATGAATGAAAAAAATTATAGATATAACCATAAATACAGAGATGCTGTAGAAATAACACTTCCTTTCATTAATATCAAATAATGAAATATGCTTACAAATAGAATGGAGATGAGACTAGCTCAGGCAATGGTAGCTTATCTCTGAGAAGCGATGTGGTGGCTACATGCCTCTGAACTGAGTTACAAGGAGGCTCAAGGGCCTTTTTATTATTGAACAATAAGAGAAAACCCTAAACAACCAAAACCATAACCCGAGGAGATGTAACACCACGAGTTTATTGGCCTCGTTGGGGTTAGTTGGGCAGCCAACTTCCCAGGGTCATAACTGGGTCATATTATCTCAATTTGACACGCATTATACCTCGTTGGAAAGATATATCTGAGGACTACAACTGAAAAATGTGATTGAAATTAAATCACCCACAGGAGTATTGCAAAAAAATGTCGTTTAGGGCCTCAAAATGGATCCTGAAGTTTAGGACTCAAAAAAATGCCGAAAATATTAAACTGTGCTACAATTAAGGAAACTGAAAAAAAAAATGATAGACCAATGGTGAGGGTCCAAGTGGAATAGGCGGATGGCCACCAATATCCACCTGGATCAATGTCCGTATTCCTAAGAAGACAAGGATGGGGGTTTGTAGTACATGTGGTTCTCTTAAATAAAAAATGGATAAATGTCGAGGGGCAGAAAGAGGTAAGCATTCATAACATTATTTTTTAAAAGTGTATAATCGTCAACTATGAAAATGCATTTATTAATAGGTTTCTTTTATGTTATGTGTAGATTCCATTGTCAAAGCACTTCAAAAGCATCGTGAACAACAAAAAAGTGAAAGGAAAAAGTTGTACAAGCATCGAAATAAGTGTTATGATAATCCAAATAAATATTTGGGTTTGATAATTTATGGTATGAACCAAAAGAAAATACTTCTACCACATTTTTTTTCACATACCAAAAAATTTACAAGATGAAAATTTTATTCAGTTTCACTTGGTTGGTTGTATGGTCTTCAATGGGAAAATGTTGCCAAGGGTTTACTTCACAACTCCAAATATTCATAATTATGCAAATATGACAATAACCATAATTCATGATGTGCTTTCTCATTGGTATGGTAATATTCTTGAAGCTTTGTATCTACAATTGGACAACACTTGTCGTGAAAACAAAAATCAGATTGTTTTTATATATCTAAACATGGTTGTTGAATTAAGAATTTTTCAGAAGGTAAAGGTTGGATTCCTTCTTATTAGGCACACTCATGACCATATTGATCAGATGTTCAGTCATTTTTCAGTAACATTGAAAATGAAGGCTGTTGGGAGATTTCCATCATTAATTGAATGTATTAAGAAATCATACATGCCAAGGCCTATTTTTCATGTGTTGGAAGAAATTGTTGAAATATGAAGGTTTATTCTGGGATCGCATGGTGAGGAGAAATGCATTGAACAACTTAATGACATTAGCTTCCAACATCAATTTCGTATCAATAAAACTGATGGGAAAACACTAATATGGGGCAAGAATTATTCAACTACTGCAAAATGGGCGTCGTCATCAGGTTTGGCATTTTTTAGGTTCATTCCATATTATCCAATATTTGCTTCAAATATATTGTTATTACAATCAATTTCTGAAGTTCATAATGCACGAAGGCAGAATCGATATATAAATTATTCCGTTTTCTTGGAAGAAATTAAAAAAATATATTAGATATACATATGAGTACTTTGATGTTGTTGATTCAGTTTGGTGGGAGTATTTTTTCAATAATTAGAGTGATATCGTTTCAATATAAACAAACGAAGATATACTTTTGAAGACTCCATTTATTTAGCCACAAAATGTGTCAAAGGAACATGAGGAAAGAAACATTATTGAACAACAACAATCCCAAGGTATTATTAATTCTTCACAAGTAGAGGAAAGAGAAATGTATATTGGTTCTAGAAGATCTCGTGCAAAATGTGAAGCCATGGAAGATGTTTATAGGGGTTCATTACATGATATTAAGGAGGGTTGTATGATCGCAGTGTTAGTAGATGGAGATTCACATGGCTATCCATTCTCGGTTTCCAAGATTATAAAGGTCATTACCTAAAATGAAGATGTTGCAGGTGTTGAATTACGTTGGTATGCCACAAATACACACCCATCCAATGGTGTGTACAAACCAGAGATGGTAGTTGATAAAAAAATTGGCGGAAAGAGAAAAATAAAGGGTACAAATAAAAATCGTCATTGCACAAACCTCTTAAAATTGGAGGATGTTGACATACTTGTTTATGAATTCAATTTAACAAAGAGAGGAACTCTTCACTTCAGGACAATAGATGTTCTGAAGAGGTTGCTACCTGAAGAAACATTACTGAGATGGGAGTCTAATGAACCCAATCATAGATCTAGAAGACTTTTGAAACCCGAAATGATGGGCATGCATGTTGATTCAGATGGGGCACTAGTTGATGAAATAGAAGAATATGGAATGTGTCCATCTGCATCCAATCATTCATATGAAGATGTGAGTTCTGATGATGTGCAAGAACATATGAATGATTTTGAATATTGTCTAAGACAATTTATATAAATGATGTTTGCATGGTAACTTGAAATAAATATTTTAACTTCCATATGATCTTCCATGAAGTTATGAGTAATTTTTATGTTTGTTGGATTATATGTTTTAATTATGATGAATTTATTTTTTTAGAATATCCACAATGCAATAATAAATTAGAGAAATAATTTATGTTTCATTCAATCTACAAATATTGATATTTTGATTAATTTAGTCATATAATTTGTTCATAATGTCATGGTTGAAATATGTTGAAAACTTAGAGTTTTTTAATTCTATGGTTGAAAAATTGTCATTTTTTTTTTTTTTGTTATCTTTAATGTTATGGTTGGAAAAAATTAGAATTTTAGTGATTTTTAGTGTCATGTTATTATATGTTTAATGAAATGGATGAAAATAGCTAGAATTTTAATGTGGTTTAGATCCCATTATTTTATTTTTAATGCCATTACTAAAAAAATATTGAAATTGTACCTGGAAAATAAAAATGTTATTCGGTCAACAAAATTAGTGTGTTTTTTTCATTTATTTTGCACAAAAAAAATTGGTTTTACTGCCATCATAGAAAATTTTAGGGGCAAATCTTAGCCCATGGGAAAAATTGAAGGGCTTTCATATTTTGGAGGGGCGAATCTTTTAAATTACCCCCTTTTCCAATAGTTAGCCCATTTTTTTTAAATAAATAATTATTATATTTTAGCCCATCAAAAATAGGGTGGATAAACATTTCAATGTCGATTCTCCATGATTGCATGTAGAATTTTCTTCCAATAGCCCCAATTTACAGGTATGGGACTGGTTAGGGGCTATTGTGCACTCTTCCATTTCTGGAAAATATAGGCTAGGTTGAATTCACCCTGATTTTAAGGCCAAGGGTTTGCAGTTTGATTCACGTAGGGTTCATGGTTGAATTCACCCTGCATTTCAAGGTTTACATTGTGTAGTTTGAATCTTGATTCACATGTGAAAGATTCGAGTTTGACAACTTGTTTTGAAGGTTGTGAGTATAGGATGGGGTGCAACTAGTCTCTAATGGATTAAATTTTAATCGGTCAGGTCCATGATTTTAGGCTACGTATGACGTCCTGCCCTGAGAATAATTAGATAGAGAGATGAATGGCCAAATCCCGCAGCCAACTCATCATGAAAAATAGATGGAATAACCTCTCGGAGACTTGGTTTGCCCGAGAAAGGAGCATCTAAACTTTAAAGAACGAACCATGTATATAATTCCTCCAATGTTTTGTTGGATTCATGTATGCACATAGTAGCTCAATGTTTGAAGATGATTTTTTTTTCATCAAATATTCTTTGGTCCAGACATTTTTCTAATTAGCGCAAGGGTTTGATAACATTTTTAGGTATGTATCGCCATTTTCTCTTTATAATGTTGGTAAACTTTGTCGAGTTTTCTGTTGTTTAAAGTTCTAATGAATTTTTGGCTTAGAAGTGCTCCATATTTAGTCTTGAAGATGAATTTGGATGTTTAAATTTGTTTTTTGATGAGTCTATAAGATATTAGGTGTTAAATTTGATTGTTCAGTGGACCTCATATGGACGAGTGGGATTAATTTTAGGACTTTTCTGTGTATATATATATATTTTCTGATGACCATTCATATTTTTCTGTAGTAAACCTCTTTTACTCATGTATAGACTATAGAATTTTCAGCTGTTAGGATATCATTGGATGCTCAAAAACATATAAAACACAATTCTTCTAATGAAATTTCAACTCTTTTTGTTTTTTTCGACTCAATATGTATGCAAATCAGTGAATCATGGAATGAGACGTTAATACCATGTAAACCAATTGATGTATCAGACATTCTCTATACAGTTATTAGGTGAATCCTCTGTGATAGGGTTTTTTAAATTATAATGTCCCCTAGTAAGTAAAAGTATGCCGAATGAATTATTATTTTGGGTATTACGAATCTGGAAACTCCAGAGTATGTGTCAGGGTTTTAAGCATCTTAGCCTTCTAAATATTTTGTACTCACCATTGAGGGTTTTATCTTGTTAATCGATGTAGTGTGATACTAGAATTTTTATAAAAAATGGTTAGTTTACAAATTTCATGTTGGTCTTAAAGGTTTTGAGGTTTAGTACATGTAGCTTGACTTGTCAAATATTGTTGTACCATCAAATATTCTGCTGGTAAGAAATTTGTCTTGTATTGGTGAAATTGTAGGGCTTTGTTTTCCAATAGAAAAACTTGACTTCAAATTAACCATGAATAATAGGTGTTCTAGAAGCACAAGCTACATTACATTCCTCTCTGTGTCATAAAATATAAGGGCTCAATCTGTCTAAGCTTACGTCCCAAACTATAGTGAAGTACACCAAAATCTTGGAGATGTCTAAATTTCAATGCATGGTTGTCTCAGTTAAAAATTTAGCTATTTGTTTTTAGTCTTCACATCCATTCTTTGCTGTCAAATAGTCCATGATGCCAACAAAAATATGCTACAATAGATCAACTAATCTATTATTTGTTAGGAAGAAACAAAATGGAGAATTCAGTTCCCTTCTCAGACATCTGAATATTAAAGCATTAGATGCTGCTCAACCTTTTGGTAATGAATCCAAGGAAAGTGAAGACTTTGAAACTAATAATCACTATTGGTATAGTTGGATTTCGTAATTATGGGCAATTTATTGCAAAACCTGTGGTTAAGTAAGGTCATACAGTATTGGATTATTCTATAATGGATCATTGGGACAAATATAAACTTTGAAAAATATAAAACAACAATAGATTGATGAGACCAAGAATAATGACCAACTCATCAACTCATTACTGCATAGCTGTAAATAAACACTTTAGCATTCCGCTTGACTGCAAGGAATTTCCAGTATATTGGCCTCTTAGCATTAGAGGTAGGCCTCCATGAATTCACTACAATGCATTGATCCTCAGGTCCTCTTTGCCCACCAATTACTATAATCTCATTACCACATGCCTTGAATTCTAGACCCCAACCATTCATTGAATCTTCCCTCATAGGAAACCTACCCACAACACTCCATGTGTTATTCTCCTTGTTATATTTCTTAACTTCATTTCTAGAATACTCAACTGCATATAGTTGATTATTGACTACAACAACTAATGGGGGAGCATGAGTCGTGATGTTCCCTCTAGGGAACATGTCACGTATCCTTCTCCAAGTCCTTGTTTGAAGATTATACTCTTCTCCACATGTCAGGGAAACTATGGGGCTTGAAATTCCTCCTATGACATAAAAATTCTCGTCCATGAAAAAACCTGAACAAAGTTTCCGTGGAGAATGCATGTCAGGCAGAGTTTCCCAAGTGCCTTGCTCAGAATTGTAAAGCTTGGCAGACTTGAGCACAATGCCATTCTGATCACTTCCTCCTACAACTATGGCTATCTCTCTGTAGTTTCTTGGACTGAATAAACAACGAGGGCTAGTCATCCCTTTACAGATTCAGTGCTAATTATGTAGGATTCATGTATGTAATTGATGCGTTTTATTTTTTTAGTGATTATGGAGTTGTTGGACCTGTGGATTTATAGAAGTGTAGATATCCATTCAGTTTAAAAACCAGACCATCCTGGAAAGGGAACATGGGTATGTTATTTTATGATCTTAGCTTAGTTTATGTTATTGTCAGAAAGATGAGATTTTATGAATTAACTTAGTTTATGTAGTGGACTATGGTTAAAGGAAGTCATTCTAGGAAAAATTTCCCTCAAATTACTAAAACATTTATGCCATTTTGGTATGTTATTTGACAAACATAAAAAACTCAAGCATATGAGATATACCCTCAGAAAATCATAAACCAATAGTTTTATGACTCTTTTACAAATCTCGAGTAGATCTGAGGGGTGACATAAGGCTCAAGAGCAAGGTGTCAAGACCAGAAATGCTTAGATTTGATACTTAGTGAGTTTAAAACAATTTAGAAGCCAAACAATGTTGTGTTATGTGAATTTAAAGCATCAATAGAAAGGAATATGAAAATTTCATATACGAGCAAAAATCCTACTGAGGAAGTCGTAGGGAAAAGTTATTAGAGAAATTTGTGTTGTCTTTGTTCTTTGCTGCCATGTTCTTTTTATCTACACATATCGCTGGAATTGATACACTTTTCACCATTAGCCACAACACTGGTGCAGAGGGAAAATAGTATTTATTCCTAGATGTCTGTCTAGCTTGGGCATTTACCTACTGCAACAAAGCTGAGTTACTTTGTCCATTTTTCACAACTTAATTAGTATGGTTACCTAACCAAAGTCCTACTATATTTTTGAAAACAAAACATTTATTTTAAAGAATTTTTTTCCATCCACTTCTTTAACAAAAGTTACCTCCTGTCCCACAGAGTCCAGATTGTCCACATTTCTATTGGAAAGCTCACCAACATAAGCATCCTTCTGAACAAGGAATTCTTGCAAGTGCTTTTTCTTTAAGGTTCTCTGATGTTTTTGCACTTGTGGGATTTCCATACTTATCTTTCTATCACTATATGGAAAATCTCTATGAGATGAAGCCAAATGATCATAACCAAAATTGTATCTGTCCTCTTCTTCTATATTGATTTCGTTTGGGTTCTGATTCAGTGTGCATATTTACACATTGCAAGCCTTTTTGTTGCATAAAGTAGATTCCACTTTTTTTTGTTCAGTGCTTTTATTTTCTTTCGTTCCTTTTTTAAGTTTTGTCTAGGATTAGATCCCAACAACCAAGGGGATTGGAGGTGTTTGTGTCCGTTCTGAAGATAAATATCAAGATCAAATCTTTGATATCTATTTAGACGTGTACTAGTGGGTGTTGGCCTATATGATCTTAAGCCTTTCATAGAGCTGGAGCCCTTTACAACCTTTGTACTCTGAGAAGCAAGAGGAACAATAAAATATGTCCGTAGATTTCCATTGTAACCAATTGTACATGGTAATCCCTTCTATTTTTCTTTAGGGAATGGTGTACCCTGGAAGAGAGATTTTGTTCTCAAAAGAGAGGATTCTAGAGAAGCATTATTTCCTTTTATAGGGATTGTCCAAGAAGGGGTAGAAATTCTAGAGAGCCCATTTGATACAAGATGCAAAAAAGGAATTAACTTTGTAACACAAGTCATAGTTTTGACTGAACTTATGATTTGTTCATGCATATGTGTTCTACCTTTAATGAATTATGAACCTATAAAAATTATTTCAGTGCCACTAAATGTTCCATTTTGATACATCTCCATTAACCTAGATGAGGCACAGGTTTCTAGATGAAACCAACTGACATGCTTTTGTGAAGAGCCCTAGGGTAAATTAGAGAAATTTTTGTTGTCTCTATTCTCTACTACCATGTTCTTTATATCTGCATGTCGCTAGAATTGATACACTTTTTCCCATTAGCCACAACGCTGGTGGAGAGGGAAAACAATATTTCTTCCCAAATGTCTTCATGGCTTGGGAATTCACCGATCACAACAAATATGAGTTACTTTCTCCATTTAAATAAACTTTTACTTTGTCCACAAAATCCTCACCAAGCTCATTAACAACATGGTTGACATGGTTGACATCTAAATGTGACAAGTGATGAACTTCATCCTCATGTAATTCCTTGTACTCTTCCTCTTCATCCTCATCTTTTGCAGCTTCTTCTCTTCCAGCCCCACTCATCTCCACTTCTTCATCCTTGTGTACTAAACTAAATTTCCCACCATGTTCAATGCTACATATTGAAACCACACCAACATCTTACTCAACACCCTAATTCATAAAGATTAAAGTCCTCTTCATACTCTATTCTCAAATATTCAACACTTCGGATAAATGCCATTGCATCATGGGAAAATTCCATTTTAGATTCTGTTTCTCAAAATGAGAAATTGTATTTGTTGATGAGGCTTCTTCATTCTCTCTTTCGTTCTAGTGTTGACACAAAATGGAGCTCGAAGCTCTAGGATTGTTATTTTTGTGTTGAGCATATTCATGGCCTTATAGTGATTCTATAGTTAAGGGATCTAAGGCCTTCATAATTCCATTTGTAAACGTAACACAATCAGGATGATCTAAATCTAGATTCTCAAGTGTATAGGACAAGGCCTGAATCACTGCAACATTAATTAATTATTTTAACACTTCTATTGAAATGTTTAACTTTGAAGGTGAGCACGCTGTAGGAACATCATTTACCAATTATTAATACATTCATTTAGCATCATGGAGGTTTTCATCCATATGCATGAATACAGATAGAAGAATTGAGTGAATTAAAAATCCCTACAAATAGTGTTTTTCATCCTTAGCTCAACGAATACATATTGCCAAAACTGGCTAACCTTACTTGAGAATTTTTGCCTCCATTCATTATCTACCTTCCTTTCTTTTATGTGCATCCTAGAAGATGGAAGAAACCTATGAAGAACATGGTATAAAGGTTTACTGTTCGTCATGCCATTGTCTCCTCCTTGTAGAGCCTCTAAGATGGTTTCTTTCATCATCCTGACAAAGAATACTATTTAATGTTGATGGATTCATCAGAATTGTTTCAGTTAGTAGGTTCAAAATAAAATATTCTCTTGCTAAAGAAAATGAAGCTTTTCCATCCATTTCCAAGTTATCTCTGCCAACAATAGCCTTCCTTTCTCCTCTGATGGAATCTCATCAACATCCATATCAGTAACACAACAAGAAAATTTAAATTTCCTTCCAAGGTCATTCATCATAGGGGGTGAATATTGAGTAACTCACCAATAGCTATTCAATTACACTTGTAAAACTATGTGTTTTCCTCTTGTGTTCTTTAATTTTCCCTCTAACATCAGAAATTTGTATGGATGCATTACCCAAGTTGCTAGCAAGGCTGTTTTCACTTTGCATAGACTTATGTCCACTTCTCAGCTTATATTTCTCTAAAACCTTCTTCTTCTCTTTCCCTTTTCCTTCTCCTAATCTCTGATAAAATTATATAAGGTCATTTTTCTAATCATTTCAACCTGATAAACTACTTTTGCAGCAAGCATGAAAACAAGAGGATCTTGGGAGAAAATTACAAAGTGTCACCCTTCCACTTATATTTTGATTTAAAGGTGTTGGCTTAGTGGGTCCTGACCCAGGTTCAGAGTTAGTTTCACCAAACAAATCCCTACACTACTAGCCCTTTCAGCATCAATCTGCAGAGTGCGGACTGAATTCTCACTCGGGGATGTTGGAACCAAGTTTCCACACCCAGAGATGAGCGTGATGTCATTTTATGCCCTAAATATGCCTTTGTTCAGATCGAGAAGCCTTTAGGGCTTATAGATATAACTTCCCTTAGTCAACTTTTATACCTCCGCGAACGTTTACGACTATCTTTCATGGACCCTAAATAGGTGAATCCACTACTTACCTGCATCAAAGATTACATATAACCCAATAATTACTCATATTAGCTTAAGTGTTCAATGCCTTCAACATACAACAAGATAATCTTTACGTAAATAGTTAACAATAATTGCATTCATATAACAATATAAGTCATGTAAAGTCACGCATAAATACATCATTATTTCATGGACCCATTATGATCTGAAAATGGAATGTACTTGTTTAAGGGTGCAAGGTATCCATTTCCAATAATTTCAACTGTGAGCTAGACACTCCAAATGACCTCTAAAAATGTATAAACTTCTTATTTCTTATACAGAGATAGACTGTAGGGGCATTCACCGGACATGTCACCTCTAAAAAGAGGATGAGTTCCAGAGGCTACCTGGCCCTCTACAGGCTCTGCCTAAAGAAATAAACAAGTAAACACTTAGAAGTCTTTGACATACACAAACTTGAAGTTTAATGTCCTTGCAGAATAAGACAAGTAACTTTCTGCAGCTGAACAGGTGATTATGTGTGTATGCAAGTTATGTATATTTGTTGTTTAAATCTTTATATCAGTTTTGTTTACCATGTCATCTTCAGCAATTAAAGACATCAAAATGATAAAGCAGTTCACCCCCTCCTGGGCTACATCTGCTAGACCAAGCCTCTCCAACTAGGCTTGTCCTCTTGTATTAAAAATGCTACAAAGGCTAATACAAGAATATGAATGTCTCAAAGGACAGATCTGACTGTAAATACAGAATCAGAAGATAGGAATTAGCTAAACATGCTCTTTCCCAACACTAAACAGTGAAAATTGTACCTTCATACAGTACTTTCCCCAATTGGCCCTGGTGGCCCTTTACACTTGCCTGGAGAATTTTGAGGTGAAGATGACCTCAATTGGTTCTGAAACCTCTGCCATTAGACTCAGAAGGTCGAAAATAGCAGATATAGGCTTTTGAATCACCAAAAACGGATGAACATAGCCCCCAAACAGCTCCAACACTGAAATGGCCCTAGTGGCCCTGAAAGCTTCCCTGAAGCTAAACAGTGAGAAGAATGCCTCAGAAGGAAAAACGAGCTGTAGAAATGGATTCAGAAGGTTGGAAAACTTCAGGAATGACCTTCGTTCCACATTCACTAGCTGCACAATTCCCAATACAGCTCCTAAACTGATTTGGCCCTAGTGGCTCCTAGAACTTCCACGAAGCTAAAACACCTGCAAATGACCTAAGATGGCTGTGAAACCTGTGCCAATGGCTTCAGAAGGTCGAAGAGACCCAAAATCAAAAAAAAAATCGTCCAAAATGGACTTTCCTAGCCAAAGTTATGGCCAATTTACTCCCAACTGCCAGCTTGGCCTAAAAAAACTCCAGTTAACTTTAGTTACGGCCAGATAAGCCCGCCAAATGTGGAGCGGCCGCCAAATTTGGCGCCACCGCCAACTGATCCGCCAACTGTAACTGCAGTTTAATAAATGCATGTGACCACAAGTTTCGGGTGGTGGTTAACCTTGGATTTCGCGCCAGGCGGTTTAGTTTCTAAGCCCACGGGTTCGGGTCCATGGTCACATGAGAGGGCGGGGCTGGACCTTAGGGGCTGGCCCCCTTTGTTTCCCGCCAAACTTCATTTCAAATTTAAAAACCGTCTTTTCCATTTGAATGACAAGACTTGCTTGCGTGGCCTAATGGTAAGGCTTGGCATTCGTGTGGAGTTGGTCACGGGTTCAAACCACCATTCTGCCAACAACTTTTAATATGCGCCCATACACTTGATGACGTCACCTGCTGCTAAAAAGGAATATTCCCCGGAATATTCCAAAGAATATTCTATGGAATATTCTTTTTTAATTTTTTTAAAAAAAAATTCAAATTTCTAAAGTTATTGAGCAATTCTTATTTTTGGCATAACTTTCTCATACGGCGACCGTTTTTCGAACCGTTTGCGGCGCCGGAATCGGGAAGACGAGCACTTTCCAGTCGTTCAGGTTTCAATCAGTTCTGAGAACTTTCATTTTCGACCATTTTACGACACTTGGTCCTGAGCCCCTGATCACACCTCCCAAATGAGAAGGCTTTTGGTCCCCAAAAGCTCACTGAATCTTTGAACTGAACTGTACAGCACTTGAGGAACAGAAATATCCTCTCCCTTTCAGCCAAAAGAGCATACTGATGCAAACATGTCTTGCCTTGCCAACTGTCGTCATGGCAACTTTTCGCTGCATAAGCCAAACTCTTGTCGAATCCCGACCAAGCTTGTTCGCCAGACAAGCTGAAAGTTTACAGAAACCAGCAATGAAACTTACTGATATATGAGCTGAAATCTTTCTCTAAACATGTGGGTTTGCCACTGTCACGATGCCCATCCATGGCACCTCTGCTCCAGAAGAAGAACTGCCTCCCAAATGAGAAGGCTCTTACAAAGATGAAACACTTCATCATTTCTCCTCTTTACAATCTTGGAGATCAAATTAACTTTTTCCAAGTCAAGATTACATTACATGCATGGTTAAAAACAAAGTAATCAACCCTTCAAGTTAATCACACATACATGTTTAACATACAAGGAAATCATCATGATCCCTGTGGACATGCATATCATTCTCATGCATGCAGTTTATCCTTCAACTTTCTCTTAAGTACAATCATAAGTACAAGATCCTCGATCACATATACATGTACTTTCAAAGCTGAAATGAATATAACTTTCGCTGCAATAGAGTGAGTCTCATACTCAGCTTTTCCATCCTGCAACTTGCATTCCCTTACCCAAGAAATGTATTCAATCAAAAGACATGCAACTTTAATTGGATAAGAATTCTAACCACTTCTTACCAATCCATTTCAAAGGTGCTTCCTTTAACTACACATCAATATCAACATGTGTATCATCCTGACACATATCAATGATGGAAACTTCCTTCCCATTCTTGCCATACTCTTGCTCCAATTTCTTTAACTTTTGTGGAACCATTGTTGGATTCAGAGTCCAACACCTTTCAGCAGTATGTCCATGCTTATGGCAATAAGTGCAACACATGTTCATCTTCTTGACAGCATGATTTTCATTGTTCATTGGAACTTTGGCTTCTTGCCTCCTTTCCTTCAAAAGTTTCCTGCATGTTGCCATTCTTTTCCAACATCTAGAAACATTATGGTTAAACAAACCACAAAAAGAACATGCAATTCTTTTCCAATGCTTGTGTGGAAATTTTCCATGCTTTACATGATCAAAGGAAATATGATTGAAATCAGATTTATACCTTTCCCTTTCACCTTCATTACCTTCATGAGGAGGTGAATCAAACAAAGAAGAAGCTCCTTTTGGAACACCATCAATCCCTTCAATGGTTTTAGAGCTTTCACCATTCTCTGGTTCAAGTGCATGCTTATGCACACCTTCTTCCTGCAAAGCATGTTTCGAACTATTGCATCCCTCAAGAATACAACCTTTACAACCTTGAGATAGAGAACTTGAAATGAAACTCCTTCTAGGAACTGTTTCAATTGCCTTCATGGCTGCTTTGGAACTTTCTCCATAAGATTGTCCATACCCAAGACCCGAATTCTTAAGCCTTACCTCAACCATTATTGGCTCAACTATACCCTGTGCATGTTTGCCCAATCCTTGTCCTTCATATCCCATTTTGGACATCAACTTGGAGCCTATGCCTCTGGTATGTTTCTCAAAAGAACCAACATAAACATTCTTATCAGAATTTGAAGACAAACTAGAATTGTTTACCTCTTCTTCAAGCTGATACTTGACTAAGGCTTCTTTGGCAACAAGGAGTTGAGTCTCCAACTCATGCATCCTTTCCAGCTTCATGTTTGCAATATGAAGTTGGCCTTCCATTTCCTGCAATTGGTTAGAAAGCAACTGCTTCTCTTCCCTCAGGGAATTCAACTGCTCTTGGAGTCTAGAGCTCTTTCTTTCATCCTCATACATTTCTTTCACCATATTCAACATGATGAAAAATTCTTGCTTCAAGCCTTCATCAAAGAATCTTGTGAAGGAGGACGATTTTGAGAACTCACTTATGGAAGTTGTCATTATAAAAATGAACAAAAGAGCTTCAGCAACTCAAACAACAAGTACTTTGCAAAATAATAAAGCAGTCAATCTCCAACACTGCTTAAGACACCTTTCAAGCTACACAATCAAGCTAGTGATGTCAGTCAAGCAACCTAGTGCTCTGATACCATCTGATCTGAAAATGGAATGTACTTGTTTAAGGGTGCAAGGTATCCATTTCCAATAATTTCAATTGTGAGCTAGACACTCCAAATGACCTCTAAAAATGTATAAACTTCTTATTTCTTATACAGAGATAAACTGTAGGGGCATTCACCGGACATGTCACCTCTAAAAAGAGGATGAGTTCCAGAGGCTACCTAGCCCTCTACAGGCTCTGCCTAAAGAAATAAACAAGTAAACACTTAGAAGTCTTTGACATACACAAACTTGAAGTTTAATGTCCTTGCGGAATAAGACAAGTAACTTTCTGCAGCTGAACAGGTGATTATGTGTGTATGCAAGTTATGTATATTTGTTGTTTAAATCTTTATATCAGTTTTGTTTACCATGTCATCTTCAGCAATTAAAGACATCAAAATGATAAAGCAGTTCACCCCCTCCTGGGCTACATCTGCTGGACCAAGCGTCTCCAACTAGGCTTGTCCTCTTGTATTAAAAATGCTACAAAGGCTAATACAAGAATATGAATGTCTCAAAGGACAGATATGACTGTAAATACAGAATCAGAAGATAGGAATTAGCTAAACATGCTCTTTCCCAACACTAAACAGTGAAAATTGTACCTTCATACAGTACTTTCCCCAATTGGCCCTGGTGGCCCTTTACACTTGCCTGGAGAATTTTGAGGTGAAGATGACCTCAATTGGTTCTGAAACCTCTGCCATTAGACTCAGAAGGTCGAAAATAGCAGACATAGGCTTTTGAATCACCAAAAACGGATGAACATAGCCCCCAAACAGCTCCAACACTGAAATGGCCCTAGTGGCCCTGAAAGCTTCCCTGAAGCTAAACAGTGAGAAGAATGCCTCAGAAGGAAAAACGAGCTGTAGAAATGGATTCAGAAGGTTGGAAAACTTCAGGAATGATCTTCGTTCCACATTCACTGGCTGCACAATTCCCAATACAACTCCTAAACTGATTTGGCCCTAGTGGCTCCTAGAACTTCCACGAAGCTAAAACACTTGCAAATGACCTAAGATGGCTATGAAACCTGTGCCAATGGCTTCAGAAGGTCGAAGAGACCCAAAATCAAAAAAAAAATCGTCCAAAATGGACTTTCCTAGCCAAAGTTATGGCCATTTACTCCCAACTGCCAGCTTGGCCTAAAAAAACTCCAGTTAACTTTAGTTACGGCCAGATAAGCCCGCCAAATGTGGAGCGGCCGCCAAATTTGGCGCCACCGCCAACTGATCCGCCAACTGTAACTGCAGTTTAATAAATGCATGTGACCACAAGTTTCGGGTGGTGGTTAACCTTGGATTTCGCGCCAGGCGGTTTAGTTTCTAAGCCCACGGTTTCGGGTCCATGGTCACATGAGAGGGCGGGGCTGGACCTTAGGGGCTGGCCCCCTTTGTTTCCCGCCAAACTTCATTTCAAATTTAAAAACCGTTTTTCCATTTGAATGACAAGACTTGCTTGCGTGGCCTAATGGTAAGGCTTGGCATTCGTGTGGAGTTGGTCACGGGTTCAAACCACCATTCTGCCAACAACTTTTAATATGCGCCCATACACTTGATGACGTCACCTAGGGCCACGTGGCGCCCTCCGGGCATGCCACGTGGCACTTTCTGATTGGCTGCTAAAAAGGAATATTCCCCGGAATATTCCAAAGAATATTCTGTGGAATATTCTTTTTTAAATTTAAAAAAAAAAAATTCAAATTTCTAAAGTTATTGAGCAATTCTTATTTTTGGCATAACTTTCTCATACGGCGACCGTTTTTCGAACCGTTTGCGGCGCCGGAATCGGGAAGACGAGCACTTTCCAGTCGTTCAGGTTTCAATCAGTTCTGAGAACTTTCATTTTCGACCATTTTACGACACTTGGTCCTGAGCCCCTGATCACATTATAACATAAAGCGCATTCATATAAACAGAATTAAAGAGATAAAAACAAGTATTTCTGCAACAATCTTCTTTATTAATAATCATTTTTGTTTACAGACTCAAGACTTCCCTGCACACTCAGTTGCAAGGGTCCGCACACTCAACGACGAACTCTACTCTAGGCCTTTCTGCACACAGCTTAAGAGCCTTTCTTCCTAATCTTCTCGCTAACTATTTAGACTTCTTCCATAGACCAAAATTATTTACCTTTCTTAGACATCCTAAGACACACCTATTTATATAATCCCATGGTCTGCAGACCATGGGTATATCTTCATAAGCCAACTCAAGTTACATAAAAGAAGGGTAAAACCCTTTATGACTCTTTAATTATCTACGTTCTCCGCGACCACAACTTGCGGAGAATTTACATCTTTATACAATAAAACTTGGGCTTTTTCCCCAAAACATGGGTTTTTGCCCAAACATTGACCTAGGGGACCCCATCCCAATAAGCCTCCAACACAAAGATTGTGGCTCACCCTTGAGTCACTCTACTGGTGTGGATATCATACTACGAAGATCCCCCATATCCACTCTTACCACTGCTACCTCATTTGTGCTCTGGGTGGTTGCTTGTTTGATCTTCTCCACTAGTTGCTCGGTGGCTGGTCCTGCACTGTCGTGCTATATTTTCTGCTGCATTCTCTGTAAGTTCGCTAATTTCTCTTGAATTTTGGTGGAGATGATGTAGGCCTCATCCAAACAAGCCCCCAATCTAGCTTTGAGGACTACCTCTTTATTCTGAGATTCTTCCACCTGTAGATGCAACTACCTCGCCTCCTGTAGCTTAGCAAGGCGTTGTGTGGCAGCAACGGTGTGCGATGGTTCCCTTACTTCATCATACTTTTGCTGGAGTTCGCGAGCTTCTGCATGCAAGGCCTACAGGGTGGGGTCTTCTTACTAAGTCGTGACGACCTCAATTGCTTGCTCAAAAATCACGGTGTAGTCTACCACCGCGGCATCCAATGTCGCAACTCCATCCTTCACAGCGGCTTTGCGCTGTTCCCTGACCTCTAGCATAGTTGAAGGCTGTGACTTCAACTCCAACTCTGTTATCTTCAAGTTAAAATCAAACTGAACTCTAGCCACTTTTGTCTTGGTGTCATGCACACCTGCAGCCAGCTTTCTAATCTTCACCTCCAACAGCGCTTCCTCTGGTACTGTGACATCATTCGTTTTCGCACAGCCCCCCTATTGTGTAACTCTTTAAACTGGGCAGTGTAGTTTATAGTCCCTTACCTCCTTGCAACTACCTAGAGTGATAATAATGTGCTACCGTCATGTAGCCATTGGGTTGGATCCCCGGTGTATGGTTTCAATCGCCTTCCATTTACCCTTCCCAAAAATGGATCTCCATTCAACTTCCTGAGCTAAACTACTCCACCATCTATAATGTCTTTGATAATATATGGCCCTAGCAAGTGCATCTGAAATTTTCCTGGAAACTTATCAAACTTATTTTCATATAATAAAACTAAATCATTTACCTTGAAGGTTCCTAGTTTGATGTGCCGATCGCACCAAGCTTTCTCATGTCCCTTCTGAACCTGCTGATGGAATCCAACCAAAAACCTATCTTCCTTGAGCTTTGTTAGATGCACAAGACTTTCTTCTAATTCCCCACACTCTGCCATTCCTATGAAAGGAACTATGCATAGGATAGGCACAATGCATTCCATAGGCATTATAGCTTCTACACCATATATCAGCCTAAAAGGTGTTTGACCAGTAAGATTTTTACAAGTAGTTCTATAGGCCCATAACACTGCTGGTATGCACACATCCCAATCATTCCACTATGCATTGCAAACCTTGGTAGACTCATTCTCCAATATCTTATTAAAAGCCTTAACTATTCCATTGGCCTGAGGATGGTATGGCGTACTCTTCTGATGGTAAAACTCAAACTCCTTTATCAATGCGTTGATCGTTTCATTGAGAAAATGCGTACTACGGTCACTCATCAAAACATTTAGGCAACCAAACCTAGTCAACACATATTCAAATAGAAATTTTGTTGTTGTTTCTCCTATACAGTCTTTCACAGGTTGTGCCTCCATCCATCTGGTCAAATATTCGGTCCCGGTTATGATATACCTCAAACCCGTCTTCTTTCCTGGAGGCTGAATCGGTCCTACAAAATCAATTATCCATTTCTTAAATGGATGCAATGGCACCTGTGAATTCAAAGGTAGCTCAAATCTCCATGATGGCCTACCCATCCTTTGAGATGCATTGCATGCCCTGCAATATGCTTTCGAATCCTTATGCAGTGCCGACCACCACAACCTAGCACGCAAAATCTTCTGTGCTGTTACTTTTCCTACATAATGACCTCCCACATATCCTCCATATGCTTCAGCAAGGCTACTATTTATTTCAAAGTCGGGCACATAGCGTTGAAGTATTTCGTCTAATCCCATTTTATATAAATGGCTTGCAATTATAGAAAAATTTGCCACGCTTACCACCAGTTCTTTCTTTTGTTGACTGATGTATCCCTCTGGAGCCTGCCCTGTGGTCAGAAAATGGATAATGTCATCATATTGATTATCTGCTATGTGCACCATGAAGATTTTCGCGCCAGGAAGCCCTTCCTCCAAATTGGTAGGCTCCTCTCCCATTTCAATGCGCAATAGATGGTCTGGCCTTGCATTCAACTTTCCTGGTTTCACAATCACCTCAAAATTATACTCCTGAAACAACAACAACCATTTGCATATTCCCCCTCACAACACAAGCTTATTGACTAAATACTTCAATGCAGAATGATCTGTGTACATCTTGAAATTTCTGCCTAGTAGGTAATGTCTGAACTTCTAGAGTGCATACATGTTATAGACATATTTGGGCACTGCAACCCTAATCACATATGTCAATTTCACCCGACATCAGAAGATTTATGAGCTCATGCTTTAGGGGGCAACTGTTATAGAAATATTTGGGCACTACAACCCCAATCACATATGTAAATAAACCAAGGGCTCTTAAACCCCTAAAAGTGTTGTTTCACACCCTAAAGGGTCATGGTCGACTGATTACATCATTTCCCAGAAGTTCCACCTGAAAAACCACTTAGAACTGGCCAAAACTAGACCATACAGACTGCTCCATGCTTAGGGTGTGATGCATACTGGCTGCTACACTAGCCAGGTGCAAGTCATACTAAAAGAGTCTTCTGTGGGGTGTGATGGGTGAGAGTAAACAAATGGCAGAGGCAGTTTGCTAAGTGGAAACTCAGAGAATCTTCTAGAAACTGCTCATATGACACTTGCTTCTCTGAGTTCGCCCAAGGATGAGTAAGAGATCATGAAATCTCCAAATGGAACCAAGAACTACCAGTGAAATGACACTAATAAAAAACCCAGAAGCTGAATCACCCCTCTGCAAATATCTATAAATGGATCCCTCATCTGAGAGATCTAAAGGTTGGAATTTTGTAATTTGTAAGGAAGTGTTGTTGGTTTCTCTTTGAGACATTGTATTGTAGGGTGATCTTGCTTTTCATGAGGTGAAGAGGGCTTTCATGCTGGGAGGATGATATTGGATCAGACAGCTGGGTTATAGTCCTCTCTTCTACTATCAATAAAGTTCTTTGAGTTTTCCTCCATGTAATTGTGTATTTGTAAATCTTGTTATTTGTGGATGCAATTATATGGTTAATGTATTTTTGATTCTACATTGTTTATGATATCATAGATCTCGATGCTTTTATGGTGTGTTTTTGCTTTGCCTCTACATATATTCTCTAAAGTAGGACAAGTAGGAGAAGAGTGGCGAGCTCTATCAAGGGAGAGAGGAAACAAGAAAGGAGCCAAGTGGAAGATACATGTTAGTGCTCTCTGCTTCTCCCTTATCTATCATACATAAAGGAAATCTTGAAGTGCTTTGAATTGTTTGTTTCTAAGATAGCTACCCATCTTAGTGGGACTAGCAGATCACAAAGACACTAATTTTCCCGGAAACAATACACCATAGCCAACCCTTTGCGCTCTGTTGTCGAGTAATTCTTTTGAGCCTTAGACAACTTCCTGCTCACAAATTCTATAGGGTGATCCAATTCTCCCTCACCAGCCTATGTCAGCGCTGCTCCTAGTGAAATACATGAGGCATCTACATGCACATGGAACTCCATCTTCCAATCCGGGAAGACTAGGATCGATGCTGTGACCATTTTCTCCTTTAGTACATCCAGGTTGCGTTGACATTCTTCATCCCAATAGAATGTAGCACCCTTCCTCAATAGCTTTTCCATAGGCGTGGTAATCTAAGCATAACTTTTGAAGAACTTTCGATAATATCTTGTATGGCCTAGCGTAGCGCGTAACTGTTTAACACTCCTTGGGGCTTCCAAATTGATTATTACTATGATCTTAGCAGGTTCCACCATGAGTCCTTATCTACATACCACATGACCCAACAAGATCCCAAAAGGGAAACAAAACAATC
Source organism: Pinus tabuliformis (assembly GCA_031772625.1). Classification (NCBI taxonomy): domain Eukaryota; kingdom Viridiplantae; phylum Streptophyta; class Pinopsida; order Pinales; family Pinaceae; genus Pinus; species Pinus tabuliformis. Next base: position 215,936,441 of record CM062807.1, on the reverse strand, counting down.
ATTTCTTCAGGTTTAGTGCAATCTCATACCTTCGACATGTATCCAACATTAAGCATAGACTGTCTACATGGTGCTTAACTAGCCAAAACATTGTCCAGTCATCGAAGTAGACTACCAAGAACTTGTGAATGAACTCTTTGAATTCCACGATGACCACGCATGAGAAGATCACCGATGAATTTTTAAGTCTGAAAGGCATCACTATATACTGGAAACATCCCCATTGTGTTGCGAAGGTGGTCTTACTCCTGTCTTCTGGCACGATCTTTATCTGATGGTATCCAAATAACCCATCAGTGAATGAATAGGCCTCTTGCCTGCCAACATTATCTAATACTTCATATGTGAACAGAGTTGGAAAAGGATCATGAACGCAAGCATCGCTGAGCTTCCTGAGATCTACACAAATCCTTATTTCATCCTTCTGCTTATTTTCTTGGACGACCATTGGAATCACTCAACCAGATTCCTCCATTGGTTCAATAATACCCGCTGCAAGCATTTTGTCCAACTCCAAGCAGACCTTTTCCTTGTATTTGGGATTAAGGCGATATGACCTCTTCTTAATAGGCTTCGCGTCCAGTTTCAAAGTTATTTTCATTACTCCAAATCACCTATGATGCCTTTCAAGTCTGAAAATTTTGTGGGAAATAAATCTTGATATTCGCAGAGCAACTCAACGACTTTATCGACTGTAGCATCATCCTAGTAATCCCCAATATTTGAAAACTTCGGTTCCGCTTCTGTACCAAGGTTTACCTACTTATTTTTTAGTGGCATGGTGATGTCGAGGTTCTCGATCTGTGGTCCCTCTACTTTGCGGTGGCCTTTTGCTTTGGGGATGCTAATATTCCTTGGATCCCCATCCTCTCCTTTAGAAGTCATATTATAGCATTCCATCGCATGGTGCAGCTGGGTGCTCCAATCTAGTTGAATCAATTCCAAGGGATCCTATGGAATTCTGAAGTTTGCTGCCTTAACCTCCTGTAATGCTTCATCAATACTTTCGAATTCGTATTCAAAGATGAATGTCTGCACAAACCCCTCTATTAAGACATCCCATTCTGTGGTTCCATGGCGGAGCTCTATTTCCAAATACCAGTTCATAGGGATGATGTCCAAAGTGTGATAGAAAATATGCACCCAATCTGGCTGTAGCTCCATTCCATAAACCTTAGTCCACTTTGTCAAATAATCACGTAGATCATTTCTCCCATCATACTTCTCAGTAAACCATACCTTGGGGCGACCAAATCGCATCCTCATCATCTTCCTATAGTTGCTCCATTCTTCAAAACTATCTTTATGCGTACCCCACCAACCTGTAGGCGTAGCGTGCAGTGCGAAATCCAGCGCTTGGAAGCGATGCTCCTCAAGAACTTTCCTTTCAAATGCATCCATAAATTTATCTACATCAGTTAGACCATCATAATAAGGAAAACTATTTATGTTGGATGATACACAACGTAGTGATTTAGTCATCATATTACAATGCAGCGTAGATACTTCGTGCAACCTATTCTGCCAGTGCTCCAATTCTTCATCTGACTCTGATGTACAAGAGATTTCGCAGTCCCATGCAATTCATCCATCAGCTATCAGATTAACCCAATCTTGGTCCCACATTGTTATCTTATAGATTTGGTCCAAATCATCATTGATTTCCTCATAGTCGGAGACCAGTCTAGTATAGCGCGGTCCTTTTGCAGGGTCCAATGGTACTACCACGTAGAGCGTTTTCCTTTCAAATGACATTGTCCACTTCTTCACGTTGATGACCCCATTCATGTCAATAGCCCAATCAGTTCGAAGGAGTGCGTGATATGGATTTCTGGCATCAACAATCTCTATTACTTCAAAGTCACCCAACGGGCTCGCACCTTCTATATCTACAATTATCCCATGAAATCTCCCCATAGGGATAACATTCTGTTGATTTTTCATTCTTAATTGAATCAGAGACCACTGCAGCACAGGCCTCCCCATATTTTCCCAAGCCTATTTAGGAAAAACATTCACATCCAACCCGAGATCAAAAATAGCTTGATCCATCTCGTATTCTCCTATTTGCGCAGTGAGCCTAGCCTCACGTATTGTTCTCATTTTATGTTTGCCAATATTTTTGACGGAACAATGCCCATCAAAGACATTATCCCTCCCAAAACATTTATTTATCAACTGTTGTAATCCTTTCATAGCCCTGCTGTCACGCAACAGTTTCATGCAAGTCTCCAAGAACGTAGTAAGCATGGACGGGTCAACTTCTTCCGATAGCCTATCCTAACTTCCTGAGGTAGAGGCTTCATCGATGTTTTTCTTTACTTCCATTAATGTTGCCTTTGCATGCTCCATATCAAACCCGACTTCTTTTTCTGGAGCCTTGTGGACCCATCCACCTTCTTCAGGCTGTTTTTCCGTATTGTTACTAGTCGTCATACCACTTCGCAACACGATATTAACATTGAGATCCTCTTCACGAGGTTCTACCCTCATCATCTACAGGTTCTGGGTAGGTGTTAGGTCCCTATACTACTAGTGTAACCCCTTATTATTATTAGTACAACACCCTTATTATATTATTGTGCCCCATAGAAGCCCAATATTGTTATTATTGTGCCCTTACATTATTATTGTTATGTTGGCTTTGATTATATTATGACCCTTTAGACTCCTATATATAGAAAGGAGGCCTTGTCACTTGTATCATCTAAGAATTGTTCATTTGTGTAATTTAAAGGAGGTTTCCTCCTTGAAGAGGCTTATTTATAAGGCGTTGATCTATCTTTTCTATATTTTTGTGAGCTAGTTTCATAACATTTGGTATCAGAGCTTTGGATTCTAGGGTTTCGTTGCTCCAAATAGGTCATCGTGGCATTTTCGCTATAAGTTTTTTTCTACGACATTTCAGAAGCTAAAAGAAAAACCCATTTGAGACTAAATCGAGCTGAAACTCTAGTCTAAATTTCATATTTTGCCTCACTATATTGTCAGAGATATGATATGAGGAATATAGTTTTTTTGTAAGCTCCAAAATTTCATCTAAAACAGGTCATCGTGGAATTTTCACTATAACTCTTTCTCTACGAATTTTCATAAACCAAACAAAAAACCCATTTGATAAGAAATCAGTCTAAACCTCGGCTCCAAATTTCAGATCCTGTCTCGCTATATTGTCAGAGATATAACATGAGGAAGTTAGGGTTTTTGTAGACCCCCGAATTACATTCCAAGCAGGTCACCTTGGGAAAATCGTCATAAGTTCACACAGAGCATCAGATTGAACTTTCGTAAGAAGTTACAGAAAAAGGACAGACTGTAGGTTTCTATGTATATGTTTTAGATTTGAAGGTCAAAATAGTTACACGTGGCACTTCATACAAGTTCGCTCTTCTGAAAAGGTATATAATTAGATCATCTTGCGAGATTGTGCATTAAAATTTCTTGGAGAATCCAATTTCAATAAGACTGATGGCATCGGAAAGAGGACATTGAGGGCTACTGCAGGTCACGATTTCAGAACTGGAACATCTGAAAGCACAAAGTTACAGTCGTCTCAATATCGAGCTCCTAAAATCAAGAAAAAGCAAGATGAGGAACTTTTATGGCAAGGATCCGGTAAATTGGATATTGCAGATGGAGAAATATTTTGATCTACATGGTGTACCACTATTACAAAAGGTATGTATTGCATCTAATTATTTAGAATGGAATCAATTTTTATGGTATAAAGGGTTTTTTTCTCGTAAACCACTTGTCACATGGTCAATTTTCATGGAGGAAATGATAACACATTTTGAGGATACAAAGAGAAACACCTTCTTTAGCCAATTGATAAATCTCAAACAAAAGGGTTCAATGGAAGAGCACATTGAGGATTTCCAAAAATTGAATATAAGGGTAAATGATATTCCAGAGAAGAAAATGGTTGATGTCTTCATAGGGACTTTAAAGGATAACATTCAACACGAGGTTCATCTTTGGTAACCTGATTCATTGGAGAAGGCATTCGAGTTGGAAAGAAAAATTGAAAGAGAAATTATGGAAACAAGGAATCCCACCACTCACAACTATAATTATGGAAGTGTTTTTTCTCCTAGCCTTTCACAACCTACAAGATTTACACCACAAAAATTGGAAGAAAAAAGAGAAAAAGGGCTTTGTTACAATTGTGATAGCAAATACACTAAAGGTCATAAGTATGTTGAGAAGAAAATATTTTACATAGATATGAAGAGGAGGAAGAAAATGATCAAGAAACATCAAAAGAAGAGGATATACACCAGGAACCCACCCCAAAGAAAGAAGAAATGAATCCGACCATATCTTGTAAAGAATTGGAAAGAATCACCACTCCTCAAACTCTCAAGATAGAAGGACATATCAAGAAGAAAAAGGTTCAAGAAGTGAAAGATCACATCAAGAAAGAAGAAACGAATCCAACCATATCTTGTAATGCATTGGCCGGAATTACCACTCGTCAAACTATCAATATAGAAGGACATATCAAGAACAAAAATGTTCAATAAGTGAAAGATCACATCGAGCATCAAGAAATGAATCCGACCATATCTTGTAATCCATTGGAAGAAATTACCACTCCTCAAACTATCAAGATAGAAGGACATATCAAGAAGAAAAAGGTAATAGTGTTGATTGATCTAGGCAGTACCCATAATTTTATTCATTGTAAGATAGCCAAGGAATTGAATTGCTTCTTATATCCAGCACTAGAGTGTCAAGTAATGGTTGCAAGTGGAGGAACCATAAATTGCTCTAGAAAGTGCCATAATATCAAGATATCCATGGGAGAATATGTATTTAATAGCCCAATTCTTTCCATTCCAATGGGTGGTGCTGATGTTTTACTAGGAGTCCAATGGCTACAATCTTTGGGTACGATAGCTTTTAATTTTCAAGAACTTTTCTTGAAAATTTTTTGGGAAGGAAAGGAATTTGAATTGAGGGGAATCGAAGGGAAACCAGGAAATATAATTAACTCTAATAGCATGACAAAGCTTCTAAATAAAGAAAAACGGGGCATAATTGCACAATTATGTTCAGTAGAGGATACCACATCGAAATCATGTATTTCTCCAGATCTCCAAAACGTTTTGGACAATCATTCCAATGTATTTGAGACTCCCAAAGGCCTCCCACCTATTCGTGATCATGATCATGCTATTCATTTGATTCTGGGAAGTGTTCCTCCAAACATCAGGCCTTACAGATATCCATAGGTCCAAAGGAGTGGGAACTCATTCAAAAGTTGTAGAAGATCCCAGTTCAAATAGTATTGCAAGAACTTGACAAGGAAGGAAAAAGATATTGGAACCTATAATAGTCACAAAACCGAGAAATCGACAGCTACGAAATAGATCAATTTCAGAGTATCTCATAAAGTGGAAGAACTTATCCTTTGAAGATTCCACATGGGAGGATAAGAATTTATACAAAAGCATCAAGAACTACTCAAGTGTTGAGGACAACACTTTTTGAAGGAGAGGGGCATGTTAGGTCCCTATACTACTAGTGTAACCCCTTATTGTTATTCGTTCAACCCCCTTATTATATTATTGTGCCCATGTAGTCCCAATATTGCTATTATTGTGCCCCATAAAAGCTCAATATTGTTATTATTGTGCCCTTACATTATTATTGTTATGTCAGCTCTGATTATATTATGACCCCTTAGACTCCTATATATAGAAAGGAGGTATTGTCATTTGTATCATCTAAGAATTGTTCATTTGTGTAATGTAAAGGAGGTTTCCCCCTCGAAGAGGCTTATTTCTAAGGCATTGATCTATCTTTTCTATCTTTTTGTGAGCTAGTTCATAACAGTAGGCTGCTGATGCTACGCCTTCTTCTCTTACATTTTAGCTATCAGTATAGGGAATTCTTCTTTCGCATGGTCAAACTGAGTACAATACCGGAATGACAGGCGTGTCTAGCTCATACACTCCCGCATGTAGTGTCCTAGCACTGCAATTATAGAAAATAACTTTCCCTTGACCTCTACTAGGTCCTCCTCCTCCTCAGCCTCATTCGCATCCCTAATATCCTCCGCACGCTCCCCCAGTTCCTTGATCCAGAGGCCGAGTTTCTGTTTGCTTCTGATACGTGGGTCTTCTTTCCATCATTGATTCATAGCTATGATAGTTATGCTCATCATGGCCTACTGATTTATAGAAGTTACAGAATAATTGTTGCGGCATCTATACAAATTTTTGCAGTAAGTGGAAATTGTCTGTTACATGTTTCCCTACTACTTGACAGATAGTGCACCACAACGCGGGCAATGTACTTGGTCCAAATTGAGCTTCCTGCCTCAGGGGCATTAGGCCTCCTCCTGCCATATAATTTGTGAAAATAGAGAAGTGATCCTTATCATGCCCTTGGCTTTCACACTTGAGGCACCAAACTTCTTCACACAGTTCCAGATGAGCCACTTTTTCCTTCAAGCTTTGAAAATCCAAGCAGAGGTTCTGCAACTTCGCATGAATCTGTTGAAATCCCAACATCACATTTTAGATAGGTGTCTCATATAATCTCTTTGCGATCTCTAGCGCTTCCGTCTAAGTTTCTATCTTTTGTTGTGAAAAAGCAATCCTTAAGTGAGGTACGAGAGCAACTATAAAGAAATCATGGTGTTGACTATTTGTGAGATTCATATTGGTTTCACGGATTCCGAACTTGTTGTAGCAGCTACAACCACCCTCCAAAATTTTTCCCTGCATCAATTTCAGAGCCTCCCTAGAAGAGTTTCACTTGATGACTGCACACACCCGGGCTCACTCCGTGAGCTCGTGTGAGTCTTTACATTCACCTTGCTTGTTTATTGCACTCAAGTCTCTACATGTTGATGTCTAAGTCATGCTTGCGACCATGTTCTGGTTATGCTCAAAGTCTTTGATTCATATGTGTTTGTCATGTTCACCAAGAAAGCATCTGTCGCACTCACATACAGAGTTAGATTCACTGTCGCATACGCGTCATCCCAATCATGAACGATCAATCACGAGTTTCACGCTTGTCGCTTGCATTGTCAGTTAGTCATGTTGAACATGTGTGTCTGGATGGTTTGGTCATTTTGTCATTAAGTCATGAGAGTGTGTGTTCGTATGATCACCTATGCATATTTCTATTATTCACACACTTAGTCATTTTGTTGATGTTCTGACAACTAGACTCCTCACTGATAGCCAGACCATCACCTTGCTTTTGACTTGATCGATTGTCAACCAGAATAGTGCAGAAGCACCAAGATAGTTCCTTCAAGTAGCACTCATGATGGCCAACTGGACAATCAACCAACTGTTCATCTCAGAAATTGTGCAATGCTCATGAGTAGGCCTCCCGCTGTCCATTAGTCAGTACATCTCAAAAATTATGGAGAGATGATCAGTAGGCTGGCCTTCCGGCCTTAGTGTAGTTTTCCCAGCCAGCAGCTCCCAGCAGCAGACTGCAGTTCCCTTTGGGAATTGAGTATGTTTGGCTTCTAGTGACCCCAACAGCCAACTAGCAGTTCCCTCTGGGAATTATGCAAGTCTAGCTACTAGTGACCCCAACAGGCAACTGGTAGTTCCCTCTGGGAATTACACAAGTCTGGATGCCAGTGACCCCAACAGCCAACTAGAAGTTCCCTCTGGGAATTGCGCAGTTCTAGCTGCCAGTATCCCAGCCAGTTCCCCAGAAAAACTGCACAATCCCTTCCTACTGATCCTTTATGCAGCCCGACCCATTCCTCTGGAAAATTGTGCAAATATGGTTGTCCAACCCTTGTTGACTATTCGTTCTGGAAAATGTGCAGAGCATATCTTCCTTGCTCTCCTGTAGCCCTGACTCTTCCTCCCAAAATTTGCACAAATTTTCCTCCCAACCGAGCCAGACCTTGCAGGCAGTCACTGTCGACCTAGGTTGTCTGTCTCCATCCCTCAATGACTCTTGTGCAATTTTCATCAGCAGTTGCTCGGAGCTATCATCTCACATCATAGCCCTACTGCCTCTCATGGTCACCTACATTCAAATGATCATGGGTCATGGTAGACTAGGAGGTTTCGGATTTTATGTCGTCTCGTCATGAGTGACTGCAAGTACATGTACACCAATAAACATGTCAAAATGATGAATGAGATGAACGAAGGGAGCACATGCAGATGGACAGGTTCACCAATAACGAACGAATCATGCGAAGCGGATGAACACGATGAACATGCACCTTCACGAACAAGTGAGCCTGTCAAGCCCTCCAACATGCTAGAGCTTCATCAAGCGAAGCAAGAACCATCAAAGACTTCACGCACTTTACCATGCGAAGGTGAATGTATGTTACACCATGAAGATATCCATCACCTAGAAAAATTATAGCTCAACATGCACTCCAGCAACAACACGAATGTACCAGCATTGTCATGTCAATTTATGTCGAGTCAAGTCATGAGTCATGTTTCCCACATCTCTACTATGGGCTTGTTTTCAATCAATGTGATGTAACGTGTGATGAGCCCCAGAAATGGGTAGATATACGGGCTCATTTTGGCTATTATTTCCATGGAATCCACCATTATCCATAGTTTTTTGCATGTTTTTGAATACATTTATGTCAATTGAGTGAATGGGGATAGTCAGTTTGCCACATAGTCTAATGAGCGTTTATTGCAGATTTTTGGACAATTTTTGGACAAGGACCAAGCATTTATGAGCAGATTAGCAGCCAAAGTTGAGGAAATAGGGCTGAGGACTTATAGGAGGGGTGTCTCCTACATTAATGACCCCTTCCTCGAGTTCTCCACCAGCAGCTCGGAGTTCAAAGGCCACCACATCAATGATTCCAAGGGGCAGCCGAGCAACTCAAGTGGGGCTGTTGTTATCTCCAGTTTTAGGCAGTTGAGTTCCTTAAGTTTAGGGGGATTGTTGGGGGTCCTCACTTGTATAAATAAGAAGGCTTCAGGCCTCAGTAGGTTAGCCATTTCATAGTCTATTTTCGCACTTTTGTGTAGTCTTGTACTCAGCTCATTTTCGAGCTCCTTTTGCAGACAATTTTGTGATGTAACTATTTTTTTTTATCAACGAAGATGAATCTAGCTTTGAACCAGCACTGATCTTTTCTAAAGGGCTGAAGCTCTTGGGTTAGGGCCCAACCCAAGCTACCCAACACCTCCTTTGTATATTTATATGTTTTTTTCCTTGCATTCATAAGCTGATTTCTGTTGTTTAGGATTAATCTTGCTTTGGTAAAATAGGTTGCTTCTGATGATTAAATTAGTTGTTATTGCTTCAAGTTGTTTAATTAGTTTGTTGTAGTAACAATGAAACTTCCGAAAGGGCTACCAGCAGGCCTTGATCCCCTTTCTCCCTCCTTGGGACCATGAATTGAGGACAAGGCAAACTGCTGCCACCAAAAACACATTTTTTTGCCTTTCATACAATTGATAGTGTGATGTTTGGAGATGGAGAAGCTAATATTTTCTTGGATTCACATGCTTAAACTATTTCATGTTCATTTACCATGGCTTTCTCACATAATTTGCTGTTCATAAAGTTCTGTTCAGCAGTACTCTGTCTTTAGGTCAAATTAGGAAAACTTTGTTTTTTCGGTTCTTGCTTGGGTCAGTTTTAAGAAGTAGGTGTGAATCTCACTTGAAAAACATTCCAAATTGTCATCCCTCCATAGCACAACCTGTACCAGCTCATCTTTCACAGATTCCTTCACTCATTCACCACATTTCGCCAAACTTTCCTAATTTCTGCATTTTTTCACAAAGTCGCTTTCTTACCCTTTGAACAAATCCAACCATCTCTTTCATTCCTGGTCTTCATCAACAGAGTCCTAGACCCTTCAACACCTTCATCTACACTTATTTTCCTTTTTCCCACCATTTTTCCACCTTCATACCTCCAAAAATCACTTTCGGCCTCCTCCTGTAGAACTTCCTGTAGATCCTCTGCAGCCTCCTGTAGAAATTCATGCGAGCGATTTTTCGAAGTTTGATCACAATGGAAATTTCCAAAAGGGTACTTGGGACTTCTTAGGACCCCTCCACACCTTCCTCACCATCTGCAAAAGCCAACTCTATCCTCCTTTGCCACCAAACCTCTGCACAGTCACAACTAGTCAAATCACAAGCATAATAAATCCACATAAAAATACTCAAAATTGCAAAAAGATGATTTCTTTCCATTTCTCTTCAGAAGTAGCTTGAATAAATACAATTTACCTTTTCAGTAATCAATGTTACCCATTTTAGTAGTTTCCATCTCTCTTCTTGTATGATTAGGGTTTGCTAGGGTTTGAGTTCCATTTCAGTTTTCATTCTCTTTCTACAAGTAGAATAGCCCCTATAGAATTAGTCTTCTGCCATCACAGTAAAAGCTTCTTCTAAGAACTCATAGAAGTTGGCTTGAGCTCCTAGCGAACTTGTGCCAGCTGATCCAGTGACAGCTTGCAGTAAGAGCTAGTACTTGTGCATACAACACTGTCGCTTCCAAGTTTGTTACGAACTACCGGGTTGATAAAAGTAAAGAAGGGAGCCCTAGGAGTTGCAGCATTATTGCTACAATACTGGAGCTCACCACTCTTTTTGGCGCCGTTGCTGGGGAAGTGTCAGAGTATTTGTGATTACTGCTTTTCTTCTATTTTCTACTGCAACATTATGCTAATTAGTTTATTTCAGCAAGAGTAGAGTAGTTGTTTCATTTCAATTATGCAATTCCATTTCTGCAAAAGTAGATTAGACATTTCCCGTTTTCATTTTTAATTTCTACAATTTCATTTTAGCAAGCGTAGATTAGACATTTCCTGCTTTCATTTCAATTCTACAATTTCATTTCTGCAAGTGTAGATTAGACATTTGCTGCTTTCATTTCAATTCTGCAATTTCATTTAAGCAAAAGTAGATTAGACATTCCCTCCTTTCATTTCAATTCTGCAATTTCATTTCAGCAGAAGTAGATTAGACATTTCCTGCTTCATTTCAATTCTACAATTTTAATTTCAGTAAGGTTTACTTTAGTTAGCTACAATTTGTTGTTCAATCCATTTTAGTTTTTGCAGGTATAATTAAAATGAACAGAGACAATTTAGGAAAATTCCTACCCAACACCCCCAACGCATCACTGAGTCACCCTTCTCTCTTCTTTGGTGGTAGTGATCCAGAAGATATTATAGGTGAACCTCTAGAGATATACGAAGATCCTATAATAGAAGAAGAGCGAGAAAACATTCCTCCTGAGACCATGGCTAACAACAGAAATGTTAGAGGGAATGGGGAAAGAATAGAAGGTACCTTTCCTATTCGAGAGACCAATGGGGACACAAAAATGAAAAACATAAGTCCTTCAGCACTACCTCACTTCCATGGACTCACTATGAAAGATCTTGATACTTTCTTGTTTGAATTTGTTGTTCTTTATCGAACCTATGGCTATGAAGAAAATGAGTAGAAGTTGAAACTGCTTCCTTCTACCCTTAAGGATGCTGCCTTGAGTTGGTTCATGGGGTTACCTGGAAACAGTATCATAACTTGGGCTCAGATGCAACAAGCATTTAACAACAAATACTAGGACTATTTCAGGTCAAAGGAAACCAAGGAAGAAATCTTTCGTATGACCATGGGTAGTGATGAATCTTTAGAAGACTATGAAGAGAGGTTTCAACTCAGTTATAAAAGGGCCAGGTGCACACTTGACCCTGAATCTCTGAAGTTGGTTCTGCTCAGAGGAGTCCCTGAAGACCTACTTGATACCCTCCATTTGCTGGCTGGGAGAGACATCTATCAACTATCTTATGATGACATAAAGACTGTGTTTAGAAACCATTCTAGGTTAGCTAGCAAGAGAGGTAGGAGAAGTCAACCATTAGCCAGTACATCCTCATCCAACTCATCCCTTAGAAACGAACTTGAAGATTTCAAGAGCGAGGTGAGGCAGACTCTTACCATGCACATGGATACCTTGCATATCAAAAGGAAACAAGAGGAAGCCGAGAGAGCTCTGGCCATATTCTATCCCAAGTGCACAAGAAATCACCCTAGGAACGAATGCCCACTACACTCTATAGAAGTGCGTGTAGTCTGTGAACAAGACCATCCTATGAATCAGTGCCCTTCCTTGCCCAAAATCAAAGCTGCATATCAAGGGGTTGAGGGAGCCACTAAACCACTCTATTTCATGAACCAAAGGAGGCCACATGGGCCCAGACCTTACTAGCAGGGAATGCAAGGGACCTCCAAGAGCTATTATAACCCCAATCAAGCCACTTCCATGCCTTCTTGGGGTTCCCCTGCTCATCCTTCTTGGTCCACACCCCCTCCTTGGTCATATCCTCCTTAATACTAGGCCCCTCCAGTTGCTCATTCATTTCATCCTTATGCTTAGCCACAACCTCAGTGGAGTGCACCTCATCAGGGGTGGAGGCCCTAGTATAACTCTCCTCCTGCTCTTTTGCCTCCACCACCTGCTCAACCTCAACCATTACCTCCTGCTCCTCCAAGACAACCCCAAATACCTACTCAACCGAATCCAAACCCCAACAACAGACAAGCCCAACAGGGATATAGTGGGGAAACATCATGCCCAACCTATGCTGTGGAGATTCAGGAGATTAACCTACGATCTGGGAAGGTTCTCCCAGATAGCCAACCTCCTCCTAAGGAGGATGAGGAAGAAAAACAGGAAAGTGAACCCAAAGTCATTCCACCCTTTCCTAAGAGACTAACTGGAACCACCCAACCGACCCCAGAAGAAATTGAACTTCTGGGAGAACTGAAACAGTTATGTGTAAAAATACCCCTTCTCCAAGCCATAAAGGATGTGCCTATATACAACAAGATGATCAAGGAGAAGTGCTTCAAACACCCAGGTAGGCGAAAGCGAGATGCCCCAACTATCAATGTCATAGGACAACTGTCCGATCTCATGTTGGGGTGGGTAATTTGTCCAAAATATCTAGACCTTGGGAGTCCTGTAGTCGATGTCCACATCAATGGCACCATAATCCCCCATACCTTAATTGATATAGGGGCTGCCATTAATGTGATGACCAGGGACACTATGCTCAAACTCAACCTTCAGGGTTCCCTAAGAAAGACCTCAATAGTACTGCAATTAGCAGACCGCTCCACCGTGACCCTTGAGGGGATTGTAGAAGATGTCATGGTCTCTATTAATTCCTGGGAGTACCTTGCTGATTTCCTGGTTCTCCAACCAAAGGCAAAGCTTACTAGGTATCCTCTCACCCTGGGAAGACCTTGGTTGGCTACTGCAGATGCCTACATCAGCTATTGAGCTAGGAACATGACAATCAAGAATGGGCAGATGTCCAAGCAGCTAGTCCTCTATCCTCCTGCCCAACATCTACTGGAACATGATTTACCCCTTTGGTTGGAGGAGGAAGATGAGGATGAAGTCTATTCCGCACCATTGTGTATAGTAGAAACTACCATTGGGGGTCCACAAACCAAGGATGATCTTATTGAGAAATTTATCCAGAATCCACCCCCCAGTGTGTTGCCCTTAGAAGAGCTGGTGGAAGAAACCCAAGCTAATCCTCTAGTTGATCTCTGTGTGGCTGATCCGACCTCCCACCAAGTCAAGAACGTGGAATTTGGCCCAATAAAAACTTTGAAGATCAACTCATCCCTGTCCATCTCTCAAGAGAAAGAACTATGTAGCTTATTAAAGAATCACTTGGATGCTTTTGCTTGGAGTTATAAGGAGATGAAGGGAGTCCACCCTTCTGTCTATACTCATCACATTTACATTAAGGAAGATTGTAAACCAGTTAGGTAGCCTCAAAGGAGGACGAATCCAGCCCTTAAGGACATTTTCAAAGAAGAACTGCAAAAGTTGTTGGATGCAGGATTCATCTACCCCATCTTTGATAGCGAATGGGTTTATGCTTTGGTGCTAGTGCCAAAGAAAAGCGGGAAGTGGAGAATTTGTGTAGATTATCGGGAACTAAACAAGGCCACTAAGAAGGACCATTTCCCTTTGCCTTTCATAGATCAAGTGTTAGAAGGCCTAGCAGGGAAGAAGTTTTTCTCCTTCCTAGATGGGTTTAGCGGGTACAACCAGATCTAAATCAGCCCGGAAGACCAGGATAAGACCACTTTCACTTGTCCATGGGGTACTTTTGCATACCGGGTCCTTCCTTTTTTGGGTTATGCAATGCTCCTGCCACATTCCAGAGAGTAGTATTGAGCATACTTGTTGAACTGGTTCATGATTCAGTGGAAATCTATATGGATGACTTTACCCCTTATGGTTCTAACTTCCAGGAAGCTTTGACTAACCTGGGAAAAGTTTTAGCCAAGTATATTGAAATTAACCTGTCCCTCAGTCCTGAAAAATGTGAATTCCTGATGACTGAAGGGACCGTGCTAGGTCATACAATTTCTCAGTAAGGATTACAGGTGGATCCTAACAAGATTGCTATCATCTAAAGGGTCCCATCTCCTCAAAAGGTAAGAGATGTTCAAAGTTTTCTAGGCTTAGCAGGGTATTATAGAAGATTCATTAAGGATTTTAGTAAGATAGCCTCTCCATTTTTTGGTCTTTTTGGGAAACATGTTGAGTTTATATGGACTCACAACTGTCAGGAGGCTCTGGATGCCTTGAAAGGTAAGCTGGTAACTGCCCCAATCTTGAGAGGTCCAAATTGGGCCCTACCTTTCCACATTCACACAGATGCCTCGAACAAAGCGATAGGAGTAGCCTTAGGGAAAGTTGAAGAGAAGCTGCCTTATGCCATATATTTTGTCAGTAAAAACCTGTCTAAGGCAGAATTAAACTACACTGTAACTGAAAATGAGCTCCTAGTTATAGTCCATTCCCTAAACAAGTTCAAACACTATATCACTAGCTATCAAACATTCATACACACTGATCATGCTACAATTAGGTATTTGATGAATAAACCAGATGTGAATGCTCGTATCATTAGATGGTTAATTTTATTGCAGTAATTTGATTTGACTATTGTTGATAAGCCAGGTAAGGAAAATGTTGTAGCTAATTTTTTGTCTAGACTAGATCTGCCTGCAGGTGAAGAAGGAATGGTGGATGATCAAATTCCAGATGAACACTTATTTGCTATTTCAGTACTCTCTCCATGGTTTGCTGATATAGCAAATTACTTGGTTTCAACACAGTTTCTGCCACACCTGTCCTCAAAAGAGAAGAGCAAGATCGTGAGGAAAAGCACCCCATTCACTTGGATTGGGGGCAATCTTTTCAAACTTGGCCCAGATCAGATTTTGAGGCGATGTGTCAGGGAAGAGGAAGTCTTTGACATCCTCTTAACCTGTCATGATGGACCTTGTGGGGGCCACTTTGCAACAAAGAGGACTGTGTTCAAAATTTTGCAGGCAAGTTACTGTTGGTCCACTCTTCATAAAGATGTTAGGAGATACATCAGCCATTGTGACCAATGTCAAAGGATGGGGAAACCGACTCCAAGGGATGAGATTCCCCTGCAACCTCAAGTGAATTTTGAGCCATTTGAGAAGTGGGGCATGGAATTTGTGGGTCCTATCAACCCTCCTTCAAAACAGAAATCTTACATCATTGTGTGTACTGATTATCTGACAAAATGGGCAGAAACAAAGGCGATCAAAGCACCAACAGAAGAAAAAGTAGTTGAGTTTTTAAGGGAAAATATCTTCTAAAAGTTTGGCTAGCCAAGAGAGTTAGTTACAGATCAAGGGAGTCAGTTTACCTCCAATTTGGTTCAATACCTGCTCACACACCACAAGATTAAGCACAGAACTTCCACTCCTTATCATCTACAAGAAAATGGACAAGTGGAAGTCACCAATAGAGCTTTGGAAGGGATTTTGACTAAGGTAGTGAGCAGCAGCAGAAAAGATTGGGCAGATCGATTGGTTGAGGCCCCCTAGGCCTATAACACCACATGGAAAACCACCACAAGGTTTAAACCCTATGAGTTGGTCTATGGGAAGAAGGCTCTGCAGTCAATAGAATTTGAATATAACACATTAAGGATGGCAGCTTAGCTGGACCTGGATCTGAGCCATGCACAAAAGGAAAGATTGCTTCAGCTAAATGGATTGGATGAACAGGGAATGCTGGCCCTACTCCACTCAGAGGTAGTCCAACTTTAGAGGAAAATATGGCATGATAGACACCTCAAAGAAAAACAATTCCAGCAAGGAGATTGGACACTACTGTATGATTCAAGATATAAGGATTTCAAGGGAAAATTGAGGACAAGATGGTTGGGACCCTATACAGTAGAAAAATGCAATGAAAATGGTTCAGTCCTTATCCGGACCATAGATGAAGAAATCATCCCTTTGCTCATTAATGGGCATAGATTGAAGATCTATAGGAAGTGTTAGGATATTCCGACACATAGGATATAGTTAAGTTCAACTTGGTCTAGTATAGAGTTAGGTTAGAATTAGGTAAAGTGTGTTTCTTTACCGTTGTACATTTTGTAACTTACAATCCGACGGTCACGATATGTAGTGATCCGACGGTTCACTCTCACCTCGGTATTACCGACACTTGATCCGTGGCTTGACACCCGATTGGTCCATGAGTTCTATTTAAAGCGCATGGAGGGTCATTGTTCGAGTAATCCGTGCATGAGAGAAGCTTATGTAAATTTTCATTCTTTGATTAATAAATTGCCTGTAGTACCCACGTTGGGACAGGCCGTGGACTGTTTCCCTCCTTGCACTCTGAGGGTTTTAACCACGTCAAAAATACTGGTGTATTGATTTGAGATCTGGTTGTGAGCAGTGTCCTTTTGGTATTCTTTCTGTGGAACTTACCCTGTAAATTCCTACATGGTATCAGAGCTATTTAAGGGCCGCGTCCGTTGGTGATCCAAATCTGAAGCCGGTAGAACTGCATGCGGCTGTCGTTTCCTAGATCTGCTGTTTTTGACTGCTTTCGGGCCGAGAGGACTGCTCTGTTGCATTCGGAGCATCTGTTCCAGTGAGGAACCCCTTTCATTTCACGCGAAAAGGTTTCCGGTAGCCCTAGCTGCGTCATTTTTCAGATCGGGAGGTATACAGTTTTTTTTTGCAGTTTACTGTTATTTTCTCTCTGCTTATTTCGGTCTTAGTTTATTTAGCCTTTTTTTTTAACCGGATCTATACCTTTCATTTCTGCGTATGCTCTTTGCCCTGCGACTCTGTGCGATCTGGGCAAATCAGAAACAGAAAGGAAAGATTTTTCTCATGCGTATGCTCTTTTCCCTGCACCTTAGTGTGATCTCGGAAAATCAGAAACATTGAGAAAAATATTTAGTTTTTCGGCTAAAGCTAACTTTGAGATTTTTTTTAAATTTCTAGTTTTTTGGCTAAAGCTAACTTCGAGCCGCAAGGTTCGTTTTTCTTTGCATATTCGTGTTGGGTTTTGTGTTTTGTGTTTTGTAGGGAAAAAGAGCTTTCTCAAGGCAAGCACGCAAACCGAGGCCCCCCCCCCCTCCCTCTCTCTCTCTCTCTCTCTCTCTCTCTCAAATTTTTTGTATAGATCAATTGGTTCAAAGCTATTTTAAGAGAGTAGAGGTCTTGGGTTCAAGTCTCCATTTTGTGGGGGCGGATTTTTTCATTCCCGCACATTCGCGCACTTTGCCGGCAACTTCAACAATTATTTTTCAAAAAGCCATAACTTCTTCATCCGGAAGCCTTTTTCAGAGCCATTTTTTTTAAAACCGCCTATTTTTTCGAGATCTATCCATTGGAACACCTACTTTCAGCATCTTCAGCTTCAGTTTTTAAAAAAAAATGGAAAGCCCATGCCAAGTCATTCTTGACAGCACTAACTACTTCCAATGGGTAGCCTACATCGAAGATTTACTTAGAAGTAAAGGTCTCTTCAGAATAGCCACAGACCAAGAGAAGAAACCAAAAGATGAAGACAAGGCGGCAAAATGGGAAAATAGACAAGATCAAGCACGTGGTTTGATAGGGATGTCTATTTCTCCTGATCTTAGATTCCACATTGCAGAACTTGAGACTCCTCATGAAGCATTAGAAAAACTTGCTAAAGTTTTTGGGATTAAAAATGAAATTAGAGCCCATCAACTTGAAAATGAGCTGCTTACTTTGGATCCTAATAATTTTTCTTGCATTGAAGATTTCTTGTCCAAATTCAAGAACCTTAGATATCTCCTGGAAGGTGTTAAAGTTAAGAAAGACGATGGTAACCTTATTTATTCCATCCTTACTAAGTTGGGACCAGCCTACTCTGTATTTGTTTCCACTTTCCATTCTACAAGAGAAGCTTTCATTTGTCAAGGACAAGACTACAAGCCCCCTTCCTTTGACTCCTTTTGTGATTCCTTAATAAGAGAACAAGAAAAACTCTTACACCTTGGTCTTCTTAATCTTGGAAACTCTTCCACGAAAGCGTTAGCCGCCCAGCAGCAACCAAATTCAAAGAATCCTAAGAAGTCATATCCTCAAAAGAATGGTCCTAAACCATTTCAGCCTCAAAATGAAAGATCATTTCAGCAAAATGATAAGACCAATAAAAACAAATGGAAGAAGACTGATAGACATTGTAACTTTTGTAATCGAGATGGCCACTTAGAATCTAAATGCTTTAAGAAGATGGAAGCCTTGGAAGCCGCAATGAAGAAACATAACACCCATGTGGAGCCTACTTCAACTTCAACTTCCGGAATGGCACTTTCTGCATCTCATTGTCAATCATCTCAGTCTGGTTATGCATTAAATGCATCTTCTTCTTCTTCTCATTCTCATGAGTGGCTCATTGACTCTGGAGCCTCCTGTCACATGGCCAAAAACCAAGCCATGTTTTCTTCTTTAAATGATTGTAACACCAAAAATATATATATTGGTGATGATAGATCTCTTAATGTTGTAGGGACTGGAACTGTTCATCTAGACAATGGTCAGTTTAATGATGTATTATGTGTTCCAACCTTATCCTGCAACCTTCTATCTGTCTATCAGATAACTCATTCAGGTGAAGGTAAAATTGTTGAATTTTCACCTCATGATGTTGTAATCAAGGATCTAAAAGATCCTAAACAGATTCTAGCTACTGGTCTTGCTGATGATTCCAAAAGGTTGTATAAGTTTGACAACTTTGGGTCATCCAATCTTCCCTCAGTATTTGTTGCTCATAATGATGAAGTGAGCAAACTTTGGCATGAGCGATTTGTTCACTTAAACTATCGCTCCCTTCAGCATCTATGTAAAGAAAATATGGTGACAGGTCTTCCTATGGTATCTTGCAGAGATGGTGTTTGTTCCGGATGTGTACTCGGAAAACATCATCGGGACAGTTTTGACAAACGTGCCTCTTGGCACGCCTCAGCCCCTTTACAGCTTGTGCACAGTGATTTATGTGGTCCTCTTCCTGTTGCTTCATTCTCTGGCTGCAAGTACTTCTTAACTTTCATTGATGATTTCTCCAGACGCACTTGGGTATACTTCTTAAAACTCAAAAGTGAAGTATTTACCACCTTTTTGGCCTTCAAAGCATTTGTTGAAAAACAATCTGGACATCAAATTCTTAAGCTAAGAACTGATAATGGTGGAGAATATGTTAAAAACACATTCATCAACTTTTGCACCGAAAATGGAATTCAAATGCAACATACTGTTCCATACACTCCACAACAAAATGGTGTAGCTGAAAGGAAAAATCGCACCTTAAAGGAAATGGCTAATTGTATGCTGCAATCTAAAGGACTCAGTCTTAGTTTTTGGGCCGAAGCAATTAATTGTGCAAATTATATAATCAATCGCACTCCTACTAAGGTTCTAGAGAATATCACTCCAGAAGAAGCTTGGAGTTCCATTAAACCAGATGTAAGTCACTTTCGTGTGTTTGGAAGTGAAGCATGGGCCCATATTCCAGATGAAAAGCATAAAGCTTTAGAACCTAAGAGTGAGAAATGTACTTTTGTTGGATATTCTGAAGATGTAAAAGGTTATAGACTTATTCCATTTAAGTCCAAAAATGTTATCATTAGAAGAGATGTAAAATTTGATGAAAATAAATCGGCCTGCGAGCCTAGTCCGGCGGATGTGCCACCTCTTCCTCTCTCTTCTACTTTTGAAAACATTTCTTCTTCAGATGATGAAAGCGAGGATGATAATCCTCCCCCACCTTCTCAGGATCCTCAACTTCCAAGATGGGTCCGTGCTACTCGGGATGCAGCAGGTGATCTTGCCGGTGATCCTACAGATCAGCGACGTACACGTTCTCAGTTTGAAAGAGCCTCTTCTTTACTGGCTCAAGCTCCAGTAAATCATGATCCTGACACTTTTGCAGAAGCTTCAGGCCATCCACATTGGGAAGCAGCTATGAATGAAGAATATCATTCATTAATGACAAATGATACATGGGATCTTGTTCCTCTACCAAAGGGACGCAAACTTGTTAGATGTAAATGGGTTTACAGAACCAAGTATGGACCAGATGGGAAAGTTGATAAACATAAAGCTCGTCTCGTTGCTAAGGGCTTTTCACAGGTCGAAGGCATTGACTACACTGAAACCTTCTCCCCTGTTGCCAAAATGAACTCTATCCGCCTTGTTCTTTCCCTTGCTGCCTCTTTAAAATGGGAAGTCCATCAAATGGATGTTAAATCTGCCTTCTTGCATGGGGACTTGCAGGAAGAAATCTATATGGAACAACCCATTGGCTTCATACAAACAGACTCCAGCCTTGTTTGTCGACTTAAGAAATCCCTTTATGGCCTCAAGCAAGCTCCTCGGGCTTGGTATGCCAAAATGGATAGCTTTCTTTTAGAATCTGGCTTTTCTAGGTGTCATTCTGACAATACTGTCTACACCAAGAAAGTGGGCAACTCTCTTATCATCCTTGTTCTTTATGTTGATGATCTTATTCTTACTGGTAGTGATCCCAACCTTATAAACCATGTGAAGTCCAGCCTTAAAAAGAAATTTGAAATGACAGACTTAGGACACTTACACTATTTTCTCGGTCTTCAAGTCTTGCAATCCCAAGAGGGTGTTTTCCTTTCCCAGTCCAAGTATGCTTGTGATATTCTTCGTCATTTTCACATGGAAGACTGTAAGCCAGCCCCTTCTCCCTTTCAGTCTGGAGTCAAACTTTCAGTCTCTTGTACTTCTCCTGAAGTTGATGCTACCTTATACCGTCAACTTGTCGGAAAACTCTTGTATTTAACCCATACTCGTCCTGATCTTTCCTTTGCTGTTGGCCTTGTTGCTCGTTTTATGCAAAATCCCCGTGAAAGTCATTGGAAAGCAGCTAAAAGAATACTTCGTTATGTTCGAGGTACAATACAGTTTGGGATTCATTACAGTGCCAAAGCAGCTCCTCTGTTAGTTGGTTTCACTGATTCTGATTGGGCTGGTGACCCTGATGATCGGAAGTCTACTGCCGGCTATGTCTTCACTCTTGGTTCAGGACCTATTACATGGGCTTGTAAGAAACAGGCTGCCATTTCTCTTTCGTCAGCAGAAGCAGAGTATCGTGGTGCCATGGAAGCTAGTAAGGAAGCCTTGTGGCTTCGTCAGATCCTATCTGAGTTTGGCTTTGAGCAGCAGCATCCAACCACACTTTGGTGTGATAATCAAAGTGCCATTCAGCTATGCAAAGATCCAGTCGAGCATCAGCGCAGCAAACACATTGAACTACACATGCACTTCATCAGAAAGCTCCTTCATGACCATGTTCTTGAAGTGCAATATTGTCCAACAGATGATCAGGTTGCAGACATCTTCACAAAGGCTCTCACAGAGGCGAAGTTCACTAAACTTCGATATATGCTTGGAGTTCAGGAAGTTGTCACTAAGGGGGGATAGGCTCTAGTGCCTCCTTCCTTCTCCTATTGTGTCATATTTGTAAATCCTTCAATCCTATCCCAAGTTGTTCTTAAGGGGGGATGTTAGGATATTCCGACACATAGGATATAGTTAAGTTCAACTTGGTCTAGTATAGAGTTAGGTTAGAATTAGGTAAAGTGTGTTTCTTTACCGTTGTACATTTTGTAACTTACAATCCGACGGTCACGATATGTAGTGATCCGATGGTTCACTCTCACCTCGGTATTACCGACACTTGATCCGTGGCTTGACACCCGATTGGTCCATGAGTTCTATTTAAAGCGCATGGAGGGTCATTGTTCGAGTAATCCGTGCATGAGAGAAGCTTATGTAAATTTTCATTCTTTGATTAATAAATTGCCTGTAGTACCCACGTTGGGACAGGCCGTGGACTGTTTCCCTCCTTGCACTCTGAGGGTTTTAACCACGTCAAAAATACTGGTGTATTGATTTGAGATCTGGTTGTGAGCGGTGTCCTTTTGGTATTCTTTCTGTGGAACTTACCCTGTAAATTCCTACAGGAAGCCCCTGTCCAAGAAAGAGTTCACTGAGAATTTGGGAAAAACAGTGTTGGTAGTGGAGTAGGTCCCTGTCTTCACTCCACCCACACCTTGAACCCAAAAAAAAAAAAGAGGAATAAAAGATCCCTGGGCGAAAACCTCTTGGAGGCACCCAGGGCAGGCAGGGAGGGTGAAAAACTCCTAGAGGCACCCCAGCTGTCTCGAAAAAAGAAAGAAAAAAAAACAAAAACCTAACTTCTTTTGGATGAATTGCAGGTTGTAGGAGGGTCACACAAGAGAGAAAGATAGGACCATGCTTTATGCACCCCTGATAGTCCATCCCTCCATCATTTTATCCTTTTCCAAGCCTCAGTCTCATTTGTTCTGAAAATTTCACATCCTATAGGAAACTCTATGTATTCTACAGGAGGATCCTGTAGAAATTACAGAAAGGCCAAAGTCAATTTTGGAAAAGAAACCGAGGGTTGTAAATTCATCTAGAGGGCCTGTGAACCTCCCTACCATCACCCATCCACCTAACTCTCCATGTCATCTCTGCACACCCACATTTCCACTCGTTTTTTCCTTTCCCTGCACAGACAAAATACAAAAATTCTGTTTTTTTCCACTTTGAAAACACAAAAGAAGATGACAAATAAAGTAGCAACGTTCTTCTTGCTTATTCTTACCTGATACCTTCCAGCTGCTATGTCTTCCATTCAGAACCTTTGTCAGCTGTCTTTTTAAACCTGCTCAAGCATCAACCTGAATTTCAGAAGGAGAAGCAACTATAGGAAATCCTGTAGGATTCCTGTAGCAGCTGATCCCTTTGAAAAACAAACTCCAAAGACAGGATCAACGCAACAGGATGTATGAAGCACGTAAGGAGCAGATCTTGATCAAGGAATCATCAGCATAAGATGAAGGCCGAGCATGCAGAGCACTAGCAGCAACAACAACGAGGAAATGAGGTGCCAGAGTCCGAAGTATGCATAGCACAATAGCGACTAAGCAGGTAAGTGGCTAAACCTATTCGTCGATCGCATGAATACTATTTCAAAACTGCATGAGCTATGGGAATGGTCACAATTGAGTGGACTCAATGGCCAGATAACTGGCCACCCTCGTTCAGTTCACACACCCTCGTGGAATTTAGTTGAGCCTCGTCTAATTCAAACTGTGGATCAGATACGCAGTCAGCATGTGTGGCATGTCAACTCGGGGAGAAAACATTCAAAACTGGTAATGGTGGCGGCGTATAATGGGAGTAAGGGAGGTGATGGTGGTCAGGCGACATGAAGAACCATAATTACACTGGCATAGGACCAATGGTCCAGATGGGGTTAATGTACCCATGCGGCCACCTCATCACCTCACCGCGGATGATGCCAACAGTTAAGTACAGTGCGGTCTAAGCCTCCACCACCCTTTGGTTCATTTTCATGCTATGAATCTCTCGACTGCAGTGCTCGTCTACCACCTTCAGAGCAGTGAACCAGTAGTTTCTGCCAGTTTTTCAAAACCCTCCTGCCTATCGGGTTCTACAGGAGCACTACTGCATTCTACAGGAGCAGGAACACCTTCTACAGGAAGATTTCTATAGGGAAAACAGAGAGCAGCTTTGCAGCCAAAAAAGTCAGAATTCTTGTCAAATTTGAGCTGGGAATGAGGTAGGCTCGAAAACCTGCTCTGCATACGATATGTTTAGATAAGGTGGTAGCTTAAAACTAGAGTAGTGGGTGAAGAAAAACGAGGAAAGAGAAATTCAAAAGTTTGCTGTGTCTTTTCTGAAGTTCTACACAGTCTCTCCATTCCCTTCTCCGTGTTCAAAATTTTCCTTTCTCTTCCTCACATTCTACTGAAGAAAGGGGATAGAAATCAAACCTGGGGAGGAAATGAAAATTGCAAGTCTGTTTACTCTGTGAAAAACCACTATTTTATATAGTCCCTATTCTGTCAACATATTGATTTCTTCCAAGAACCAAGAAGAAAATTTAGGTTGAGAACAGTTTGGAGAAAGGGAGAATTGCAAATTGGTGTTGTGAAGAAGGAGCACACGGGAAATTCCTCCTACAGTTCAGAGAAAAAACACAAAACTCAGTTGTCCCTCTGTTTCTGATTTTGGAAATTGTTGTTTTTCCTCACCTAAGCACTTCAGAAACCACTAAACACCATGCTAGGAGGTTTTATGAGAAAGGAGCCTTTGAACTCCAACCAATTGCATGAGCACCCTAAGGTGGTGGCCCTCTTCACCAGGGAAAATTGGATGATTTTCTTTGAAATAATTCATGGATATGATGATGAGGTGACTGAAGAATTTTTGATGTCCTTAAGACCCCATTCGAAAACACATGCTACAGTCAGTTTCAGGGGTTTGACCCTAGAGCTTACACCTGATTTTATCAGTCGAACCACAGGTATTCCACTTGGGCTCCCCTGGAGCAAGGAGGAAAAAATATTGGGACAGGTTGCCAAGAAGACATTTTTCAACCTGGGGAGCATCCTGTAGAGGATAAAAATGGGGTCAGAAGGACAAGCTTACCTCCTCCATGGAGTGAAGTTAGCTACCAAATAATGAAATATATCACTTGTGAAGGAAGGTTCAGTATAATTTATGGTTATCACTTTAGGTTATTGCATGAATTGAGGTATGGGATGGACCTAACTCTAGTTAGAAAACTAAGTCTCCCATATTTCCTCCTCTAGTCTTTGATAGAATGTGGCACCAAGCTGAATACAATGGTCCCAGACTAGTTGGCCCACCATGGTATCATTAAATTATTGGTGGAAGATGCCCTACACACATACACCATCCCCATAGCTTGGGAAATTTTCAGGAATATGTCCAGAGAAGATGACATCAAAACTTTGACTGAGGACATCAGCCCATCTGGCAGTGAGGAGGAGGAAGAGAAAGAGGAAATTGAGAAAGAAATGCATGAGGAGACACAAAATATTCAAACAGAGGAAGAACAGGAAACAGAGGAGGAACAAAAAGAAGAGGAGAAACTTGAAAAACCCACTATAATACCTAAGACATAAAAGAAAATAGCCTCAAAGACAGAGAAGAGGAAAAGAAGAAAATTTGAGAATAAAAAGCCCAAGAAGCCCAGAAAAAGACTGCCACAGGAGAGGAATCTACCCAACAAGAAAAAGAGAAGACATTATCAAAGATAGCAAAGACACAAGAAAAAATAGTAGACACAAAAAAGACTGTAGAAGATGAAAGGGAAGAACAACACAAAGAAACATCCCCTAAAACATTGGCAAAAGAAGCAACATCTGTGCTGGCTACATTGAGCACTCCAGCAAAACAAAAGGGAAAAAGAAAAAGAGAAACATCCATGTATTTCAAAGCTAGAAGGAGCACCATGATTAATGTGGGCAAGCCCTATCCAGCATCAAAAGAACCTATAAAAATTGAGGATACACCTACTGAGAAAAAGGAGGAATCCCCCTGCAAAATCTCTACCACCTATGAGAGAGGGAGTCCCAAAACTTCCACCTGGAAGGAAAGAATCAGACTAATGGACTCCAAGGCAGTTCTATAGGAAGCTCAAACCTCTCTATAGGAAACATTGGCCAAACTGAAAGAGATTGAAAAATTAGAAGAGAAGGCAGAAGAACATTTGCAAGTGGAAGGCAAGGCCAAAGAGATACCTGAACCAAGCCCTCAGCCTAATTTAGGCTCATATTACAATCTGCTAGAAGGTGGGAAGATCATCCCACAGAAATTCTCTATGCCCCTTTTCTTTGAACTAGAACAAGAAAGGGTTAGAACCCACACCTGGATGAAGATTGCTAAATCTAAAGGAGTGGAAGATATCGGGCACATGGAAGAATAGTTGAAAGAGTTGAGAAGGGAGTTGGGCATGGTGAGACACACCGAGAGCATTAGAAGAGCCCAACTACAAGAAGAGAATGAGCTGCTGAAAAAGCAGTTACAGGAACGGGAAACTCAAGGGGGAGACAAATCGCAAATTTTTGAAGAACAACAACTACAGGAAGGTCCCCTAGCAGATAAGGAAGCAGCAGAGAAACAACAGCAAGAGGAAGAGCCACAGCCTGATGTTGAAATGATGATAAAGCAGCAGCAAGAAAGAGAATCTCAGGTAGCAGCTGAAGTGCTGATGTTGAAGCAATAGTTGCAGGAAAGGGAAGCCCAGATGGCCTGCATGGCCAGTTGGGCAATGGAGGCCTTGCAGTGCAGGCAACCAGCTAGATCCTATGCACTATATCTCAAAGACCAATGGCTCTAGTTCCAGATTAAAACATTGGCCCAAAGGGGCACAATCCCATTCCAAAATTATGGTCAGTTTATGCATCTATGTGCTACTAGTTCAGCTGAGGATAAAGCCAAATTAGTAGAATTTTACTTACACAATATGGCACTCCCTGATATGAATTTTTGGGATCCAAATGCTGCCTTGGGAGACCTACAGCACATGGCTATGGCATCTTGGATGAGCCATGAGGAAAAGAGAGTAGTGGAAATTCAACAAATCATGGCAAAAGAGGTAAGTGAGCCCCTGCTAATAAGGGCTGAACCGAAAGACCCCTCAGCTCTCATATATGCTCATCAACACCTTGCAAGCAATCCTCAAGTTCTCCCTAATTATGTTGAAAAGCAAGCACAAGATATCGCTCATTTTGAAGATATGGAAAGATTATTTGGCAATGATTGCCTTCATGCTTGCATGAGAAGGTAGAATACACTATCATATAGCTTAAAGATTAGGGAGTATTGTCACACGGAATTTGTCAAGGGTGCGGACACGACTGACCTTCCTAGAAGTCTAAGACGTTCTAATGACAAACAAGACAAAATGGAGTGATCTTTCTCTAAATACACCTTTTACAACATGAAAACTACAAGTGTTTAGGCTTACCTTATTCCAAAACGCTGTTGTTGAAGTCCGTTCTTGACGATCCGGATGAGCTCCTCCTTCAAGTCAATTCCTGCAACCACAAACAATCAAACAATTACCAAGCACTTGCATTTCATATAATAAAACATATATTCAACATGCAGACCAAGGAACACATGAAATAACTCATTAACACAAGCTATTGAGAAAAATAAACCAGTTTGTATTAATAACGAAACAAAGAAACTCTTACAACCTGGCCTTGGTGTTGTGCAAGTTCCTCCCAGGGTCCATCAAGGGCTTTCCTCTACTTTGACAAAGCTCACCCTCTTCCAAGTAGAATCAAGTAAAGACAATCTCTCCTCACAAAGGCTCTAATGGAAGACCTAAATCCTGCAGCATTTACCCAAAGAAAATGTATAGCTCCAACCTCCTCTCCCTCTGGCTCAATGTCTTTATTTATAGTGCTGTAAAGAGGTTATTCAGGTCCACTATCAATGGGATCATCCCCCTCTATGGGTGGGATAGCTCCCTTATTGATGGGATAAGTTCCCCCTTAATAGAGATACATGAACCAACTGGAGGCGCATCCATTTCATCAAACCGACCTCTAGAATGTTCTAGAAGTAACCACAAGTAACTTTTTCAAGATAAAACTCGCGCATTTTGCCTTTTATAGAGGGACGCACCTGTCCCTTAACATACAGAGCGTCCATGGACGCAGATTTTGTGAACATGGTCAGCGTCCCCGCAGGTAAGGCTAGAGAGAACCTGCGACCCCAGAGATAAACATAGTTTTTACAAGACTTTCTCTCTTCTTTGAGTTTGAGATGGATAACAGAGGCATGAGACTTGCCTAAGAGGGTAGCATGACTGTTGATTTGAGCCATACTAACTGTAAGTAGTCAAGGTGACATTTTTTAGTGTAACAGATTGCCCCCTAAAGTGCGAAGCCTGGAATAGAGTAGGGTTTTGTAATTCTAGGAAGGGTGAAGCGCTTTATCATTTCAAGGATTGTCTTGTGGATGGCCTGGTTGGAACCTGCAATTTTCAACACAAAATACATGGATAAGATTATATCATCACTGAGGTAGGCATTCCCATACTCAGATTCAAAACTTTAACTAATGGACTAACTATTCTGATACAGGAATGATCTTGCAGTACATCATTTTTATAGACTTTTGTAGACACAGTATGGACGCAGCCATCTGTTTATGATTAGTCTACATAGATAATGAATACAAAACTCCTCGCAGCCTGGATGGTAGAAACTAGATCCAGGGTCTTCACTTCTACTTCCCGAATTGGTACGATTCTAGCCATGTGATTAAATGATTCGATGTCGAACATGTTAGAAACCACTTGATTACCAGTCGATGATGTAAACTGTTAACAAGCATGAGAGAGACCACCAGTAATGTCAATGGTTCTCAAAGTACCAAGCACAACCCGTGAAATGTGAATAGATGTTTTGATGTCGAACACTTCACGGAATCCTTTGATCGAAAGTCAATGATGTAAACTGACGTCAAAGGCGAGAAACCTGCCATTGATGCATGCAGACTTCAAGGTACTGTCGATTCCTAAGTCATCTTTCTAGATAATGTGTCGATGTCGATAGAAAGCGACCCGTTGCAGGCAAGCCCACAACACGAAATCATTGTTCAAGTTGAAGAAATGTTGCTGTAAGGACTGACTCAGGGATGGTCAAATGGATGACAAGTATTTTGCAGATGAAAGTTTTGCTTGCAGACCTCTTGAACACATAACGACACAACAGATGGCTTGGTGACGAATAATTCAAAGTTAATCCCCGGAACCCGGTTAAAGACTTTCAAAGTGGTTTGGTCAACTGTGAGGTAAAAGATTTCCCAACCCAGGTGAATAAAAAGTGTCGTGTTCAAGAGCGGTAATAAAGTTTCTTTTGAGACAAAAGGTGACGAACAGGTTCATTCTTCTCTCTTTTCCCCCACCATTTCTGGCAAGTACCTCTTTATTTTTAACAAGCTTGAGGAGGATAACATATGCTTGATTATAAGCTCATCCTTCGGACGAGTCCAACCTAGTTTAAATTCGAACCCTAGGAAGGAGTGGTTCGTTCCTGTTTGTAATTGAACAGGTCCTCTACTGTAAAAGTTTAACGAGCCCAGTATAGGAGAAACTCGGCGTTTTTCAATTTTAGAGAGTCTGAAAAAACTAAAGGAGACTCCACGTTGAACTTTTTCGTATATTTGTGTCCCTCAAGCCCGAAAAAGTATAAAATAATACCTGGGGGAACCGCTTGATCTTGCGACCAAGGAGTACTTTCATAATAGTGTCGTTGACCTGAAAAGTAAAAAGCGATCAAGGACACGTCGTTTTATTTCCTTATCGAGTTTGAAACGACAAAAACCCGACAATCTTTTCCTGATTTTACGGTCAGAAAAGAGCTAAAAGGGGACCGTCTTTTAATTCCGTTTTAACGAGTGTAAAAGAAACGCTCGGCGATCTTTTCATATTTTAGGAGTCAGAAAAGGGCTTAAAAGATGACTCTGATATTTTTGTTTGTGAAAAATTACAATTTCCCTCGAAATCCCTTTGTCCTGCACAAAAGCAACACATTACTCATACCTGTTTAAAATAGGCAAAAATACATTCAAAAACATCTTTTCATGGTAAAAAATGAACTAATTCATCCAAAAAACCTATAAAAAGACCTTTTACCATGTCATTTTTACCGTTTCACTGTTGAGGTTGAAAAAGGAGCTTTTGACAAGAAACTTCCCGTGGTCGCTGCGGAAAATCTGACCGTCGGAATCGAACGCCGTCTCATCCAGGTATTTTACACATCCTACTCTGCATTTCTATCCGTTTAGAATCAATTTTTAGGTCTTAGTTTTATTTTTTGGGGGGGTTTTGGTTTTGGAATGCGCCTCTCGGCGGACGCAGGTGCCCTTCGGGTGACCTGCGTCCCCCGACTTTTTCTCATACGGGAAAACGGTCGGAAGACGCAGCCCGCCTTCAGGCCAGCTGCGTCCGGGCGCCCTGTGCTACAAAGCCGGGGTGCGTCTTCCGAGAAACGCGCATTTCAAAACCCCAACTCTCTCAAAAAACCACCAAAAATTCCCAAATCAATTTCTAATTGCTATTTTTGATATGCAGGGCATTAATCATGTTAGACTGGAGAGAAAGAGAGCATGTAGAGGAAGATGAAGCTGCAATAAATCATCAACCTTCCCTGGATGCCCTAAGAGCATGCGGATTATACAAATATTGGACCATACCGGGCATGAGGGGCCAGGTAAGATTCTTGGAATGGCTGGTTGAGCGATGGAACGTTCAAGAACAATGCTTTTACATAGGAGGGCACCAGCTCGAGATAGAGCCCTCGGATGTATACTTTCTCACTGGCTTGCCAAACAGAGGTGAGCAACTCAGTCTTGCGCGGACTAGGCCGGGTGGCCAATCCCTTGATAGTCTCCGCGAGGATTGGTGCACACGTGGGGCTCACCATTCAAAAGGCATAGAGATAAAACACATCACTTTACCGAAACTCAAATTCATAGCGTTCACGGTTACCAGAATTTGCGGCGCGGCCGCTTTACACATTGCTTCCGGATCCCAAATACGGATGGCAATTGACTGTTACCAAGGCACCATTTTCAACTGGTGTGAAGCTGTGTCGGCTCATATGAAGAGCCAACTGACCAAGGCAAAGAACGGACGACTAAAGACTTTTGGATATGGGCCTATAGTCGTGAGCTTTGCCTTGGAGAGAATTCCAATGTTGATCCCTCAGCAACTCACTGTTGATATCTTGGGTCCTCGGCAGCCAAAGCTGATACGATGGGTTGCGGTGATGGCTCGGCATCCTGACGAGGGCGCGACAGTAGTTCGATTCTCAGATAGTTATTTTGACTGGTTAGAGGGCCAGCTTTTTGTGATACAGGACTTTCCGTATGCCGGAATGGATTTCAGAGGTGATCCGGACATGGTTCTTCCACAGGGAGAACAATGGGACGACAGAGGTACTTTTATTTTCACAAGTTTTCTAGTTATGTATTTTTTGTATTTTTTATATATATCGTCTCAAAACTAATAGTAAAATTTTTTCAAAATGCAGATGTTGGTCCACAGCGTCCAGCCAACCTCCGGCCTTATGATAGACTACATCCAGCTGCACCGGTACCGGCCCCACAGGACGCGGCTGCAGACGTACTAGCTGAGTTGGAGCATGATCTAGAGCGTCTCACGGCAGATATACCTGAGACTACTATGGACGACATTCCTATCAGGCTTCAGCGTTTCGTAGTCGCGGTCCCTGGACCGTTTAGGAGATTTTTGCGTAAGGTAGCCCGCGCAGTGGTGTCGTACAGAGAGCACCACCAGTGATTGACTAGTCACTTTTGTAGTCACATGTGACATTTTTGACTTTTTGTACTATCATTTTGCCGATCATAAGGTGTTTTCAACCTATGATCGAAGACGATGTATATGTTTTTTGACACACTTCTATCTATATATATATCACTATTACCGGCTTATCTTGTTTAACATGTATGATGAAATGTTTTTAAATTTACTTGCATGATTATTATAAATGTCTGTCCAACACTCGAGAAGCAATTGCATCTGCTAATGTATTCAGGGACCTTGGAATATGTTGATATTCAATGTAATCAAATTCACGTTCCAAGAGACGCACTCTCAAAAACAACCTTAATAACACAGGATTTCTAATGGCATAAACTCTATTAAGCTGTAATACAACAAGTTCAGAATCTAACCTCACTATCAAACGTCGAATTCCAAATGAAATAGATTCGGATAATAATTCAACCACTGCACTGTATTCTGCAATGTTATTCGTTGTTTGACCGAGGCTTACCCCATGCATAGAAACTAACTCGTCAGAGGGCGAATAGATAACCCAAGCTGCGGAAGAGATATTCCGTGTATTACGACAAGCACCATCAGCAAATCCAATGTATGTTTGGAGAGGCGTCGACATCTACAATATCAAGAGTAAAACCAAAATAAGCCAGAATAATGACGAAAAACCACACTCGCTAAGCTAAGCACACTGACTAAACTAACACACTTGCTAGCTAGAAAGGAAATCTAACCTATCTAAAAATTTCTCCATACCCATCATTTTAAGCATAATACCTCTTTAGGTAAAGTCCATTTCTGGGTTTACCCAAAGAGTCCCCATCAAAATCAACTAACTCATAAGCCCCTTTTGCTAGCTTTCGCTTTACAATGTAGGGCCCATGCCACATGGGAACGAATTTTCCGGCACCTAGCTTATCGTTAGCTTGATCATATAATAGTACTAGGTCTCCTTCCGAAAAACTTCGAGGGGTTACATTTTTATCGTACTGAGCTTTCATTCGTTTCGCGTGAGTCTCGATAGCTAAAGTAGCGTCACGTCGAGTCTCATCTAATTTAGCCAAGTATAATAACCGTTTCTCCTCTTCGGAAGTAGCTGGAAGTAATTCGACAGCCATTTGAAGTGATGGGATTTCGCATTCAATAGGTAACACAGCTTCTAAGCCATAAACTAGCTGGAAAGGGGTGAAACCTGTTGAATTTTTCACTGAAGTTCGATATGCCCATAGCGCCGAAAATAACATGTTATGCCAATTCGTTCGATGGATACCAATGATCCGTCGAATCATGATGACTAGAACTTTGTTGATTGACTCAACCAAACCGTTGGCTTGCGGATAATAAGGAGTAGAGCTATCGTGGCGCAAACCAAGCTGGCTTGTAAGCTCAGTCATCATGACGTTTCGAAAATGGCTCCCATGGTCAGTAATGATTGCTTGTGGGACACCAAACCTAGTTATGATATGATTGAATACGAAAACTGCAGCTGTCTTGCCGCTTGCGTCGAATGTAGGCATCGCCTCGGCCCATTTTGTAAAATAATCAACCGCGAGGATGATATACGCATGCCCCCCGGCCGAGTGAGGGTTACAAGTAATAAAGTCAATGCCCCATTTGGCGAATGGACCAGCGGCAATTATAGGGTGGAGAGGAGCAGGTGGAGCGCGCATCTTTCGATCAAACACTTGACAGTTGTGGCATGTTCTGACGGCAAGGATACAATCTTTAAACATAGACGGCCAGAAATAGCCAGCGCGCAACACCTTCTGAGCTGTGGCATACCCAGACATATGACCGCCACATGCTCCAGAGTGACAATCATTCAAAACTCTCTCAGCCTCGTCGTGAGTTAAACAACGTCGAAAAACTAAGTCTGCCCCCCGGCGATAAAGTGTATCTCCAATAATTCTGTATTGCTGGGATCGAAACCGAATTTTTCGACGGTCTTCCTTGGAAGCTTCAGGCCGAAAGGTTTGGGTTTGGAGATAGATGATTATATCCCCATACCACGGATCTAAAGTGCTAATAAGAAACAAAGATTCGTCCGCAATGGACTCCTCTGCCACAGTCTCTGTGTCAGCACTCGGGAAATCACACATCAATTCCGCAAAAACTAAAGATTTCTTAGACTTGGACTTCTCGAACTCCAAGTCGAACTCTTGCAGGATAACAATCCATTTAGAGTACTTGCCCCCTAGCAGTTGTTTTGTCAATATATAAATCATAGGGTTGCAATCCGAAATAACCGTAGTTTTGCGAAGAAGAATGTAGTGACGAAAACGCTGGACAGCTTGAACGGCTGCCAGGGCCAATTTCTCCACATGCGAATATTTTAACTCAGTGGGATTTAAGGTTCTACTAAGATAATATATCACATGCTCTGCTTTGAATTCATCTTCTTGAACTAACACCATTCCAATGGTGGAATGCGAAGCTGCGAGGTATAAGAAGTAGTCCTGGTTGTAGTTGGGAGGATGCAATAACGGTGCATGGGTCAACGCGTGTTTTAATGCATCAAAAGATTGTTGGGCAATCTCGTCCCAAAAGAATTGTGCGTTCTGTTTCAACAACCGTGTAAAACCTTTAGTGACCTCGGCGTAGTTTGGGATGAATCGGCGTAAAAAGTTCGCTTTCCCTTGCAAACTTTGGAGTTGGCGCAAACTCGAAGGAGGAGGCAATTTGATGATAGCCTCGACTTTCGAGGGATCGACGCGAATGCCGGCTTTTGAAACAACAAATCCCAGCAATCGACCTGTTTCTATACAGAAAACACACTTGTGGGGATTCAACCGAATTCGATAATGCCTACACCTCATAAAGATTGCTCGTAGGTGGACAAGGTGATCAGCTCGACGTAAAGAATGAGCAGGCAAATCATCGAGATAGGGTTGCACAATGTGCTTGATGTCATGAAATGCATAAGACATCGCCCGTTGAAAAGTAGCGCCGGCGTTCTTAAGCCCAAAAGGTAATTTGCAATAAGCAAATGTCCCCCATGGACAAATGAATGCCGTTTTTGGTTGATCGGCAGGTAGAATATTGATTTGATTATAGCCTGAGAAACCATCCATGAAGGAAAACATCTCACTTCCGGCACAATCATCAATTATTTGATCGATATAAGGCGTAGGATAGTTGTCTTTTGGACAAGCTCGATTTATATCCCTATAGTCGATACAGATTCTTATTGTTCCTTGTTTTTTATTGACGGGAACAATATTCGATACCCAATCCGTTAACGGGATCGGATAAATGAAACCTGCTTTCAACAGCTTTTCGACTTCTGCTTTGATTGCAGCCGCTTTTCGAGGGTGAATCTGACGCAACCGTTGCCGAATGGGTTTAGCATCCGGGTAGGTTTTGATTTCATGAACAACAATGGCAGGATCAATTCCTGGCATTTCCTCGTAAGACCAGGCAAACACGTCGCGGAATTCTTGGAATAGGGCCTTGTAAGTTTGGATTTCTTCTTCAGTACATGCGGCACCTATATGAATGTTCTCCTCGATTCCGGGCTTCACTGAAATATCAATGGGAATAGTACGAGAAATATTCCCTAAATTCAGCTCTGAATCAGAATGTTTCGTTGGATCCTGAGCGTCTTTGACATATTCAGCGGTAAAGATAGATGAAAAATCATTTTCAAATGCATCGCCCTTAGGTAAAAACGAAGATCTGTGATGGAGATCTTCCCATGGTAGATCATCTACACTTAGGATTTCGCGAAGTTGTTCGTCAGATGACACTTCTTCGGGAAACGTTATCCGTTCTAAGGGTGAGGTGAAAAGTGACTCTTCACTGACCACATTCATTTGGTTGGTTTCGGTTGAATGAAAATCGGTAAAAGACATAAGAGCTTCATAAGCAATCTCATACGGACTCAACGGCATAACATCACCGAGTGAGTCTAGCTCAGAGTCAGATGGAACATACCAAGGATCATCATAAATAATGTTTTCTGACGTGATCATATGAATCGTTGCAAACGAAGGGTCTGCCGTTGAGTGGAGGGAGAGGAAAAGTTCCCAGTAAACCGGAATCCTTAACTAAACCTACACCAATGTCCCTATAAGGGATTGTCGTTTTACCAACATGTTGAATACTCTCTGAAGAGGCTGGGTCGGATGAAAAGTATGTCAGCTGATCAATAGTCACGATCTTACCGTTATGTGGAAACTTAATGACTCTGAAGACCGATGAAACGACCGCTGTCATAGCATATGACCAACTTCGACCCAAAAGAAGGTTGTAGTCTAGAGGGGCATCAACCACTTCCACATCCAGACTAACGGTTTTACCTTCGACCCCTATAGGCAATTCTTGTAGAATACCAAACGGACGGAACCCACGGCCATCAAAGGCCTTAAGGATGGTGGGGGATTGGTTCAACGAAGGAGAACCAAGCGATCTCCAACATTGAATCGACATAATACACGTAGAAGCTCCCTCATCAATCACAGTCCGATGAATAGGCCTGTTTTTGACTATCACTGGGATTTGGAAAGCCATTTGATGGGGGAGACGCGGTGTACTATTTTCTAGATCAAAGATCATTAGGTTCGGGTCCTGAACATCGACAGCTCCGATAGCCGACAAAAGCAATTTTCGTTGCGCTGGACATGATTGCAGCACTTCGAGTGCCGACATTGCTGAAGGTGAAACAGCTAAGTCTTCAACAATGTTGTAATTCTGGGCTGCTCTCGCATGTGGATTGAAAGCAGACCTTCGAAGTACACCCTTGGCGGGCGGCTTAATCACTAAGTCTGGGTTAGGTTTTTCGATCTGTAGTGGATCGGAACCAGGAGCTGAGGTTGATGGGTTAGAGTGAGAAGATTCTGCTTCCTTACCATCAACAGGAGCCTTACTACCATAATCTTGCGATCGAGTCGCAATCCTGACATGAGACATCATCAAAATGGGTTCTTCACTGGCATTCGAAGAAGAACCTATCATCTTATTCTCCTGCTCTGGAAATGGATTTTTTAACACAGCAGGAGTGGGAGAACCTTTGACTATTTTCACTACCTCGGCCCGATGAGGGCAGTCTCTCGTAAAATGATCTTCTTCACAAATGAGACAAGGATATCGAGGTTTGCGTTTTTCGTCATTGGTTTCCGACTTTTCCGTTTTCTCCTTTGGAGCCTTGTCTGCTTTAGCCTTCTTCTTTCCTTTCTTCTTTCCACCGTTTTTTGATTTGGCCGTAGATGACTCTACAGCGTGAATGTCGGCGGTAAGTTCAGGAGGAGAAGACTCTCCTGTCGGAGAATCAGGCAAAGTGATAATTGGAGTATTGGAGGCCTTGGAAGACTTCTTCTTACTCTTCGTAGTCACGATACCAATCATACCATCAGCGGCATGAGATCCCGAAGGAGCAGCAGCGATTTGGTTTGACTTTGGAAGATCCAGAATTTTCTCATGTAACGTACCCGACTGAGTGTAAACTAAGTCAAGGTATTGTGCCTGAGCAATGACTTGCTCCTCAGTAACTACTCCGGCCTTAGCTACATCTTCAGTAATTCTTGGTAATAATGATTTGACAAACCATTCAGCTAAGATTTGGTCCGGGATAAAAACTTTCACTAATCTTCTTCGACGTCTCCACTCATGGATGTGATCAGAAATGTACGTGGATGTCGATTGTTTTAGCGAAGTTAATAATTCTGTACCATTATCGTATCTGACTGGTAACTGAAAATGAGTTAAGAACGAGGTAGCTAACTGGCTAAAGTTGTAAAAAGAGGCCCGTGGTAACTCAATGTACCACTTGGCTGCGAGACCAATGAGTGTACGCTGGAAAAGACGTAAGCGGATGGAATCATCTGAGATGGAATTTGATGCACACCAGAGGTGGTAAGTCATCACGTGATTAGACGGATCCTCTCCAGACTTACCTTCGAACTTGGGTATATCGCTGGGCAACTTATTTGGCATTGGCGGCCAGAACTGAAGATATTGAATTGGATCGTTCGTTAGGCGCGTCAAGTCGGGTAAATCTAAAGTCGCAATAAACGGTAACTGCCGGTTAGGATCTCTAAAATTCTGAGTCACAATACCAGCCCCAGGAGGAGGATATCCAGGATAACTAGGAACAGGAGTCGCATTTGGGATATTATATCCTCCTGGAAAACCAGGATTAACCGGACCGTACTGGGGTTGCTGAGGTTGTTGATAAGTGTACCCAGGATACGGTTGATACTGGTAAACCGGTTGTTGGGCAGCTTGCCCAGGTTGATACTGTCCCTGGTACGGAGGTTGAACAAATTGAGGTTGAGTAGTAACAACCGTACTTGTACCAGGTTGGCCTGCAGGCATCTGGACTGTGGTTTGAACCGTAGGTCCAGACAACGGTACAGATGTCTGAGGAGTGGTTACAGGGACAGTAGAAACCGGAGCTGCCGATACTCCAGAGGTAAGCATGGTAGATGAAGCGGTAGTTGCTGCAGCCGTGTGAGGTGGAGTACCAGGTGCAATTGGCGGCTGAGTAACTACGAAAGTTACAGGGGTCTGAACACTTGACTGGACAGGTTGCGGTTGCTGGGGTGGACCAGGAACTGCAGGTTGTCCTGCTTGAGGTACCGACTGTATACTTGGTTGCGACATCTGTTGACCCTGTGACGGATCCCATGTTAACATTCCAGGGTATTGACTCGTAACAGGTTGAGGATACTGAGATCCATAGCCGTATTGAGGATAGGGTTGATAACTGTAAGGTGCAGTCCCATATGATTGCCCTTGAGGTGGTTGATAACCTTGACCAGGGTATTGACCCGTAGGTTGATAACCTTGAGGTAAATACGAGTACTGGGGTTGACCTTGACCTTGGGGTTGGTATCCTTGAGGTTGATACCCTTGGGGTTGATACCCTTGGGGTTGCCATCCTTGAGGTTGCCATCCTTGAGGTTGATATTGATACTGAGGTTGACTTTGGGGTACATATTGAGGCTGGGGTTGATACCCTTGGGGTTGATACCCTTGAGGTTGCCCCCCAGTCACGAATGAAGTACCTTGAGGTTGCCCCCCAGGCATTAACGAAGGTTGCCCCCCAGGCGGTAATTGGCCACCTTGAGGTTGGTTAATGGGAGTTGAACCTGACATCATATAAACGTCACCTATACTCAATGGTACATTACCACTGTTTCCAACTAATAACCCATGATCAATGGGTTGAGGAGATGCTCCCGCAAAGGTACCAGAAAGTGATTGATACCCAGTAGGAACAGAAGGACCGCCATGTAAAAATGATTCAGGACTTTGCGAAAACACAGATGACTGACCAGACATATTTACAGGAGAATGAATTCCTCTAGGTGGAATAGGAGTACGAGGTGTAGAAAAACCTACTGAGTTGTCTAAAAAATTGGTTAATGCAAGGTACCAAGATTCACTTCTAGGAGGACTGTAAAAGATGGATTCACGCTCCCTTAGATCAAGGGTAATTAGATCTTCAGAATCAGAAACGCCTATTTCTTCCTCTGGAACAAGTTCTTCTATAGCAATTAATCCAACAGGAAGATTTTCGGTGATAATTCTTTCTATTCTTGGTGAATCAGGAACACTAGGAGTTGGAGTAACAGGTTCGGAAATTTCAGGTTCTTCGCCTGTTTCACTGGCAGATGAAAAACTACCAGCAAGCTCGGAAACTGTAACAGCTTCGGGATTGTAACCTGTTTCTAAACTTTGGTAATCTGGATGGACTACCAAGGAAAATTCTCCTTCTTCAGGTGAACCTACTCTACTGTCACTAGGAGGAGTTACAAGGACCTTTAACCCTTCTAAATTACCTGGGTCGTCTCGAGGAGGGGATCCCCTAAGTCTACGGGATCTTCTCAACAATTCGGCCACAGAAACAACTTCAGGAGACTGGCCCGCAATTCGACGGGACCTTCTCGGTAATTCCGCCACAATTAAAGATTTTAACTACAACACACGAAAACAAAGTAAAAATTTCAAATCAAACCACCTAAAGTCTTCTAAAGAACCAAACAAATTTGAAGCACACGCCTAAAGAATCTAGAGCGTCAAAGCACACACAAACAGTAGTCTTCCGGACCAAAAGCGCTAGTTGGTGATTAGGCCCAACCTCGCA
Source organism: Pinus tabuliformis (assembly GCA_031772625.1). Classification (NCBI taxonomy): domain Eukaryota; kingdom Viridiplantae; phylum Streptophyta; class Pinopsida; order Pinales; family Pinaceae; genus Pinus; species Pinus tabuliformis. The sequence continues at coordinate 215,896,792 of CM062807.1, read as the reverse complement.
GGATTCAGTACAAAAATGGCGGGTGGAACAGTTACCCCGGCAACCTGCTTAATGAATAGACCGGCACAAGTTCCTCCACTTTAACCGTCTCGAAGTGAAGTGAACCCCCCGGAAAATCCAAGTGAGTATAACCGACGTCTGCTCCAGGTACAGTGGGACCTTCCCTCCACCGTCACCTTGGGTAGAATCCTAGATATTATGGCCACTAAGGTTACCAATCACAACAATTACACCTGGGGGAACAGTCTAAACTTCGACAGCACGCAAGGGCAGAGTAGCAAGCTCCAATCCCCTTACCGGCTCCTTGACAACAATCCAAGGTTTACCGATAAGTGACCCCTGGCTCCTCGACAATGGTTAATCCGAGGTTTACCGTTTGTAATACGTACTGCCTGGCGTCGTTCCCAACGAGGGAGGAATGATCCCCTCACTGGTTCGGACACGAGCTCGTGCTTCTCCTTTAAGAGGAGCTTTCCCAGAATGTAACTGAAACAATTGGATTTGTTCTACTCAAGATAGACTATCTGTTTGGTTTTGTAGTCTTGGAGAGTTAAGTACTCACCTACTCCAAGACCCTAGCCTAAGCTATGTTGGTGTTTCAGAGCCCTAGAAAAATAAAGATTACTAGATTGATTTTAATTTAAGCGTTACTTTTAAGGTTGTTTCTTAAGTCAAAAGGTGATGGAAGTGAAACCAGTGGTGTGTTGACTCGACTCGAAACCACTACAAAATGCACCTAGAATGATTTACCCACTACTTTACTTTTTCGATGAATTGCTTAACTAAAAAGTTGAGAGAATGCAATCTTTATAAAAGCAACTTCTTAATTGAAGACAATCAAAGAAACAATTCGTTTTTCTTTTCCAAGCATAAAAACATAACCTCTCTTTATATGCACGAAAAAACTCTTTTCTTCTTTCAAAAACAAAAAGCTACTTGAAACAAGACTTTTAAAGAAGATGTTTTTGTATTTTTCTTTTAATAAAGCAAATAAATCTAATATAACCAAAAATCAATCTTAACAACTATTAAAATCTATGAAAATCCACTCATAAGCAAACTAAAGGCAAATTTATTCTAAGCAATCTTAACGAGGCCAAAACTAACAATGATTATTTCTAAGGTGTTTTACTTGATCACAATCAAATCAAGGACTAGTTTATTGCAGAACCAAAAACTAGTCAAAATAAAACTCTAATCTTTTTGTTCTTTTTGTAAAATGGAAATCAATACTTTATAAACAAGCAATTCGAAATTTGACCCAAAACAACTTAAATGGCGAGCTGCTCACACAAGGAGACTTTACGACAGGCCCGACTTCTAAGAAGGTTGACTAACCAGAGAGATCTAAGGTTGGACAACTTTCTACTATCAAAGTCACTACAAAACCTATCCAAAAATCAAACCCTAGGTCTAAACTTCGTTGAAAACCACTAAAACACTCAAAGCTCACAAAACAAGTTCAGGTGAAAATTCTTGACAGGGTACTAAAGGATCTGGGCAGAAAATACAAGGAAAAATCAAAATCTAAAAGCAATTAAAGCAAAAAATGGAATTTTCTTAAGTTTTACAGGAAGACGCAGGCAACCCGTTGTCACAGGTGCGGCCCCGCTCTGTGCAAACGGCAACAGCGCGTCCAAAGACGCACTGTGCAGTACTCAGAGAGTGCGTCCTTCTGAAAAAATGAAGAAAAACCAAATCTAACTAAATCTAAAGCTAAGCCACCCAAATACTAATTCTCACAGTCAAAAACCAGAAAATAAAAATGATTTTCTCAAAGCAAAGTTCATATAAAGGAAAAGACTCTCTCATTAATGGATTCCCCAGCGGAGTCGCCAATTTGTCACACGGAATTTGTCAAGGGTGCGGACACGACTGACCTTCCTAGAAGTCTAAGACGTTCTAATGACAAACAAGACAAAATGGAGTGATCTTTCTCTAAATACACCTTTTACAACATGAAAACTACAAGTGTTTAGGCTTACCTTATTCCAAAACGCTGTTGTTGAAGTCCGTTCTTGACGATCCGGATGAGCTCCTCCTTCAAGTCAATTCCTGCAACCACAAACAATCAAACAATTACCAAGCACTTGCATTTCATATAATAAAACATATATTCAACATGCAGACCAAGGAACACATGAAATAACTCATTAACACAAGCTATTGAGAAAAATAAACCAGTTTGTATTAATAACGAAACAAAGAAACTCTTACAACCTGGCCTTGGTGTTGTGCAAGTTCCTCCTAGGGTCCATCAAGGGTTTTCCTCTACTTTGACAAAGCTCACCCTCTTCCAAGTAGAATCAAGTAAAGACAATCTCTCCTCACAAAGGCTCTAATGGAAGACCTAAATCCTGCAGCATTTACCCAAAGAAAATGTATAGCTCCAACCTCCTCTCCCTCTGGCTCAATGTCTTTATTTATAGTGCTGTAAAGAGGTTATTCAGGTCCACTATCAATGGGATCATCCCCCTCTATGGGTGGGATAGCTCCCTTATTGATGGGATAAGTTCCCCCTTAATAGAGATACATGAACCAACTGGAGGCGCATCCATTTCATCAAACCGACCTCTAGAATGTTCTAGAAGTAACCACAAGTAACTTTTTCAAGATAAAACTCGCGCATTTTGCCTTTTACAGAGGGACGCACCTGTCCCTTAACATACAGAGCGTCCATGGACGCAGATTTTGTGAACATGGTCAGCGTCCCCGCAGGTAAGGCTAGAGAGAACCTGCGACCCCAGAGATAAACATAGTTTTTACAAGACTTTCTCTCTTCTTTGAGTTTGAGATGGATAACAGAGGCATGAGACTTGCCTAAGAGGGTAGCATGACTGTTGATTTGAGCCATACTAACTGTAAGTAGTCAAGGTGACATTTTTTAGTGTAACAAGTATCAATCCCCAACCAAAATGAGGGAGGCTTTGGTAAGAGTGTCCCTATACAAACAATCAATGCAAAACTTGAAAGCCAACTGGATTGGCCTTAAGTTCAGTCCTCCACTACTCTTAAGACTATTGGAAGGGGTTAAGGAAGAAGAAGAACAAAAGCAATGGGAGGAAGTGGACAGAAAGGCAGGATTTCATGACAGGGAAGAGGACATCACCTTAGAGGCTTGGGATGTCAAGGAAGCTATTAAAGCTATCGAGGATGAATAACTGGATTAGTTGCTCAGAGGATGAGAAGCCCATTCAACAGGGGGGTGATGATGAGCCCCAGAAATGGGTAACTATACGGGCTCATTTTGCATATTATTTCCACTGAATCCACATTCTCCATAGTTTTGTGCATGTTTTCGAATATATTTATGTCAATTGAGTGAATGGGGATAGTCACTTTGCCACATAGTCCAATGGGTGTTTATTGCATATTTTTGGACAATTTTTGGACAAGGACCAGACATTTATGAGCAGATTAGCAGCCAAACTCGAGGAAATAGGGATGAGGACTTATAGGAGAGGTGTCTCCTACATTAGTGACCCCTTCCTTGAGTTCTCCACTAGCAGCTCGGAGTTCAAAGGCCACCACATCAATGATTCCAAGGGGCAGCCGAGCAACTCAAGTGGGGCTACTGTTATCTCCAGTTTTAAGCAGCCAAGTTCCTTAAGTTTAGGGGGATTGTTGAGTGTCCTCATTTGTATAAATAAGAAGGCTTTAGGCGTCAGTAGGTTAGCCATTGCATAGTCTATTTTCGCACTTTTATGTAGTATTGTACTCATCTCATTTTCGAGCTCCTTTTGCAGACAATTTTGTGATGTAACTATTTTTTTTTATCAACGAAGATGAATCTAGCTTTGAACCAGCACTGATCTTTTCTAAAGGGCTGAAGCTCTTGGGTTAGGGCCCAACCCAAGCTACCCAACACCTCCTTTGTATATTCATATGTTTTTTTCTTTGCATTCATAAGCTGATTTCTGTTGTTTAGGATTAATCTTGCTTTGGTAAAATAGGTTGCTTTTGATGATTAAATTAGTTGTTCTTTTTTCAAGTTGTTTAAGTAGTTTGCTGTAGTAATAGAGAAAGATCCAAAATGGCTACCAGTAGGCCTTGATCCCCTTCTCCCTTCTTGGGACCATGAATTGAGGACAAGGCACTACTATTGCCACCAAAAACACGTTTTTTGCCTTTCATACAATTGCTAGTGTGATGTTTGGAGTTAGAGAAGATGATATTTTCCTGGATTCACATGATTGGACCATTTCATGTTCAATTTCCATGGTTTTCTCACATAATTTGATGTTCATAAAGTTCTGTTCAGCAGTACTCTATTTTTAGGTCAGATTTTAGGTCAAATTATGAAAACTCTTTTTTCTCGGTTCTTGCTTGGGTCAGTTTTAAGAAGTAGGTGTGCAGCTCACTTCAAAGACATTCCAACTTGTCATCCCTCTATAGCACAACTTGTACCAGCTCATCTTTCACAGATTCCTTCACTCATTCACCACATTTCGACAAACTGTCCTAATTTCTATATTTTTTCACAAAGTCGCTTTCTTACCCTTTGAACAAATCCAACCATCTCTTTCATTCATGATCTTCATCAACAGAGTCCTAGACATTCAACACCTTCATCCAGCCTTCACTTCCTTTTTCCCACCATTTTTCCACCTTCAAACCTCCAAAAATCACTTTTGGCCTCCTCCTGTAGAACTTCCTGTAGATTCGTTGCAGCCTCCTGTAGAAGTTCATGCGAGCGATTTTTCAAAGTCTGATCACAATGGAAATCTCCAGTAGGGTACTAGGGACTTCTTAGGACCCCTCCACACCTTCCTCACCATCTGCAAAAGCCAAATCCATTCTCCTTTGCCACCAAACCTCTGCACAGTCACAACTAGTCAAATCACAAGCATAATAAATCCGCATAAAAATACTCAAAATTGCAAAAAGATGATTTCTTTCCATTTCTCTTCAGAAGTAGCTTGAATAAATAAAATTTACGTTTTCAGTAATCAATGGTACCCATTTCAGTAGTTTACATCTCTCTTCTTGCACGATTAGGGTTTTCCAGGATTTGAGTTCCATTTCAGTTTTCATTCTCTTTCTGCAAGTAGAATAGCCTCTGTAGAATTAGTCTTTTGCCATCACATTAAAAGCTTCTTCTGAGAACTCATAGAAGTTGGCTTGAGCTCCTAGCAAACTTGTGCCAGATGATCCAGTGATAGTCTGCAGTAAGAGGTAGTACTTGTGCATACAACACCGTCGCTTCCAAGTTTGTTACGAACTATCAGGTTGATAAAAGTAAAGAAGGGAGCCCTAGGAGTTGCAGCATTATTGCTGCAATACTGGAGCTCACCAATGTGGAAGTCCAAGAGACCCACTTGTTGAACATAGAGTCATGTAAGTCAGAAAGTCATGGAATTCGAATGGTCATGAGGGTAGTCGAACAACCACAAGGGTCAGTTTTACCCTTAGCTATAAATACCCCCTCATTTGTACATTAAAGGACTTCACCTCAGCTCCTCTCACATAGCCAAGAGAGTTTCTAATATTTTCTTTCAGGAGTAAGTAGTGGCTCCAATGCCCTGCTGACGAGGTTAGTGATGTATAATGTAAAGATGTGTCTTGTTACTTTTTCTTAGTTTAAAAGCCTGTCAACAGGCCAGCATGTTTTCACACATGTATTTTATTTGTTGTAAGGATGATCGTTAACACTTGAAATGCATGTTTCTTTAACCATGTGTTCTACATCTGAATTGATTCATTTGTTTTCATGCATAATCTATTAATGAAAATGTGTTGTATATGTTATTAATGTTGTCCCATCCATGTCGACTACTCTACCAAACATCAGGCAAACATTTCACATGAACCTTGCTGTAACAACCGTTGCACTCGTCTTAGACTAATCCGTGAGTGCTATACGTGTTATCGTACATTGTATATTGTGACTACTGCATCCGAGTGGACTGCTCCACCAGAAGCTATGTATATCCTTTGCGTTGTGTGTTCCTAGCCGAGTTGCGACTGATCCCTTTCAACCTGGAACTCATCTTCACTGTTTTCCCCTCATAGTGAATGAACCATTGACACAAGTACACTTACACTCACCAGGCATGCAAACCTCACTTCTTGAATACAAAGCGAACCACTCTCCTGTGTTGACAAGCAAGAGTTGAGGCAAATCCTTAAGACAATGGCAACAATACCATCATACCGGATTGGACTCCCACACCAAATGGTGTGAGGTCTAGTTGGGACTTCATACAAGGGTGATCCCCTGAATGTTGGCAGGTCCAGCACCATCAACATTTCTGGCACTAGAAGGAGGGCAGCTAGTTGTACATGGCTGAAATTTCCCTCACACTCAATCATCAACCATCTGGTCAAGGTAGTAAATCGCACTCCCTTTCTAATGACTCAACAATTGGTTACTCCTCACCTCCCAAAAGTGACCATGAAATTTCATATCAGCACATTCGCTCTGTTCGTACCATCACTTGCCAGTTTTTGAAAGAAGTTGGACTAATCCTATGTGTACAGTACCTTCCACACACATCTAAGAAGCCAAGGGCCACTCCCACAGGACTTGTCGTATCATTGGTGGAAGAAGCAGTCCTTGCTACTCTTGAAGGGTTGGAATAAGTTGTTGAAGACGAAGAGGAACCTCTAATTTTTTTTGACGATGAACAAGGCACTCTTTTGGTTTTGGGATCAAATTCCGGTATAGGAGGTGGAGGGGAACGCAGTGGAGGAAGTGGAGGTGGAGATGAACTGACAAACTCAGATTCAGAACCTTCAAATTTTGAAGGAGAGGAAGAAGAGAAAGAGGATGAAGAGGATGAAGAGATGGCTGACCCAAATCTTGAATCGATGACATATGGACCATTGGCTCTCTTGGATGTTCTGCACAAGATGTCGAAGCTAGCGGAGAGAATGAACATCAAGTTTAACCCTGACAGGGTGGTGAAGCCAAAAGACCACTTAGACAACTTCTACCTACAGCTGCAGACCCTTGAGGTACATTATGACGATGTAGCATGTAGATTGTTTCCATGTACCTTGGATGGCTGGGAAACTGCTTGGTATCACAACCTTTCAACCAACACTATACAGAACTGGGGTTCTTTCGAATGCATGTTCCTTGAAACATTTGTCGATGACAAGAATCCAACCATGCTACTCAAGGAATTGGGAAGCCTCAAGATGGAGGGAGAAGAGAAAGCAAAAGATTTCAATCAAAGGTTTACATGTATCTTGAACAAGTTTGCAGTAGACACCAAGCCTCATGACTCCATCACTGTCAACTATTACACATCTGTATTGCCATCCACCATTGCACAATTCGTTAAGTGAGTTGCGAAGCCAACATTGTTAGAAAGTTGTGAAGAGGCTATTGTTGTTGAGAAATACTTGCACACCATTGGAGTCATTAAGGATGAGGAATCAATGAAAGACTCCAAGGATGCAAGCAGAAATACCCAAGCAATGACGAGTAAAGGCAGAGGCAAGGAAGCAACTGACATTGAGATCCTCAATCACCTTGTCAATAACTTGACCACCGAAATGTCTGAACTAAAGCAATGGAAGATGAAAACATTCGCGAATAGTCATCTACCCATACAGAGATAGGAAAGAAGTTCATTAACTAGCTCATCAAGAAATAGCCGTTTCGGTTCCAAATTTTTATAGAAGCCTATGTTCCAACTTGATCAATGCGTTGATCCTATGTAATGTTCCTTCCATGAAGAATTTCACCCCAAGAACTCTTGTTTAGATTGGGATCAAGTTGTTACCTATGTCTATACTCATACACTTGATGTGGATGGTGACATATAGGAGTAGTTGGAAGACACTGATGATAACAAAGAGGTTGCACATGATGAAGCACCAACTTTTGGGCATGTGGTGAATGCATATCAGTGCTCGCAAGTAGTCTTGAAGACGAACAATGAGAATCAGCCCCAAAAGGAAAATGATCGTTACAATCTTAGGAGTAAAGGGGCTCCCCCAACACTTGAGGAGACACAAGAGAAAGTGAGATGACTGATAAAGAAGGCTGATCCACTAGTTGCTTCAAAGAAACAAACACAAAGCAAGTCCAGCAAGACAACGACAAATAAGAACACATCTGTGAGCAGCAAGTCGTAGAACAATCCGCTAGAGAGTATGAGAATCTATTCCACCCCAGACACCTCGGTGAGTTTACCACCTCTAGATTACAACATAGTCGATGACATGAAGAAAAATTGAGTGAATATCAGTTATTAGAGTTAGCCAAAGTCCAGAGCCGACAAGATATCCTGCTGCACTCATTGGGACAAACAGAAATAGACAACGCGACCTCTACCAGCAAGGGAGCATGCATACCTCCTAGATCACTATCCACTGTGCTCAATACACTCAAGATGGAAGAAGAAAACTCAGGTTGCCCCCATTCCTGCTTTCATTCTGAGTTTTTAGCTACAATTTCCACAAATATTTGGTTGATTCTTGCATGACAGCTAATGTCATGTTGCTGTCCATTGCTAAGAAGATCAATGCACGATGGAGCAAAACATTTGTGAGAATCATCCAACTTGATAGAACATCAGTACCAACCATTGGTGAACTACGAGACGTAATCATCCAACTAGCTCATGACGGTCATGTCCACTAGTGCATCAACATAGTTTTTTTGGACATACTGGAAGCATATGGTCTGCTACTCAGCAGAGACTAGTCCAGCAAGTCAGATGGATACTTTGCTACAAACTGGTCTCACCTATGGATTTTGTAGAAGGGAAGATGCAACCAAATCCATGTGTTATCTAAGAGGCATATGAAACACAATGTCACTCCCATTGACGACGAGAACGAACCATTGGCCTTCACATAGCTCTTGTTTGACAATTACGTCCTAGAAAAGACATTTTCTATAGGGATTGGGTGTCGGGTGATGTAGAAAACCCTCAAGAATCTTCCCAGAATCCTTGTCAGACAGTCAAATTAGTAGCAACTATCATAAAGATACATGCATATCTATGTTTAACAAACGAATATCAAAGCGAGAAGGAGTTATTACCTCAAGTATTAGTGTGGTGTTGCTGGAGAGCGCAATGCAGCTAGGTGGAAGACCCCTGAGCTGGCACTAGATCAAAACCTACACACAATAAAGAAAAGCATAATATCACAACATAAAACCTTGATAAACAAATGCATGAACATATAAAAGATATCTAGTTGCATATAACTAAGCCACTCATGCTAGAAGATATTAGATCAACATATAAACAAGTTTATACTACCAACATCATAGAGTGGACAACACAACTGCAGTTCTATATTGATGTAGAAAGAGTGATTACAACCATCAGTTGCATCAGCCTTCCCTTACCCCTCCATCTCCTCTCTCTCTCTCCCTTCTTAACCTCTTCTGATGCCTTAGTCTAAGACTCTGCTTGATAGTCAAATAGGAAATCCTTTCAAATGTTTCGACCTCTTTCATAATGGCCCAAGCCTTGCATATATAGCATGTAGGTTTAGGGTTGCCAAGTCCTTCATGAGTTCCATTAGGAAAAAGCAGTGATGTTTCTTTCTTTAGTGCTCTTTCCCATTTGCATACTCCATTAGGAATTAGTAATTCCCCCAAACAGGTCGAGTTCTGATGTTTCCCTGCTTTTATGAGCTAACATAGGAGAGAATCTAGGGATATTTTCTCAGTCAATTCACTCCTTTGACCCATAGAACTTGATGTAGGTTCACTAACGTTGTTCCTGAGGTAGAAACTAGAGTTACGCTAGGCACTAACGCACCCCTAAGCTTGCTAGGAAGCTTTATAAAACAGGTTGCTAGTGTCAAGACAACATTAGCTTGACAACTGGGCCTTGTTGTAGCATTTTTTGGGTTTTGGTAAGTTAGAATCAATTAGTCAAAAATGAAAATATATTTCAAAAAATGTTAAGTTAGGATATGGACAAAAAGAAAATTGATTTTAAAAATGTTAGGGATTTTTAATAAACAAGTCCATATCAAATAAAATGATAGAACATATGCCCTAAAAAAATGAAGGCAAAAACAAAATGTTATGTTAGAAACAAAAGCAAAAAGCAATAAACTCTGAAAGTGTTGCAAATCTAAATGCCACTACATTTAGTCTAGTTCAGTTTTGCAAATAATAAGTGTGTGCAGTTCATTTAGATGCCACACTAGTTTATTTGATCCAATTATACAATGTAATCATGATTGGATTTGATTTAAATTTGATTGTAAATAGGTAGAAAATAAAATTGGCTCAACAGTTTAATTTGAGCTAATGGAGGAAATAAGGGATAGAGGTAGATTAGTCATAAAAAGGAAATTTTGTGGGAAGAAATTATAGAATCAATCAAGGATATTTGGCCCTATATCAAGATAGTGTTTGCTCAGAAGGATCTCTTGGAGAAATCTTAGGAAGCAGTTGAAACTATTACTAAGTAGCTTTAAGACACGCCAACAATTGCTTATGATCTCATCAAGTTCCTGAATTCCAAAGACAACTATTAGCTTGAGGAATTAGGGATAAGTGACAGAACATCAACTATATTGGAGGTAAAGAAGATGAGCACCAAGAAAAACCTCATCCTTCAGCTGTAGGAAAAGTGCAGCAATGTCAATACCATAGTTCAATGGTTTTTCAATAGGATAGAACCCTTGACCAATAAGGGTTTACCCTCCATGCTTGTGATTAATGAAAAACTAATTCCAATTGAGGATTATGTTCAGAAGTTGACTGAGGTGGGAAAACATGCAACTTCAATTTCAAACATAAGAGGTTCAGCAACACCAACACTTATAGTAAATACACTCAGGGATACTTTCTTTATTTTGAATGAGATCATACACATATTTTTAGTAAAACCCACTTTTACTAAATATACAGAGATGGATGAAATTTACAGAAGAGTAACTAAGATATCTATCCCAGAAAAGAAACGATGGAAATAATTGACAAATTTACTTGACTGAAGGATGATCTAATGACATTCATCTTTTAGAGGAACAGTCAGCATAACTTCAACAATTTTCAATATTTCCAGCAACAGTCATGAAGAGCTTGGCAACAAAACAGTGCCACATCAACTAGCAGTTTATATTTTTGATTTTGTAATCATCTATTTTTGTAAAATAGTTTGATATATTTTCTTAGTTATATTATTGTATAAATAACTCACTTTTACGAGTTATTAAGGGTTTCACCCTTGAAGAAGCATTTCTAGAAATTAAATGTACTTGACTTTTCTAAAACATTAATAGAAAGCTGAGGATTCTGAATTTTGGTTCATACAGTTTCGTTTTTCTGGTAAGTTTTTCCAGTTATATTCACAATGTTTTTGTTCATATTCTTAAGTTTTACAGAGATAACTAGGTAGGAATAATTGAGTTTCAATCTATTGCTATAAGCTTCTGAAGTGATCATCTAGAAAGAGAATGAATTATATTAACTATCTGTTTAATTAATTCCCTCTTAATTATAAAATCATCAACATCCTTTGTAAACTTAAGCATATTCTGTGAAACCTTCTGAACATGGTTTAAAGGTTTTCATGCTTATGATTGTTTGATGTTCAATTTGAATATTGCAAAAATCATATCATTTCTCTGTTTCTACTCACCAACAACAATCTATATCACCGTGTGAATTTTAATAGTAGCCCTCTGATTTAATATTAATATTATTCAAAAGGTTAGGCATCATTGTTTTATATCCGTTTCATACATTGGTCCTCCAAATTAAAAGAAAAATCCAAAAAAACTATCTTAGATGCGCTGGCATGATACCTGACCATTATCATCTCAGAGATACAACATATATCTGGCACCATTATCGGGGACTTGAATTTCCTTAAGTTTTCCTGGGACAACGATAAATATCTTGTTCCTTTAAGGTGACTTAAGGTCTAGATGGGTCAAAATATTTCACCTGGTGACTCCATTGTGCCAAATTGACACCTTTTAAGCACACTAGATCTTGTTCTGAATATGGCACAGTTAGTCCTTTGTCAGATCCAAAAAAACTTTTGAGAAAGGCCAATTCCAAAAGAAGACATCAATCATCTTCTTCCACTTCAGCCTTACATGTTGAAGATATAATCCAATTTGATCCCTATAGTAACATTCCATCCCATCCAGATTACTCTCACTTAACACCTAGGGTTGCTGAACTATTAAATAGGGAAGTTGACTTCAAATAAGATTTCTTTATTCATTCACTTGAATCTCATCGAAAAACCTAAATCTGCGTCTGACTTGGGTGTTCATTTACCTGAATACAAACCTACAAACTTTATATCTCCCACTACTTACTCATTTCATTCCACCTATGAACAACCTGAATCTTCTACCTCTAAACAACCTGAAGGGACCTTTTCCATATATTCTAATCCACTCTTTGAATCAAAAGAAGATATTCATCCTTAGGTCCACAAGTTGGTTATTAAGACTCCTCTAAAATCATTCAGGACTTCTCCACCTTCTTTATCTCCTCCTAATTCACCCCTGTTGGGTCGTTAATATGCCATTATTATTATCACTTTTGAACACTTATCCCACCCATTTCCACTATTCTTCATCATATCATTTGTTATAATTTATCATTTAAATCCATTTTATAAATGATTTATGCTCTTATGAATGAATATTATCTATTCTCCTTTATTTCTAATAAATTCATGATTATGAATTATTTTATCAATGACAGTTTTAATAAATTGGTTATAACATTATTTACCATTTTTAGCCTCCAAGATAATTTTCAGATTGAAGATTTGATTTTTAAATGCGCCAACTCAGAAATGCGCTGGAATAAGGAGTGACAGTTTTGCGGTTGAAATTCTGAGCAAATGGAGAAGAATCTGGAAAATCCAAAACATGGGTTTTGTCCAGAACGGACCCAATTAACTTTAACAAAGAACGGTTTGCCCAAATTCGGCTTGTACTGAGAGAAACGCAGGGTTCTTTGAGTACGATTTTCTCAGATTTGCTGTTGCGGCCGTCCTCCAAATCTCAGCTGCAAAGCCAAATTCGTCTTGCTTTTTGTTGAGAGATGAAAGGAAATATATTTTCTTGTTGATCAACTGGTTAGAATCAATCCAATTTTTTAATAGAGATCATGTTGTACTTATCTTTATTGTAACTGCTCTCTGATCTCTCTTTATTTAAATCAGAACAGAGATCAGAGAGGGGAATTGGAATGATGGAAGAATGATAGAAAAATGATGAAGAATGATGGTGGATTATCCATGATAGGATAGGGATTGTTGCATGTTGTAATTCTCAAGCAATTGCTGTTGTAATGATTCCACAATTTGATGATTAATACATGGTTTGGGAGTTGCTGTTCATTCTTTTCCTTCTGAAGTAACCCAGCAGCGTCCGCTGGCGGCTAAGGGCCCAGCCTCTGGTGGAGTACGCTGCTACTGCTACTGTATATTATATTCTTTTGTTTTATGCATGGTTTGCTTATTAGTTTTACTCGGTAATCTGATATGCTTTTTCATATGCTATTCCATGCTCTGCTACAATTAATTCATTAATGGTTCCTTTAAGAAATTTATGTAGTGACTCTGTATTGTATGAATGAATCTTTTCAGAGTTGATTGCATGTTATTAGTCTAAACGAGCTATTTCTGTTACAGAGCATTTGTACTGAATATTACTGTTATTGGATTCATTTGAAATCCTGATTATTGGAATCCGAAAAGTGATATTATTCTATTTGGAAACATAGTCGTATTCACCTTAATCGTCAGATTACTATATTAGCGTGTCGTGTGTATGTATGGTTGATGCTTGCTAATTCATCAGTGAGTGTTGTTCCGTAAAGTACATTCCATCCAATTTTCCTTAAGAGAGAAGATTGTTATTTTATTGCAGAGTGTGAGTTTGGTTCAATAGAGCAAGTTTGGCTCTGACTCGCGAGACTTAGTTCATTTGTTTTCTGTTCCGTTTTAGACTTGCTGTTCCATTTCTTGTTTGCTGTTCCATTTTACTTTCTGCCGTTCCATTTACTTTCATTTGCAGTTTTGGTGTGAGAGAAGGTCTAAGGCTGTAGTGAGCCTCAGCAGTCGCTGCCTAGCTCCCAGACCTATGGTCCATGCTCTAATTTCCTTTCCATCAGTTTCTAGAGGGATGGATTATCGCTTCCGCACCCTTGACTGATAAGCTGCCTTGTAACAATGTAAATTTTGAAACTGGAACTGATACTGTTACCCGTTTTGTAGAGGTGGCAAAAAAATGACCCGATTTTCAAAAGTGGTGATGCAGAATACACATGTTTTTTTTAGAACACGGTTTTTGGAACTTTAATTTTTTTCATGTGCATTAAGTTTTAGAATGGTAGTGAATGGTAGTGATTTTCATCCTGATTTTAAAAAGTGAGTATTCTGCATCACACCCTTTTTTTAAAAGACCTATTTTTTGACTTTAAATTTTCTAGTGTGTGAAATGTAAACAATTATTTTCTAAATTTGATAGTTTTTGAAGTGGTCATTTTATTCATATTTTCTTGTTCTCTATCTTAATTTTTTTTTTTTTAGTGGGGTTTTTATTGTTTTGCGTTTTTAAATTAGAAAGTCGGTAGTTTGAATTTTAGATAATCTACATATTTATACATCCTTAATTAATTTTTCAATCCACATGAAATAATTGTTTCTAAAAAACAACATTTTTTAACAATGGACATAAAAATAACCATTTTTAACATAAATATAACAAAAAAACTAAACGTTTTGATAATTTTTTGGTAGAATTAACATGTGGAAATCACAATTTTTATACAAAAATATTAACTAAAAATGGTTAAATAATAGTTTTTTTTATGAATTTCATGTCAAAAAAATAATAATAACTTTAAAAAAAAAAAATAATAATTACTTAAAAATCAATGCGAAAATCACAGTTGTGCTCTCAAATGATATAGTCATTAGACAATTCCTTTCTTAACCTCTTAGTTAATAAGACCATATAGCACTATGCCTTGAATCTTAGTTCAGGATAATGCAAATTTATAAACACAACTCTTGTATATACATTTATCCTTAAGCCCGTTGATTTTGCTAAAACAAGAACCTCACAACTGTGAAGTTGTAATGTGCAATTTGATCATTGACCAGTATATCAACAGGCATCATGCTATTAAAGCATGTCCTTTTAGCTCAATTCATATGAAAGTATAAGAAAAATGACACACCATTATAGAAAATGAAAAAATCAAGAATAATACAATTCATCAAACACAAAAAACACATTTGACTCTCAAAATTATAACACAAAAGGATTTTTCTAAATGTCCCATTTCAAAACAAAATGAAAATGCACTGAATAAAGACTTGCCAATATACTAATTTTTCTGTTCTCTTTTTAGATCTAGCAATTTTTAAAATTGAACTTATTTTCATCTTATCTTAGAAAACATACAAATTCCTCGAGTAAATCTTGATGATGGTAAAACAGTGTTTCCACTTGAATACAAACAAATAAAATTAAATCAGTTCATAAATAACATAGCTAAAGAGGATTTGAAAAAAATAACATTTATATTCCTATTTTGTAAAAACAATTGAAAGTACCTCTTTGTGGACTTCATCCACGGATTTGCTCCCATTCCTATACATTCTTAATATATCCAAAAAGTTGTTGTATACTTGTGTATCATTTTCAAACCTTTTCTGAAAACAATAAACTAAAAATTTAAGTAAAACAGTTCCTAGTTTTGAATTTTCGAAATATGAATGTTCTGACGACGACTCTCATACCAGTTCACCAGTTTCGAAACAAAATCTGGTTATAATAAATTAGGTTTTAAATAGAACATAGCTTTCCAATATCAAAGAACTAATACATCATCATCTGCATTATATTTGTCTTATTAACATAATGGCTCATCTGCATTACCTTGATCTTACCAACGTAATCGATTGCTTGGTTAAAGTCAACTGGCTGTTTTTCTGAAGGAAATGTAATTTCATAACCTTCGGGCAGAAAGGTATTAAAACCCAAAATAAGGGAATGATGGACCGATAGCAGATTGCATTAATTTGTCTTCAGAAACGTAAATTCTGTAAAATTATCCTTACCATTCTCCCGAGACGCCATTGTTGTCTATTTTTTTCTGTACAGTCAAATTATTGTTGGGTTTGAGGTTATAAGAAACATCTACAACAAGCGTTGTAGATACTTCCTCTTCGGTTCAAGGTTAGAGACGACTGTAACACTTGCGGTCAATCAAGCTTTCTCTCCGATCCTTAGCAAATCTTACCCACCCTATCTCGATAATATTTTTATTGGAAATTATATACAAATTTGTTTGCGACGATATACCCTTTTTGCATCTACATAAATTCATTGCATTTGTCTTGTGTTAAACATTGCAGGTATATACTTTCGAAAACAAAACCAAAGGCGAATCATTTAAAAAAGGATGACTCAACGGCTATGACACTTTATTGTCCGCATTTTATTGTAGAAGGGTTTACAATATATGTAGCATACTAGATAATATACGTGTCAAGGCATTTCGCATATAGAGGAGGACCAGTCCACATCGGTTTTATTTGTATGTTGGAGTCACAAGCTGCAGAATTATGGAGAAAAATTAACAGGGTATACATGCTGTTGATTAGGGTAGAAGAGCCCAAAGTGTTGCTCCGTTCCGGCGGGATTTTTGTTCTCGTTGAAGAGAGCAAAGATATAGGTCTCAATGCTCGTCCCCGGCCTCTTTGGTGTCCCTTCATTCGATAAGACATGGCGGATGAGATTGTTGTTATAAGTACGAGCATTGTCAACTGTGGCCACATCCGCCCCAGCAGAAGGCCAATGAGTCTGTAACTTCAATTCCGGGATTCAATGAGTCTGGAACTTCAATTTGTTCAGCCAGTGTATAAAATTTTTTTAGATTATTATTTGTTTTAATAGAGATAGTGTGGTCGTGGGATCAAGCTACGATAGTGTGGTTATATTGTTTTCATTGAGCAAACCCCCACACATAGCTATTAGTAGTGCATCTGTATTCAGGAAGTAATGTATTGCAATTTACAGGGGTGCTTCAAGGTCATATGATGTTGTTACACTTTTGCGCAAATTATGTTTATCACGATCATTTTTTAAGTGAAGCCGGTACGGGTCGATTCCCGGAATCGACGCGCCGCCGGTCGGGCGGGGCGGGGCAGCCCGGGGGTGGCGCTGCGCCGGCAGCGGGCGGGGCGGGGCGGCCCAGGGGTGGCACTGCGCCGGCGGTGGGCGGGGCGGGGCGGCCCGGGGGTGGCGCTGCGCCGGCACAGCGCCACCCCGGGCCGCCCCGCCCCACCCGACCGGCGGCGGGTCGATTCCGGGAATCGACCCGTACCAGCTTCACTTAAAAAATGATCGTGATAAACATAATTTGCGGTTTTTCCATACTACCTGGAGAGGGCTGAGAGCCTCTCATCCTCCAAGAGATCGTTGTTCCTCCCTCTGCATGCTGCTGTTGATGGTGAACACCGGAATGAGATCCGAGAGGGCCCTCGTGGTTCACTTCATCTTGCAGGCAAGAACAATCCTTCTTCAATTCCAACAGTTTCTGGCGACCCAACACCAACAACATAACACTGCAGCCAGAGAATGCTATGATAGTTATAAGCCCAATTCCGTGAGAGCTTAGCATCATGGCACCACCGCAAGGATCATGGCCACCATAGCTAGCAGGAGGAAGGCATACAGAGGAGAAGAAGCATATGCAGTGGCGGGGAGGGCAGCAGTAGCCATGGCTTGAACCTCTGATCTCAGAATATGTAGCAGATGAACTACTGAGAGTCGACGAGATACGGGGCATGAAACCCAGCCTGCAACGCGTATGATGGAAGGTGTTACGAAAATCTACAGGCTTGTGCCTAGAAATTCACCCATGACATATATCACATGCGGTTTGTTGTTAATACCTGAATTCTGCCATATACATTGAAATTTTGGATTATGGAATTGTTATTTTTATATAAAAATAAATTTAATGACTTTGGATTTTAGAGGCACTTTTATTATAATTACACGGTAAAATATTCATATTCAATATTTACAATTTGATTAATAAGAAATAGTTATTTCTGAATTTTTAGGTTAAAGTAGTTATTATATATTATTTCATTTAATCCATTCAAAATAATTATTATTTATTTTTATATTAAGAATATGTGTTTTTATTATTTTGAATTATAAAATGATAATTTCTAAAAACAAATTAATAATACATTTAGAAGAATATATTTTATATTTAAAAAAAATTGAATTGTAGGTTCAAACACATCTAATTGATATTAATTTATTATTACATACATATGTATTTTAATTAAGATATAATATTGTTTTCTAAATTGTATGGTAGGAATATTATATTAAAAAAAGTTGTAACAAAGTATTAACAAACATACATACATCATAGTTATGTTTGGGAAAAATATATGTAAGACTATTACTTTATAGACAAACCACCATCCTTTGCTATTACTTTATGTTGAAATGTGTACATGTTTTGAGGGTATGTCCGTGGAAGGGGGCGGGGTCGGGAAGGGGATGGGTCGTTAGTACTTGGGTCATCATTCCAAATGAGAAATTGGGGGGGTGGGCGGAGTTGGATTATGTCTTAAGTATGATAAATTTTATTGTTTAAATATCTACAATGCAATATCAAATTAGAGATATAATGTCTGTTTTACTCAGTATACAAATAAAGACTTTTGAATTCATTCAGTGATATAATTTGTTCATAATGTCATGTTTTTTTAATTTTATAGTTAAAAAAATTTCAATTTCTTTTGTATCTAGCATGTTGTGGTTGAAAACATGTTAAATTTATACTTAGGAAAGAAAAATGATATTCTACCAGAAACATTAATGTGTTTTTTCCTTAAAATTTAACTTTGTTTGAGACATAAAAATTTGGTTTTATTAGCATTTTTTTAAAAGTTTGAAAATTGACCCTAAAAAAAAAAATCATTATTCCAGTATCAACATTTTCGTTTTGAAGCTATATTTTGCAGGAAAATTTCGTAGAAAATTTCGTAGTCACTCCCATTTTTAAAACATGTTCAAAATTTACGCCTAAAAAAAAAAACATCGTTCCAGTATACACACTTTTCGTTTTTAGCACTGTTTTTGTGGTTTTTTTGGGGTTTTTGGGTCAGAGTTCCCGTTTTGAGTTTATAGTTCCCGTTTCAAAGTTTACATTGTTTTTGTGTGATTTTATTCTTTTAGAGCAATTTAATCAAGTTTAGCATCCGAACGCTGTACTACTAAACATTACTCTTGAGTAAATAGCCGCCTCAGACTGAGTACACTCTTGAAATAAAAAGTCGTCCCTGGGTTGATAATTAATGTGAAGGTAATTAGGAGTTCAAAAGACACCTTTTTATCGCTCCACATTTTGGCGCCGTTGCCGGGGAGAGTGTAGCCATTTCTAAAGAGTAGTGTGAATCTGATAGGGAAGAGTTGGATCTTAAAAACGGAAGGTAAGAACCTGCGTACGGAGCATGTAAAAGCCCTACTCCACTGTCCGCTTTCCTAATAGATTCGCTGTTGCTTTGTTGGGTAGAAATAGATGTTTGAATTTTTGTGTGAATGATTAGGAAAAAGATAGAAATTTTTAAAAAATGAATCACATGATTTCACTCAAGTGGTGATGTAAGCACCACCCATTTCACTAACTAATTGACAGGAACATTTGAAGAAGGAGCCTCGAAGAAACACATGAAGAACATCTTCTATTATTGTAAGAAATGGCTCACGTTTCTACTTTTGAATTTCCTATCAAAGATCTAGGAGGAGTGACACAAATGCACATAATCCCCCCATCTTTACCAAATTTTCATGGTTTAGCAAATGAAGATCCAGATACATTCTTATTTGAGTTCGAAATACTTTGTAGAGGATATGATTATTGTACTGACGATCAAAGATTGAAAGTGTTTCCTCTTACTCTAAAAGGAGCAGCTCTCCGATGGTTCATGAGCCTAGGTGGGAATTGCATCCAATCATGGGAGGACATGAAGAACATATTCTTGAAGAAGTACCAAGACTATTGCAAATCCAATGAAGATATTTTCTATATGATACAAGGGGAAGATGAAAGTTTGGAGGACTATGTAGATCGATTTCAATACAACCTTCAAAAATCAAAATATAAGCATTTGGAGAAAGAGACCTTAAAAACACTCCTTCTTAAAGGAATCAAAGATGAATGTTTAGAAATCTTAAATCTGATAGGAAAAGGTGATGTTTTTCAGTTATCATATGATGATGTTTGTGAGTTGTGCATAAGGTATTCAAGAGGAATCTCCAAGGCTGGTAAGAATTCTAGAGATGTTTGTTCTTTCTTTTCCAAATCTACTACAAGAATAGGAGACATAAGAGCTGAAATCAATATGTTATTTGAAAATTTTAAAGTTGATTTTATTAGCTCTCTAAATGAAAAATTGGATGTTTTGCAGGTTCATAAAAATCAAGAATTGGATGAAGTGTTTTACCCTCAGGACCGAAAGGAGCATCTCATAGATACTCACTCTTCCTTATCTAGGATGGAAGTAGCATATCAAAGAGGTAAGGAAGTTGCAACAAGGTCAAAACCACGGAAATCATGGCCTACAGGTATGGTTCAAAACACTCCCTCTCCACTTTCTTACTTGCATAATCCATTATGGAATACTAATGTGTTAGGGCAGCCATGTCAATCTCAATATAACCACCAGCAATTTTCTCTACAAGCTTGGCATGGTTCACCTTATGATTGCATGACTACTCTCCCCCATCTTGTAGCACAAGCACATTCTCCATATTCTCCACCAGCTCTTCCACAATATCTTGCTTGCCCATCATAACCATTCACACAACCCAATCAACCATATCATCAAAATGCTCCATTCCTTACACATTTTCCTGCTCAACTAATTCCACACCCTCACCATAATAAACCAGTACAACATACTTACAATGTTGAACTGGCAAATTTACTCACCCTTCCCACCCATTCTATCTCACATGTGTTATTAGAGAAAACCTACAATGAGATTCAGAATGTTTCAAATGCAAAAATTGTAGAAGCTATGGAAGAAAATGAGGTTTCTTTTACTATGCATCAACAAGCTATTTTAAAAGCTCAAGAACTTCATGATATGATGGCTATGCAAAATAAAAAAAGTAAAGGATATATTGAATATTGGTTTCACTCCATCATTTGTTTGCAACATCACTCTATGCTTCAACAATTTTTGATACCATTTTTTGAAGGGAAGTTGGCTTCTCATACCCTAATATCCATTAACATGCATTTTTCAAATTTGGGTATGTGCATACGTGAAGCCTTACTTCGAAAATGTCTTCACTGGAAGTACTCATATACGTAGTAATATTCATTTTTCAAATCAAAGTAGGATAGTGGAGAAAATAAAATAAAATAAAATAAGGACATAAATAAATGCATTTTGTTTTTTATGTAAAACTAGTTGTTTTTTGTTGCAACATGCTATGCAAATCAACATTGGTGATAATTTTTTTAATTCATTTGTGTATGTAGATGATTTACAATGGAAATAAAAATTCTACAAACACTTCTATTCATTTTTATCACCAATTTGAAAAAATGCTTGAATATCTTTTTTTTTGGCTTGCGGGCTTGATGAACTTTCTAGAAAAACAGTCGGGACAGTCATGTTTTGAGGGACCAAAAGTGAATATTTTAAAAACTTGTTTCTACCCCAAGTATCCCTTGATGTCTACTTTCTAACCCAATTTGAATCACTCAATTTGGATTTGAAACGAAAAAGTTAAAACCAAAACATTGATAGGGTGTCTAGCAGGCAATTCAGGAACAGAGTTGGGACAATCAGTTTTTGGAGTCCTAAATGACCATATTTTTAAAACCTGTTTCTATGGTAGATTCCCCTATGAATCTAATTTACAATTCAATTGGAATCACTCATTTTTGATATCGTATGGGGAAGTTATGATCAAAATACTGACTGTCTATCGTAAATCAGCACTCTTAAAACTATGTCTTTCTGGCTGTTCCTTACAGTATTTTACCTATCAACTCTTCTTTTCCTCAAAACCTGTTTCTATTGGAAATAAATAAATAAATCTACTTTCATTTCCAATTTGAATCATTTGAATCCGACATCAAACGAAGAATCTATGCTTGAAATATCAATCGTTGGTCTAGATTGGGTAATCGAAAATGACTCTATTATGCAGGTTGTTCTAAACAAGTTTGACATATCAGAGCATTGAATTTTTAAAACCTGTTGCTACTAGAGATAACCCTTTGAATTCGCTCTCATTTTGCTTTGGAATCACTCAATTTCAACAAAAAACAAAGAAGTTGTGATTAAAACAATGCGGGCTAGCATGATTGGCCACTGCTCTCCCGCAAGTGATAGATAAATCTTACTTCGTTATTTTCTCAATGGATTTGTTTTACAGAGTAACTATTTGTTTTTTTTTGCATAATTCTTGGATTAGGGGAGCCCGATCACCTCTCTTTCTCCATGATTTAATGTTTTATTGCAGGTAGGCACTCGTTTTTTGCAGGTCCTGGGAAAATAAAGAAGGTCAATTTATGGACGAGTGATTTTTCAAAGAAATTTTTATAAAACAAAGGAATTTTATCCAACTTAGTACTCAACGGATTCATAATAGAACAAATGAAGAATTGATTTCGATTTGAAGATTCATGTCTTGTCACTGCTGCCAAAACATTTTTCAAAAAGATCATTTTTTTTACATAATATCATAGCTGTTGTAACTTAATTAAATAAAATGTTGTTTCCTTTCTAATTTCTCTTATATTTTGTGTTTTAGGTGTTGCTTCATTCAAAGTGTAATTCATCCTCAGCATCAACGCCATGAACAGCTAATTTGTTTTTTGCATGTTTGCATTTTATGATTGTCCGTTTTGCTGTTCCTTTTCGAAATGGAACAGCACTTCTGCACTTTCACGTTTTGCTGTTCCTTTTCGAAACGGAACAACACTTCTGCACTTTCACGTTTTGCTGTTCCTTTTCGAAATGGAACAGCACTTCTGCACTTTCACGTTTTGTTGTTCCTTTTCGAAATGGAACAGCACTTCTGCACTTTCACGTTTTGTTGTTCCTTTTCGAAATGGAACAACACTTCTGCACTTTCACGTTTTGCTGTTCCTTTTCGAAATGGAACAACACTTCTGCACTTTCACGTTTTGCTGTTCCTTTTCGAAATGGAACAACACTTCTGCACTTTCACGTTTTGCTGTTCCTTTTCGAAATGGAACAGCACTTCTGCACTTTCACGTTTTGTTGTTCCTTTTCGAAATGGAATAGCACTTCTGCACTTTCACGTTTTGCTGTTCCTTTTCGAAATGGAACAACACTTCTGCAGTTTTAGTTTTTGCTGTTCCTTTTTCGAAAGAAACATCATTTGCATTTTCACACTTTCTTGTGTGTATTTTTGTTTTTTGTGTGCATTTCCTTTGTTGTTCCCTACAAGGAACACCACTTTTTGACTGTTTTTGCTGTTCATTCAAAAGAGCAACACTTTGGGATTATTTTCGAGAGCAACCCTTCCTTCCTCTTGTGGGATTATTCCTAATTCATCTCAACCACATTTTACTGATTTCATTTTGTGGCATGAAGTACACTATTTTTATGAGGACAAGAATTATGGATTCTATTGAAGCGAGTTAATATCATTCACGTTATGATCTTTAACAGGACAACTCCTTGATGATAGATTTTTTTCAAAAGGGACACAATTATTTATATACTACTTTACTGCATTGTTTTCTGTTGAACATGATATTGATTGATCATCTTAATACCATGCTGGTTCCATCATCCCTGGTTATAATCTTCTCTGTCTGTAATAAATGAGATTATGGGTATATTTTTTTTCTATTGACATCTTCAACTTCTTCCGCCATCCCTGCTCTTAAGGAGTACTGAGCCTCCCTCATTTTATCATAAAAATATGTAATAACAACAAAATTTTGTTCGCAGATGGAGGATAGGGGGTCTCATTACGAGCCAGCCTACCATGTTCATAAGGTTGTAACAAAGTGACATTCCCATTATGGCCACCACACCAGGGTTATGATCCATTGGATAGCCAAATTATCCTTGGAACAGGAGGTCTCATCACGAGCCGGCCTGATCACTTTTTCTACATCCCAGTGAATGGCAGTGTGATTATTTGGTTACCACGCCAGCACACTGATCTCTTCTGTAGAACAGCACTGTAACTCTCCATTTATAAATTGAGGATCCTGGCTCATATGGGTTAAAAAGCAACCCTGCCGAGGCTATGGACGCCTGCTGGCAGCAGCGGCTCTGCTTATGGTATTGAAGTTATATCTTATCGTCAATTATTATTATAATACCTTTTTCTTATTTTTTTCTTTTTATCAGAGAAGTTATTTCCTTAACTTTTTCCCTGTTTTGAACCTTTATGCATGAGAAATTGTTTTATGATCAATCACATCATTTTCAGCTAGAATACCGTCAGCAAAGCATTTTTTTAGCATATTGTTGTCCTTTTTCGTTTTGCATAACTTATCATCAATCCTAAGCGTCCTATTTCTTATTCATAACTATTTTTACATACTCTGCTCTCAATATAACCATAACTTTCACCGTCCTATCATTGATATGTGTACTCTGCTTCATTTACTATTGTATTGTTCACTCCCTTGCCTTGTCATCAACACCACCCCTTTCATATGCTTTATGGTTATGGAACCCATTTTCCAATTGGAGGGGGGAATGTATGCATTATGGGGTTGCATGCGATATGATTACTGCACTTTGCCATACCTTGTTGATTTGACAACATATTAGTATTGCATGTATACATAAGTTTTTCTAATTGAAATTTTGCATGCATTTTATCTGTTGCTATTCAAAGCTAACACTATGGATTCAAGAACATTGTATGCAAAATAGTGCTTTGTTTACAGGAGAACAACAAGTATGGGCAGAATTCTATTCGTAGCATGACCACACTATTGCACTTCACAGTAGAGGCTCGCGAACGTGAACAATTCTTCAGACATGATGTGCTTCCCTGGATTCCACCTTTTGCATCACTTTCAGCACCAACTCTGCCTACATCAGCTTCAACAACTGCCAATCCATATATGTCATTCCACATTTTTGGAGGTAAAACTTGAGGTAAAATTGCATAGTTTTCTAATTTATTATAAATTTAGGAGAATCTAATGAAAATCCATTTTGAGCATTATTTGTCATCCTTCATTCCACATCTTTACCACTTCCCCTTTTTCAGTAGCATGTCATTTTCGAGTGTGGGGGAGTGTTCCTTTCATTCATTTCTTTCTTATGACCACGCCATTCATATTCTTTATCATCCATTGCTATTCTTATTCACTCTCAACACCTCCCTTATTCCATGTTGTTTTACACCAAGCATAGAATTCAACAGCTGGTAGCAACCACCTCTATTTGTTTTCTAGCATCGCATGAGGACATGCTAATTTTTCAGAGAGGGGGAGGAATTGCTATGCATGATGGATGTTTTCTACTTTCTTCCTTATTTAAGGCATACAATTTCATTTTTACACAGTGCAGAAATTGATTTCCCTAATATTTTTAAAACTATGAACTCAATTCTTGTGATCTCTAGGAAACACAGACATACTATTAAAATACACATACCTATATAAATTCAAGATAAATTGGTTCATAGAATTTCGGAAATCATGCACTCTCACCTACAACCATTTTGTTTATATCTCATGATCCATGCATCAAAACGATCTGATTTTTGGATCATAGAAGCCTTCATATATTACAAATCTACTTGCAACATTTCAACAAAATCTGGTTTGTAGTTTTTGGGAAAATGGTTAATGAAGTTTGCTGTTATCTATGTCATATTTTGCTGCAACTTCATACATATAGTTGAATGTCAATGTAAAAATTGTTATGCCTTCATCGAGATTGCTAAAATTGAATATTCATTAATTAAGGAAGCATTCATTTGTTCTCAAATTTTTATTGCTTGGTTAACACATGGTTTTTGTCTTTGGGTTGCATGAGGACATGCAATATATTCAGTTTTCGTTGCATGAGGACATGCAACATATTGAGTGTGGGGGTATGTTGGGTCGTTAATATGCCATTATTATTATCACTTTTGAACACTTATCCCACCCATTTCCACTATTCTTCATCATATCATTTGTTATAATTTATCATTTAAATCCATTTTATAAATGATTTATGCTCTTATGAATGAATATTATCTATTCTCCTTTATTTCTAATAAATTCATGATTATGAATTATTTTATCAATGATAGTTTTAATAAGTTGGTTATAACATTATTTACCATTTTTAGCCTCCAAGATAATTTTCAGATTGAAGATTTGATTTTCAAAAGCGCCAACTCAGAAATGCGCTGGAATAAGGAGTGACAGTTTTGCGGTTGAAATTATGAGCAAATGGAGAAGAATCTGGAAAATCCGGAACATGGGTTTCGTCCAGAACGGACCCAATTAACTTTATTAAAGAATAGTTTGCCCAAATTCGGCTTGTACTGAGAGAAACGCAGGGTTCTTTGAGCACGATTTTCTCAGATTTGCTGTTGCGGCCATCCTCCAAATCTCAACTGCAAAGCCAAATTCGTCTTGCTTTTTGTTGAGAGATGAAAGGAAATATATTTTCTTGTCGATCAACTGGTTAGAATCAATCCAATTTTGTAATAGAGATCATGTTGTATTTATCTTTATTGTAACTGCTCTCTGATCTCTCTTTATTTAAATCAGAATAGAGATCAGAGAGGGGAATTGGAATGATGGAAGAATGATAGAAAAATGATGAAGAATGATGGTGGATTATCCATGATAGGATAGGGATTGTTGCATGCTGTAATTCTCAAGCATTTGCTATTGTAATGATTCCACAATTTGATGATTAATACATGGTTTGGGAGTTGCTATTCATTATTTTCCTTCTGAAGTAACCCAGCAGCGTCCGCTGGCGGCTAAGGGCCCAGCCTCTGGTGGAGTACGCTGTTGCTGCTACTGTATATTATATTCTTTTGTTTTATGCATGGTTTGCTTATTAGTTTTACTCGGTAATCTGATATGCTTTTTCATATGCTATTCCATGCTCTGCTACGATTAATTCATTAATGGTTCCTTCAGGAAATTTATGTAGTGACTCTGTATTGTATGGATGAATCTTTTCAGAGTTGATTGCATGTTATTAGTCTAAACGAGCTATTTCTGTTACAGAGGATTTGTACTGAATATTACTGTTATTGGATTCATTTGAAATCCTGATTATTGGAATCCGAAAAGTGATATTATTCTATTTGGAAACATAGTCGTATTCACCTTAATCGTCAGATTACTATATTAGCGTGTCGTGTGTATGTATGGTTGATGCTTGCTAATTCATCAGTGAGTGTTGTTCCGTAAAGTACATTCCATCCAATTTGCCTTAAGAGAGAAGATTGTTATTTTATTGGAGAGTGTGAGTTTGGTTCAATAGAGCAAGTTTGGTTCTGACTCGCGAGACTTAGTTCATTTGTTTGCTGTTCCATTTTAGACTTGCTGTTCCATTTCCTGTTTACTGTTCCATTTTACTTTCTGCCGTTCCATTTACTTTCATTTGCAGTTTTGGTGTGAGAGAAGGTCTAAGGCTGTAGTGAGCCTCAGCAGTCGTTGCCTAGCTCCCAGACCTATGGTCCATGCTCTAATTTCCTTTCCATCAGTTTCTAGAGGGATGGGTTATCGCTTCCGCACCCTTGACTGATAAACTGCCTTGTGTGATTTTATTCTTTTAGAGCAATTTAATCATAGTTTAGCATCCGAACGCTGTACTACTAAACATTACTCTTGAGTCAAAATCAAGGTCAATATAAAAGAAATCCACAATTACAAATTCTTCAAAGACCTAGGAATGATCAACATGTTCCAACTCTTCTACTGATCGATGACCAGAAACCCGATGAAAATACTATGACTATCACTGAAGACATTAATAATATGGACACTTCTTCTAATCAGACTATTATTATTCCTCTTTCACAACAAAAATAGGTTCAAGAAGATCAAGAGTCCTCAAAGGTTTCTAAATACCATTCCTTGTCTGAATTCCTAATTGTAGAGTTGAACAAAAGATATGATCTTAGGTATAGAACTGGCCCTAGAAGACCTCCTAAGGAATCTCCAATAATTGAACCCCGTACCAAATCTGTTGAAGCTCAAACAAATATTATTCGACCATTAAATTAGTCAACTGATACTAATCAAAATGAAAAGAATGTTTTGACTACATTTAATGTTGAAAAAGAGTTAGAAAGAGTTAAAATCCCAATTCCACTTTCAGAACTTTCCAAAAAACCTGGGTATAAAAATAAAGTCTCCAAATGGATATAAAACACCTCGGTTGCTGCTGAAAGTGACATCATTAGTGTTCAAGATGAAAAACTAACTATTGTCTTTGGTCCTAGTTTGTATATGATTGATGAAATAATTCCCCCTCTCTATGTAACTCTTAAGACAAATGACTCCATGTTATACAATTGTATGCTTAATTCTAGAGCATCACATATCCTGATGCTAAAAACTATCATGGAACATTTAAAACTTGACATAACTAGATCCTATCATGATTTGTACACTCTTGATTCCAAAAGGGCGCCTTACTTAGGATTGATTAATGATCCAGGTGGATGTTGGTGGCCACCCACAACTGTCTCTTTCAGTTTTTTCAGTTTCCTAAATTGTAGCACAGTTTACTATTTTTAGCAGTTTTTCGGGTCCTGAACTTCCGGAGCCATTTTGAGGCCCTAAAGGATGCCTTTTAGGAAATCTGGGGGCAACATGGGTCCATGGACTGATGTTTCCCTTCCCAAAGTGGTAGTGCTCAGATAGATATTTCTAACGAGCTATTTTATGTGTCAAACGGAGATCATATGCCAAAGTTACGACCCTGGGAAATTGATGTACCAATTTACCCAAATGGGGCCCACAATTTGGTGTTTCATCTTCTAGGGTTAGGTTTTGGGATGTTAAGGGTTTTCCATTGTTTCTCAACAATAAATAGGCCTTCGAGCCTCATTGTAACATAGTTAAGAGGAATGTAGCCACCACATCTCTTCTCAAAGATAAGCTACCATCGCGCTAGCTGGTTTATTTCCAATTCTGATTGTAAGCATATTTCAGTATTTTACATTAATGAAATGAAGTATTATTTTCGCTGCATCTTTGTGTTTATGGTTATCTCTATAATTTGTTGCTTTCCTGTTTAAATCTGGATTAGTGGTATCAGAGCGGTCTGCTTTTTCTCTGTTTTTTTTTGCATGTCTCCAATAAGGTTGGGATATAAGGAGTTAGGGCTTGAATTGGTCGAACCTTTGCAAGATCAACCTTGCAAATCCTGATGGCCTCCCATGGTAGATGAAAATAAAGATGAGGGGGTAGGAGATCCTATCAAATTCTTACTCGAAGAAGCCCTCGAGCGACAAAGGAACGTGATGATGGCGGATGATGGATAGCTTTGCGCATATCCTTTAGCGACTACCCAGAGGCGACGCATCGGCTTCCAACAGCCACTCTGGAAATTCCACACCATTTAAGGTACAAGTTAATTTTGAATCCCCATATTTGAGGGTCAAATAGATGTAGATGTTGTAGATAAATGGTTAAAACTGCTAGATGGGTATTTTTCTGTTCATGAATTTTCGAGTCGGGAAAAGATTGTTTTCGCTCTTGTCAAAGCAGCCCCCCACGTCAAGGACTGGTGGGAAATCTACTGCGAGCAAAAGGATGAAAGCACAGGCTCACTATTTTTAGCCACACCCACTTGGGACTCATTTTGGGATGCCATCAAGGAGAAGTACTACCTGTCAAAAGCTACGAGGACAAATACATAAAGTGGACCACGCTACGACAAGGAAGGGACCAAGATGTGCCAGAGTTCACCAAAATTTTTCTTACCCTTCACACACAGTTGGGTATCAAAGATTTTGATTTGCATCTGGTACTCAAATACCGTGGTTTCCTACATAGATACATCCAGGAAGAGATGGAGTTTCTGAACATCTCCTCGCTCAGCACGACGTACTGATACGCTATCAAAGTTGAGAAAAATTTCAAATGAAAGAAGCGAGACTTTGGATCTGCGAATCCGAAGACCAAAGGACAAAGCCAAGGCAGGGTGACCCAAGACAACCCGTCGAAGCCGCAAGAAAAGAGCAACAGCACAAAGTCTAAGAAGGACACAGGAAAGTGGTGTGAGTTCCACAAGAGCCCCACTCACAACACAAGTGAGTGTTGGACCAAGCAGTCGCTGGTGGCTGAGCTGAAGGCTTCCGAATCAGATGCATGTTCTGACCCTGAGCCAGAACCCGACAAGGGGAATGACAAATGGAAGCAGATCATTGATGCGGATCCCAGCGCCACTATTGCCACCGCCAAGATCCAAAAGAATGAACCCGAAGATACAGAGGAGGGGGAACGTCTTTTCCACTCACAGATGTGGGTGAAGGGTTCATCACTGCAATTCATTGTCGACATTGGCAACCAAAAGAACCACATTTCAGTAGAGGGCGTGAAGCGGTTGGGCCTACCGACTACACCACACTCGTAGCCGTATAGTATTGGGTGGCTTGATGAAGGATGAGATCTTAAAGTTCGCCAGTAGTGTCGCCTTCCCTACATCATCAAGCCCTCGATAGATGAGGTATTGTGTGATGTTACACCTTAGGATGTTTGTGATATACTATTAGGCCAGCCATACTTGTGGAGGCGACATGCTGTGTATGATTTAAGGCCTCGTGATGTCATTATTTCTTTAAATAATTCATTATACAGGATACTGGAGGTAGCCCCACCTACTACCACCTCTTTGATCACTACCAAGAAAGGCAGCAAGCTCATCTCACAAACTAGGAAAGTTATTTTCTATCTGGTTTGCTCCCAAAGTAAGGGGAAGATCGTCACCACATCCATGACTCCCGCGAAGGGTTCCTCCACGCAGTAGCAGCAGCAAAGGAATGCAGTCATGACAGAACACAGGAACAACTTCTCCTCGCCCACAGGGGTACCACACAAGCTTCAGGTGGGAAACAAAGTCTGGCTGCATCTGCAGAAAGAACGCCTTACAAGAGCCCATCAGAAGCTTCAACCACACCGACATGGTCCTTACACCATTACTAAGGCTGTGGGAAATAATGCTTTGGAGCACAACATTCCTCCATTCCTTCACCTTCACCAAATTTCAATGTGAACCGCCCTTGGCCATGCTTCTCGCCATTTATGGACACATCAGAGATTGCAAAACACCTCACCAGAGACCCAGCTCAACAGAAGCTTCCTCATCTGAGGGAGGAACTCAACTCAATGGGGACCATTGCTTCTTAAGGGGGGAGGAATGATCTAGGTGGATGTTGGTGGCCACCCACCAATCCCATTTGGACCCCCACAATTGTCTCTTTCAATTTTTTCAGTTTCCTAAATTGTAGCACAATTTACTATTTTTAGCAGTTTTTTAGGTTCTAAACTTCTAGAGTCATTTTGAGGCCTTAAACGACATTTTTTTGGGAAATTTGGGGGCAACATGGGTCAATGAACTAATTTTTCACTTCCCAAAGTGGTAGTGCTCGAATAGATCTTTCTAACGAGCTATTGTATACGTCAAACGGAGATCATATGCCAAAGTTACAACCATGGGAAATTGATGTACCAATTTACCCAAACGGGGCCCACAATTTGATGTTTCATCTTCTAGGGTTAGGTTTTGGGATTTTAAGGGTTTTCCATTGTTTCTCAACAACAAATAGGCCTTCGAGCCTCATTGTAACATAGTTTAGAGGCATGTGGCGGCCACATCTCTTCTCAGAGATAAGCTACCATCGCCCTAGCTGGTTAATTTCCAATTCTGTTTGTAAGCATATTTTAGTATTTTACATTAATGAAATGAAGTATTATTTCCACTGCATCTTTATGTTTATGGTTATCTCTGTAATTTGTTGCATTCCTGTTTAAATCCAGATATATTAAGGAGTTAGTAGTCACCCTTGCCAAAATTCTAGTGAAAAGTGTGGTGCTTGATATAGTTGTCACATATATCCCTCCCAAATTTGGAATGCTCCTTTCTAGGTCTTGTTGTGCCAAATTATGGGGAACTCTTCAGATGGACATGTCTTATGCCACTATTCCTATTTATGGGGGAGAGAAATTAAGGTTATGCAGAGAGATAAGGTTTGTGCACACTGTTTGCAAAACATATCAACCAAGGAACCATCCATTTTATGCAATTAATCAAGATTTTGGTTGTTCTCAATTCTCTTCAAACCAAACACATGAAACTTAAGTAAAAATTGAAGATGTAGTTGAATGTCCTGTACCAAATCAAACTAATGTATGGAAACTATTCTTTGATGGTTCTTGTACTAAGGATGGATCAGGAGTTGGGGTAGTTTTAATCTCACCAGAAAAATAAAATATTACACAATCATGCAAACTTTATTTTGAAGTTATAAATAACGTAGCTGAATATGAATCTTTCCTTTTAGGGCTTCGATTAGCTAAGAGCTTAAAGAACCTAAACGTTTTCACTGACTTAGAGCTCATTTTTAAACAAGTTAGAAATCTTTTCCAAACAAAACATCCTAGCCTTAGATCTTATCGAAATGAGGTTTGGGATTCAATTGAAAATTTCTTTAATGCTTTCAATTTGACTTATATTCTAAGAGATCAGAATATTCGTACAGCTTCCTTGATTGTTTTTGCTAGTTCCTTTAAAATTGCTGATCAGAATAATGTGCTCTATCAAATACAAGTCAAATACAGACCATCCATCCCAAACAATCTAAAATACTGGCGGATATTTGAAGATGATGAACAAATAAAATCTTTTCTGCAGGTTATAGGTGAATTTTCAGTTCTACAAATCGATGAAGATAGAATAGAAGCAAATGAAAACATAAATGAAAATGATAATTCAAATTTTAATTCAAAAATTGCTAATCATGATATCATTCAATTACCTAACAATTTCATTCCCAAAAGTCTAATTCCTTTAGAGAAGTTTTTTGATCAAAATGATGTCCTCAGAAACCCACTGTCAATTTCTTCACCAGATGACATAGAGGAAATTAACATTGGAACAAATGATGATATTAAAAACATTAAAATCTGTGCATCTCTAGATCCTGAAATAAAAAATCAATACCATAAGTTACTTGAAAATTACAAAGATGTTTTTGCATGGAGTTATGCTGATCTAAAGACTTATGACTCTTCATTGATACATCATAAGATTCCTTTAGAACTAGAAGCAAAACCTTATCAATAGAAACTTAGGAGGATTAATCCTGCTCTTCTACCAACTATAGAAAAGGAAATTAAGAAAATGCTAAATGCCTAGTTCATTTCCCTCTTAGATATTCTAATTGGGTTGCTAATTTAGTTCCCGTTAGAAAGAAGAATGGAGAAATTAGACTGTGTGTGGACTTTAGAAATTTGAACAAAGCATCGCTAAAAGATAACTATTCTTTACCCAAAATGGATCTGTTACTTCAAATGGTTTCAGGAGCACAAATAATTTCTATGCTTGATGGTTTTTCAGGTTATAATCAGGTAAATGTTGATCTAGCAGATAGAGAGAAGACAACCTTACTACACCCTCGGGTACATTTATGTACTCTAGAATGCACTTTGGCTTATTTAATGATGGAGCAACATTTCAGAGAGCTATGGACATAGCTTTTGTGGGTCAGGTAAATAAATTTGTAGTCATTAATCTTTATGACATAACTATTTTTTCTAATTCTGATCAGAAACATCTTAATTATTTGAGGAGGGTTTTTGACAGGTGTAGGAAATTCAGAATATCACTAAATCCAAAAAAGTCTTTGCTTGCTATCAAAGAAGGAAAACTGCTAGGGCACATAATCTCAAAAGAAGGAGTGGTGATTGATCCCAAACATGTATCTACCGTTAAAACATTTTCCTTACCTAGAAATAAGAAGGAGATTCAAGCTTTTCTAGGCAAGATTAATTTTTTAAGGAGATTCATCCCTAATTATGCTGAAATTGTAAAAGGCATCACTGATATGCTTTGGAAGGAACATGAAGTTAAATGGACTATCTCTTCCAGATATGCATTTTGTCAGATCAAGAAGGATATCTCTGAAGCTCCAACCTTGGCAAGCCTTGATTATACCAATCCATTCAGTATACTTTCCTTTGCCTCAGAAACAACCCTTGCTGCTGTTTTATTACAAAAGAATGAATATTCCCATGACCAACCCATAGCCTCTTTCAGTAAGGTTATGAGAGATGCAGAGCTTAAATATGACATAATTGAGAAGCAAGCCAATGCCCTTATTCAAGCCCTGAAATCATTCGGGATGTATGTCCTACATTCACCCATTACTGCTTATGTTCCTAACAGTGTTGTGAAGATTGTTTTAACCCAGCCTGAATCTGATGGGAAAAGAGGTAGATGTATCACTCAAATTCTGGAGTTTGATCTGACTATCAAACCCACAAAGCCAGTAAAGGGTCAAGGATTAGCTAAGATTCTAGTTGAATCCAACTGTAAAGTCCCTAGAATCAATCCTGTTTTGGAAATACAAGGGAAGAATCCACAAGAACCTTCTCAAAGTTTAGATAAGAAGAATACACAAGAACCTTCTATTATTGCAGAAGGGGAGAATCTGTTAGTCCTTACAATCTTCGACGCTGAAAAGGAAATCGAGAAGGGTAACCTCAAACCACTTCAGCTCAGTAGCTAGCCCTACTGAGCATGAGAGGGATCTCTCTAAGTCTCTTATCAGTGAAATGACTTTAAAGCAAATGAATTTTAGGCTAGATATGTGTATTTGTTTGTGAAAATTTGAGTTTTAGGGTTTGTTGAACTTAGGGTTTGGAGCCACAAATAGGTCTAGGCTGTAGGAGTGTAGGAGAAAATATGAGAAGGAGAAAGATATCAGAAGCCATGGTGTACTTTGAATATTGTCAGTGTAGTATAGAGGGGAAAGTGTAGAAGAAGCTAATGAGCATAAGTAAACATGATTTCATTATCTTAGGAAGACATAAACATAACTATGAAAACTAGATAACAGAGCTTGAAAAACAAGAATTCTGTATATTTCACTATAACACATCCATAGAAAGAAGAGATCTAATGTATTTAAATATTTTTATACCATTAGAAAACAAATAGAATGAATTACAAGCACAATGAAGTCACTGGGCTAGAGTTCCTTGAAAATAGCTACAACCTATCTCTGTATTAGCTGAAAAGATGATTACATGCAAGCTTCCTTCACAAAAAGTTCAACCCTCTTCTCCTCAAGAGAAATGATACATATAGACCTCCTACACCACTTTCCCACCTTCAGGAGTTGAATTCCTTGGTGGAGGAACTGACTCCAAGATTCTCTCAACCAACAGGTGAGAGTGAGAAGGTGAAACTTAAACATTTCATGGAGAGTTTGTTTAGGAGTTTGCTTCTTTTATGAGGCCTAATAAACATCAAAAACAACGTATGATGTACAAATATTCATGCCTACATCACCTAGCCTCGAAACCAGTGCCATTACATAGAGAATCTTGACTTTGACTAAGTCAAACTAGAAACTAGAAATTTTACACAGTGAAATTTACAAGTTAAAACACAGAAAAGTGCAGAAGTGCAACACCCACTGTGACATGATTTTGAGGTACCTTCCAAGGGTCACAAGGAACAAATGAGAGAACGGTCAACTATCCCTTCAAGTCTAGTTTCCAGAAAAGTTTGAATTTCTGAATTTGGATCAGGGGAAGGTGCTCAAATATCCATTCTCCCAAGGTCACTCAAGAAGCACAACGCCTGTCAAAAAATGGTCAAGAATGCTATTTTTTGCCACTTTTTTTCCTTTTTCTCCAAAACTGAGCCACCTCTGCAAAATATGAGAAAATGGTTTTTTAGAGGATGGCAAGAGATTTCCAAAAAAGTAGACCTTTCCTCAAATGGAGGCTTGAGGAAAAAGCACAACGCCAAGCTGCTGCGCTTCTGGAGTAGCTAATTTTCTGAATTTAGACTAAAATTCCTCAGAAACCTTAAAATTTTCTCAAAATTGGAGGGAAGGTGTAAAAATATGTTTTTTTAAACCTTCATAGATTCTTCAGCAAGCATCTCCAAGTTTCCCTCATCCTTTTGGTCTTTTTTGGCCTCCTTGAGCTTATTTTCAAGTTGCTTTACTTTGACATTGGCGATCATGTTTTGAGCTTGGTAGTGGTGCGCCATGTGTCTGAGCAACTGATTATCCTTATTTTCCTTCTCAAGGAGCTTCTCCAAGTGTTTGTTTACCCTTATTGAGCCAATATTCCTTGTCTTGATGGACCTTAAGGGAAATCCTGTCCTCTAAGTCAAGGTCTTCATTCAATAGAATGTGCTCTCGCTCTTCTTGCAATGCCTTCTTTAGGCCCTTTGTTCTTGGCCCTTTCCTCTTTCCTTTACCTTTTGATCCTTCAGGCTCGCTTGATTCTATGATCTCCTTTCATTTTCCAACCTGCTGCAATAACTTGGCTTGTCCATTTTCCATGATCAACTCCTTTGGTTTGAGCTGACTATTCTCCTATTCAAGGAATGAAATGATGTACCTTGCTCTCGCCATGTTGACCATGAGCTCGTTGATCTGATCATATTTATCTCTAATCATCTGCTGCATTCTTGAAGTCTGATCCTTTGCCTCTAAATCAACCAGCTCAAATTAATGTTCAACCATGTCTTTATCCCGCTTTGCTCATCCCTGCTTTGCTAATGTGGAAGGCTTGGCTCCTTTCTCACCACAAGAAGAAAACACAAGCCTCTTATTCTCTGGTATGTTTGGTCACCTCAAGTCTAGGTGCCTTGGGAAACTCCTCTTATTTGTTTGATACCCCTACTTCCATAGGTTGTGTTGATGTGTCTTGGTGAAGCAATCTCATTTAATTTTTGAAACCCTAGATGATAGGAAAGGGGAAAAACAGTGAGGGATGAGTGAACAATGAAATGATGGATAGGTGGAGTTGAAAAAATGGCAAAGGGAATTTTAAAGAGATGGGTATGGACTATTAACAACTGATAAATATGAAAGGAAGTGAAATGAGGGAGTAATGTATTTTTAAAAGGGGAAAACAGAGTTTTTAGGAAAAGTGCCCAAAAGCCATAGGAATGAGTTAGGGTTTCACTTTTAGTGAGATAATTTAATGTTCTGAGGTTGTTTTAGTGGTTCATATAACATATTAAACATGCGTAGAGGTGTAAAACAAGATTTTACATGTTTAAACTCAAGAAAACCAAATGACCATCATCAACCCTATCATCATTTCATGAGAAATTCACTAGAAACCCTAATTGAAGAAATCTTTGGTTTGGATTCATTTTGCGAAAAAAAAGTTAAGTAAGATGGTTTACTTACTTTTAGCTTAGCTTAGGATTGCAATAAAATAGGTGAGAAATCTTAAAAATTTAATTTGGGTGAGTTTTGGTAAAATTTGAGCTACTTTGGCCTAAGCGCAGCACAGTGTTCCTGAGTGCAATGCCTCTTCTCCAAGCGCAATGTCAGTCTTCCAAACCAATTTTGGAGGCCTTAAAATGCTCCAAATTGAGAGCTTCATATCTCATTGGAAATATCTTGAAGTCTTCTATAAGACGGACACATCAAGCATGTACTTTGGACACTCCATGAGGGAGAAAAGTTGATTTTCCCAAAGTCACTCCAAAAACTCAGGGTTTATCTAACAAGAGCATAGCTCCAACTTGCAGATCATTGTTGGATGCCTTCCACTAATCAAAATCACAAGCTAAAGGTACCATTGGAAATATTAGGATGTCTTCTACATAATAGAGTCCTTAAGCACTACCAAAACTTGCTACAAACCACTGAAAAACTATCTTAAAGTCAAGCTGTCTAGAAGTGCAACAACTCTCCCGTAGCAATTGTATTTTGGGCATATCTTTCAAATCTTAACACCTGTGCATAAAAGGAAGGAGGTTTTTGTTACTTGGACTATAATGGACAAAAATCTATTTCACTTTTGTAAAATTCTTCTCCATTGGGTCAAAAATATATTTTGAAGCAAACATGTCCCTATTAGGAATGATGAGGCAAGGTAGTGTATTGCAACATTGTCTTATTGGAAATAAAACATTACCTTTACCTCTATATTTCTTTCCCTAAGCTACTAACTCCCTTTACCCACTGAATCACGTGATGGACATGTCCTTGTTTTGACATATGGTATCATGATGACACATGGAGTGAAACCTAATACCATGACCTGAAATGAGGAATTTAACCATTTCATGGCCTAAGACACTTAAATGAAGATATGATACCTCGAAGAAGACAATGACCATGATGAGTGATGAAGACCATGAGTAAGTGAAGGGAGCAGAAGTGACCTAGACACAACAACCAGTGACCAAATTTTTATTTGAAGACTCACTAAAATGACATAAATTTGACTTGACACCCTAACAACACCTTATAAGAGCATATTTGATCACTGGTGACAGGCTGAACTAGCTGACACTACTATAATTCACAAGAAACTTCCCAAAATTTGAATGAGAAGAATCCACAAGAACCTTCCTTTCATCCTGAAGAAAATAATCCACAAGAACCTTTACCTTCAGATCAGATCAACCCCATACACATTGACGACAAATTTATGTTATCAAACTGGTATCAGGAAATTGTAAATTTCTTGATCCATTTTGAATGTCCAACATCATTCTCCAAAAGTTAGTGTAAAACTCTCAAATTGAAAGTAGTCAAGTATTGTATCATAAATGCAAACCTATACTGGAAAGACCCACTTGATATTTTGCTATTGTGTTTAACAGAATCAGACACTGAAGGAATAATTGACCAGTTTCACACAGGATTTTGTGGAGGACATTATGCTTGGAGAGCAATAGCATATAAGATATTAAGGGCAAGATTTTATTGGCCCATACTGTTCTTACAGGTAGGAGCAAAGGTCAGAAGTTGTGTGCCTTGTCAAATGTTTGTTGGTAAGCAAAAATTAACAGCTCTTCCACTGATCCCAACAATAGTTTCAACACCTTTTCTCCAATGGGGATTATATTTTATTGGAGAGATTCATCCTACTTCATGTAATCAGCATAGATGGATCCTCACTACAACATACTACTTCACTAAATGGGTGAAAAAAATCCCAGTAAGAAATGCTACTGATTCAGTAGTAATCAAATTCATTGAAGAAAACATCTTATCTATATTTGGATGCCCAACTCAAATTGTTACTGATAATGTAGCAACTTTTTCCAGAGACAAGATGATTGATATTTTCCAGAAATATCAGATTCTATTGCATCATTCAACTCCATACTACCCTCAAGGTAATGGCCTTGCAGAATCCTCAAATAAAAGTCTCGTGAAGGTAATCAAAAAGAATTTGGCAAACCATAAAAAGAGCTGGGATTCTCACCTAATTTATGCAGCATGGGAAAACATGATTACTCCAAAGAGATATACTGGAAAATATCCTTTTCAGCCAGTCTATGGGAAAGATGGCCTTCCCTATTTTAAAATTCCTGCAGGATTCAATAAATGAACCTAATAATTTTTCAAGGAGAATAAATCAGATTATTGAACTAAATGAAAACAAATATGAAGTTCAATATAAATTGAAAAAGTATCAAAATAATATGAAGAGCCTGTTTGATAGAAGAGCTAGGGAAAGGCACCTCAAGGAAGGTGACCTAGTTCTTAGATGGGATACCAGAAGAGAAGAGAAGGGAAAACATGGCAAGTTTGATAGCCTGTGGTTTGGACCTTTAACTATTGCTGAAGTAAAGGGAAACAAAAATTTTGTGCTACAAAATCTTGAGGGACTATATTCTACCTATCCTATTAATGGAAGGTTCCTCAAGCATTATATTCAGTACTGACAAGTTGAAGTAGATTTCATTACTACCACTGTAAAAACTCTGGTTAGTTTTACTTTTCAAGATGTTAGTGCGATTTTTTTTCTTCAGCAAAGACTCCATACCCTGAGGAGAAGGCACATGGATCTGCAAGTTCTCTGCATTCTACAGGAGAAAGCAGCCCCTAGTTGGAGCCGATGTTGTAGCATTTTTTGGGTTTTGGTAAGTTAGAATCAAATAGTCAAAAATGAAAATATATTTCAAAAAATATTAAGTTAGGATATGGACAGAAATAAAATTGATTTAAAAAATGTTAGGGATTTTTAATAAACAATTCCATATCAAATAAAATGTTAGAACACATGCCCTAAAAAAATGAAGGAAAAAAGAAAATGTTAGGTTAGAAACAAAAGAAAAAAAAAATAAACTCTGAAAGTGTTGCAAATCTAAATGCCACTACTCTTAGTCTAGTACAGTTTTGCAAATAATAGTTGTGTGCAGTTTGTTTAGATGCCGCACTAGTTTATTTGATCCAATTATACAATGTAATCATGATTGGATTTGATTTAAATTTGATTGTAAATAGGTAGAAAATAAAATTGGCTCAACAGTTTAATCTGAGCTAAAGGAGGAAATAAGGGATAGAGGTAGATTAGTGATAAAAAGGAAATTTTGCGGGAAGCAATTATAGAATAAATCAAGGATCTTTGGTCCTATATCAAGATAGTGTTTGATCAAAAGTATCTCTTGGAGAAAGATTAGGAAGCAGTTGAAACTATTACTAGGCAGCTTGAAGACATGCTAGAAATTGCTTCTGATATCATCAAGTTCCTGAATTCCAATGATAGCTTGAGCTTGAGGAATTAGGCATAAGTGATAGAACAACAACTATATTGGAGGTAAAGAAGATCATCACCAAGAAAAACCTCATCATTCAGCTGCAGGAAAAGTGCAGCAATGTCAATACCATAGTTCAACTATTTTTCAGCATGATAGAACCCTTGACCAGCAAGGGTTTACCCTACATGCTTGTGATTAATGATAAACTGATGCCAATTGAGGATTATGTTCAGAAGATGACAGAGGTGGGAAAACATGCAGCTTCAGTTTCAAACATAAGAGGTTGAACAACACCAACACTTATAGTAAATACACTCAGGGATACTTTCTTTATTTTGAATGAGATCAGACACATATTTTTAGTAAAACCCACTTTTACTAAATATACAAAGATGGATGAAATTGACAGAAGAGTAATTAAGATATCTATCCCAGAAAAGAAACGTTGGGAAGAATTGATAGATTTACTTGACTGAAGGATGATCTAAAATCATTCAGCTTTTAAAGGAACAGTCAGCATAGCTTCAACAGTTTTTAGTATTTCCAGCAACAGTCATCAACAACTCAGCAACAAAATAGTGCCACATAAATTAGCAGTTTATATTTCTTATTTTGTAATCATCTATTTTTGTAAAACAGTTTGAGATATTTTCTTAGTTCTATTATCATATAAATAAATCTATTTTATGAGTTATTAAGGTTTTCTACCTTGAAGAAGCATTTCTAGACATTAAATGTACTTGAATTTTTTGAAACATTAATACAAAGCTAAGGATTCTGAATTCTGGTTCATACAGTTTCATTTTTCCTATAAGTTTTTCCAATTATATTCACAGTGTTTTTCTCCATATTCTTACATTTTACAGATATAACTAGGTAGGAATGATTGAGTTTCAATCTATTCCTATAAGCTTCTGAGGTGATCATCTATAAAGAGAATGAATTATATTAACTGTCTGTTTAATTAATTCCCTCTTAATTATTAAATCATCAACATCTTTTGTAAACTTAAGCATATTCTATTAAACCTTCTGAACATGGTTTAAAGGTTTTCATACTTATGAT
Organism: Pinus tabuliformis; assembly: GCA_031772625.1. Lineage (NCBI taxonomy): Eukaryota > Viridiplantae > Streptophyta > Pinopsida > Pinales > Pinaceae > Pinus > Pinus tabuliformis. The sequence goes on along the minus strand of CM062807.1, from coordinate 215,855,036 downwards.
TGTTTGATGTTCAATTTGAATATTGAAAAAATCATATCATTTCTCCGTTTCTGCTCACCAACATACAATCTATATCATTGTGTGAATTTTAATAGTAGCCCTCTATTTTAATATTAATATTATTCAAAAGGTAAGGCATCACTTTTTTATATCTGTTTCATACATTGGTCCTCAAAATTGAAACAAAACTCCTAAAACAATTATCTTAGATGCCCTGGCATGATAGTTGACCATTATCATCTCAGAGATACAACAAGCCTGTGAACTTGGTCAGTCCTTTAGTCATCATGTCTTGTCCTCTGAGTTGATGAGGAGGTCATTTTCCTATATAACAGATGCCTCCTAAAGTGTGAGATTAGAGGCTGCGACGATGGCTGAAATACTTTATATTTAACTGTCCTTTTCTTTGGAAAAAGGAGAGAGAGGATCAGAGCTTCGAGCGGTACGGGAAACCTGATACAACACATATATATAAAACAACTAAAATCATGTCTTGATTCGGGCATTTCCACGCTCAGTAGCTATGTCAGAGTGATTTTTTCAGAAAAGAGATATGATGATGCTAGCCACCGATAAGCACAATGTGGAACTGATGTCATAATAGTATAATTCTGATGAGCTATCTCCAAAAAGCAATAACCATAGCTTGGGAGAGGAAACAAGGCTGAGTGATGCAAGCCTCTACGCAAGGTCTTGATTTCCGCTTCACTGAACAACATAGATCGATACATGTGAATATATGTGTTGATGTCTAACATGCACAAAATCGTTTGATTACTAGTCAATAATGGAGACCGCTAATAAATGCGAGGATGGCCACCGATAATGGTGATGGTCTCCAAGATGCAGAGTATAAGGTAGGCAATAAGGTGTCCTACATCAGTTGACACGAAATGGGACAAGAATGATTGTTTTTTGAGGAATATTTTGAGCATTGGGTCAAAGTGACAGAGGGCATTATGGTAGGATATGCTTGATGGGTTGATGGAGGAAATAGAAGATAATGGTTTTCCCTTGAACAATAGAAGGCACGACAATGGTTTTAACCATGTAGCACTAGACTCATGAACACCAAAGAGTGTTAGGATAAAGAGATGCAAGAACATCGGGGTATATAGGCTAAACTCATAGGATGGTAGGATTCATATTGAGTGGCCATCACAAGGAAGGTTTATTTAAGGGAGTGCCATGTTTGAGGGAACGACTGCTGCCTAAAAACTCTTTCAAAATACAAAACTTAACACAGTTGTATTGTCCACTTTCCCCATCTGATTAGTTTAGTGAGTCCAGATGCGTAAACTCATCGATCATTTCATGTTTTAAGAGTCTGAAAAGGACAACAAAAAGAATGACTCTATGCCTTATCTGATTAGTTTAATGAGTCTAGATAGGCAAACTCATCGAAATTTTCATGTTTTAAGAGTCTGAAAAGGATCATAAAAATAACGTCTCTATCCTTCATCTATGTAATTTAATGAGTCCAAATGAGATAACTCGGTGGTATTTTCATATTTAGAGAGTCTGAAAAGATTGTAAAGAACGACTCTAGGGTGGTCCCTTTGTCATAGTTTTTAACCAAGTGAGACAAAAGTTTAATAGTATACTCGGAACAGTTCCTTTTCCATGAGTTAATGTACTGAGTCCGGATAAAGAGAAACCTATGCTTAATAGATGTTTGCCTCATTTTGTTATGAGTACGAGGAGATGGAGTAAACTCGATTTTCATCGTGAAATTTTAATGAGTCATGCGACGACAAACTCAATACCTTCATCAAATTTTAACGAGTCAAATGAAGAAAACTCAGGGTATCTTTGTCACACGGAATTTGTCAAGGGTGCGGACACGACTGACCTTCCTAGAAGTCTAAGACATTCTAATGACAAACAAGACAAAATGGAGTGATCTTTCTCTAAATACACCTTTTACAACATGAAAACTACAAGTGTTTAGGCTTACCTTATTCCAAAACGCTGTTGTTGAAGTCCGTTCTTGACGATCCGGATGAGCTCCTCCTTCAAGTCAATTCCTGCAACCACAAACAATCAAACAATTACCAAGCACTTGCATTTCATATAATAAAACATATATTCAACATGCAGACCAAGGAACACATGAAATAGCTCATTAACACAAGCTATTGAGAAAAATAAACCAGTTTGTATTAATAACGAAACAAAGAAACTCTTACAACCTGGCCTTGGTGTTGTGCAAGTTCCTCCCAGGGTCCATCAAGGGTTTTCCTCTACTTTGACAAAGCTCACCCTCTCCCAAGTAGAATCAAGTGAAGACAATCTCTCCTCACAAAGGCTCTAATGGAAGACCTAAATCCTGCAGCATTTACCCAAAGAAAATGTATAGCTCCAACCTCCTCTCCTTCTGGCTCAATGTCTTTATTTATAGTGCTGAAAAGAGGTTATTCAGGTCCACTATCAATGGGATCATCCCCCTCTTTGGGTGGGATAGCTCCCTTATTGATGGGATAAGTTCCCCCTTAATAGAGATACATGAACCAACTGGAGGCGCATCCATTTCATCAAACCGACCTCTAGAATGTTCTAGAAGTAACCACAAGTAACTTTTTCAAGATAAAACTCGCGCATTTTGCCTTTTACAGAGGGACGCACCTGTCCCTTAACATACAGAGCGTCCATGGACGCATATTTTGTGAACATGGTCAGCGTCCCCGCAGGTAAGGCTAGAGAGAACCTGCGACCCCAGAGATAAACATAGTTTTTACAAGACTTTCTCTCTTCTTTGAGTTTGAGATGGATAACAGAGGCATGAGACTTGCCTAAGAGGGTAGCATGACTGTTGATTTGAGCCATACTAACTGTAAGTAGTCAAGGTGACATTTTTTAGTGTAACAGATTGCCCCCTAAAGTGCGAAGCCTGGAATAGAATAGGGTTTTGTAATTCTAGGAAGGGTGAAGCGCTTTATCATTTCAAGGATTGTCTTGTGGATGGCCTGGTTGGAACCTGCAATTTTCAACACAAAATACATGGATAAGATTATATCATCACTGAGGTAGGCATTCCCATACTCAGATTCAAAACTTTAACTAATGGACTAACTATTCTGATACAGGAATGATCTTGCAGTACATCATTTTAATAGACTTTTGTAGACACAGTATGGACGCAGCCATCTGTTTATGATTAGTCTACATAGATAATGAATACAAAACTCCTCGCAGCCTGGATGGTAGAAACTAGATCCAGGGTCTTCAGTTCTACTTCCCGAATTGGTACGATTCTAGCCATGTGATTAAATGATTCGATGTCGAACATGATAGAAACCACTTGATTACCAGTCAATGATGTAAACTGTTAACAAGCGTGAGAGAAACCACCAGTAATGTCAATGGTTCTCAAAGTACCAAGCACAACCCGTGAAATGTGAATAGATGTTTTGATGTCGAACACTTCACGGAATCCTTTGATCGAAAGTCAATGATGTAAACTGACGTCAAAGGCGAGAAACCTGCCATTGATGCATGCAGACTTCAAGGTACTGTCGATTCCTAAGTCATCTTTCTAGATAATGTGTCGATGTCGATAGAAAGCGACCCGTTGCAGGCAAGCCCACAACACGAAATCATTGTTCAAGTTGAAGAAATGTTGCTGTAAGGATTGACTCAGGGATGGTCACATGGATGACAAGTATTTTGCAGATGAAAGTTTTTCTTGCAGACCTCTTGAACACATAACGACACAACAGATGGCTTGGTGACGAATAACTCAAAGTTAATCCCCGAAACCCGGTTAAAGACTTTCAAAGTGATTTGGTCAACTGTGAGGTAAAAGATTTCCCAACCCAGGTGAATGAAAAGTGTCGTGTTCAAGAGTGGTAATAAAGTTTCTTCTGAGACAAAAGGTGACAAACAGGTTCATTCTTCTCTCTTTTCCCCCACCATTTCTGGCAAGTACCTCTTTATTTTTAACAAGCTTGAGGAGGATAACATATGCTTGATTATAAGCTCATCCTTCGGACGAGTCCAACCTAGTTTAAATTCGAACCCTAGGAAGGAGTGGTTCGTTCCTGTTTGTAATTGAACAGGTCCTCTACTGTAAAAGTTTAACGAGCCCAGTATAGGAGAAACTCGGCGTTTTTCAATTTTAGAGAGTCTGAAAAAACTAAAGGAGACTCCACGTTGAACTTTTTCGTATATTTGTGTCCCTCAAGCCCGAAAAAGTATAAAATAATACCTGGGGGAACCGCTTGATCTTGCGACCAAGGAGTACTTTCATAATAGTGTCGTTAACCTGAAAAGTAAAAAGCGATCAAGGACACGTCGTTTTATTTCCTTATCGAGTTTGAAACGACAAAAACCCGGCAATCTTTTCTTGATTTTGCGGTCAGAAAAGAGCTAAAAGGGGACCGTCTTTTAATTCCGTTTTAACGAGTGAAAAAGAAACACTCGGCGATCTTTTCATGTTTTAGGAGTCAGAAAAGGGCTTAAAAGATGACTCTGATATTTTTGTTTGTGAAAAAATTACAATTTCCCTCGAAATCCCTTTGTCCTGCACAAAAGCAACACATTACTCATACCTGTTTAAAATAGGCAAAAATACATTCAAAAACATCTTTTCATGGTAAAAAATGAACTAATTCATCCAAAAAACCTATAAAAAGACCTTTTACCATATCATTTTTACCGTTTCACTGTTGAGGTTGAAAAAGGAGCTTTTGACAAGAAACTTCCCGTGGTCGCTGCGGAAAATTTGACCGTCGGAATCGAACGCCGTCTCATCCAGGTATTTTACACATCCTACTCTGCATTTCTATCCGTTCAGAATCAATTTTTAGGTTTTAGTTTCATTTTTTGGGGGGGTTTTGGTTTTGGAATGCGCCTCTCGGCGGACGCAGGTGCCCTTCGGGTGACCTGCGTCCCCAGACTTTTTCTCATACGGGAAAACGGTCGGAAGACGCAGCCCGCCTTCAGGCCAGCTGCGTCCGGGCGCCCTGTGCTAAAAAGCCGGAGTGCGTCCTCCGAGAAACGCGCATTTCAAAACCCCAACTCTCTCAAAAAACCACCAAAAATTCCCAAATCAATTTCTAATTGCTATTTTTGATATGCAGGGCATTAATCATGTTAGACTGGAGAGAAAGAGAGCATGTAGAGGAAGATGAAGCTGCAATAAATCATCAACCTTCCCTGGATGCCCTAAGAGCATGCGGATTATACAAATATTGGACCATACCGGGCATGAGGGGCCAGGTAAGATTCTTGGAATGGCTGGTTGAGCGATGGAACGTTCAAGAACAATGCTTTTACATAGGAGGGCACCAGCTCGAGATAGAGCCCTCGGATGTATACTTTCTCACTGGCTTGCCAAACAGAGGTGAGCAACTCAGTCTTGCGGGGACTAGGCCGGGTGGCCAATCCCTTGATAGTCTCCGCGAGGATTGGTGCACACGTGGGGCTCACCATTCAAAAGGCATAGAGATAAAACACATCACTCTACCGGAACTCAAAGTCATAGCGTTCACGGTTACCAGAATTTGCGGCGCGGCCGCTTTACACATTGCTTCCGGATCCCAAATGCGGATGGCAATTGACTGTTACCAAGGCACCATTTTCAACTGGTGTGAAGCTGTGTCGGCTCATATGAAGAGCCAACTGACCAAGGCAAAGAACGGACGACTAAAGACTTTTGGATATGGGCCTATAGTCGTGAGCTTTGCCTTGGAGAGAATTCCAATGCTGATCCCTCAGCAACTCACTGTTGATATCTTGGGTCCTCGGCAGCCAAAGCTGATACGATGGGTTGCGGTGATGGCCCGGCATCCTGACGAGGGCGCGACAGTAGTTCGATTCTCAGATAGTTATTTTGACTGGTTAGAGGGCCAGCTTTTTGTGATACAGGACTTTCCGTATGCCGGAATGGATTTCAGAGGTGATCCGGACATGGTTCTTCCACAGGGAGAACAATGGGACGACAGAGGTACTTTTTATTTTCACAAGTTTTCTAGTTATGTATTTTTTGTATTTTTTATATATATCGTCTCAAAATTAATAGTAAACTTTTTTCAAAATGCAGATGTTGGTCCACAGCGTCCAGCCAACCTCCGGCCTTATGATAGACTACATCCAGCTGCACCGGTACCGGCCCCACAGGATGCGACAGCAGAAGTACTAGCTGAGTTGGAGCATGATCTAGAGCGTCTCACGGCAGATATACCTGAGACTACTATGGACGACATTCCTATCAGGCTTCAGCGCTTCGTATTCGCGGTCCCTGGACCGTTTAGGAGATTTTTGCGTAAGGTAGCCCGCGCAGTGGTGTCGTACAGAGAGCACCACCAGTGATTGACTAGTCACTTTTGTAGTCACATGTGACATTTTTGACTTTTTGTACTATCATTTTGCCGATCATAAGGTGTTTTAAACCTATGATCGAAGACGATGTATATATTTTTTGACACACTTCTATCTATATATACCACTATTACCGGCTTATCTTGTTTAACATATGTGATGAAATGTTTTTAAATTTACTTGCATGATTATCGTAAATGTCTGTCCAACATTCGAGAAGCAATTGCATCTGCTAATGTATTCAAAGACCTTGGAATATGTTGATATTCAATGTAATCAAATTCACGTTCCAAGAGACGCACTCTCAAAAAAAAACCTTAATAACACAGGATTTCTAATGGCATAAACTCTATTAAGCTGTAATACAACAAGTTCAGAATCTAACCTCACTATCAAACGTCGAATTCCAAATGAAATAGATTCGGATAATAATTCAACCACTGCGCTGTATTCTGCAATGTTATTCGTTGTTTGACCGAGGCTTACCCCATGCATAGAAACTAACTCGTCAGAGGGCGAATAGATAACCCAAGCTGCGGAAGAGATATTCCGTGTATTACGACAAGCACCATCAGCAAATCCAATGTATGTTTGGAGAGGCGTCGACATCTACAATATCAAGAGTAAAACCAAAATAAGCCAGAATAATGACGAAAAACCACACTCGCTAAGCTAAGCACACTGACTAAACTAACACACTTGCTAGCTAGAAAGGAAATCTAACCTATCTAAAAATTTCTCCATACCCATCATTTTAAGCATAATACCTCTTTAGGTAAAGTCCATTTCTGGGTTTACCCAAAGAGTCCCCATCAAAATCAACTAACTCATAAGCCCCTTTTGCTAGCTTTCGCTTTACAATGTAGGGCCCATGCCACATGGGAACGAATTTTCCGGCACCTAGCTTATCGTTAGCTTGATCATATAATAGTACTAGGTCTCCTTCCGAAAAACTTCGAGGGGTTACATTTTTATCGTACTGAGCTTTCATTCGTTTCGCGTGAGTCTCGATAGCTAAAGTAGCGTCACGTCGAGTCTCATCTAATTTAGCCAAGTATAATAACCGTTTCTCCTCTTCGGAAGTAGCTGGAAGTAATTCGACAGCCATTTGAAGTGATGGGATTTCGCATTCAATAGGTAACACAGCTTCTAAGCCATAAACTAGCTGGAAAGGGGTGAAACCTGTTGAATTTTTCACTGAAGTTCGATATGCCCATAGCGCCGAAAATAACATGTTATGCCAATTCGTTCGATGGATACCAATGATCCGTCGAATCATGATGACTAGAACTTTGTTGATTGACTCAACCAAACCGTTGGCTTGCGGATAATAAGGAGTAGAGCTATCGTGGCGCAAACCAAGCTGGCTTGTAAGCTCAGTCATCATGACGTTTCGAAAATGGCTCCCATGGTCAGTAATGATTGCTTGTGGGACACCAAACCTAGTTATGATATGATTGAATACGAAAACTGCAGCTGTCTTGCCGCTTGCGTCGAATGTAGGCATCGCCTCGGCCCATTTTGTAAAATAATCAACCGCGAGGATGATATACGCATGCCCCCCGGCCGAGTGAGGGTTACAAGTAATAAAGTCAATGCCCCATTTGGCGAATGGACCAGCGGCAATTATAGGGTGGAGAGGAGCAGGTGGAGCGCGCATCTTTCGATCAAACACTTGACAGTTGTGGCATGTTCTGACAGCAAGGATACAATCTTTAAACATAGACGGCCAGAAATAGCCAGCGCGCAACACCTTCTGAGCTGTGGCATACCCAGACATATGACCGCCACATGCTCCAGAGTGACAATCATTCAAAACTCTCTCAGCCTCTTCGTGAGTTAAACAACGTCGAAAAACTAAGTCTGCCCCCCGGCGATAAAGTGTATCTCCAATAATTCTGTATTGCTGGGATCGAAACCGAATTTTTCGACGGTCTTCCTTGGAAGCTTCAGGCCGAAAGGTTTGGGTTTGGAGATAGATGATTATATCCCCATACCACGGATCTAAAGTGCTAATAAGAAACAAAGATTCGTCCGCAATGGACTCCTCTGCCACAGTCTCTGTGTCAGCACTCGGGAAATCACACATCAATTCCGCAAAAACTAAAGATTTCTTAGACTTGGACTTCTCGAACTCCAAGTCGAACTCTTGCAGGATAACAATCCATTTAGAGTACTTGCCCCCTAGCAGTTGTTTTGTCAAAATATAAATCATAGGGTTGCAATCCGAAATAACTGTAGTCTTGCGGAGAAGAATGTAGTGACGAAAACGCTGGACAGCTTGAACGGCTGCCAGGGCCAATTTCTCCACATGCGAATATTTTAACTCAGTGGGATTTAAGGTTCGACTAAGATAATATATCACATGCTCTGCTTTGAATTCATCTTCTTGAACTAACACCATTCCAATGGTGGAATGCGAAGCTGCGAGGTATAAGAAGTAGTCCTGGTTGTAGTTGGGAGGATGCAATAACGGTGCATGGGTCAACGCGTGTTTTAATGCATCAAAAGATTGTTGGGCAATCTCGTCCCAAAAGAATTGTGCGTTCTGTTTCAACAACCGTGTAAAACCTTTAGTGACCTCGGCGTAGTTTGGGATGAATCGGCGTAAAAAGTTCGCTTTCCCTTGCAAACTTTGGAGTTGGCGCAAACTCGAAGGAGGAGGCAATTTGATGATAGCCTCGACTTTCGAGGGATCGACGCGAATGCCGGCTTTTGAAACAACAAATCCCAGCAATCGACCTGTTTCTATACAGAAAACACACTTGTGGGGATTCAACCGAATCGATAATGCCTACACCTCATAAAGATTGCTCGTAGGTGGACAAGGTGATCAGCTCGACGTAAAGAATGAGCAGGCAAATCATCGAGATAGGGTTGCACAATGTGCTTGATATCATGAAATGCATAGGACATCGCCCGTTGAAAAGTAGCGCCGGCGTTCTTAAGCCCAAAAGGTAATTTGCAATAAGCAAATGTCCCCCATGGACAAATGAATGCCGTTTTTGGTTGATCGGCAGGTAGAATATTGATTTGATTATAGCCTGAGAAACCATCCATGAAGGAAAACATCTCACTTCCGGCACAATCATCAATTATTTGATCGATATAAGGCGTAGGATAGTTGTCTTTTGGACAAGCTCGATTGATATCCCTATAGTCGATACAGATTCTTATTGTTCCTTGTTTTTTATTGACGGGAACAATATTCGATACCCAATCCGTTAACGGGATCGGATAAATGAAACCTGCTTTCAACAGCTTTTCGACTTCTGCTTTAATCGCAGCTGCTTTTCGAGGGTGAATCTGACGCAACCGTTGCCGAATGGGTTTAGCATCCGGGTAGGTTTTATTTCATGAACAACAATGGCAGGATCAATTCCCGGCATTTCCTCGTAAGACCAGGCAAACACGTCGCGGAATTCTTGGAATAGGGCCTTGTAAGTTTGGATTTCTTCTTCAGTACATGCGGCACCTATATGAATGTTCTCCTCGATTCCGGGCTTCACTGAAATATCAATGGGAATAGTACGAGAAATATTCCCTAAATTCAGCTCTGAATCAGAATGTTTCGTTGGATCCTGAGCGTCTTTGACATATTCAGCGGTAAAGATAGATGAAAAATCATTTTCAAATGCATCATCCTTAGGTAAAAACGAAGATCTGTGATGGAGATCTTCCCATGGTAGATCATCTACACTTAGGATTTCGCGAAGTTGTTCGTCAGATGACACTTCTTCGGGAAACGTTATCCGTTCTAAGGGTGAGGTGAAAAGTGACTCTTCACTGACCACATTCATTTGGTCGGTTTCGGTTGAATGAAATCGGTAAAAGACATAAGAGCTTCATAAGCAATCTCATACGGACTCAACGGCATAACATCACCGAGTGAGTCTAGCTCAGAGTCAGATGGAACATACCAAGGATCATCATAAATAATGTTTTCTGACGTGATCATATGAATTGTTGCAAACGAAGGGTCTGCATTGAGTGGAGGGAGAGGAAAAGTTCCCAGTAAACCGGAATCCTTAACTAAACCTACACCAATGTCCCTATAAGGGATTGTCGTTTTACCAACATGCTGGATAGTTTCTGAAGAGGTTGGGTCGGATGAAAAGTATGTCAGCTGATCAATAGTCACGATCTTACCGTTATGTGGAAACTTAATGACTCTGAAGACCGATGAAACGACCGCTGTCATAGCATATGACCAACTTCGACCCAAAAGAAGGTTGTAGTCTAGAGGGGCATCAACCACTTCCACATCCAGACTAACGGTTTTACCTTCGACCCCTATAGGCAATTCTTGTAGAATACCAAACGGACGGAACCCACGGCCATCAAAGGCCTTAAGGATGGTGGGGGATTGGTTCAACGAAGGAGAACCAAGCGATCTCCAACATTGAATCGACATAATACACGTAGAAGCTCCCTCATCAATCACAGTCCGATGAATAGGCCTGTTTTTGACTATCACTGGGATTTGGAAAGCCATTTGATGGGGAGACGCGGTGTACTACTTTCTAGATCAAAGATCATTAGGTTCGGGTCCTGAACATCGACAGCTCCAATAGCCGACAAAAGCAATTTTCGTTGCGCTGGACATGATTGCAGCACTTCGAGTGCCGACATTGCTGAAGGTGAAACAGCTAAGTCTTCAACAATGTTGTAATTCTGGGCTGCTCTCGCATGTGGATTGAAAGCAGACCTTCGAAGTACACCCTTGGCGGGCGGCTTAATCACTAAGTCTGGGTTAGGTTTTTCGATCTGTAGTGGATCGGAACCAGGAGCTGAGGTTGATGGGTTAGAGTGAGAAGATTCTGCTTCCTTACCATCAACAGGAGCCTTACTACCATAATCTTGCGATCGAGTCGCAATCCTGACATGAGACATCATCAAAATGGGTTCTTCACTGGCATTCGAAGAAGAACCTATCATCTTATTCTCCTGCTCTGGAAATGGATTTTTTAACACAGCAGGAGTGGGAGAACCTTTGACTATTTTCACTACCTCGGCCCGATGAGGGCAGTCTCTCGTAAAATGATCTTCTTCACAAATAAGACAAGGATATCGAGGTTTGCGCTTTTCGTCATTGGTTTCCGACTTTTCCGTTTTCTCCTTTGGAGCCTTGTCTGCTTTAGCCTTCTTCTTTCCTTTCTTCTTTCCACCGTTTTTTGATTTGGCCGTAGATGACTCTACAGCGTGAATGTCGGCGGTAAGTTCAGGAGGAGAAGACTCTCCTGTCGGAGAATCAGGCAAAGTGATAATTGGAGTATTGGAGGCCTTGGAAGACTTCTTCTTACTCTTCGTAGTCACGATACCAATCATACCATCAGCGGCATGAGATCCCGAAGGAGCAGCAGCGATTTGGTTTGACTTTGGAAGATCCGGAATTTTCTCGTGTAACGTACCCGACTGAGTGTAAACTAAGTCAAGGTATTGTGCCTGAGCAATGACTTGCTCCTCAGTAACTACTCCGGCCTTAGCTACATCTTCAGTAATTCTTGGTAATAATGATTTGACAAACCATTCAGCTAAGATTTGGTCCGGGATAAAAACTTTCACTAATCTTCTTCGACGTCTCCACTCATGAATGTGATCAGAAATGTACGTGGACGTCGATTGTTTTAGCGAAGTTAATAATTCTGTACCATTATCGTATCTGACTGGTAACTGAAAATGAGTTAAGAACGAGGTAGCTAACTGGCTAAAGTTGTAAAAAGAGGCCCGTGGTAACTCAATGTACCACTTGGCTGCGAGACCAATGAGTGTACGCTGGAAAAGACGTAAGCGGATGGAATCATCTGAGATGGAATTTGATGCACACCAGAGGTGGTAAGTCATCACGTGATTAGACGGATCCTCTCCAGACTTACCTTCGAACTTGGGTATATCGCTGGGCAACTTATTTGGCATTGGCGGCCAGAACTGAAGATATTGAATTGGATCGTTCGTTAGGCGCGTCAAGTCGGGTAAATCTAAAGTCGCAATAAACGGTAACTGCCGGTTAGGATCTCTAAAACTCTGAGTCACAATACCAGCCCCAGGAGGAGGATATCCAGGATAACTAGGAACAGGAGTCGCATTTGGGATATTATATCCTCCTGGAAAACCAGGATTAACCGGACCGTACTGGGGTTGCTGAGGTTGTTGATAAGTGTACCCAGGATACGGTTGATACTGGTAAACCGGTTGTTGGGCAGCTTGCCCAGGTTGATACTGTCCCTGGTACGGAGGTTGAACAAATTGAGGTTGAGTAGTAACAACCGTACTTGTACCAGGTTGGCCTACAGGCATCTGGACTGTGGTTTGAACCGTGGGTCCAGACAACGGTACAGATGTCTGAGGAGTGGTTACAGGGACAGTAGAAACCGGAGCTGCCGATACTCCAGAAGTAAGCATGGTAGATGAAGCGGTAGTTGCTGCAGCCGTGTGAGGTGGAGTACCAGGTGCAATTGGCGGCTGAGTAACTACAGAAGTTACAGGGGTCTGAACACTTGACTGGACAGGTTGCGGTTGCTGGGGTGGACCAGGAACTGCAGGTTGTCCTGCTTGAGGTACCGACTGTATACTTGGTTGCGACATCTGTTGACCCTGTGACGGATCCCATGTTAACATTCCAGGGTATTGACTCGTAACAGGTTGAGGATACTGAGATCCATAGCCGTATTGAGGATAGGGTTGATAATTGTAAGGTGCAGTCCCATATGATTGCCCTTGAGGTGGTTGATAACCTTGACCAGGGTATTGACCCGTAGGTTGATAACCTTGAGGTAAATACGAATACTGGGGTTGACCTTGACCTTGAGGTTGGTATCCTTGAGGTTGATACCCTTGGGGTTGATACCCTTGGGGTTGCCATCCTTGAGGTTGCCATCCTTGAGGTTGATATTGATACTGAGGTTGACTTTGGGGTACATATTGAGGCTGGGGTTGCTGGGGTTGATACCCTTGAGGTTGCCCCCCAGTCACGAATGAAGTACCTTGAGGTTGCCCCCCAGGCATTAACGAAGGTTGCCCCCCAGGCGGTAATTGGCCACCTTGAGGTTGGTTAATGGGAGTTGAACCTGACATCATATAAACGTCACCTATACTCAATGGTACATTACCACTGTTTCCAACTAATAACCCATGATCAACGGGTTGAGGAGATGCTCCCGCAAAGGTACCAGAAAGTGATTGATACCCAGTAGGAACAGAAGGACCGCCATGTAAAAATGATTCAGGACTTTGTGAAAACACAGATGACTGACCAGACATATTTACAGGAGAATGAATTCCTCTAGGTGGAACCGGAGTACGAGGTGTAGAAAAACCTACTGAGTTGTCTAAAAAATTGGTTAATGCAAGGTACCAAGATTCACTTCTAGGAGGACTGTAAAAGATGGATTCACGCTCCCTTAGATCAAGGGTAATTAGATCTTCAGAATCAGAAACGCCTATTTCTTCCTCTGGAACAAGTTCTTCTATAGCAATTAATCCAACAGGAAGATTTTCGGTGATAATTCTTTCTATTCTTGGTGAATCAGGAACACTAGGAGTTGGAGTAACAGGTTCGGAAATTTCAGGTTCTTCGCCTGTTTCACTGGCAGATGAAAAACTACCAGCAAGCTCGGAAACTGTAACTGCTTCGGGATTGTAACCTGTTTCTAAACTTTGGTAATCTGGATGGACTACCAAGGAAAACTCTCCTTCTTCAGGTGATCCTACTCTACTGCCACTAGGAGGAGTTACAAGGACCTTTAACCCTTCTAAATGACCCGGAATGTCTTCAGGAGATTCACCCCGCGATTTACGGAGTTTTCTTAACAAATCTATTCCGGTAACAATCTCAGGAGACTTGCCCCGAAGTCTACGGGACTGTCTCGGTAATTCCGCCACAATTAAAGATTTTAACTACAACACACGAAAACAAAGTAAAAAATTTCAAATCAAACCACCTAAAGTCTTCTAAAGAACCAAACAAATTTGAAGCACACGCCTAAATAATCTAGAGCGTCAAACCACACACAAACAGTAGTCTTCCGGACCAAAAGCGCTAGTTGGTGATTAGGCCCAACCTCGCAGGATTCAGTACAGAAATGGTGGGTGGAACAGTTACCCCGGCAACCTGCTTAATGAATAGACTGGACCAAGTTCCTCCACTTTAACCGTCTCGAAGTGAAGCGAACCCCCCAGAAAATCCAAGTGAGTATAACCGACGTCTGCTCCAGGTACAGTGGGACCTTCCCTCCACCGTCACCTTGGTAGAATCCTAGATATTATGGCCACTAAGGTTACCAATCACAACAATTACACCTGGGGGAACAGTCTAAACTCCGACAGCACGCAAGGGCAGAGTAGCAAGCTCCAATCCCCTTACCGGCTCCTTGACAACAATCCAAGGTTTACCGATAAGTGACCCCTGGCTCCTCGACAATGGTTAATCCGAGGTTTACCGTTTGTAATACGTACTGCCTGGCGTCGTTCCCAACGAGGGAGGAATGATCCCCTCACTGGTTCGGACACGAGCTCGTGCTTCTCCTTTAAGAGGAGCTTTCCCAGAATGTAACTGAAACAATTGGATTTGTTCTACTCAAGATAGACTATCTGTTTGGTTTTGTAGTCTTGGAGAGTTAAGTACTCACCTACTCCAAGACCCTAGCCTAAGCTATGTTGGTGCTTCAGAGCCCTAGAAAAATAAAGATTACTAGATTGATTTTAATTTAAGCGTTACTTTTAAGGTTGTTTCTTAAGTCAAAAGGTGATGGAAGTGAAACCAGTGGTGTGTTGACTCGACTCGAAACCACTACAAAATGCACCTAGAATGATTTATCCACTACTTTACTTTTTCGATGAATTGCTTAACTAAAAAGTTGAGAGAATGCAATCTTTATAAAAGCAACTTCTTAATTGAAGACAATCAAAGAAACAATTCGTTTTTCTTTTCCAAGCATAAAAACATAACCTCTCTTTACATGCACGAAAAAAAAACTCTTTTCTTCTTTCAAAAACAAAAAGCTACTTGAAACAAGACTTTTTAAAGAAGATGTTTTTGTATTTTTCTTTTATTAAAGAAAATAAATCTAATATAACCAAAAATCAATCTTAACAACTCTTAAAATCTATGAAAATGCACTCATAAGCAAACTAAAGGCAAATTTACTCTAAGCAATCTTAACGAGGCCAAAACTAACAATGATTATTTCTAAGGTGTTTTACTTGATCACAATCAAATCAAGGACTAGCTTATTGCAGAACCAAAAACTAGTCAAAACAAAATTCTAATCTTTTTGTTCTTTTTGTAAAATGGAAATCAATACTTTATAAACAAGCAAATCGAAATTTGACCCAAAACAACTCAAATGGCAAGTTGCTCACAAAAGGAGACTTTACGACAGGCCCGACTTCTAAGAAGGTTGACTAACCAGAGAGATCTAAGGCTGGACAACTTTCTACTATCAAAGTCACTACAAAGCCTTTCCAAGAATCAAACCCTAGGTCTAAACTTCGTTGAAAACCACTAAAACACTCAAAGCTCACAAAACTAGTTCAGGTGAAAATTCTTGACAGGGTACTAAAGGATCTGGGCAGAAAACACTAAGGAAAAACAAAATCTAAAAGGAATTTAAAGCAAAAATGGAATTTTCTTAAGTTTTACAGGAAGACGCAGGCAACCCGTTGTCACAGGTGCGGCCCCGCTCTGTGCAAACGGAAACAGCGCGTCCAAAGACGCACTGTGCAGTACTCAGAGGGTGCGTCCTTCTGGAAAAATGAAGAAAAACCAAATCTAACTAAATCTAAAGCTAAGCCACCCAAATACTAATTCTCACAGTCAAAAACCAGAAAATAAAAATGATTTTCTCAAAGCAAAGTTCATATAAAGGAAAAGACTCTCTCATTAATGGATTCCCCAGTGGAGTCGCCAATTTGTCACACGGAATTTGTCAAGGGTGCGGACACGACTGACCTTCCTAGAAGTCTAAGACATTCTAATGACAAACAAGACAAAATGGAGTGATCTTTCTCTAAATACACCTTTTACAACATGAAAACTACAAGTGTTTAGGCTTACCTTATTCCAAAACGCTGTTGTTGAAGTCCGTTCTTGACGATCCGGATGAGCTCCTCCTTCAAGTCAATTCCTGCAACCACAAACAATCAAACAATTACCAAGCACTTGCATTTCATATAATAAAACATATATTCAACATGCAGACCAAGGAACACATGAAATAACTCATTAACACAAGCTATTGAGAAAAATAAACCAGTTTGTATTAATAACGAAACAAAGAAACTCTTACAACCTGGCCTTGGTGTTGTGCAAGTTCCTCCCAGGGTCCATCAAGGGTTTTCCTCTACTTTGACAAAGCTCACCCTCTCCCAAGTAGAATCAAGTGAAGACAATCTCTCCTCACAAAGGCTCTAATGGAAGACCTAAATCCTGCAGCATTTACCCAAAGAAAATGTATAGCTCCAACCTCCTCTCCTTCTAGCTCAATGTCTTTATTTATAGTGCTGAAAAGAGGTTATTCAGGTCCACTATCAATGGGATCATCCCCCTCTTTGGGTGGGATAGCTCCCTTATTGATGGGATAAGTTCCCCCTTAATAGAGATACATGAACCAACTGGAGGCGCATCCATTTCATCAAACCGACCTCTAGAATGTTCTAGAAGTAACCACAAGTAACTTTTTCAAGATAAAACTCGCGCATTTTGCCTTTTACAGAGGGACGCACCTGTCCCTTAACATACAGAGCGTCCATGGACGCAGATTTTGTGAACATGGTCAGCGTCCCCGCAGGTAAGGCTAGAGAGAACCTGCGACCCCAGAGATAAACATAGTTTTTACAAGACTTTCTCTCTTCTTTGAGTTTGAGATGGATAACAGAGGCATGAGACTTGCCTAAGAGGGTAGCATGACTGTTGATTTGAGCCATACTAACTGTAAGTAGTCAAGGTGACATTTTTTAGTGTAACAATCTTTTTTAATTTAGTGAGCAAGAAAAAAAAAACGTAAAAGAACTACTCATTCCTTTTTCGTAGATTTAACGAGCCCAAAGAAGGAAAAACTCAGGGATTTTTTTATTTAAGAGCAAGAAATAGTCCCAAAAAAGAAAGCGCTTATATCATCGTTGTAAATGTTTAAAGAGCCCAATGACGAAAACTCAAGGTTTTCTTAGTTTAACGAGTGAGAAAATTTCTTGAAAAGAAAGCTCAGAGCTTCTTCATAAGTGTTTAATGAGTCTAACGAAGGAACTTGGTGTTTTTTCAATTTTATGAGCGAGAAAAAAGTTCCAAAAAAGAATTCTCAATCCATCTTTTTCAATTTAATGAGATAGAAAAAGAGGGAAAAATAGTTGCTCAGACCATCATCGTATGTGTTTAATGAGCCCAACGATGAAAAACTCCAGGATTTTTTAGTTCAAGAGAAAGAAAAAGTCCCAAAAAAGAACATGCTCATATCTTTTTTGTAGTAGTTTAACGAGCCCAAAGAAGGAGACTCGAGGTTTTTCGAATTAACGAACAAGAAAAATACCATAAAAAGAATGCTCGATCTTCTTCATGGTAGTTTAATGAGCCCAAAGAAGGAGACTCGAGGATTTTTCGGATTAACGAGCAAGAAAAATACCATAAAAAGAATGCTTGATACTTCTTGATCTCATGCTTGACAATAGAAGGGTCTATGCCATGCATTTCCTCATAAGACCAAGGGAAAACATTGTGGAAGTCCTTAAAAGGGTAGGTGAAGCTTGCAATTTCCTCAGGATTGCGATTGGCTCCAATCTGTATGTTTTCCATGATGCCTGTCTTGACTAAAATATCGATGAGAAATGTCTTTGAAAGATTACCCATGTTTCCCTCCGAGTCCAAAGTTTGGATAGTCGTATAAGGTGAGGAAACGATTTCCGGTGCGTCAAATGACAGGATTTGAAGAGGCATCATGTCCAAATCAGATATTGAAACACGATAGTGAGAGTCGTCCCAAGGTCGCTATTCTAAACACATGATCTCTCTAATAGCTTCATCTATAGGTAGGACTTGATTGAGCAGATCGAAAGAAGGTGCAGTTATGGAATGGGACTGTTGGCCGTGACCAAAGTGACCACAGATTCTAATGAAGTTTGAATGGCCTAGTAGGCCAATTCAGTTGGTGACAGTGGCATTTGCTCTCTGTAAGTGTCAATGTCTGAAGGGGCCGGTAGGATCCAAGGATTAGTTGGTTCATGAGGAATAGATGAAACCATATTGACCATCTGTGGAACCGTGGGTGGTGGAAGAGTGAAACAACCCATCAGGGAAGAGCCCTTCAATAGACCGATACTGATACTGACCTAAGAGTTAGGTACACCACCCACTAAGGGTACAAAGCCACTAGGTAACAGGGAATAATCAGGGGTGAAAAAGTACAACTCATCCATTGTGACTATCTTTCCATCAATGGAAATAGGATGATGTGAAAGACAGTAGACACAATGCTAGTCATGGCGTAAGTCCAACTGTGACCCAACAATAGATTATAGTTGAGCTTTCTATCTATGACTTCGATGTCCACTGTTACCATTTTCCCATTCAAGGTGATGGGGTAGCTAGTTAGGTAACCTTTTGGGATGAAAGTGTGGCCGTCAAAAGTTTTAGGGGAATTCGACGGTGGGGATAGGGTTGGAGAAACAAAGCGAGCCAACATGAAGCCGACATTACGCAGGTTGAAGCATCTTCATCAATGAGAGTTCTATGTATTCCTTTACCTTTCGAAAAAATTTGCACCTAAAATGCAAGCTGGTGAGAAAGGGGAGGTTTACATTTTTCCATGTCGAAAATTGCAAGCATGGAATCCTGAGGGTCAATACCACCAATAGCCGAAAGCAGAAATTTCCTTTGTGATGGACAGGTTTGTAATACTTCGAGCGCTGACATAGCCGACGACACTTGCGCCAAGTCTTCTACAATGTTGCAGTTTTGGGCGGCACGTGCAGATGTATTGTGTGCTGTGTGTCGAAGTGACCCTTTAGCGGGGTGAATCACAAGGTCAACAACTAACCTTTCAATATGAGGATCGTTAGGTGGCGGTGGGTTTTGACTTGAGGAGGTTTCCTCTGCATGAGTGACAAGAGCTCCATAATATTTGGCTCTGGTTTGTAGATCTACCATTTCAAAGGTGTAAACGGTAGAGGGCCCTTCACCAACTGAAGGATGTTGTGAACCACCATTGCTCCCTTGTAGGGGTTGAGGCTGGTTTGCAATAAGGTGTTACTGCTGTTGAGTGGGGAAAGGATTATTCAGGACAACAGGGGTCCTACCAGTGTCCTTTTTAGCAATTAAATCTATGCATTCCTAAATATGCAAACAATGATAGGTCATGTGGTCTTGAGCACAGATTTTGCAAGGTAATTTGGTGGGTTTATCCTTTCCATCGTCAGAGGGTGTAAAACCCTTCTACTTTGGGTTTTTCTGCTTTGTTGACTACTATTCAAAAGGGGCGATCTTTTTCTTATTCTTCTTGTTCTTACCACTGAGTTTTTGTGTAGACTACACAAAGTTTATCGTGGTGGTAGGAAGAGCAATCAATTTGGTAGAGGGGTCCACTGACATTTGGGTAATGTGACCGTTGACTTGTTTTACAACAGCCCCAGAGGTTGCGTTGATAATTCCATTGGTGTGCGCTCCGGGTTGCTGAATAGTGGGAGCATTGGAGTCGCAAGGGGCATTGGGAATTATGTTGTATAGAGTGCTAGACTACGAATATATCAGATCCAAGTGCTAAGAACGATGAAAGGATTGGTCTTCTATGACCGCACCACCTAAGGCGACATCCTTAGCGATTTGGGGGAGTAGAGACTTGCAGAACCAATCTGCTAAGAGATAGTCTGGGAGGGTGCTTTGACTAACCTTCGCCTACGTCTCCATTCATGTATATTATCAGACAGGTGGGTGGCAGTATCCTGACGTAATTAAGTGAGGAGTTCCATCCTAGTTTCGTAGTGGATGGGTAGCTGGAAGTGCTTTAAGAATTCCATTGCTAGAGCACCAAAGGTATTGACTGACGCGCATGGTAACTCAATGTACCACTTGGCTGTGTTGCCAGTAAGGGTGCGGGGAAAAAGACGTAACCAAATACTATCATCCACCATGGAGTTAGAAACACACCATAGATGATAGGTGGTGATGTGTGTACCTAGATCTTCCCCTTGTTTCCCTTCAAATTTCGGGATGTCTGTCGGTAATTTATGTGGGATTGGTGGCCAAAGTAAGTTATGATAGATGGGTTCATGTGTGAGTTTGTACAAGTCAGGGATATCAATCATTTCCAAGAAAGGAAAAGTGTTTGATGCCCCCGAATCAGACCCAGGCGATGACATATGACTTAAGGATCCTTGTGGTCCTCACATCGTGTTGTTCCCAATATTATGCACAGGTTGCATGGTATAGTATGTGCCTTGGGATATGGTAGTGTATTGTGGGTTTCCATAGGGATTGTTAGGCTGGGGGATAGAAGTGCTCCCAGGATAAGTAGTTCCCCCTTGACTCATTTGAGGTTGTGAGTAGGGTGCTCCCATGGATTGATTGGGACCTCCTTACAAGTTCTCACTCACCACATAACTAACCATAGGTCCTTGACTAACATAAGGAGGGTTCATGTCAATTAGTGACTGACCATGCATGCCTGAAAATGAAGGGGGAACAATTATGCATATTGGGAGTGCCCCCGGATACCTAAAACTAGGGGTTAGAACTATACAATGGATTCCAACCATATTGTTGGTTGAAGGGACCCGCGCTAACTATGCTATATTGAGAGTTATAAGGAGTGCTATAAGTAGCACTTGTCGAAGGTACAAGGGTTGACACAAAAGGGGTAGAACCCGAAATAGATTGGTTTCCACTCATGGAGGGTGTCACCATAGGGTTTGAACCTGGGAAAAATGGGATAATAGGGTTTTCCATCAAAGATGTGGTATTGACTTTCCACTAGGGAAGTGGTGGGGGACCAAAAGTGTCCAAAAAATCCCATGAACCGTTAGTCATCGACGGGATGGGTGGAAGTGTTCCAACTGAAGACAAAGGAGGTACAGATGCAACAGGAACCAAGAGTGTGCTCAACAGGTTCGTGATCCGAGTATTATATGGAGGAATAAATCCTTCAATAAAGAAATCCTCTGGTAAGATTGAATCATGGGATGTCCAAACTGATTTTGTGTGAGCTTTCGGAGACTCATTTCCTGAAGACGGGGAATGCGGTTCACTAGAGCTCGACGAATCCTCCATAGTGAGTGGGGGAAGACCTAACAACCATCTAGATTGACGACAATGGCTGGATGTAGCTATGGTGGTGGATAATTTTTATCAATAAATTTTATAGTGATGTTTATTAAAGTCTCAATGATAACACTCTGGCACCTAAAAAATAAAAAATACACTAAGTAAATTAATCAACAAGCAGAGGGAAATGACCTTGTTTGATAAGCACCGATCACTGGAGATGAAACCCAGTATCACAGTGAATAACAGAGAGAGCTGGAAAAATGTACAATTGCGGTTACTCTAGAGCTTCGCTCGAACCTTAGATTAAGGGGCCAAGTACTCTCGTGAAGATGAGCACCCTCCCAAAAAATGAAGACAAAGTAGGTCCATCTATGTTATGTACCAGGGCAGCCCGCCCCAGTCACCTTGTGTTAGTCCCTAAAATTATGGCCACTAAGGATACCTCAGATCATAAACACTATCGGGGGGGACATAGTTGCAGACAATATGGTGTGTGGGCAGGATACTTGAGTCCCCGACTCAGCTCCAATATCCCCGAAGAGATTTGTGATACAAAAAATACCCAAAGGATATGTAAGAAAAGGCGGGCTACCTTTACTTACAGTCTGATGTTTTCTTGCATTTAGCTCCACTTTTACTGGAGTGGTCTCGGATAGTATGAGTGTAGAAGGATTTCTCTCTTTTAATGACACTAGTTTCAATGTATGATCTTGGGCAGTTAAGACACACTGCCTATCCAAAGATCCTAGCCTAAACTAAAGTGTGTTTACTCTAAAAAGAGTTGTTGATTGATTTTATTAGGTAGATTTTAAATGTACTTCGTTAGAGTCTTCGGTAGGGGTGTTGACGTATGAAATTATATGGGACTTTGACTCAAATCATGCAAAAACAATGCTTGTAAATTTTCAATTTCGATGAATAAACTGCTTCTACAAAGGGAGAGTCATTCATATATCAATATTCATTCCATGCATCCTATTCAGTACAACACTAGCATAACCGACAGAACTTCAATGCTCACTAACAACTATTGAAACCAAATAATGCAGAACTTAACCAGCTAAGTAGAAAACAATAATTTTTTTTGTATTTTTTCTTTTAATGAAAACAAAAACTTTAAGAATTAAAGATATTTAAAAAAAAAAAAAAATTGTTTAGGACACAGATCAGTCAAACAAGTGCAGCTGCAGATCCCTGATTAGTCTGTAAGCAGATTTCCCAACCCATGAGTTCATAGGGTAAGCTATTTATCAAGAAATGGCTAACTAATGCTCTGTACTAGAGGCTACAGAGAGTTAGTTTCAACACTAATGCTCTATTTGTGAGGGCACAATGCTTTATAAAGCATTATTTTCACTGGTAACCTACGATAGTGAGGGAAAACAATAAAAAAATAGGCTGTGGGGATCAGATCTAGGGCTGAGCATTGAAAGAAGGGTGCTGTATTTTCTTGAGTGGTTGGAAAGGGAATGAAGAAGTACATGAAGGCTTGGAAGAAAGAGAGATCTAGGAACTTTCTGGAAAAAACCGGGAACTAAGTGTAGTCCCCAGCAGAGTCGCCAATTCTGCTATAGGGATTAATGCACGAGTATTTGGTGATGTAGAAAACCCTCAAGGATCTTCTCGGGATCCTTGAAAGACAGTCAGATTAGCTACAGTTGTCACAAAGATAGATTCATATCTATGTTTAACAAACGAATATCAAAGCGAGAAGGAATTATTACCTCGAGTCTTAGTGTGGTGTTGTTGGAGAGCGCAATGCAGCTAGGCGGAAGACCCCTGAGCTGAATCCAGATCAAAACCTGCACATAGAAAAGACAGACATAATATCATAACATAAAATTGTTGGCATTATGATATAAGTTTTGTCCTTTATTGCAACTCACTCAGATGAAAGTTTACAGTGCAGCAGGTCAACAACAAAAGATTACAGATAAGACTCCAAAGAATGAAGAAAGAGAGGTATATGCTGGTTCACTTTGTCCAAGGTGTGTATACACGCGGTTTAATAGAACAAAAGTAGCATATAAAATATACACACACTTTCACAGGAGGAAAAGCGTGTACATGTTGGAAAACCAAGTTTTTGGTCCAAGGTAATTGGTCTGAGGCATTTGGTCCAAGGTATTGACCATAGGTATTGGGTCCAAGGTATTGATCCTAAGTGGTTTTGGTCCAAGGTATTGAGAAATGCCTAAGAGTATATAAGGAGGAGAAGATCATTAGGCCAAGGTGTGCAAGCAATGCGATTCTAAGGAATACTTCTATCTGAAGTATATATTATGTTGCAGGGTCATGTTTAGGACTGGATCTGAAATATTCATATGCACCTTGAGTTCAACATTGGATTAGGAATCATGAAACTTGAAATGACTTATTCTTGAATGATCTGATATTGGTTGAGACCAGATATGATGTTTTGTGTCGATTCTGTTATCACCTAGAACTGCAGTCACATGTAGATAAATTTTGTCCAAAAAATTTCATTGTCAAAAATGGGTGTCAAATGGTTGTTGTCCTATGTTTACTACTTAGGGGTCATGTTTATAAAGGATATTGATGTGAATCATTTTCAAATATCGTTAGTCATCCTCCATCATGATTGTATAAGACATGTCTTATCTTGTATACGTCATTGGTCCTTTCCGTATTTTCGCAGCGCAGTTTTATTGGTTGATTTTGCAGCGCAATGATGTTTTAACCTTTTCGCAGCGCGTCAGTATCCAGCCATTTCGCAGCGCATTTTGCTAATTTATAACTATCTGCGCTACGAAATCGCGGATTCGGGGATTTTGCAGCGCAGATTTTTAAAGTGTCATGTCTGGGGATGAGTCATTGTGTCCGTCCGGTTATTGTCAGTTGGCGTTCTTTCCAAGCAATTATGAGCCATCACTCCACCAATAGGTTCATAGCCACGCACATAAAAATCATTCAAACGGTTTTTTCATGCATGGTTGTGTTATGATGTTTGTTAATGATGCATAAACTGACCCGCTTGGATGACAAGACAATTGAATTGCAAATGAGCCCGAGTTTCTTCTTCAAGAGAGCCTGTTGCAAGCGAGCCTGCGTTCTAAAATTTGAATTTGCCATTTGAGTTGAGGTTGGTGGTGTTTCTCTGTGTGAAAGATTTCAAAAACGGAATGGAGAAGAAGGAGCATCGGTCTGGAAGATGTCAGAGGGCAGAGCCTGAAGGATTGGACCTTGCACTGAGAGATGAAGGTGTAAGAAAGGCTTTCAAAGACGCTGGTTGCTGGAGTTTCTGTGAAAAACTGAAGGGTGGCCACACTCAGGTAACAAAAGAGTTTGCCTTGAACTTTACAGGTTTAAGTTCTAAAGTGTCTATGTTAGAATTCCAAGTATCTCCAGAGGCTATTGCTAATGTAACTGAGATTCCGAGAGGAGGGCAGGAGTGGTTTAAAAAATTCAAATTTGATATGAACCCCTGCAAGGAATTCTTGAAAGAAGCCTATGTGAATGAAGATCTAACCAAGGCTGTGCCTAGAAGTTATGTTAAGGAGCACTATGCCTGCTTCTTAACTGTATTCAAAAGTATTTAACTTGTGAGGGCAGATATAATAAGGTTTATTCCTATCATTTTAAGTTGTTGCTGCATTTTACGGGTAAAGCATCTATAGATATCCCATTTTACTTGTTTCGTAGCCTCAGCAAGATGTGTGACAAAGTCCAATTGAGGAAGGATGATTGTGAGACATCATTATTTCACCATGGTCTAGTCAAACTGTTAGTGCTGGATGGTCTTCAGAAAATTGGTAGGGATTGGAATTCTTTCATCTATATGGCTGGTTTTTAGAGTAAGACAGGCCTCACCCCACAGCCGGTTAAAGAAAGAGAAGAATCAGTGGAGGAACCTACAATAGCTGAGCTTAGAAAGGAGGCTAAGGATAAAAAGAAAACCAGGTCTCAGTTGAAAAAACCAGTAAAGCCCTTGGTTATTAAAGAGACATCTCAGCCATCATTAAAAGGAAGGGTTAAGCATAAGAAAGATGCACCTGGATCAAGTGGGTCTGAAAAGGTATCAAGAGTAAAGACCAGGAGTCAATTAAGCAAAGAGAAGGGCAAATTAGTAGCTGTTGAGGAAAGTCCAATATCAAAGGCCAGCTTAAGTGATTTGCTTGAGGCCATTGAGTTTGAGCAGGTAGAACCGGTGCATATTGAACCTATGCATATTGATCTGACTCAATCATCACCTGAGAGCACTAAGAAATCAAAAGCTTCGAAGAGACTAAGGTTTGATGAACCTAGTGAGGAGTTTATGTTCAAACCACGAAGGCCGGTTACAAGGAAACAAGTTAGAGAAGCTGAGAAAGTGCATGAAGAAGAGATAGCTGTAAAGATGCCCGGAACAGAGGTAATTGAATTATTGACCAAAACAGTGGAGGCAATCAAGCATAAAGACAAGAACAGAAAGGTTATTATTACCCAAGGAGGAAATGTTATAGCCATAAAGAACCAAGCGGGAGCAGCAAAAGATGAAGTTGTCCAGGTGAAGAATGTTACTAAGGAGCTTGCAGTTAGATATGCCAACTACCGAAGAGCTAGTGGGTCAGGTAGATTCAGTGGCTGATGTGTATACATGGACGGTTCCAGCCCTTAAGCAAGCTAAAATCATCAGAAAAATGAACATGAGCCTGAGAGCTGAAAATAAAACCTTAAAGAAGGAGGTTGCAAATTTGAAGATACAGCTAGGTCAACTAGCTCACTGATTTGAAGAAAAAGGTGCCATTCTTAGTTTTGGTCAATTTTGTTTAAGCTCCATTATTTTGAAGTCATTTAAGTCTCTGACACCTGTAGAAGAAGTCTAAAGTGTCATAAGTTCAAGCAAAAGACGCCTTAATATAAATATACTCTGTTTTAGCAAAAACAGCAGTTTCGTAGCGCGCTACGAAACTGCTGTAGGTGCTGTTTTATGATGAAAACAAACAGTTTAATGATGAGATCAGCAAATTTTTGAAGGAAATGCCTAAGGAACATAAGGGAGACCACTTGAGGCTATCCTAGCTATTCAGAGAATGACAAGTGTGCCTGGTTGAAAAGGTGAAATATTTTGTCTTTAGTGAAAGCTTTGATAAAGGTACTTTATTACCGGTTGTTAGGGTTCTGATAGGAAATGCATACAGAGATTTTGGTTTGTACACTTGTTCAATCAACAAGGCTTCCAGCACATTGGGGAATATGGTGATGCTCGTAGTTTTTGAGGAATTAAAGGGCTGGGAACATGTTACTTAATTTGTGAAGAATGATGGGAGACAAGGACCGGGAAAACAGGGGACTTATCTTGATGATTAATGAACCATCAACGCATCCAGTATCCAAAGCCAGCTTGTTCATTGCATTCTCCTCTAAGCTATCTCGGCCAAAACAGAAAGAAGACAGGAGTCAAGAATCAAGAAGGAATTATGCTGCGAGGAGGACAGAATTTGAGTTTGATTAAATTAGGACTCTTTGTAATTACAGATCAGCACTTTATGTATTTAATGAATTAGTTAAACAATAGATAGGAGTAGTTAATAGCAGTCTTCGAGCTCCCCTCATGCTGGAGGAGGAAGCTCAAGGTGGTTAAGAATGTATCCCTATATATAGATCAGACTTGGATGTAATGGGGGTTGGATGTTTTTGGAGAAGACTGTTTTGGTTTATGTATAGCAGATTTCAGTAAGGCAAATGCCTGTTGTTTCTTCTCAGGATTCACAATAGATCTTATTGTTCAAATGTATGATGGTTTATTCTCTTTAATGTTCTTTTACAGTTTGGTTTATGCATAATCACTCAGAACTCATGAATCATGCTCTGACTTCCTGTATGCCTAGGCAAACTGTGTTTCATGTAAGTTATGTTTGAACATTAGATGTAAAGTGCCCTGATTTCTATGAAAGGATTGTGTTATTGTTTACTGAGATATTAGTGACTCCATAAGCCCAATGGGAAACAATTCTGTCCAGCCAGTAAATTTTCATGTGTCTTGTAAGAGTTAGCCATCTTGTTCAATATCAATAACCTATGAGAGAGCCCTCTCAGACTAAGGAGGCTAAGCCTTAGTTAAAAGCTTGGTTTGAAACAGTTACACAGAGTCTTGCTGATTGGCAGCCTTCAGTACTTGATTTTGTGATAACAGATTCTATTAGTTATCTATCATGATTTGGGTTTTTCTGAAGTTTGGAATTGCAACAACGTTCTGAGTCAAAATTTGTAGATCTGTACGTAGGTTCATCTCAGCCAAAGGGCGTACACACACAGGTTTGACTCCTTCAAGTAGCGTATACAAAAAAAAGCTTCTTTTCATATCTCACTGATTTATCTGATCAAATTCTGTTGTTTTACTGTTGTCTGTCAATGAAGTCTTCTTAGATCTAAATGTAGAACTATTGTATAAGGAAATTGAGTATGATTCATTGATTGATTGAGAAGGAAGGGTGATCCTTCTTTCTATCTGATTTGAACTCTATAATATGATAGTAGATCTTCAGAATGTCACTGATTGGTACAAGTCAGTGGTTCAGAAGTTTACAATTTAGTATCTTTAGAGATATACGCAAGTTGGGTTAAAGGAAGTAGCGTATACATGCATGTTGGGTTCAACCAAGTAGCGTATACACTCTAATGCATGATCTTTGAGGTTACAGCTGGTTCTGGATGATGATGCAGGGTTTTGGGTTTAGCATAGTGTTCTAGTGTGTGTGATCTGATTGTTAAGATTAACTGAATATTAGTTGATGCAGTTTAAGTTTAAAAGGCTTTGATGGGTCCAGTTTGAAAATTTGATGAAACGTGGCCTTCAGTTTATGGTGTTATGATCCAGGAGTATCAAGCCTGAAAATTCATGAAACATGGTCCCTGGTGGAAGAGTGGAGTTTTCTATAGGCTGGCACCTACGTACTGGTAAACATATTGGCTAATACAAGAGCTAGGGGGTTGTAGCTCCTTCGAATAGAAGCTGGAAAATGAGAGAAGGTTGTAACCTTCTACAGGTAGAAGCCTACGTACTGGTATGAGTCTGCACTAGTACAAGATTGTAAGAAAATTTTCTTATTATTAAAGGAAGACAGAGGCGATAGCAGCATGTGGTTTTTACCCACATTGGGTTTCCACATTAACTCTTGGTGTTCATGTGTGTTTCTTATATGTGATGCTTTATTCTGATTTTACTGCACTGTCTAATAAATCTCTAATATACTGGTTTAAGCTCAACACATGATAAACTGTCTAAATCACAAGTTCTCTACATATACGCTGGTTTTTTTAAGCACAGTCGCGTGTACACACTAGTTCACTTCATTGAAGTAGTGTATATAAATCTGTTTGGGAAATAAAATTGTTGATCTGATAATACTGATTCACTCCCCTCTCAGTATTATTTCCAACAATTGGTATCAAAGCAGGTCCTTCAGAAGAAGCTTGATTGCTTGAAGGGAGATCCATCAACATGAATAATCAAGAAAGCATGGGATCCATCAGACCGCCAATCTTTGATGGGAGCAACTTTGTTTATTGGAAAATAAGAACCACAACCTATCTACAATCTCTTGGAACGAATGTCTGGGAAATTTTGGAAGGATGATATACATTTCCAACAACAATTCCTATAGATACGACAGGTAAAAATCAATATGAAACCAATGCCAAAGCTGCTAATATTTTAGTGGGAAGTCTGTCACAATCAGAGTTTGTCAAAGTCATGTAACTCAAATCAGCCAAAGAAATATGGGACAAAATCATTCTGAGCTACGAAGGAGACTCTCAGGTAAAATGTGCTAAGCTTCAAACTCTTAGAATTCAGTATGAAACTCTTAAGATGCATAATGATGAAAGTATAGCTAATTACTTCCTACATATAGTTGAGGTTGTCAATTGTATGAAGAATCTGGGTGAAGAAATTAAGGAAGTTACCTTAGTTGAGAAAGTTTTGAGATCCTTGTCTGCTAAATTTGAATCCAAAGTGTCTGCCATAGAAGAAAAATAGGATCTACAAAATATCACTATGACGCAGCTTCACGGAATCTTAACTAACTTTGAGATGAGAAAAGGAGGACCATCAGATATGATAGAAGCCACATTCAAAGCTTTAGCAAAAGGAAAGGAAGAACACAATGAATCAGGACATATTTCAGAAGAAGAAGATGAGGTAAACTTTATCAAAAAGCTTCAATGGGGTTCTGGAAGGTTTAGAACTAAGTTACCCTTCAAATGCTTTTCTTGTGGTAGAGTCAGTCATTATGTTGCCAGATGTCCTCATAAAGATAAATTTGAAAAAGGAAAGGATGTGAAAAATGGAATAGAAAACAAGTTGTGAATAAAAGGAGTTACTATACTCATGAAGATAGCGATGGTTTATCTAATAGTGATGAAGATGAAACTGGACAAGATTACAGACTTCTCATGGCTTATGATGATGATAATTTTTGGGATGCTTTAGAAGAGGAAGACCTTCATGAAGAAGTATCTAAACTCAAAATCCGTTTAGAAGAAAAGAATATGATTATAGATACCTTGACATAACAAATTGCTAAAAAAGAAAAACACAATGAAAAACTAGAATGTGAAATTGTGGGTCTAAGAAAGGATCTTGAGAAAACGAAATCTCTCAATCTTAGATTTGCTAAAGGATTAGAAACTTTAAATGAAATTATCAAAGTTTAGCATTCTCCTATGATAAAGACAGGTCTTAGATATACTGAAGAAGCATCTCAATCACAGAATCCGTCAACTTCCACCAAAAGCTATCTTGATGCAGCAAAGATCATTGAAGAGTATGACAATCGTCAACAAAAGATAAAGCAGATCACTAGGTAAATCAGACTCAATTTACTCCAAGGATGAATAGAATCCACAACCAACCTCAGGTAAATCATACTCAATTTTCTCCAAAGATGAATATCAATAGAAACTAGAATTAGTAGGTCAATAGATTCGATAGACGCACGAACTTATTTAATGGACAATGTTTTTCATGTCATAATTTTGGACACAAAGCTGCTCAATGTGTTGCTTACAAAACCATCATGACTAGAGAAGCACAAAATCAATGGAATGTAACAAGGATCTAGAAAAGTTCCTCTAATAACTTTTCTCTTGTTGAAAATGAAAAAGAATGCTCAATCTGTATCAACTTTAGTCATGAACAATCTGAATGCAGGAGAAAATTTTGGCAAACATCTCAAAAGGAGCAAATTCCATTAAATCCCAAGATATGGAGAAGGAAAGAATCTCAAACAGAAAGATATGGTATAGCCTTGTATGCAGAAGGTGAAGAAAATTAATGGTACATCAATAGTGGATGCTCAAAACACATGACAGGTGACAAAGAAAAACTTCACTCATATAATGCCTTAGAAAAGGAAAAGAATGTCTCATTTGGAAATGATACTCCTACTGTCATAAGACGTAAAGGCTCTGTTTTCTTGAAAGAAAAGTTTAAAGCTGGAAATGTTATGTATGTAGATGGTTTAAAGCATATCCTATTGAGTGTCAGTCAAATGTGTGATCAAGGAAATGAAGTGGCGTTTCGATCAAGTGGATGTGTTGTTCGTGAGATTGATACAAGAGAGACCATGATCAAAGGTACTAGAACTCCAAACAACTTTAACATACTCAAGGGAGGACAACAACAATGCTATCTAAGCAAAAATGATGAAAACTGGCTGTGGCATAGAAGATTGGGACATCTAAGTTTTTCTCAAATAAGAAAAGCATGCAGATTCAAGGTTGTTCCTGATCTTCTAGATATCGACATCCTAGAAAATACAATATGCAAACCATGTCAAATCGGCAAGCAAAATAGAGTTCACTTCATGGAAAAAGAAGGGTCGGCTAGTAAGCCTCTTGAACTTGTCCATACTGATTTATGTGGACAAGCAAGGAAAAAGTCACCTCGCGAAGAAGAATACTTTATTTTGTTCATTGATGATTTTTCCAGAATGTGTTGGATAGGTCTTCTAAAGCATAAATATGAAGCTTTTGAAAAGTTCCAAGCCTTCAAAGCTTTGGTTGAAAATGAATCAGATCGAAAAAAAAAATGCCTCAGATCTGATCGAGGAGAGGAATTTACCTCAGATGAATTCTTTGACTTTTTTGAACAACATGGAATAAAAAGGCAATTCTCCACCGCAACGACTCCCCAACAAAATGGTGTGGTAGAAAGAATGAACATAACATTTCAACAAATGGCTCGAGCTATGCTAGATGAATCTGGAACTCCTGTAACCTTCTGGGGTGAATCTGCGTTCATTGCCGTAACTATTCTCAACCAAGCAAATGTTCGGGTAAACAACACTCAAACTCCACATGAACTTTGGTATGGTAAGACTCCTACTATAAAATACTTTAAAGTTTTTGGAAGAAAATGTTATATCAAAAGAACTGATGAAAAACTTGGTAAGTTTGAACCCAGATTAGATGAAGGTATTATTCTTGGTTATTCTTCTAGAAATAAAGGATATAAATATTATAATAAAAGACTTGGAAAAATTGTTAAAAGCATTGATGTTGTAGTTGATGAAGCATGCAAAAATCCAAAACAGATAAAATCAATAAAAGATTATGACAATGAAGAAGATGGGGATTATTTTCCCACATCAAATCAAAATCATATTGAAGAAGAAACCAATGAAGCACCAAAAGAAGAGATAATGGTAGAAAATAAGACTCCATCTAGGTATGTTCAGAAAAATCATCCAGAAACTCAAATTTTAGGGGAAAAAGAGGCAGGTGTACAAACAAGAAGAACTATTACAGGGACCTCAAGCTATCTAGCATTACTATC
This sequence comes from Pinus tabuliformis, assembly GCA_031772625.1. NCBI lineage: Eukaryota > Viridiplantae > Streptophyta > Pinopsida > Pinales > Pinaceae > Pinus > Pinus tabuliformis. Next base: position 215,822,688 of record CM062807.1, on the reverse strand, counting down.
CTCCAGTGAACCTCAAAATGTAAAAGAAGAATGCAAAGATGAATGTTGGGTCAAGGCCATGGATGAAGAACTTGAGAAAATTGAAAAAAATAATACATGGGAATTAGTTCCTAGACCTCATGATAAAAATATTATAAGAACTAAATGGATATTCAAAAACAAGTTGAATGAAAATGGAGAAGTCATTAGGAACAAGGCCATACTTGTTTGTAAAGGGTATGCTCAACAAGAAGGTATATATTTTGAAGAAACTTTTTCACTTGTTGTCAGACTTGAAGCCATAAAGATGTTTCTTGCTCTTTCTAGCTTTTAGAAATTCAAAGTATACCAAATGGATGTAAAATCAACCTTCCTGAATGGAGATATAGAAGAAGAAGTTTATATTGAACAGCCAAAATGATTCATTCTTGGAAATGATGCAAAACTTGTATGCAGACTCGAAAAGGCCCTCTATGGTCTAAAACAGGCTCAAAGGGCCTGGTATTACTGCCTTGACAAATATCTACACCAACAAGGTTTTACAAAAGTTTTAGCAAATAGCAATCTATATACAAATATTGAAACAAATAAATTGCTAATTATTATTGTTTATGTTGATGATATCATTTTTGGTAGAAATGAAGAATCCATGAGTTATAATTATGCTTCAGTAATGCAGCAAGAATTTGAAATGTCCTTGCTTGGTGAACTTACCTATTTTCTTGGTCTACAAGTTCAACAAAATAGAGATGGTATTTTTCTCTCACAAACCAAATATCTCAAACAGATCTTGAAAAGGTACGAGATGGAAGATTCTAAACCTGTATGTACCCCAATGGTAACATGATGCAGTCTCAGCTCAAATGATGAATCAACAATAGTACATCAACCAACTCACAGATCCATGATTGGCAGTCTGCTTTATCTAATAGGTACTCGACCTAACATCATGCATGCAGTAGGAATAGTTGGAAGATTCCAAGCAAATCCAAAGGAATCACACCTTCAGGCAGTCAAAATATTTTTCAAATATCTTCAAGGAACTCAGGACTTTGGACTATGGTATCCTAGAGATGCAGATCTTACTCTTCATGCATATACAGATGCAGATTGGGTAGGAAGTGTTGATGACATAAAAAGCACTATTGGTGGTGCATTCTATATGGGTTCTAGGGTAGTGTCTTGGTTCAGCAAGAAACAAAGTTCAATTGCTTTATCTATAGCTAAAGTAGAATATGTAGCTGCTGCATCTTGTTGCACACAATTACTTTGGATGATGCAAACCTTGCAAGATATTCAAATCACATGTACTCCACCCATCTCCATTCTATGTGATGATACAAGTTCCATCAATATTTCAAAGAATCTATTCATGCACTCCAAGACCAAGCACATACCCATGAAATACCATTTTCTACGTGAAAAAGTGCTTGAAAAAAGGTCAAATTGGACTATGTTCCCTCCAAAGAATAGGTTGCTGATATATTCACTAAACCACTGCCTAGAGAAACATCTGAATATCTCATACAAAAGCTGGGAGTAGTTGCTGCATCTTCTTATTGTTAAATCCAAATTTTCAGAGAAAGGTTATTGTACATGTGTTTCATGAAGTATAGTCACGTACACACAGGGATTTTTGTGGGTCAAGGAGCGTATATGTAATTTAGGCAAGAAAAATAGTGGGGTAGGCTCTGATATGGGTGCTTTTTCTGATGTTGATGATTACTCTATTGATATGCTCTATTCATTAATCTTTATCTAATTGACAAAGATGCCTTGATCGTTGACTTGTTAACAATGCACAGGTAGCACAGGTTCAAGGGGAGCATTAGCCTTCTCTCGCATTCTGCATTGTTGGCATTATGGTTGCTGAGTCCAGCTATGACTTCAGATATTTATACCTTTTGTTGCTTAAGTCATGTAAAATTCTAGGGTGTCATATGTCTTCTCATACATTTGAATGAGTCCTATTGGACAAATGATGTAATTTGTATACCCACTTTGCATTGGATGGATGATGTAATTATATTTCTGTAATGTATAAACAATTGGTATATCCCACTTTTGTTGGGTGGATGAGTCAAATTTTGTATATCCCCACTTGGTTGGGAGATGGATGTATGTATGAGTCATTGGTGATAGGAAGGACATACTCACATGTTGAGTTATAGAGTCATGTTATTCTTTTGGAGAAATTTTTTTGCAGACTCTGCTTGTGCTCAGGGGGAGCATGGATGGTTTTAGTACATCTCAGCATGTACAAAGGGGAGCTCCATCAGACAATTTAGCATGTACTCAAGGGGATCATGAACAACATAGGGGAGAGAATATCTTGATCCACCCTTTGCCCTTGATGTCGAAAGGGGAGAGTGTCGTGGTGTTGTTGTTGCGATCAAGTCCAAAGGGGGAGATTGTTGGCATTATGATACAGGTGTTGTCCTTGAAGGCAACGCACTCAGATGAAAGTTTACAGTGCAGCAGGTCAACAACAAAGGATTACAACAGACTCCAAAGAATGAAGAAAGAGAGGTATACATTGGTTGACTTTTTCCAAGTAGCGTATACATGCGATGTAATAGAACAAAAGTAGCGTATAACGTATACACACACTTTCACAGGAGGAAAAGCGCGTACTTGTTGGAAGCCAAGTTTTTGGTCCAAGGTAATTGGTCTGAGGCATTTGGTCCAAAGTATTGACCCTAGGTATTGGGTCCAAGGTATTGGTCCTAAGTGGTTTTGGTCCAAGGTATTGAGAAAGGCATAAGAGTATATAAGGAGGAGAAGATCATTAGGTCAAGGTGTACAAGCAATGAGATTCTAAGGAATACTTCTATCTGAAGTATATATTATGTTGCAGGGTTATCTTTGGGTCTGGATCTAAAATATTCATGTGCACCTTGAGTTAAACATTGGATCAGGAATCATGAAACTTTAAATGACTTATTCTTGAATGATTTGATATTGGTTGAGACCAGATTTGATGTTTTTCACATGTTCTATTAGTTATCTATCATGATTTGGGTTTGTCTTAAGGCTAGAATTGCAGCAAAGTTCTAAGTCAAAATTTGTAGATCTGTACACAGGTTTGTCTTGGCCAAAGGACGCATACACGTAGGTTTGACTCTTTCAAGTAGCGTATACAAAAATAAAAGATTATTTTTAGATCTGACTGATCTACCTGATAAAATTCTGTTGTTTTACTGATGTCTGTTAATGAGGTCTTCTTAGATCTGAACGTAGAATTGTTGTATAAGGAAATTGAGTTTGAATGATTGATTGATTGAGAAGGAAGGGTGATCCTTGTTGCTATCTATTTTGAACTCTGTAATATGATAGTAGATATTCAGAATGTTATTGATTGGTACAGTTTGTGGTTCAGAATTTTAGGATTCAGTATCTTTAGAGATATACACAGGTTGGGTTAAAGGAAGTAGCGTATACACACAGGTTGGGTTCAACCAAGTAGCGTATACACTCTAATGCATGATCTTTGAGGTTATAGCTGGTTCTGGATGATGATGCAGGGTTTTGGGTTCAACATAGTGTTCTGGTGTGAGTGATCTGATTGTTTAGATTAACTGAATATTGGTTGATGCAGTTTAAGTTTAAAAGGCTTTTATGGGTCCAGTGTGAAAATTTGATGACACGTGGCCTTCAGCTTATGGTGTTGTGATCTAGGAGTATCAAGTTTGAAAATTCATGAAACATGGTCCCTGGTGTAAGAATGGAATTTTCTGTAGGCTGGCACCTATGTACTGATAAACATATTGGCTAGTACAGGACCTAGGGGATTGTAGCTCCCTTCCATTAGAAGATGGAAAACAAGATAAGGTTGTAACCTTCTGCAAGTAGAAGCCTGTGTACTGGTATGAGTCTGCAGCAGTACAACATTGTAAACAATTTTTCTTATTATTAAAAGAAGACAGATATGATAATAGCAGGTAGTTTTTACCCACATTGGGTTTCCACCTTAAATCTTGGTGTTCGTGTGTGTTGCTTATGTGTGATGCTTTATTCTGCTTTTACTGCACTGTTTAATAAATCTCTGATATACTGATTTAAGCTCAACACATGATAAACTGTCTAAATCACAAGTTATCTGCATATACATTGGTTTCTTTAAGCACAGTCACGTGTACACGCTAGTTCACTTCACTGAAGTAGTGTATAGAAATCTGTTTGGGAAATAAAATTATTGACCTGATAATACTGATTACCCCCCTCTCAGTATTATTTCCAACAAAAACCTTGATAAACAAATGCATGAACATATAAAAGATATGTAGTTGCATATAACTAAGCCACTCATGCTAGAAGATATTAGATCAACATATAAACAAGTTCATACTACCAACATCATGAGTGGACAACACAACTACAGTTCTATATTGATGTAGAAAGAGTGATTACAACCATCAGTGGCTCAACCTTCCCTTACCCCTCCAGATCCTCTCTCTCTCTCCCTTCTTAACCTCTTCTGATGCCTTAGTCTAAGACTCTACTTCACAGTCAAACAGGAAATCCTTTCAAATATTTCGACCTCTTTCACAATGGTCCAAGCCTTGCATATATAGCATGTAGGTTTAGGGTTGCCAAGTACTTCATGAGTTCCATTAGGCAAAATCAGTGATGTTTCTTGCTTTAGTGCTCTTTCCCATTTTTGTACTCCATTAGGAACTAGTAATTCCCCCAAAAAGGTCGAGTTCTGATGTTTCCCTATTTTTATGAGCTGACATAGGAGAGAATATAGGGATATTTTCTCAGTCAATTCGCTCCTTTGACCCATAGAACTTGATGTAGGTTCACTAACGCTGTTCCCGAGGTAGCAACTAGAGTTACCCTAGGCACTATCACACCCCTAAGCTTGCTGGGAATCTTTATAAAGCAGGTCGCTAGTGTCTAGACAATGTTAGCTTGTCAACTAGGCCTTGTGGTAGCATTTTTTGGGTTTTGGTAAGTTAGAATCAATTAGTCAAAAATGAATATATATTTCAAAAATTGTTAGGTTAGGATATGGACAAAAAGAAAATTGATTTAAAAAATGTTAGGGATTTTTATTAAACAAATCCATATCAAATAAAATGTTAGAACAGATGCCCTAAAAAATGAAGGCAAAAACAAAATGTTAGGTTAGAAACAAAAGAAAAAAATAATAAAATCTGAAAGTGTTGCAAATCTAAATGCCACTAATCTTAGTCTAGTTCAGTTTTGCAAATAATAATTGTGTGCAGTTTGTTTAGATGCCGCACTAGTTTATTTGATCCAATTATACAGTGTAATCATGATTGGATTTGATTTAAATTTGATTGTAAATAGGTAGAAAATAAAATTGGCTCAACAGTTTAATCCGAGCTAATGGAGGAAATGAGGGAAAGATGTAAATTAGTCAAAAAAAGGAAAATTTTTGGGAAGAAATTATAGAATCAATCAAGGATATTTGGCCCTATATCAAGAGAGTGTTTGATCAGAAGGATCTCTTGGGGAAAGCTCAGGAAGCAGTTGAAACTATTACTAAGAAGCTTGAAGACATGCCAAAAATTTCTTTTGATATCATTAAGTTCCTGAATTCCAAAGACAACTATGAGCTTGAGGAATTAGGCATAAGTGACAAAACAAGAACTATATTGGAGGTAAAGAAGATCATCACCAAGAAAAACCTCATCCTTCAGCTGCAGGAAAAGTGCAGCAATGTGAATACCATAGTTTAGCAGTTTTTCAGTAGGATAGAACCCTTGAATAGCAAGGGTATACCCTCCATGCTTGTGATTAATGACAAACTGATGCCAATTGAGGATTATGTTCAAAAGATGACAGAGGTGGGAAAACATGCAGCTTCAGTTTCAAACATAAGAGGTTTAGCAACACAAGAACTTATAGTATATACACTCAGGGATACTTTCTTTATTTTGAATGATATCAGACACATATTTTTAGTAAAACCCACTTTTACTAAATATACAGAGATGGATGAAATTTACAGAAGAGTAATTAAGATATCTATCCTAGAAAAGGAATGCTAGGAAGAATTGACAGATTTACTTGACTGAAGGATGATCTAACAACATTCAACTTTTAAAGGAACAATAAACATAGCTTAAAAAATTTTCAATATTTGTAGCAATAGTCATCAACATCCCAACAACAAAATAGTGCCACATCAACTAGCAGTTTATATTTTTGATTTTGCAATCATCTATTTTTGTAAAACAATTTGAGATATTTTCTTAGTTCTATTATTGTATAAGTTAGTGTCAATCTTTCCAGCCTTCCTCCAGTGATCAAGCATGCTCTAACAAAGTGATTTTAAGGTGTCAAGGTCAAATTTTGTCATTTCAGTGAGTCTTCAAGTAAAATTTGGTCACTAGGCATTAGGTCTAGGGTTTGATTTTACCCCTGTCAAAGTTGTCCAAATGACGTTCCATGTCACCATTCAACTGAGTGTACCATCATTCAAAGGGTTTTCATCATCATGTCAAGTTCCACTGGGTCATTTTACACCTTGTTCATGCTTCAGTTGCGCCTAGGCAAGGTTCATTTCCCTCTCCTAGGGTTTTGAAGCTAATTTCTCTTGGATGGTCAAATCATTGGAAAAACTTGTATCCTGATGTTCATACACCTTTCCCTATCCATAAAGTACCTTATTAAACACTTCCCATCACTAAAATCCCCCAAATTCCTCATTTTCGCACAAACCCTAGTTTCTTGCTACAACTTGGCAATTTTCTAGGTTGGACCTGTGTTTTTCCTTTTTCGACCCCTTCCCCTCACTCAATCTCTGAGATTTTACTTTCCCCTTCTTCCTAACATCCCTCCCTACTTCCCTAAATTTCTTCAAGAATTTAGAAACTTCCTATCCCCTTCATTTCGCTTCATTCCGAAAAATCCCTTGTTCCACACATCGGGATAGGTTTCACTCAAATGAGGTTTTTGAGCAATAAAAAATGAATTTGGGAACATTGAGAGAGGTTTTTGTCCACAACATTCCAAGGAAGAAAACCCTCCTTCACTTTTTACACAGGTATCATGGTTTTGGAGAAATATCAAAAATATAGTTTCCTCGGGAGAATTGATGCACCTCTGAAGTGACCTTGGGAAAATCAAATTTTCTCCTAGATCAGTTGGCCAAATGACTTGCCTGATGAGTCAAATGATAACTAGACACAAATATATTTCCAATGAGCTATCATGAATACCATTTGGAGTTGAGGAAGGCATTCAAAAGTTGACTGTAATAGCACTCTGCCTTTAGGTAGCCTCTTTTGGCACATTTTGACCAGTCTTGGGAGATTTGATTTTTGACAAGGAAAATGAAATCCAAATTGAAAAATTCCAGTTGTTTTGGAAAGCATACTCAACGTCATTTCCAACGAGCTATCCTGCACCAAATTTGGACACCAGGAAGACCTCCAAACATCACCTAGAAAAGGGCGCGGCGCACAGAGGGAGCACAACGCACTGGGAGAAAATTTCCAATGTAAATTTACACTGGCGCGGTGCACAGGGCAAAAAGGCCGGAAATTGTGCCAAATTGCCTCAAATTTCTTGTAAATCCCATCAAATTTCAAGGTAGACTCTATAACCTTACTTGTTCATCAAATTTTATAAAAGAAATGGTGGTTTTATGCCTATGATTGAAATGCAACAAAACTCATAAAGCAACCACAAGAAACACAAAGGGCCATTTTGCTAGGGTTTTGCCATTGTGTTGTTGCTGCCAGGGTTTAAAAAATCATTGTTTTATCCAAACATTGTGGAAGGGTCCAAGCCTACATCAGCAAAGCAGGGATCACCATCACAACATAAGGCACCTTTGCAAGATGAGGAGCAATTCCATCTTTACACTGATATAGTAAACTTGAATGTTAATGAATAGCATAATATAGTAGATTAGGTCATCATGGAGAAAGATGCTAATATCAAAGAGCTTAGGGACAATTTTTCTAAGGACGATTTCATGGTTTGATTCCTAGAGTAGGATAATGAGCAATTGAAGGTAAATCAACTACTCTTGAATAAGCATAAGGTTGATGTTAGCAAAGAAGATGTAAAGGGAAAATAATTAGTTGACACAGCTGATTCAGATGAGCATCAAGAGCTAGTGACAAGGAAGAGTCCAAAGACTAGAGGACTCAAAAGGGAACTTCAACAAGAAAGGGAGCAGATGTCTTCAGCTGACCTAATTGTAGGAGAAATCAATGAAAATAGGGAGTTTTCGCTTGACAAAGTAAATTTCCATTTAAACAATCTTCTTAAGAGGGCCAAAAGAGACAACAAATTTCAAAGACACATGGCTACTCATTGCTACACAAGGAATCAGGTCTCCAAAGTCAAAATCAAGCAGTTGAAGAAAATACTCCAGGAAACCCTAATCAGGAAGAAAGAGAAGGTTAAGTTGGATTTTCTTTCTGATGCTTCCCTCAGAGCAATACAGGACAAGGACACGAAAGCCTATGCATGATGAGAGGCCATCAGGTGAAACAGGAGGCCGATTTCATCCTCATTCAGGATGATGATGCAGATGTGGAGAGCGCCCGACTTAGGATGACTATTCAGGAGCATAACACGGAGATCCAAGACTTGTCACTCAATGTGGAGAGGGCCAAGTGGAACATGAAGTACCTAGAATAGAGAAACAAGCAGCTTGAAGACCAAGAGACGATCATGGAGCTGCAAAACATTCATGAGCATCGCCAAGCTGCTCAAAGAAGAAGGGTTGCGCTCACATCTTTGGAGCAAGAAATCAATGAGGATCGGGAGGCCAACCTTGAGAGGGTCAACATGCATTTGGAGAGGCTGCTGGACAAGGCTGACCAAGATCTTTCTCTACTGAAACATATGGATTTTCGTTACAGGGTGCGAAACATGAGTGCATAGGCCTGGATAAGGAACTTGAAGGCAAAATTGAGGAAAACAATAAGAAGAGAAAAAAGGGAAAAAGAGCAATATCAATTTTGAATCTTGGTTGAGGCTTCCTTGGCCCATCATAACACCCCATAGAGATCCTCCACCCAAATTTCAAAAAAGTTGGGGAAATTTTGGTCACTTGGTAATTTTTTGGGTAAAAAACAGGGATTTTCTCCCTGTGCGCCGCACCACTGGCGCGACACTAAAATTATAGAGCTCCAAATGAGGAATGGCTTGTAGTTTTGGATTCAGCATGGAAAATCACGACTACTGGTGTCCGAGCAAGAAATTTGGGCAAGGCATGAGTCTCCAAAAGGTCAAAAAACACCCAAAAACGGCCTCTCTGCCACATTTTTGACACACGGAAAGAAGTCTTAGGAGAATGGAGATTTGGAGGGGTAAATGAGCACCAAATTTGAAACTTCTAGTTGGGTTAGAAAGTAGACAGGACAAGCTTTCCAACAAGCTCACTTGGGCACATTTTGGACACCTGAAAGTGCCCCAAAATAGGTTCCAAAGTAGCGCGACGCACAGAGAAAATGGCGCGGTGCACAGAGCAAAAATTGTTAATTTGCTTCCGTTTCGTGAAATTTCAGTTCGCGACTTCTCCAAGTGGGCCCGCTCATCTACACTTCGGTTTTTTGGCACCAAAGCCAGCATTTAAAGTGTTTTTTCTCTAGATTGGCTTCTATCCAAGTGACGAAGGAAGGAAAACGGTCACCCAAGCCAATGTCATGTTTGTAGCGCTGCACCTGTAGCTGATGGTTGGCTCTCCATCTCCATTTTGCAATGATTCGAGTAACTCCCCAACCCTTGGGCGTTCTATCTCTTCCTCACACATTCTATATATTGTGTGCAAGTTATTTGCAAAGGGTTGGTTGGCTTGTAACTTCTGGGAGACTATGGGAAAGAAACTTTGTTTCTTCACTGTGTATTTTTGACAGAGAATTAATGAAAGGCAGCGGCTCTATTTCATGAGATTCTTGTGGTTGTGAGTGTAGCAAATGTGTCTCTTATTTTTTCATATGTATTTCGTTATGTTTCATAATTCAATTCATGTTCATTTCCAGTGAAATTTTCTGAGTGAGATTAGGTAGAATTCAATTTTATTGCTCTGCCTGTGGGAAAATTTCATGTTTAGTGTTATTCTTCTGTTGAAAAGGATTCATGTCACTATTCCCTTTTCACTTTCTTCAGCAATCTATTCATGATGCGGTACCTCAAACTAAATTGTTACATTTTCCACCTACCTTTCCTCACGGAATAATCTGTGCCTTTGTATTAAATTCTCTGTTCTTTGCTGACCATTGGTCCCATACCATCCCAGAAGCTCGGTCATTAATGAAAATTGTTTCTCGAATCCCTATTCACTTACTAGCCTAAGGTAAATATTTCATTGTAAGTCATCTCAGACCGTTTTTGATTATATATTCACTGAGCGTGACTCGGAGAGAGCCCTCTCCTGCTCTGGTAGGGCTAGCTACCAGACTGAGCGTGGTTTATGGTTACCCTAATTTTTGCCTTTCTTAAGCCTAAGGTAGATTTAGGTGTTAACATAGTGGCGACTCCGCTGGGGAACAAAATGGTTTGCTTGAAGATTGTTTTGCCCCAGTACATCTATCAAGCTCAGATTTGATGGATGATGGTGAACAACGATCAGACATAAGAAGATGGATGAAATCATTCACCTGGCAACTCCATTCATTGAAGAATCCAGCAATCGGTGCTTCATGGTGACTCCATTGCAGAGAGGTCAGTAGCTTTGAGATTTTCAAGATGGATCGGGTCCCAAGAAGATACGCTCCCATGAGCTGAGATCACATTCCAAGCTTTCCAAATAAGATTCTGAAAGTAGATTGGTCAAGGAATTTGCCTACATTTAAAGATGATGGTAAGAAGGACGCTGCTTTACATCTAGTTCGATTTCACATGCATATTCGCAAGTTGAAGGTTGATTTTCCTGAAGATTGCTTAATGAAGATATTCATGGCCACTCTAGAAGGTGAAGCCAAATCTTGGTATGAAAGTTTGCTGCTTGCTTGTATTTACTATTTAAAGGATTTTCATGCCCTGTTCATTGAAAGATATCAAGAATCTTATCCATCATTAAATCTAGTTCTCTAGTTCATGACTGTTGCAAACATGCTTCTACTTTTATTGAAAGCCTTGAAAAATACTATGAGGATGATAATTTTATGGATGATGAGATCATGGAAGCCTTGTACGAGAATCCATTTCAGCAACATGAAGAGAAACTAGAAGAGTCCCATCAAGATGCTCAGGAAACGTGGCAGCAGAATCAAGATCTTTGTACAGTGGAAAATGAAGGAATTTTGCATCTTGACAGTCAATGTGAATTACACGAAATAGATCAGCAGGTTGAAGAATTCCATATGGCTGAAAGCGATGAAAGAAAAAGTGTCGGTTCAGATCTGTCCATAGAAGAAGATAGCATGCAAGAAAATCCAGTTCTAATTCCAGAATGTGATAATGTCAAGTCACCCATTTCAGATTCAGATTCAGATTGTTATGACCAAGAAAGGTACTAAGTCCCATGAAAGAGAATTCCGCTGTTAAAATCATCTGGGATGAACAAGGTAGGGTTATGGATCCAAATGTTCTCATGTCATCAGAACACAGTCTTCATGAAGAGGTAATCCAGTCAGCTCATGAACAGCAAGATGGGATCTTTGCTCAAGCAAGTGAAAAATTTCCTCTGGATGAATTTATGGTAGATGATAGAAATGTTATTGTTAGGTTTCAAGAAACATCTGAAGTTGCTTTTCTCATGATTGATGAATGTGATGAATGTAATGAGAATCTGGCTATCATATCATATGAAGATGACCTACCATATATTCAGACTTCAGCAGACCAGACCATTCAGAATTCCCTTTCAGACTTTTCCTCATATGTCTCATGTTTTGAAATGTTCTTTGAAGAGGAAATATGCTTACCTATTTGTTCAGAATTTTTTGAAAACTAGGAACATATTGTTACTGAAGTACACTATGAAGAAAGATCTAAAGCAAGAGAGGAAGATATCTCATTTTTCCAGCAGGAGGTCAATTTTCATGTTTTTCAAGATCCAATGGCAAATCTGTTGCAGTCAGCAGTGAAGGTGTTTATTGCAGTATTCAGTGATGAAGGAGATCATGGTCGACTGTATTTTTGGAGGCCCAGTTACCAGCATCTGTTGCTGACTAGAAGATCTGATCCGGAGAATCAATCAAGGAGGCATCTACTTGATTGGTTACATTGGAAGACACATTACACATGATTGTACATATTGCATTAGTATGCAGGTAGCTGTCATCATGATTTGAAACCCTCGAATCTTGATGGACTGTTGCCATTGAATAAGTTTTGTCAATTCTTGTTTTAGTTAAGTCAGTTATGAGTCATTTCCTTTTACATTGAGTCGGTTTTTTCAGTCATTGTAAGTACAAATTTGAGTCATTCCGAGTCAATTTTCAGTCAATAAATGAGTCAAGAGTTGCGTGTCGTTTGTCAAAATGATGACTCCATAGCCCAATGGATGAAGGCACTATCTAGTGTTGGCTACTTGAATTGTTTATTGATTAAACAGTCAAGTACCACATTAATTTGTCAACCTGGGAAAGTCCTTTTATTTCAAAGGTGACCTCGTACTGTATGTACTTAATTCTAAAAAAATTAAAAGCTGTAGTATACACGATTCTGTTTCTGTCAACCCCCTTATTCTATGTTATAACAGTTATAGTATATTGCAAAGACAAAATGAAAGCAATTAACTAAGAATACAAATCTGAAAAGAAAAGTAATGGTTGCTATGTTAGCAGAGGATCAGGACCCTATCCTCAAGGTAAGGATGTTCAGCACCTGCCCCTATAACCAGATTGCTAATACACACTGCAATTCTAATTCACCGGTGAAGTATTCTTTTACAACATCAAGCAATTAACAAAACAAAGTATCAGCAAAAGGAAATTATCAGAGGTAATGCTACAGAATCCAAACAGAGTACCAGCAGAAAGGAAATTTCCAAACACACTCACATACTAACAGAAAATAAATGGGTGAATCTTGTGAAGAAGGTGGGCCCTATCCCTCTCACAAGATTCCCCAGAACACAAATGCTGGATTAGATGCTCAGAACAACTTTTTATTCATCTGCCAAAATGTCCAATTACAATAAAGATTCAGACTTGCTTTTGTTTTTCAAAATTTTTCTTACACTTCTTCCCCCCCCCTTTTCTAATGTAGATGTCTCCTCTTTATAGAGGAGACATCTATTACAATAGACTGTCACAATTCATTCAGTTAAACCTTTTTGTCAAAAATAAGAAATCCATCCTTGTTACAGGATGCCGTTATAATAGTGTGACGGTGTATTCTTTCTTGGGTCTCTTACTGTTACACAGCTGGTAAACAAACTTCAACCATCTTCTTGGAATCCTCGTACTATCCTTTGCCGCTTCCCCATTGTTGCTGATTTAGTAAACTCATGCTGTTCCTGGTGTTTTAGCAACTGTAACCGTGTTTTACCCTTTCTGGACAGTTGTTGATCGTGCTGTGTCAGCATGGAACTCTGGCGATCTTCTGATAGTTGCTGTTTGTTATTTCCGGTATTCTAGTTGTCGCAAAATAACGTTTTCCATGCTTTAGATAGTTGTTGTTGCTGGTGCTGCAGCAACTGCGTAGTTGTTGTTTCTGGTGTTACAGCAACTGCGTAGTTGTTGTTTCTGGTGTTACAGCAACTATGAATTATAATTTCTGCAGACTTTAGACAGTTCAACGGTTACTTAGCAACTTGGTTAACTTTTCCAAAGATAATTATAAATATAACATGAATATGTAATGAATAATTAAACATATAGTCATGCGGAGAGTTACTTCATACCTTGGGATGATTAGGTCATTATGTAATCAAAGCTTTCAACTTATGGACTGAAAAAGGGTAATATTATAGCAAAAATACAAGGTCAAAAATGGTCAATTTGGAGTCCTAACATCCCCCCAACTGAAGGGATTGCATGTCCTCATGCAATGCTTACTCTGAATTTGAGTCGGAGTACTGGGATGAACAGTGTAAATTACTGAGACAATAGCTATATAAAGTGTTATCAAACTTGTCTCTGAACCCACAGACAGTCTGTAGTTGCCTCCATGCTGCTGCCTCTTCCTTTTTGGATAATCCAAACTGACCCTTGTATTACTGACCAGATAACCATAAAAATGGAAATTTAAATTTGTAGCCAATCCAATTTTCAGCACATTGTTCCATACATCTAACATAGTAAGGTACCCTTGAAATTGCTGCTTGTAAATTAGGTGAATTGTAGGGATGATACTCTTGCCTTTTCTTGGGACAGTTTTCCCAGAATAGGTTGTTGGCTTTAATAGCCAAAGGTGCCTTCGTTCTCACATAGTGTTGGAAATCTCGCAGGACCACTACTTGTAGTTGCCTAATGTGATCAGTCATTCCAGGTTCACTTAACATTCTTTGGTGTTGTGCAATGAAAGTGGCTGCATTTTGAGGTTCAGCCCTAATCCAAAGGAGGTAGTTTTGTTCATTATGTTGTGCTGAGATGAAGGCATTTTGCCAAGTGAGTTGGTTGGCTAAAAAGGAAATGAAAGCTCTGAGTTGTATGTCACCACAAAGAGGGAGTATATTCATTTTTATGTCTTCAGACATGGCTTCATTGTGGAGATAAAGCTCACACAACAAATTCTGATCATTTTTGGGTGCCTCTACAAAGGTTTCAATAAATTGATCTGATGTAATCACCTAATGAGGTCTACCATCTCTAACTGCCTTTATCTGTAAGAATGTTAGTCGTTCCCTCAAAAATGTTGCATAGTTGAAAGAGGGTTTCCTTGTGGCAAGTATTCTTTGAACCAACTCAAACACCTGGGACAGTCTAGCTTTTAGTTCCTTAATTTCTTTGTACTGAGCTCTAGACTGCTCAAGTGCTTCCCAGTTCTTATATGCATAATTGAACCAGATTCCCTTTTGCTGTTGGAATTCTTTGCCTTGTGACAGCTCATATTCTCTCCACCATTTTCCTTTTAATTCTTGAAAACTAGCGGTCTCTATGCATGCATCACTGACAGAGGGAGATTCTGTTTGTGTAAAGGCATCAACAAGAATTTTCTGCTCTGTGATAATTGGAGTAGGCCAGGGTGATTCGATGTCTTCTTTTCCATTTCCAGCTAATGTTTCTTCTTCTTGTTCTATAACAGTTTGGGTAGGCCGGGGTGATTTTATGTCTTCTTCTTCCTGTTCCATAACAGTTTGGGTAGGCCGGGGTGATTTTATGTCTTCTTCTCCATTCCGTGTTGATTCCTGTGTAACTGCTTCTTCTTCTTGTTCCATAGCAATTTGGGTAGGCCGGGGTGACTTTATGTCTTCTTCTTCATTCCCTGCTGATTCATGTGTAACTGCTTCTTCTTCTTGTTCAATAGCAATTTGGGTAGGCCAGGGTGACTTTATGTCTTCTTCTCCATTCCCTGCTGATTCCTGTGTTACAACAAGCCCTTCTAGTTCTTTTACACTTTTTGGAGATCCTGCTGGTTCTTGTGTTACAGCAGGTTGCTCTGTTTCCACATGTATAGTTTTTGGCAAACCTCTGGTTCTTGTGTTGCAGCAGGTTGCTTTGTTTGCTCCTGCACAGTTTGTGTTACAGCAAGTTCTTCTGTTTTCTCCTGCACAGTTTCTGGAGAACCTACTGGTTCTTGTGTTACAGCAGGTTGCTCTGTCTGCTCCTGTATAGTTTCTGGAGAACCTACTGGTTCTTGTGTTACAACAAGTTCTTCTGTCTGCTCCTTCACCTTTTCTGGAGAGCCTGCTGGTTCTTGTGTTACAGCAGGTTGCTCTGTTTCAGCAGAGGGTTGTGGGGGTTCCATTTTTGCTTGTGCAGTTTGTGTAATAGCAGGTTCTTTCGTTTCAACCACAATAGCAGAAGATTCTGGAATGACTTCAGTCATTGGTTCTGCAACTATCTTGTATCCTGCTATTGAGGGCCCCGAAATCGGGTCGACAACAAGGGGGATACCCACCCAGTCAGGAACCTGGTTGGCGGCTCCTTGCCCGTTTGGAGTAGCGGGTCTGACTGGGGGTAATGGGACCAGTTTCCCAATGTGAAGGGTGTGCGTGTGTGTGTAGAGTTTGATGGTATTGATTTAAACGTTTTTCTAAGCTCGTCTTAATTCTAATGGCTAAACTAACTCTATACTAATGTAATCTAATGAAGAAAAGCAATACATCTAATCTACGCTAACCCGGGGTGTTTTCTTTTGTTATGCGATCTAGAAAGATTTCAAACAACAGCTGGTAATAAAGATCATTCAACTATTATCAGAATATAAATCAATAAAGATAAACCACTCTGCATAAGAAGTTAGGCAGAACAGTTGTGAACAACATATCGCATAATTAGTTATTCATATGTCAAGCATAAATAAATGACTCCACCGTACAGAAGTGCCAAATGGTAATACACACATTCATATAGTAACATATAAAGAACTCAGCTGCATATCACTCTAGGAATACTAGCAGAATTTAGTCAAGAGATAAAAGTACCATTTATGACTGACTTCACTAATAAACTTCAAGCAATAATGATTTATTTCTACTTGTTCTAATATCTGCTAAGAGTACAGAAGTGCAACATCAGTAACAGACATTAAAATGCAAACATAAATAAATCTCGATCCATCCATTCATCAAAAACCTCCTCCGAGGGTGCAGAAGTGCATGTTCTGAGGACAAGTTTCTTGACAGATTTCCGGACCCTTCTCCAATGCAACGAGAAGGGTTAAATACTACTAACTAATTAATCTTAATTACAGGAATTTAGGGAAACAGCTTCAAATCACCGCCCTTTACTAAAAGCAAATTTATTTCTAAAACTTAAATCTAATTTCTGACAGTTTCTATATATTCTCCTTAGTGCTGTAAACAATGCAACGTTTGCCTGGGAAGAGTCGGCTGGCTGCCTTCTTCTTTCGCTCGGGAGATAAAAGTGGAAATAACAAGAGCTGGCACCTCCTTCTGACAGACCAGAAGATATTTTCGAAAATCTTTTCTCTAGCTGGGTGTATTCGTTGCGTGTATACTTAGCACAACCCAGGTTCTTCTCGAACTGATTTTGCTGTTGCTATTTTGGTTTCTGGTCATGCGAATGACTGAGCGAGTTAGGAGTCGTGCTGTATGGACAATTCCCTGTGTCGAGAATTTCTTCCGTTCTTTGTTCCAGGATTTTCTGGAGCGTCCTCCTTCTCTTGCGCTTCTTTCTCTGCTTTACCAAGTCTGAGCTTCAGGATCTTTTGCAAACACGCTGCTTTTGTGCGCCTTTGACTCTTCATCTTGGACAGTCTAATTTCATCAGTGCCGGTTGGCTGATAGTCTGGAATCTGCGGTCCTGCTGTATGCGGCATCCATTTGCGGAGGCATCTTCTCTCTGTTATCTGATTGGCGCTTTCCCCTTTTCCTTAGATGTTTCCTGCATATATGTTTATATCAGTTGCGTGTCTTGCAGTCTACGTAAAGAAGAAGGGAAAATGAAAAGATTGACATGAAAGCATTAAATTCTAATGAATGCATAATCTTGACATTCATCATGACTTGACTCTTCGGAAAATGCGATGCAATCATTTCTGGATACTCAAGCATGCGGTCATTAATTTCATTTAAGGTGCGCGCTTAATCTTGGGTCTATCGTGTATGTCGGAGAATTCTTGCGATGAGTCTTTTCATATCGCAGATCGCAAATCACTGACATCGCAGATCGCAGATCACTGATTTCATTCAATGGTTTATGCTTCTTAGTGCGACGTTTGCGATGTGCGATGTCGCATATCGGCGATCGGCGTTTCTTGAAGATCTTCTCTTTAAGAGCACTTGGAATGCATGCGACGCTGTGAACTTCGCGTCGCTCTTTCGCAGTTTTGCTTTTCGCGCTTGGGGGATGCTTCAGTCTTTCCTTGCGATGCGATTTAAGCCTTAGGGAGAAAAATACAAAAATTTTAACAAAGTATTTTTTGGATTTTTTGTTCAGGGTCCCCCCTTTGCTTGATGTTATGGATAATCATCAAGCAAAGAGGGGGGTTGTTGGTGACCACAACAATGGCGATTCACTGTGAAGAACCAGTTATCTCTGCTTGTTCTATTGCACTTTCACTTCCAAAATAGAAAAAATTTCGTATATCTAGATTTTTTTATGGACGGATAGAGTATTACCCCTTATCCTGTCAATGATGTTTCGTCACAACTTTTATTTCATTCTGATTGTTTGCTTCCTTTTGGTTATTTCTTGTATTTACACTAGACATTACTCGGTCTTTTCAAAGATAAACTAAAGTCTTCTCTGCGTACTGGCTTTGTAAAATATGCTCATTCGTCGCAGGTAGAGCCTCTGCTGCCTGCAAGCGTCCATAGCCTCGACAGGGTTACCATGTTATCCAGCAATGATCCTTTTTCCTACTTGAGGTCATTTACAACATTCCAGAGAAAAATCCTTTCGACCCTTTTTCTTTATTTTTTAATTTTTTACTCTCTAAAGAACAATGTCTTGGTTTGGTGGCCAAATTATGACACAGTCATTCACTTGATTTACACTTTTTCTGAACAAGCTGGCTCGTGATGAGACCCCTTGTCTTTTGATTGCACCAATCTTGAGTCATTGCCCTGTTTTGGTAGACAGTATTGGCAAAGTCAGCAAGTTATAATATCTATGATCATGATAAGCCGGCTCATGATGAGACCTCTTATTCTTTGAGATATGGTGTTTCCTTGGATTGTTTCTCTGGATGCTTCGATTTTCCTTAGCAGGGAGGAAGTCATTGTTTTTCCTTAAGAAAGCTCTGGACGACAATAATAGAGTTTAAAAACAACAGTTTTGCAGAGAATACTTATTTTATTATTGATGATACCTTTCATTGCATTGGCGTAAAACAATTTTTTGCCAAAAGTTACTTTCATCCCAGATTTTTTTTTGAGGTTGAAACTAACATCATATTCAGGCTAAAGTTAACTCTATCTGTCAATAATAAAAGCTAGATTTTTCGAAAAGTTTTGCTATTTATACAAGTGAAATCAAAATCTGATAGAGAAATGGTATGTTCCTTCATGAATACTATTTATGATCATTCACAACCAACCTTTATTTATAAGAAATGAAAAACTAAAATAAAACTAAAATTATCCTACAAAAATAGAAGAGTGACCTTCTATGGGAAATATATTTTGAGAATTTTTCCATTCACAGGCAGAGAATCTTTCCTGCCTGTTAAGTCCTGCAACACAAAAGTCGATGGGCCTATGACCTCTACAATCTGAAAAGGACCAAGCCATAGCTTCTGGAATTTCGTATGTTTGCCCTTTTCTTCATGAGCCTTATCCCACTTCAAAACTAAATCTCCCATCTGAAAGTTTTTTCTGGTCATTATGCTCGAGTCAAAAGAGGATTTAATTAGCGCTTGGTGGTGAGCATGGGTTTTCTTAGCCTGTTCTCGTTGTTCTTCTAGCTTGATTATTTCCATTTGTCTTAGTTGTAAGGAGGAAGTAGATACTTCATCAATGTATTGTACTAAGGACAAGGAGGGAATGACTAAGTGAGTAGGAAGAACTGCATCTCTCCCGTAAACTAAATTAAAGGGAGAAGTGCCGATAGAGGCTTTCTTTGTAATTCTGTCTGCCCATAAGGCATTTACCAGTGCTTTGTGCCAATTCTTTTGGTTTTGGTCGACTGTCTTTTTAATAATCCTGATTAGGTTCTTATTTGTCGATTCAGCCAACCCATTACCTTGTGGGTAGTAGTTGGCGGAATACTTCAGTTTGAACCCTCTTTTGAGCGCGAACTCAGTCATGGTATTTCCAGAAAAATATGAAGCATTATCAAATAGTAAGGCCGTTGGCAATCCAAACCTAGTGATAATAAACTGATCTATGAATTCAATAATGTTTTCAGAATTAGCTGTCTTGAGAGGAACCGCCTCTACCCATTTAGTAAAATAGTCAGTTGCTGTGAGGATATACCTATGCTGTTTAGAGGAGTGAGGAACGATCTCACCTATTATGTCCAGGCCCCATTGACTGAACGACTGTTCGATGTTAACCGGCTGCAGTGGCATGGATGACTTCTTTTGTTTTCTTGCAGCAGTCTGGCAGACCTGGCATTTCCTTACGTGATTGTACGAGTCTTTGAACAGCGTGGGCCAGTAATATCCTGCACGTAAGACTTTATGTGCGGCGGCTTCTCCAGCATAGTGTCCACCTGCTGGTCCATCGTGGAGTTCCTGCAAAACCTTTTCGGCTTCAGTTTTCTCAAGACATCTAAGAAGCACAGAATCATAATTTCTTTTAAACAGGACATCATTTACGAGCTGGTATTGTTTAGCTTTAAATCTTAGGGCTCTCTTCTTGGTGTGATCCAGGTGAAATGGAGCATACCCGTTCTTAAGGAAATAAATGGTGTCAGCATATAATGATTCTGCGTCATTTAGGCTTACCTCATACACGTGTACCTCTTCAGACGAGTTTTCAGGGATTTGCAATGCTCCAACTAACATCTTGCAGAAGCCTTGACCTCTTACGATGTGTGCCGGCTTGATCTCCAGGTCGTATTCTTGTAAGGCGGTGATCCAATTCGCTCTCTTTTCGCCCACATCCTTCTGTATCAGGAGGTTTCTTACCGCTGGAAATGGTACTATGACCTTGGTATGGGCCTTTAGCAAGAAAGGTCTGAAATATTTGATCGCTTTGAAAACGGCGTATGCATGTTTCTCTACGTCCGAATAGTTGAGTTCAGCACCTTGCAAGTTTGAGCTAAAAAATGTGATTGGAGCTTCCACCTTTTCTTGATTCGCTTGAGTCAAAATTGCAGCATAAGAATTCTCTGAGGCAAACGTGTATAAGACAAAAGGTTCTGAAAAATTTGGGGTTGCTAAAGATGGAGCGTTGATGATGGCTTGTTTGATTAAATTAAACGCTTCGTGCTCGTCTAGACCCCATTTAAAGTTTGAATTCTTTTTTATCATTTTTTGTAAAGGAGAAATAATACGTGAAAAATCTGGGACAAACCTTTTCACAAAATTGATCTGTCCTAGGAAAGATTGCATGGTCTTTTTGTTATGGGGCATGGGTATCTCGGAAATTTCCTTGATTCTGTCAGGTTCAATGTGAATGCCAGATTTGGACACTATGAATCCTAGCAATTTCCCTTCACTCAACGCGAAAAAAGATTTCTTCGGGTTAAGCGAGATCCCATACCTTAAACATCTTTGAAAGATTTGCTTCAAATCTTTGAGATGGTCGCTTCTGTTCTTGGAGTACACAGTTATATCATCCAGGTAAATCACTACCGATTTATTGACTAAACCGTTAAATGCAATGTCCATGGCTCTCTGAAAAGTAGCACCGGCGTTGATCAGACCGAATGGCATCTTTCGATACGCGTAGGTACCCCATTTGGTTCGGAAGGTGGTTTTTAACTGATCATCCAGGTGTACTAGCACTTGATTATATCCTGAAAATCTGTCCAGGAAAGACATTAACTCTGAGCCTGCTACTGCATGTAATATTTGCTCCATCGGTGGGAGGGGAAATTTTTCTTTCTAACAGGCTTTGTTGAGATTCTGGAAGTCGATGCAGATTCTAATATCTCTGTTTTTCTTCCTAACAGGTACCATATTGGATACCCATTTGGAATGTCTGACTGGGAAGATTATTCTGGCTCTCAACAACTTATTCAGCTCAATTTTTATCTGATTTTCCATGTTGGGGTGGATTTTTCTGAGCTTCTGTTGGACAGGTTTCTCGCTGTCAATCATAGGGATAGTGTGCTGAATGATAGAAGTGTTGTAAGTTTTCAGCTCGACATAATTCCAGGTGAAGACGTTTTTGTACTGTCGTAGAAGACGGATATATGCTGGATTTTCTTCGGGGGCTAGGCCTTGGCCTAGATTAACGTTTTGCGACTTCTCATCGGTTCCTAGGTTCACTGATTCGTAGTTCAGAGTTGAACTGTAAAGCTTGGCATTAGCTGACCTTTTGAACCGACTTTTTAAGTCATATAAGTCTTCTAGTTTGACCACCGATTTGGGTATATCATTATCAGTGCTATTTTGTTGTATTTGGTGATCATGACAGTCTTCGTCAATTATCTGGTTTGAGTAGGATCCTTCAGAGGTGAGGAAACTTACGATGTCTGGGTCATCGTTGAATACCCTCCAGTTGGTGATGTTGTCAGGGATAGACGGTCTAAAAATTAACTCTATTGAGAATCTATCTGGACTAAAGTCTTCGAAGGGAATGAGTCTGGAGGCTACGTTAGCTAACAGGTCTGCGCTTGCATTTAGGAGTCTCGGGACTGACGAAATATTGAATGCTACGAAATGTGCAGTGAGATCTTGAACTAACAATTGATAGTGCTTCAAATGACTTGACAGACAGTGTATGGTGTTACGTACCTGTTTGACGACGATCTTGGAATCTCCAAAGACTTGAAGATACTTGACGTTCAATCTGATTGCTTTGTATAGGCCTTGCACCAAGGCCTCGTATTCCGCTATGTTGTTCGTGCAATCGAACTCGAGCCTGCATGTAAGCATAGTCTTATTTCCGTCTGGGCTAATTAGAACGCATCCTGCTCCTGCTCCCTCGTTGGACTTAGAGCCATCAAAATATAATTTCAAAAATAAAGATGTATTTACAGGGTTATCTAAAAAACTAACACATTTTGAATCATCAGTCTGGGAAAAGTTTTCTACTTGGGACAAAACTGAATTTTCCAAATAAGGTGATATGTGAGTATTGAAATTTCCGAGGAAAGAATCTACCGAGTAGTTGACTATGATGCTGCTGTTGTATGCTATGGCTTCATTCTCTCCTTCCAAATCCGTCACTATGTATTTTTGGTGCAACTCTCGTTCAACCTTTATTTGATTTGGTTTCCCGTTGGAGGGTAACCACATGTGTGACCAGTCGGTTGAAAAGTATCCGTGGAGTTTCTCGGACCAGTCCCTGCTAAGAATCAAACCATAAAATTCAGGGATATCAGCCACTAGAATGTCGATAACCTGGCATACCTTGGGGTTAGACGACAGTCTTATGGTCACTTGGTTAAGTTCACCTATCACTTCGACTTGCGATCGATCAAGTTGAACTATGCGCACTGCGGATTTTTGCGGTTGAACATTCAGTTTGGCACATATTGACCTAGGTAAAATATTGGTTGAGGCACCAGAATCAACCAAGCAGTTGTGCACGTTTCTATTAAAGATTTCATAGGTGAGGTGGAAAGGAGGAGTATGAGATCTAGATCTTCCTCCAATCAAAGCGATGTCATTCGGATCGATTTTATTGATCGTGTTGACCAGAGGTCTTCCTATCTGGTGGGAAGCTACAGCTGTAGGTAAAGGTGTAGTAGGCACGGCATGTAACTCTTTCATCATGATTTTCTGTTGGTGTTTCAATTTGCTCAACTCGTACAGAGTGATATTAGCCCTAGTCTTTTTCATGTCATCGATGATGTTATACTCCATTTCATCCGACACTATCAGTGTTCTTGATGGAGGCGTTTGATCTGATTGGACTGGGCTAAATTGGGTCGCTTTAGCGGTTGTTTTCTTTGTTGCGACCTTTTCTTTTGCTGCAGGACTTGCGCCCTTCTGTTTGGGGATAGTTTGGGGAGGATCAAGTTGATTTTTGCTTCGTGTGCTAACCGAAAATGCTTCTTGATCTTCTTCTTGTGGGAGGATGAAATCCCACATTCCTTGCAGTTCCACCACTTCTTCATCGTCGGTCTGTGTTTCGATGGTGCTCTCTTCTTCTTCTTCTTCAGATTCGATGTTTGAGACCACATTGGGTGGCTTCGTCTCCATGGGAGGATTTCTTTTAAAATTCCTAAAAGGATTTCTTGGGGACGATTCTGCTACTTGCTTTCTTATGTCAATCATCTCATTAGACATGGCCTTTAACACCTTTTGTAATCCTTCCATATCGAAAGGATCTTTCGTTTGCTTCTTCTTGGTGTCTTCTTTGAAAGAGATTTTCTTAGATTTACGTTCTTCGATTGCAGATCTCTTTTCTAGGGCTACTACGCGTTTTTCAACTGCTAACGCCTCAGTCAAATTTTCAACTAAGGTTGTCTTGCTTTCCCTATCTACGAAGATGGCCAAGTTTGAAGGTAAGGCCGTGATGTACCATTCACATCTCACTTCCTCGCTGGGTTGGGAAGCAGCGGGGATTTTGTTGAGGATCTTGTTGAACCGTAAGTTAAAATCTTTAATGGGTTCCCTAGCCTCAGCTTTGAGATTGGATAAATTGTTGATCAGTGTCGCTGTCGATCTATCATCGCCGAATTTGGTAAGAAATTGATTTTGAAAAATGTCTCAGCTCGTGATAGATCCGGAGGGCAGCGAAAAATACCATGACCCGGCTGTCCCTTGCATTGTATAGGGAAAAAGGCAGACCACGACATCTTCGTTGGTAACTCCGTTGAGATTAACAGAAAGCATGAAATTATTGATATGTTCTTCAACTAGCATTCCTGTTTCTCGATTGAACTTCGGTAGCCATTTCTCAGGATGGGCGGGTATTGGACTTAGGGGTGGAGGCATTAAAACCGCCCCAGGATTGTTCCATGGAGACTGGGCCATCGCTGAGTTGCTAGTTAACAAAAGTGTAGAAGGTGATCTCTGATGTTGAGAAGATGGAGATATTATGATCTTCGATTATTGCGGAGGAAGGGTTGTGGAAGATGGATGGGTGATTTGAGGTGAAGATGTGGGTGGTTGACTTCGCGGAGAGGGAGTTGAAATGGATGAAGTGGATGAAAGAGTCTCTCTGTCAGACTCTGGAAGTGCTTTCCTTGCTCTTTTCCTAGTGGGGAGAGGAATTTCAGTTGGCTGGATGCCAAACCTTTCACTCTTCAATATGGTCAGGGGATGAGCAGGATTGTACTGCGAAGTCACGCTGCCTTTAGATTTATCATACCTCTGAGTAAAAATAGAGAATCCTTGGAGTTTATGGATCAAAGTTTGAATTTCAGGGGGATCAATGATAAGTTGGTCTGATGTTTTAGGGTGTGTAGCAGCGGTGGATGCCCGAGCGACCTCTAGTTCCGAGTTTAATCGTACCGGAGAAGTCGGGGAAGTTGGTGAGGGTGATTTGCTCTCAGAATGGTATTTGGATTTTGAATTATGTGCCATTCATAGCTCAGGCCCTCCTTCTAGCGCCAGAAATGTTGAGGGCCCCGAAATTGGGTCGACAACAAGGGGGATACCCACCCGGTCGGGAACCTGGTTGGCGGCTCCTTGCCCGTTTGGAGTAGCGGGTCCGACTGGGGGTAATGGGACCAGTTTCCCAATGTGAAGGGTGTGCGTGTGTGTGTAGAGTTTGATGGTATTGATTTAAAGGTTTTTCTAAGCTAGTCTTAATTCTAACTGCTAAACTAACTCTATACTAATGTAATCTAATGAAGAAAAACAATACATCTAATCTACGCTAACCCGGGGTGTTTTCTTTTGTTATGCGATCTAGAAAGATTTCAAACAACAGCTGGTAATAATGATCATTCAGCTATTATCAGAATATAAATCAATAAAGATAAACCACTCTGCATAAGAAGTTAGGAAAAACAGTTGTGAACAGTATATCGCATAATTAGTTATTCATATGTCAAGCATAAATAAATGACTCCATCGTAAAAAAGTGCCAAATGGTAATACACACATTCATACAGTAACATATAAAGAACTCAGTTGCATATCACTCTAGGAATACTAGCAGAATTTAGTCAAGAGATAAAAGTACCATTTATGACCGACTTCACTAATAAACTTCAAGCAATAATGATTTATTTCTACTTGTTCTAATATCTGCTAAGAGTACAGAAGTGCAACATCAGTAACAGACATTAAAATGCAAACATAAATAAATCTCGATCCATCCATTCATCAAAAACCTCCTCCGAGGGTGCAGAAGTGCATGTTCTGAGGACAAGTTTCTTGACAGATTTCCGGACCCTTCTCCAATGCAACGAGAAGGGTTAAATACTACTAACTAATTAATCTTAATTACAGGAATTTAGGGAAACGGCTTCAAATCACCGCCCTTTACTAAAAGAAAATTTATTTCTAAAACTTAAATCTAATTTCTGACCGTTTCTGTATATTCTCCTTAGTGCTGTAAACAGTGCAACGTTTGCCTGGGAAGAGTCGGCTGGATGCCTTCTTCTTTCGCTCGGGAGATAAAAGTGGAAATAACAAGAGCTGGCACCTCCTTCTGATAGACCAGAAGATATTTTCGAAAATCTATTCTCTAGCTGGGTGTATTCGCTGCGTGTATACTTAGCACAACCCAGGTTCTTCTCGAACTGATTTTGCTGTTGCTATTTTGGTTTCTGGTTGTGCGAATGACTGAGTGAGTTAGGAGTCGTGCTGTATGGACAATTCCCTGTGTCGAGAATTTCTTCCGTTCTTTGTTCCAGACTTTTCTGGAGCGTCCTCCTTCTCTTGCGCTTCTTTCTCTGCTTTACCAAGTCTGAGCTTCAGGATCTTTTGCAAACACGCTGCTTTTGTGCGCCTTTGACTCTTCGTCTTGGACAGTCTAATTTCATCAGTGCCGATTGGCTGATAGTCTGGAATCCGCGGTCCTGCTGTATGCGGCATCCATTTGCGGAGGCATCTTCTCTCTGTTATCTGATTGGCGCTTTCCCCTTTTCCTTAGATGTTTCCTGCATATAGGTTTATATCAGTTGCATGTCTTGCAGTCTACGTAAAGAAGAAGGGAAAATGAAAATATTGACATGAAAGCATTAAATTCTAATGAATGCATAATCCTGACATTCATCATGACTTGACTCTTCGGAAAATGCGATGCAATCATTTCTGGATACTCAAGCATGCGGTCATTAATTTCATTTAAGGTGCGCGCTTAATCTTGGGTCTATCGTGTATGTCGGAGAATTCTTGCGATGAGTCTTTTCATATCGCAGATCGCAAATCGTTGACATCGCAGATCGCAGATCGCTGATTTCATTCAATGGTTTATGCTTCTTAGTGCGATGTTTGCGATGTCGCATATCGGCAATCAGCGTTTCTTGAAGATCTTCTCTTTAAGAGCGCTTGGAATGCATGCGACGTGATGAACTTCGCGTCGCTCTTTCACAGTTTTGCTTTTCGCGCTTGGGGGATGCTTCAGTCTTTCCTTGCGATGCGATTTAAGCCTTAGGGAGAAAAATACAAAAATTTTAACAAAGTATTTTTTGGATTTTTTGTTCAGGGTCCCCCCTTTGCTTGATGTTATGGATAATCATCAAGCAAAGAGGGGGGTTGTTGGGACCACAACACCTGCTTGAGTGTATATCTCACCACAATTGGCGCACATGTATTCACTCTCTTTACTCTTCTCTGCTGCAGATGCTACCCATGGTAAAATGTGCAGGCTACGTTCATTTTGATAGGCTTCCTTGACCCTTATTATTTCCTCCTGGTAATCCTGAATTTGGGATTTCAGAAATTCAATTTCTTCTTGCAGGGCAGATATGGTAGGCTGAGCTTGTGGAGCGGCAGGTTCCAGTGGAGGCAGAGGTTGTGTTTCAACATTCATTTGATCACTTATACCCCCAACAGGTGGTTCTTGTGTGTCACCTGGTGGGGTAGTGGCTGTTTCTTGTGTTGCAGCCACTTGGCCAATATTACCTTGGGTGTCGGCAGCTGGTTCTTGTGTGACAGCTGCCTCAAAAGATAATGTCATGACACTGTGAACACTCTGCATCTCAGCCCCCGAGGGTGAGGGAGAGGAGTTTCCAGGGCTGGTGGGAGTACGGGTTTTTAACATGATGGGTGGGGAGCTGGGGAGGGTGTGGCTAGGGGATTCAGCTATTACAGACGACCGAGTCCTTTGCTTGGGTAGAGAAGCAGGGAATTCAGAAATTTTTCTTTTTAGGCCAGCTTTCTTTAAAATAGGGGCAGTGGCGGAAATAGCAGCTGCTTTAGCCGAAGCCCTAGTTCTTCTTCTTTTCGGTGGGGTTTCATTTTTCTGCTACATTTTTCGTTTGAGAAGGGTAATAGGGATGTTATCATCAGATTCATCGGTAGAAATACCAAGTATGGGAATGGATGGGTTGGTTTTATTGGGGGATGGGGTTGTTTCCGTGGGTATTTTTACTGCTAATTGTACATTTTCAGCAACTTGTGGGGGCGTTTGCTGGAGGATTTCCTCGGGCATTTGTTCTGGAATATTGTCTGTTTGCTGAGGGATTTCTTCGGGTGTTTGCTCTGGAATTTCCTCTGTTTGCTGAGGGATTTCTTCATCCTGCTGAGGTATGTCCTCAGCTTGGTGAAGAATTCCCTCTTCCTGATGAGGAATTTCCTGCTATGGCTGAGGGATTTCTGCCTCTTGATGGGGGTTAATGAGGGGAGGGGGGTTATTTAAGGCAAGGCCTCTATTTATCAACAATTGAGCTAGACGATGGTGTTTCAAGGAATGGAGCGGATGCTTTGCGTTGACAGTGTAACGTGACATATTTTTAAGACATCCCAATAGATAATATGGCATATTTATCAACTGACCATGCCTCAAGTGATTCAATAAGACAAAATCGTGCTGGTAAATTACCTGGTACCAGCCTTCGCACGTCAAGTATTGCTTTACGAACTCAGCGACTTTCGGCCATGGTTGAGGCAGTGATTGAAGTGCTACGCCTCTGCCCTTGGGTTCCACCTGCTCGCCTGGTTGAAGAAAATCCTGCTGCGCATTGAGGATCAGGTGCTTCCTACTGAACCATCGCATGCCATTAGTTGGTAGCCCGGTAACTTGGGCTATGACTTCCTCTGTCACTGGAATTTGAACCCCCTGAACGACGGAAAACCCCTCTGTTAAATTACATGCAAACTCGGGGACTTGCTGTGCGTCGAAGTCTGGAAGTCTCCTAAAATAATCTAGCCATCCCGCTTGCAGGAAGATTTGATAAGCCTCGGGATAGAGCTCAAGAAGTGTTGTTGTGCCAGGTTCGTATGTGATGAGATTTCCTCCCATAACTGTTGTTTCAGTGAAAATTCTCAGTTCAGAGCCGAGCTTCCGAGTTCAGTCTAGAGTAAATCGTTGCAAATGGTAACATGCCAGGATGAGAAGACTTTTACATATTACCGGGAGAGTTAAGGGCGGTGACGGTTGGCGTGCTATACAATTATGACAGCGCTTTGGTAATCCCCCCCCAAAAAAGCTACGAGTAAGTGATATGATTGGAAGTAAAATTATTCGGTAGTCCTATCAACGTCTCCACATTAACTATTATTTAATGTCCATACATAATCATGTGTACCTTTATGTTTTACCTTTTTAGTTGCTGCGACGAAAAGTCTTTTCTTGTCTTTTGTTGGATTCACAATGATTAAAGCAGATCTAACAGTATGAGAATACCGGCGATTTTTAGTAATGACGGGAAGTAATAGTGGAGAATTGTAATCATCATAGTGTATGGCTGGTTCTTTTGGTAGGAAATGCAAATAATAATTCATTTCTTGGAAGCTGAAGTGGAGAAACTGGTACTTTTATAAATGAGAGAAATACTGAAAAAGGCATTACGGCATCGGGAAGTGGTGTTACAGCAACGGGAGTTGGTGTTGCAGCAATGGGGGTTGGTGTTGCAGCAACGGGAGTGATGTTGCAGCAATCGGGAAATGGTGTTGCAGCAACGGGAGTTGGTGTTGCAGCAACGGGAGTGATGTTGCAGCAATCGGGAAATGGTGTTGCAGCAACGGGAGTTGGTGTTGCAGCAACGGGAGATGGTGTTGCGGCAACGAGAGTGGTGTTGCAGCAACGGGAGTTGGTGTTGCAGCAACGGGAGATGGTGTTGTGGCAACGGGAGTGGTGTTACAGCAATGGGAAATGGTGTTGCAGCAACGGGAGTGGTGTTGCAGCAACGGGGTTCCCTTTAAAGCTTTTGTTGTCAGCCCTTTTCCAAAGCTAAGATCTGCAAAATAATAGATTGTAATATGGCAACCCTTGGCAGGGATTATTAGTTGAAAAGAATATCTAATCTAAAAAAAATGCATAAATAAACAGAAATTTAAGTGCCTTGAGGGACAACAAGTTCCCCTAGGGAAGCATAGTGTTTATTTGCCATGCAAGTAGCTTTAAAATCTTCTTTAGAAATAGGCCGATGATATAAATGGAGTCGATACCCATTCACTAGTAGTGGTGTTCTGCTTCCATCAATCGTTAAAAGTCTGACTGTCCCATTTGGAAAAACAACATCCACTTCATAAGACCCTAACCACCTTGTTCTTAACTTACCTTAGAAATTCTCGAAACGGGAGTCATAGAGTAGAGCCCAGTTACCTTTCTGGAACTGCTTTTGTTTGATGGTTCTGTCATGCCACCTGCTTCTTTGATGTTGTATCATGGTTGTTTGATGGATGGCATCCAGTCTCTTCTCGTCCAATTCCTGAAGCTGCTGCAACCTGGCTGTCTGTGCATCAGTCAAGTCAAGGTTAACAGCTAAAGCAGTTTTTAAAGTTTTGATTTCAAACTCTACAGGGAAAACAACATTTTTTCCAAAAACTAATTCATAAGGTGAAAAGCCCATAGTATTCCTCCAAGTAGTTCTATAGGCCCATAATGCCTCAGGCAAACTTTGAAACCAGTCCCTTCTATTCTCCTTTATTGTTTTTGTCAAAATGGCTTCTATGACTTTATTGGTGCTTTCTACCTGCCCATTTGCTTGGGGGTGATAAGGTGTAGTCATTTTGTGCTTAATATGATATTTCTGAAGTGTAGCCTTGAAGCCATGAGAGTTGAAAGGAGGTCCTCCATCCGTGACTAGTTCTATAGGCAATCCAAATCTAACAAAGATCTCTTCAAATAAAAATGTTAGTACTGCTTCTTCATTAGCTTTAAGGAGTGCCTTAGCTTCTACCCATTTAGTCATATAATCTGTGCATACTAATATGTAAACTCTTTGATTGGATGGGGGATTAATGGGACCTATAAAATCTAATGCCC
This sequence comes from Pinus tabuliformis, assembly GCA_031772625.1. Lineage (NCBI taxonomy): Eukaryota > Viridiplantae > Streptophyta > Pinopsida > Pinales > Pinaceae > Pinus > Pinus tabuliformis. The sequence goes on along the minus strand of CM062807.1, from coordinate 215,791,808 downwards.
ATCTCTCAAAAGGTTCAAGAATTACCTGGGTATTGAGTGGCATTTCATCCCTGTGATTAGGCTGGCCCATTCTTTGACAGCTATCACAGTCCTTCACATATTTCCTTGCGTCTTTGAAGAGTGAGGGCCAATAATAACCCATTCTGAGTACCTTGTGTGTTGTTCTTTTATTTGCAAAATGCCCTCCACAAGGGCCATCGTGACAAGATTTTAATACATCATAAATTTCATCTTCACCAATGCATCTCCAGATTTCCTGATCGATTCCTGTGTGGAAAAGACACCCGCTTATCCAGTTGTACCTAGCACTTTGCTGGATGATCTTTCTTTTTTCCCTGTGTGATAGGTGCGACGGTAATTTTCCTACAACTAAATAGTTGGCAATGTCTGCATACCAAGGTGAGTGAGAAGATACTGCAAATAAATATTCATCAGGAAAAGAATATCTACTGGAATGTTTTCATCAGTTTTTAATCGAGAAAGGAAATCAACAACTACATTTTATTTTCCTGGCCTATCTACAATTGTGATATCAAATTCTTGTAATAATAATAACCATCTGGTAACTCGGGCATTTGTAACTAATTTATTCATTAGATATTTAATGGCCGAGTGATCAGTATGCACAAAAGTAGTGTAGCCAATAATATAATGTCGAAACTTATTGATGGCATAAATGACTGCTAGGAATTCCTTCTCAGTGACTGTGTAATTCAGTTCAGCTGGTGTCATATTCTTACTGATAAAATAAATGGCATAGGGAAGACTATTTTCTTCTTGACCCAAGACAGCTCCAATTGCAGTATCTGAGGCGTCAGAGGATATATGAAAGGGTAGTGTCCAATCAGGTCCTCTCAAAATGGGAGTTGTAGACAACTGATGTTTAAGTTCATTAAATGCTTTTTCACAATCATCAGTCCACTTAAATTCAACATTTTTTGTTAATAACACAAATAGAGGAGAAGCTATTTTGGAAAAATTCTTGATAAATCTTCTATAGTATCCAGCATGTCCTAAAAAGCTTCTTACATCAGTTTGTGTTTTGGGGATAGGGAGGGTCTGAATTACCTGTATTTTGGCTGGATCGACTTGAATTCCTAGGAATGAGATGAAGTGACCCAATACAATACCTTGATTCATCATCATATGACATTTTTCAGTGCTTAAGGCAAGGTGTGCTTCTACACATCGCTTAAGTACTTTTTCATGATTCTGCAGTGCATCTTCAAAAGTCACTCCATAAGGAGTAAAGTCATCCATAAATATTTCTAAGGAATCCTTTAGCATATCAGAAAAAATCCCTATCACTGCTCTTTGAAATGTTGCTGGAGCATTACATAGCCCAAATGGAAGAACCCTGTAAGAAAAGGTCCCCCATGGGCTAGTAAACGTGGCCTTGTCCTGGTCTTGGGGTGCAATCTTAATCTGATTGTATCCACTAAAATCCATCCAAAAATGAAAAGAATTTCTTACCTGCCAAATTATCTAATACCTGATCAATGAATGGTAAAGGGAAATGGTCTTTCTGGGTGGCTTTATTTAGAGCTCTGTAATCCACACATACTCTCCATTTGCCATTTTTCTTGGGTACAATTACAAGTGGGGAAACCCACTCACTATCAGATATAGGGTATATAAATCCTGCATTCAACAGTTTTTGAAGTTCCTCCTTCACAATTTCCCTTAGATTGGGATTCATCCGCCGCTGGGGTTGACAGACTGGGCGGGATCCTTCTTTAATATAAATGCGGTGAGTGCATAGCTCAGGAGAGATCCCCTTCATGTCCGTATAATCCCATGCAAATGCTTCTTTATTTTCCCAGAGTAACTTTATTAACTGTTGTTTTTCATTATCAGTTAAGTTAGGATTTATATTTAATGTTTTGCCAGGCTCAATTTCTATTGTTGTACTTTTGGAGGGGCTGCCTACTGTTGTCTGAGATAAATTTTTATCTTTCAGGTTCTGCTGAGATTCAGATTCCAAGATTGCAGTGAAGTGATTATACATTTCTGGGCTGACCGAAGAAGGTTCAGAAATGAAGCTGCTGATTAATTCATTCTCGGTAGAGTCTTTGAAAGTTAAAGCTTGTCCAATAGTCAAGATAGGTTGGGTTTCTTCATCCTCATAATCTACCCATACAGAATTGTCATTATTAATCATGGGTGTAGCATGAGGATAAAGGGTAAGCTGTTTGGTTTCCTGCCCATTAGAGATAGTCATTGATCCTGATCTACAGCTGATGAAAGCATCCGCTGTAGCTAGCCAAGGTCTTCCTAGAATCAGCGGATGACCCCCCAACTTTGTTTTAGTTTGTAACACCACAAAGTCAGCTGGGTAATTCCAGGATTCTACAGAAATTATTAGATCTTCAATGACTCCTTCAGGTTTAATTGTAGAGTGATCAACCAACTCTAGGATGGTTGGAGTTTCCCTAATAAAGTTTTTTAACTGAAGCAATTGTGTTGTTTCAAGTGTCATAATGTTTATTGCAGCACCTAAATCTACTAGAACTTTAGAGACAAAGGTTTTTCCAACCTGAACTGTTACTGTAGGGTGACCAGGGTCACCATATTTCACAGGAGGATCTTTTTCTGCCATTAAAGCAGTCAGTTCTCCCATCACATGAACTGTGAGGGGGTCCTTAGTTTTTCTTCCAGGTTTTTTTATGCAGATATCTCTAACAGTCTTAGCATAAATGGGAACATCTCTTAGCGCTTGCAACAATGGAATTTTAACATATAAATTCTGCAGTTCGCCTAAAAGGTTAAAAGCGGGTTGCTCAAATGTTTTAGTGAGAGCCAGACGTTCAGGGAATGGCGGATCTGTTGTTTGATCATTGTTGTTAGATGCTGATTCAACTGTTTCAGCATTATTGTTAGCTGGTTTTTCTTTTCTAACTTCCTCTTTATCAGAGTCAGTAATGTCATCAATGATGGGTTCAACAATTCTCCCTGAGCGAAGATGGATATCGTTACATTGCATGGGGGAGACAGGCTGATTTTGAATATCAATTACTTGCAGGGCTTTATTGTTATTTGGGTTGGGGTTGGGTTGCACAGGTAGCTGTGGTCTAATTGCTTGGTTATTCGGAGGAGTATTGGATGGTAAGGAAAGAGACTGTTGATGCTGAGGAAATGGCATCTGTTGGCCTGCCCAGTTCGGATTCCATTGATTAAAATACGGTTGCTGGGGAGCCCAAGGATCCCATATGGTAGGAATAGGAAAAGGAAGACTTGGTTGCTGCATGGGTAGAAAATTCATTGTGTTAAAGGGTGGGTACTGCATTTGGTTCATGGGTGGGTAATTTGTTTGAAAAGGAGAATGATTATTCCAATGACTAAATGCTGTGTTAGAATTCATACCTTGTCTTTATGGCCATTGCCTCCTCTGTGTCATCAGGTACACTGCTTCAGCCTCTTCTTCAGTTGACTGCAATGCTGCTTTTATTCCATGCAGAGAGGGGCATTGCTGGGTCTCATGGTCATTTTCACAGATCGTGCAGATTGGTACCTTATCTAGTGGGCATTCCCTGAGTGGGTGTTTTTTTCTGCATTTGGAACAAAAAATAGCTAGGGCAGCTTCTGCTTCTGCCTGTTTCTTTTTTACGTGCAGAGCATCAATTTGTGAAGCAAAAGAGCTTAACATCTCATTTTTAAATTCTTCCAACAAATTACCTATTTCAACCCTTGTTGCTCCTCCACTTGCTGACTTCCGGACTCTTGAATATACATTGTCCCTGCTTTTTGATCTGCTTACTGCTCCTCTTGAACATCTCATGCAGAGGTTGATAATTTCATCAAATGGTTCCTTGGAAATGTCCCCTTTTCCCAGCATATTCAACATGTCCAAGCAGTCATCTCGTACCCCTTTCAACAATATTGTTTTCAGAATATCTTTACTCATGTTAGGGTGGTCAGACCGCTGCAGATTATACTGCAGTCTTTCCACAAAGTCTTCCAGATTCTCGTCCTCCTTCTGAACCATTTTAAACAACTCTTCCTTCCTTTCTCTTGTTCGGCAGTAATCCTGATATTTGGCTAGAAAGCTTTCTTTCATCTGATCCCAGGTAGTGATTGCCTGAGCTCCTAAGCTCATAAACCACCTTAACGCATTCCCTTTCAGTGTTGCTGGAAACAATTTTAGTTTCTGATTAGGGCTCACATAATCATAACTCCTACATAGTATATCGAATTCAAAGAGGAATTCATCCGGGTCTTCAGAGGATAACCCATGAAAGTTGGGTAATGCTGAAAGTGGAATGTTCTTCATAGGGGTAGCTCCTCTCGGGAGCTCCCTAATAGGGAACTCCAGAGTAGAGAGTGAGTTTTCCCCCCTTCCTTCTGCTCTGTTATCCTCCATTGGTCTTTTTCCTGAATCACTTGCTTTATCTTCTGTATCTTCTGTCTCTTCAAGTTCTTCTATCGGTTCCTCAGTGTATTATGGTACTTCCAGCTTCCTTTCAGGTCCTAGTACTTCCTCTGTCTATCGATCTGTTTGTGAGGAATACTGGATCTGAGGTCTCCAGGAACTTGTCCTCTGTGATGTCTCGGCCTCTGAGTTAATTTCGTCAATAAAGGTTTTTCTTCCTCCTCCGCCTTTGCCGCCTGTGAAATTAAGTTTCTTGCGTCCTCTCATGCACCTGTTATTCTTAAAAAGAAATCATTAATGCTTTTAAAATCTCTAGTCGCCTTCCCCGGCAACGGCGCCAAAATGTTGACTACTTGAATTGTTTATTGATTAAACAGTCAAGTACCACATTAATTTGTCAACCTGGTGTTATAGAAATTTTTGTGCCTTACAGCATTGAGCATGAAATGTCCATAATCCAAGGGAGCCAAATTCCCTAAATGAGTTGTTCCTACCCCTAGAGGAACAAGGTCAACCAATGACAGCTTCTCCCAGAAGTTCTCCACCAAAAACCACTTAGAAACAATTAATTTAGGATCAATTCAGAGGCTCCACTAGCTGTCTGCGTTGAAATGCAAAGATTACACTGGCTAGGTGCACTGCAACGCAGGTAGAAACACTACCAGGGTGCGTTGAGCGGGAAATGACAAATGGCAAGTTCATTCAACGAGGTGGAAAGACCCTGGAAGCTTCCAGAATCTTCCTCAATGACACTTGCTTCAATGAATTCGACTAGTGATGAGTAAGAGGTTCTCAACCTCCAAGTGGAAACAAGAATTGACAGAGAGAAGCCACAAGTCAAAACATAAGCTGACTCATCCTCTTTGCTTACATCTATATATGGATCTCTCACCCAGAGGTTCAGGAGGCTGGAATTTTTTACTTTGCAGAGAATTGTTGTTGGTTTTAGATTGAGATTAGTACATTGGGTGATTTATGCTTTGTTGGAGGAGAGGAAGGGATTCCATTGCTGGGAGGTAGATGCTGGATCGGACCTCACTTGGTTGTATCTCCTCTTGGACTTTATTACTCTATCAATAAACTATTTGAGTTTCTCCTACATGCTGTATACCAATGATGTTTTGTTATGCTTACATGTTTAGCTTAATCTGATCTTGAGCTTTTTATGAATGTATATTTGTATCTTCTTGTAGTTTCTCTCTCTTGTGATCTTGCAGGAATTCTGTGAAGCTGGGCCGGTGAGAGAGCTGGGAGCTGGGAGCTACTGAAGAGAGGGGCGATTGGATCAAAAAACTTGCGAAAGACACAGGTTAGTTAGATCCTGCTTCCTCATTTACATTTCATAAAGAAGAATACTCGAATAAGTTTCCTTGTTTGTTGCTAAGGCACTATCACCTCTTAGAGTGGGATAGGGGCATTCCGAATTGGATACTTTTCCCAACAACAAATTGGCGACTTCGCCGGGGATCGTATCTTGTTGGTTTATTTGTGTTTCTATTTTTTTTCTTCTCATAAACTCAAGAGTGTCGAATCGAAATGCATTTGCCATTTTCAAATGCAAAGTAGAGATCTGCCACTCTAGTCCACTCACTGGGCCTGTTTTTATGATATGAACAAATTGATCCACAAGTGCTCTAACAAACCTTTGTGATAGATCTTAGTCCTCCTATAAATCATCCTCCTAATTGTACCTAATTGATAGCTTTGATCCGGCCAAAAACTGTAGATTTAACTGCAAACCGTAACCCAGAACCCAGAAACAACTCTCGTTTCCGCTTCAGCGCAGACTCTGTGAAGAGGTTTTGCATTTCAACGCAGGTCCCGTGAAGGCTACCTGCGCTGAATGTAAAAACCTCTGTGTTGGGAGTGCGCTGATCAGTCTTTGCCTTGTGCAGCTGTGGTTCCCTGCTTCCTTTTGCTCAGTTTTATCTCTTTTTTTTGCAACCTGTTATCAGTCAGTGTACCTATCTGAAACCCCTTTTCTTTGCCTCAATTCTGCCTCAGTTGTATAAAGAAGTTGTATTTGTTCTTTGTGTATTTGTTACATCATTTGCAGTTTCCCTTTACAAAAGTAAACTAGTCATACTGTCGCCCTTAGATCTAGACCTGTCATAAGTGTCGTTTTGATCTTAGGAGTGAGTTTGTTTGTTGTTCACAGTTGATTGAGATTTTACTTTTGTCATTTGGTTTGAATTTATGCATTTATAGTGTCGAAACAAGTAAATCATAAAGTGTCGTAATCGTCTTTTTGATTTTGAAAAAGGAACTTGTTTATGTTTTCACTTGAAATCGAATTCAAATTTATACAACAGCTTTCTTTTTAGGCATCAATATTAAGAAAGCGAAAAGAAATACATGCATATGTGCATTTGCATTTTAATAGTTTGCATGGTTTGATTTAGGGAAAAGTGCATTACAGTGTGCTCTATGATCTTTGAGAAAAGTTTGTGTCTTCCTTTTCCCCTTGTAGCTAGGATTTTCATTGTTGAAAAGATATAAAAGCTTGCTTATCATCTTTAGACTGCATTTAGGAATTGTATCATACATCTCGTTGTGATCCAAAAAGGCAAACTTCTAAGAAAGATCAACCTAAAATAAATTGAATGAACTTAACAACGCTTTGTAACTTAACGCACAACATAGAGGTCTAGGCTAGAGACGTGTTCTGGCGTCGTAAAGCCTGGTGACTGTCGATCTCACTGATGGTTGGGTGATTCCTCCTGAGGGACGATAGCGCTAGTACGGATTGTGCTCCCATGTACCGTCGAGTATATATTGGGAGACCCCTATAGGCATAAAACCTTTATCCTTAGGAAGCCGTGTGAGCCACCCTACTGATCGCAATGCACTGAACACAGCATTCGGGAAGATTAACCGCCCGTACCTTAAAAAGTATTCTGCGGTTTTGCGAAAAGTTTGGCACACCCTCTACCTAGAACTCCAGAGCAGTTCCTTTTGGCCTTTTTCAGACTCTATAACGGAAAAAGTCCATCCGAGCATTTGTCACTTCAAGCTCATTAAAACATCGAAGGAGACTAGAGTCATCTTTAGCTTTTTCTCGACTCTTTAAAATTGAAAAAGCAAGTTGTGTCTAAAGCGTCGTTAAAATTTATTTTAAATGGAACAATCACCCTCTTTCCTACGTTGATCTTTAGGTTGAGAAAATGGAGCACACCAACCAAGGAATTCCCCTTGGTGGAAATCCTAGTCCCTTCTCCTCTTGGGGAGATGTTGGTGTGTCCCATATGGCCACATTGTCGCTTCCAGGACTGACAATTGGCTTGCCGGTATGGCTCTTCTCAACCAATGTCGTTCAGAACACCACTATTCCTGAACAGTCGAATCAACAGTTAGACTAGTCCAGAGTTGCCCACCAGCCTTCTACTTCCTCTAATTCTTCCTCTCCTCCTTCCTCTTCACTTGACGGAACTGGTAAAACAAAAAACCAAGTTCCTAAGGAGAAGAAGGAGAAGAAGAAGAAAGAGAAGAAGAAGAAGGAGCCAAAAGCGACCGAGGGCAAACAAGTGTCGTCTAACAAAAATCCACACACAACACTGACTAGGCCTAAATCGCCATGTGTCATATGCAAGGGAGACCACTTCCACAGAGATTGTCCCTGCATCCCTCGGATACTAAGGGACTGGTCTCCCCGTTTGCACAATCCGGTGGCATCAACCTCTGACAGCCATGTTGAATGCATACCGTCAACTAGCGAAAGTGAAGTCCTTGGACAAAAAGGGAGAGCTAGATCCCCCTGTAGACTATGCGAAGGCAACCACGCCATCCACCGTTGTCCCTTCTTAGACGAGGCGAGAAGAGTTTTGGATGATCGTCTGGTTTCACCGTTACGACTTCCTCCTGGATATAAAAAAATCTTGCCAAGTCCTTCGTTAGTTGAAAATCTAGCTGGCCCGCTCAAGTGGTCAGCTGAAGCGCCGGTCATTGAAGATGAACCAGCTGAATCCATACCCGACGAAAGTCAAAAGGTCGGGACGGTAGTTGACCCGGTCTTGCCTTCAGAGGATTTATCTTCGAATGATACAGTCACTGAAGAGGATAAAGATGACACCATCCAAATTCTCTTCATCAACACAGACTCCGACGAGCACGGGGGCACTCCCCCCATTCCTTTATCGCAGGAAGGAAGTTCGTCAGAGCGATACCCGGCCGTTTACTCGGTCCCACCACCAAGCAACCTAGTTGTCTCCTTCGACTGGAACCAACTAGGCAGACCCCGTTTGCCAGCGAGCGTATCATTCAGAATTATCGTCCAAATATACAGAATGGTCATGGCTGGCACCATCATTGATGAGGGGGCATCTGTGAGTATCCTTTCCTCTATTTCTTGGAAAGCGCTTGATTCGCCAGCGCTTTTGCCTGAAATGAGAAATCTGACAGGCTTTGATAAAGGAACCAGTCGACCTTTAGGGATCCTCCCCAATGTGCCCATAACATTGAGAGGGAAGACTGTTCAAATGAACGTGATGGTCATTCAAGGACCCTTGGATTATAACCTACTCCTTGGACGAGACTATATATATTGCATGGGAGCCATTGTCTCCTCACTCTTTAGAGTAATGTGTTTTCCGCACGAAGGAAGAGTGGTCAAGCTCGTGGACCAGCTTTCATTTCCCGGATCACGCATCGCAAATAGTCATATACCTTCCCTAAATGGTCTCTTCACACAAGAAATGTCTCAACCCACGGTCCGTCCTCCCGATGAGCGCGAGTAATTTGGAAGGATATGACTAGAACCCAGGGGGCATGCGTCCTGGTCTGCTTCGGCAGGAAAACTTTGGGTATAAGGTAGGTTTCCGCGGGAGAATATGACTAGTCTGTACCTCGTCCGTGATTGAGATAGGGGTTATTCTAGAATAAGATTCTTTTGTCAAAGTTATGTGTTTGATAGAACAGAGTCACTCACCTTTTTCTATCTCGGTAGACATCGCCGAAGAAGTGTCTTGTTTGCTGTGCAAATGAGACAATCTTTGGTAACCTGAAAGAGGTAGGCCTCTCTCGGTAAAACAAATGTTTTGGCGGAAGTGAAGTAGGGGTAACCTTGAAATCATACTTTATACCTGGGGGCATGCAAACCTTTTGGAGTGCAAGCAAGGGGCGGCTATTTATTTTTTAAATTTTTAGGTCCTCCCTTTAAACCTGTAGGTCTAACCCTTTAAACTCGTAGGATTAGTCGTTTCCGAACTTGCATAACGAAAGGATGCGGGGCATAGCTTTGTAAGGTGCAAGCTTCATAAAAAATGGCATCTTACATGAGACATTCTTATCATATGACTGGATTATGGAGCAGTTTTAGCGCATAGTTCATGCTCGTTAAAAAATAAACATAAGTTCGAGCAGTTTTAGCACATAGTTCATGCTCGTTAAAAAATAAACATAAGACCGAGCAGTGTTTTTCCACGTTTAAGCTCGTTAAAAAATGAACTATCCTCCCGTAAATAACAACCGTGAATGTTACATTATCAGCCATTAAAGCCTTGGTCGTGTTTGCACTGTCACCTCCACTTTTCCATTGGCCGATCGTTCACCTCCATATGATTGTTTACCCATTTTGAGGAACAGCTGCGAAGAGTGATTTCACTAGCCATCCTTGTGACACTGCCGTGATTGGAAATTTCCAACCCTTACCTGGAATCAGCTGCTAACTCTTTTTATCACTCGTTCCTCAAAAGACAAGTCTTCTTTAAGCTCTTTTCATCTGACTCGTAAAATATGAAAAGATTGCCGAGTTTTGGCCTTCCTCTAGATTTTAATCTTTTTGGACCTGAGGGATTATTGCACAAAAAGATCGAGCGCTTGTTTTGTTCGGCTCGTTAAAACTATCGAAAACTCATCCCTTCTATATTGTTTTATACTTTTTCGGACTTAAGGGATTAGATGACGAAAAAGGACTTTCAGAGTTGACTTTACGTACCTTTTCAGACTCTCTAAAAATGAAAAGGATCGAGTTATCTTTGTCGTTAGACTCGTTAAAAACATTAAATAGCGACAAACTTGCCTTTAGACGAGAACGAGTTTCACTATCGCTAGGCTCGTTAAAACATAGTGATGGGTTTGCCCGAAGGGCAAATAATAGAACAAGCATATGTTATCCTCCTCAAGCTTGAAAAAAATAAAGAGGTACTGGTCAGCAATGACTGGGGAAAAATTGGGAAGAAACTCAAAAAACGTTATTGGTAGCAAGTCGCTCTTGAACATGACACTTCCACTCCGTGCCTGAGTCGGGTTGGGTTGTTTCATTCACCGGTCACATCGCCATGGTCTCGCCATACCATCCATCTTTGGGGTAAATGCTACCAATCCATCACACAAGTGTCGCCGATATGTTCAAGAGAAGTCATCCAGAGAAGTCAACCGTGTCCCATCCACTACCATACATTATCCTTCATTCCTTCATGACCGCCACCCTGAACCATATATCATCAGATTGTTTTCACCTCCATCAAAATCATTTGCTCCATTCCGTGTCACTGATGTGGGATACATCAAGGCCCTCCTTTGACGGATCGCTTCTTGTCGACATCAGCTCATTATCCAAGAAGTTGATCTAGGAACAACCCCTTCAGTACTTTGAAGCTTACATGCCTCAACGGCAAGTTTCTCACTTCCGGCGACAGGTATACATCAATGACCTTCGACCGAAAGATTTTGCGTGGTGTTCGACGCCAAGTCCTTTATTCACACCACGTGAATTGTACTGCAGTACCTTGAGGGTCATTATCATTATCGGTGATTCCTCTCGCGCTTGTTAACGGTTTACCTCATTGACCGGTAATCAAGCGATGTCTTTCCATGTTCGACTTCAGAACATTCCTCACATGGATCGACTTGTACTTAGAGTGAAGATCGGACGAGATTGAAGACCCCAGATCTAGTTTCATCCATCCGGGCTGCGATATATATTCAGGAAAAAATAAAGACATTGACATGTACAACATTGCAACAGATAATCATCCTACCAAAAGGATGATGATTTCATCAAAATCATCAGTCTACCATCAGACGATTGTCTGTTCTATGTACAGAAAAATGAATTTATAAAGCTGAGCATGGGAATGCCTGCCTCAGCTAGATCATGAAAGCAATATGAAAAATAATGTATTGTATTGTATCTTATTACAGGTCTCCTCCCAACATTGGAAGAACTTCGGATCCTCCTAATAAAGCATTTCACCCGATAAACGGCCTCATACTTTAGGGGGCAACTGTTATAGACATTTTTGTGCCTTACAACATTGAGCATGAAATGTCCATAATCCAAGGGATCCAAAGTCCCTAAATGAGTTTTTCCTACCCCTAGAGGAACAAGGTCAACCAATGACAGCTTCTCCCAGAAGTTCTCCACCAAAAACCACTCAGAAACAATCAATTCAGGATCAATTCAGAGGCTCCACTAGCTGTCTGCGCTGAAATGCAGAGATTGCACTGGCTAGGTGCACTGCAACACAGGTAGAAACACTACCAGGGTGCGCTGAGCGGGAAATGACAAATGGCAAGTTCATTCAACGAGGTGGAAAGACCCTGGAAGCTTCCAGAATCTTCCTCAATGACACTTGCCTCAATGAATTCGACTAGTGATGAGTAAGAGGTTCTCAACCTCCAAGTGGAAACAAGAACTGACAGAGAGAAGCCACAAGTCAAAACATAAGCTGACTCATCCTCTCTGCTTACATCTATATATGGATCTCTCACCCAGAGGTTCAGGAGGCTGGAATTTTGTACTTTGCAGAGAATTTTTGTTGGTTTGAGATTGAGATTAGTACATTGGGTGATTTATGCTTTGTTGGAGGAGAGGAAGGGATTCCATTGCTGGGAGGTAGATGCTGGATCGGACCTCACTTGGTTGTATCTCCTCTTGGACTTTATTACTCTATCAATAAACTATTTGAGTTTCTCCTACATGTTGTATACCAATGATGTTTTGTTATGCTTACATGTTTAGCTTAATCTGATCTTGAGCTTTTTATGAATGTATATCTGTATCTTCTTGTAGTTTCTCTCTCTTGTGATCTTGCAGGAATTCTGTGAAGCTGGGCCGGTGAGAGAGCTGGGAGCTAGGAGCTACTGAAGAGAGGGACGATTGGATAAACAAACTTGCGAAAGACACAGGTTAGTTAGATCCTGCTTCCTCATTTACATTTCATAAAGAAGAATACTCGAATAAGTTTCCTTGTTTGTTGCTAAGGCACTATCACCTCTTAGAGTGGGATAGGGGCATTCCGAATTGGATACTTTTCCCAACAACACCTGGGAAAGTCCTTTTATTTCAAAGGTGACCTCGTACTGTATGTACTTAATTCTAAAAACATTAAAAGCTGTAGTATACACGATTCTGTTTCTGTCAAACCCCTTATTCTATGTTATAACAGTTACAGTATATTGCAAAGACAAAATGAAAGCAATTAACTAAGAATACAAATCTGAAAAGAAAAGTAATGGTTGCTCTGTTAGCAGAGGATCAGGACCCTATCCTCAAGGTACGGATGTTCAACACCTGCCCTTGTAACCAGATTGCTAATACACACTGCAATTCTAATTCACCGGTGAAGTATTCTTTTACAACATCAAGAAATTAACAAAACAGAGTATCAGCCAAAGGAAATTATCAGAGGTAATGCTACAGAATCCAAACAGAGTACCAACAGAAAGGAAATTTCCAAACAAACTCACACACTAACAGAAAATAAATGGGTGAATCTTGTGAAGAAGGTGGGCCCTGTCCCTCTCACAAGATTCCCCAGAACACAAATGCTGGATTAGATGCTCAGAACAACTTTTTATTCATCTGCCAAAATGTCTAGTTACAATAAAGATTTAGACTTGCTTTTGTTTTTCAAAATTTTTCTTACACTTCTTCCCCCCCCCCCCCCCCACCCTTTTCTAATGTAGATGTCTCCTCTTTATAGAGGAGACATCTATTACAATAGACTGTCATAGTTCATTCAGTTAAACCTTTTTGTCAAAAATAAGAAATCCATCCTTGTTACAGGATGCCGTTACAACAGTGTGACGGTGTATTCTTTCTTGGGTCTCTTACTGTTACACAGCTGGTAAACAAACTTCAACCGTCTTCTTGGAATCCTCGTACTATCCTTTGCTGCTTCCCCATTGTTGCTGATTTAGTAAACTCATGCTGTTCATGGTGTTTTAGCAACTGTAACTGTGTTTTACCCTTTCTCGACAGTTGTTGATCGTGCTGTGTCAGCATGGAACTCTGGCGATCTTCTGATAGTTGCTGTTTGTTATTTCCGATATTCCAGTTGTTGCAAAATAACGTTTTCCTTGCTTTAGATAGTTGCTGTTGCTGGTGCTGCAGCAACTGCGTAGTTGCTGTTTCTGGTGTTGCAGCAACTGCGTAGTTGCTGTTTCTGGTGTTACAACAACTATGAATTATAATTTCTGCAGACTTTAGATAGTTCAACGGTTACTTAGAAACTTGGTCAACTTTTCCAAAGATAATTATAAAGATAACATGAATATGTAATGAATAATTAAACATATAGTCATGCGGAGGGTTACTTCATACCTTGGGATGATTAGGTCATTATGTAATCAAAGCTTTCAACTTATGGACTGAAAAAGGGTAATATTATAGCAAAAATACAAGGTCAAAACTGGTCAATTTGTAGTCCTAACATCTAGCTCTTCTAGAGATCTGCTGTTCTTGGCACCTCCAAGGAGCTACCATCCCCCATTGGAGCCAATGTTAGTGTCAGTATTTCCAGCCTTGCTCCAGTGATCAAGCATGCTCTTACAAAGTGATTTTAAGGTGTCAAGGTCAAATTTTGTCATTTCAGTGAGTCTTCAAGTAAAATTTGGTCACTAGGCATTACGTCTAGGGTTTGATTTTACCCCTGTCAAAGTTGTCCAAGTGACATTCCATGTCACCATTCAACTGAGTGTACCATCATTCAAAGGGTTGTCATCATCATGTCAAGTTCCACTAGGCCATTTTACACCTTGTTCATGCTTCAGTTGTGCCTAGGCAAGGTTCATTTCCCTCTCCTAGGGTTTTGAAGCTAATTCCCTTGGATGGTCAAATCATCAGAAAAGCTTGTATCCTGATGTTCATACACCTTTCCCTATCCATAATGTACCTTATTAAACACTTCCCATCACTAAAATCCCCAAAATTCCTCATTTACGCACAAACCCTAGTTTCTTGCTACAACCTGGCAATTTTCTAGGTTGGACCTGTGTTTTTCATTTTTGGACCCCTTCCCCTCACTCAATCTCTGAGATTTTACTTTCCCCTACTTCCTAACATCCCTCCCTACTTCCCAAAATTTCCTCAAGAATTTAGAAACTCCCTATCCCCTTCATTTCGCTTCATTTCGACAAATCCCTTGTTCCACACATCAGGATAGGTTTCACTCAAATGAGGTTTTTGAGAAATAATAGATGAATTTGGGAAAATTGAGAGAGGTTTTTTCCACAACATTCCAAGGACTAAAAACATCCTTTACGTTTTACACAGGTGTCATGGTTTTGGAGAAATGTCAAAAATATAGTTGCCTCGGGAGAATTGATGCACCTCTGAAGTGACCTTGGGAAAATCCAATTTTCTCCTAGCTAAGTTGGCCAAATGACTTTCTTGATGCATCAAATGATAACTAGCCACAAATATCTTTCCAATGAGCTATCATGAGCTCAATTTGGAGTTGAGGAAGGCTTTCAAAAGTTGACTGTAACAGCACTCTGCCTTTAGGCAACCTCATTTGGCACATTTTTGACCAGTCTTGGGAGATTTGATTTTTGACAGGGAAACTAAAATCCAAATTGAAAAGTTCTGGTTGTTTTGGAAAGTAGACTCAAGTAACTTTCCAACACGCTATCTTGCACCCTATTTGGACACCAGGAAGGCCTCCAAAAGTCACCTGGAAAAGGGTGTGGCGCACAGAGGGAGCGCATCGCACTGGGAGAAAATTTCCGCGGCGCACATAGAGAGCGCGGCGCAGAGGGGAAAAAGGCTTGAAATTGTGCCAAATTGCCTCAAATTTCTTGTAAAGCCTATCAAGTTGTAAAGCCTATGATTGAAATGCAGCAAAACTCATAAAGCAACCACAAGAAACACAAAGGGCCATTTTGCTAGGGTTGTGCCATTGTGTTGTTTCTGCTAGGGTTTAAAAACTCATTGTTTTCTCCAAACATTGTGGAAGGGTCCAAACCTACATCAGCAGAACAAGGATCACCATTACAACATAAGGCACCTTTGCAATATGAGGAGCAATTCCATCTTTACACTGATATAGTAAACTTGAATGTTAATGAATAGCATAAGATAGTAGATTAGGTCATCATGGAGAAAGATGCTAAGATCAAGGAGCTTAGGGACAATTTTTCTAAGGCCAATTTCATGGTTTGATTCCTAGAGCAGGATAATGAGCAATTGAAGGTAAATCAGCTACTCTTGAATAAGCATAAGGTTGATGTTAGCAAAGAAGATGTAAAGGGAAAATAATTAGTTGACACAGATGATTCAGATGAGCATCAAGAGAAAGTGACAAGGAAGAGTCCAAAGACTAGAGGACTCAAAAGGGAACTTCAGCAACAAAAGGGAGCAGATGTCTTCAGTTGACCTAATTGCAAGAGAAATCAATGAAAATAGGGAGTTTTGGCTTGAAAAAGTAAATTTCCATTTAAACAATCTTCTTAAGAGGGCCAAAAGAGACAAAAAATTTCAAAGACACATGGCTACTCATTGCTACATAAGGAATTAGGTCTCCAAAGTCAAAATCAAGCAGTTGAAGAAAATACTCCAGGAAACCCTAATCAAGCAAAAAGATAAGGTTAAGTTGGATTTGCTTGCTGATGCTTCCCTCAGAGCAACACAGGACAAGGACAAGAAAGCCTATGCATTACGAGAGGCCATCAGGTGAAACAGAAGGCCGATTTCATCCTCATTCAGGATGATGATGCAGATGTGGAGAGCACCCGACTTAGGATGACTATTCAGGAGCATAACACGGAGATCCAAGACTTGTCACTCAATGTGGAGAGGGCCAAGTGGAACATGAAGTACCTAGAGGAGAGAAACAAGTGGCTTGAAGACCAACAGACGATCATGGAGCTGCAAGACATTCGTGAGCATCGCCAAGCTACTCAAAGAAGAAGGGTTGCGCTCACATCTTTGGAGCAAGAAATTAATGAGGATCGGGAGGCCAACCTTGAGAGGGTCAACATGCATTTGGAGAGGCTACTGGAAAAGGCCAACCAAGAGCTTGCTCTACTGAGACATATGGCTTTCTATTACAGGGTGCGAAACATGAGTGCACAGGCCAAGATAAGGAACTTGAAGGCAAAATTGAGGAAAACAACAAGAAGAGCAAAAAGGGCAAAAGAGAAATATCAGCTTCGAATCTTGGCTGAGGCTTCCTTGGCCCATCATAACACCCCATAGAGATCCTCCAGCCCAAATTTCAAAAAATTTGGGGAAATTTTGGTCACTTGGTAATTTTTTGGGTAAAAACAGGGATTTTCTCCCTGTGCGCTGCGCCACTGGCGCGACGCTAAAATTATAGAGCTCTAAATGAGGAATGGCTTATAGTTTTGGATTCAGCATAGAAAATCATGGCTACTGGTGTCCTGGCAAGAAATTTGGGCAAGGTATGAGTCTCCAAAAGGTCAAAAAACACCCAAAAATGGCTTCTCTGCCACTTTTTTGACACACATAAAGCAGTCTTGGGAGAATGGAGATTTGGAGGGGAAAATGAGCACAAAATTTGAAAATTCTAGTTGGGTTAGAAATTAGTCAGGACAGGCTTTCCAACAAGCCCACTTGGGCACATTTTGGACACCTGCAAGTGCCCCAAAACAGGCCCCAAAGTAGCATGATGCACAGAGAAAATGGCGTGGCGCACAGAGGAAAAATTTCCAATTTGCTTCCGTTTCGCGAAATTTCGGTTCGCGACTTCTCCAAGTGGGCCCGCTCATCTACACTTTAGTTTTTTTGCACCAAAGGCAGCATTTAAAGTGTTTTTTCTCTAGATTGGCTTCTATCCAAGTGGTGAAGTAAGGAAAACGGTCACCCAAGCAAAATGTCATGTTTGTAGTGCTGCACCTGTAGCTGATGGTTGGCTCTCCATCTCCATTTTGCAATTATTCGAGTAACTCCCCAACCCTTGGGCATTCTATCTCTTCCTCACACATTCTATATATTTTATGCAAGTTATTTGCAAAGGGTTGGTTGGCTTGTAACTTTTGGGAGACTGTGGGAAAGAAACTTTGTTTCTTCACTATGTATTTTTGACAGAGAATTAATGAAAGGCAACGACTCTGTTTCATGAGATTCTTGTGGTTTTGAGTGTAGCAAATGTGTCTCTTATGTTTTGATATGTATTTCATTATGTTTCATAATTCAATTCATGTTCATTTCCAGTGAAATTTTCTGAGTGAGATTAGGTAGAATTCAATTTTATTGCTCTGCCTGTGGGAAAATTTCATGTTCAGTGTTATTCTTATGTTGAAAAGGGTTCATGTCACTATGCCCTTTTCACTTTCTTCAACAATATATTCATGCCGCGATACCTCAAACTAAATTGTTACATTTTCCACCTACCTTGCCTCACGGAATAATCTGTGCCTTTGTATTAAATTCTCTGTTCTTTGCTGACCGTTGGTCCCATACCATCCCAGAAGCTCAGTCATTCATGAAAATTGTTTCCCAAATCCCTATTCACTTACTAGCCTAAGGTAAATATTTTATTGTAAGTCATCTCAGACCGTTTTCGATTATCTATTCACTGAGTGTGACTCGGAGAGAGCCCTCTCCTGCTCTGGTAGGGCTAGCTACCAGACTGAGCGTGGTTTGTGGTTACCCTAATTTTTGCCTTCCTTCAGCCTAAGGCAGATTTAGGTGCTAACACTAACAACATTCAACTTTTAAAGGAACAATCAACATAGATTCAAAAATTTTCAATATTTGTAGCAATAGTCATCAACATCCCAACAACAAAATAGTGCCACATCAACTAGTAGTTTATATTTTTGATTTTGCAATCATGTATTTTTGTAAAATAATTTGAGATATTTTCTTAGTTCTATTATTGTATAAATAACTCTGTTTTATGAGTTATTAAGGGTTGCACCCTTGAAGAAGCATTTCTAGACATTAAATGTACTTGACTTTTCTGAAACATTAATACAAAGTTGAGGATTCTGAATTCTGGTTCATACAGTTTCGTTTTTCCTATAAGTTTTTCCAATTATAGTCACAATGTTTTTCTTCATATTATTATGTTTTACATAGATAACTAGGTAGGAATAACTGAGCTTCAATCTATTCCTATAAGCTTCTGAAGTGATCATCTATAAAGAGAATGAATTATATTAACTATCTGTTTAATTAATTCCCTCTTAATTATTAAATCATCAACATCTTTTGTAAACTTAATCATATTCTATTAAACCTTCTGAACATGGTTTAAAGGTTTTCATACTTATGATTTTTTGATGTTCAATTTGAATATTGCAAAAATCATATCATTTCTTTGTTTCTGCTCACCAACATACAATCTATATCATTGTGTGAATTTTAATAGCAGCCATCTGTTTTAATATTAATATTATTCAAAAGGTTAGGCATCACTATTTTATATTTGTTTCATATATTGGTCCTCCAAATTAAAAAAAAACTCCCAAAACAATTATCTTAGATGCCCTGGCATGATAGCTGACCATTATCATCTCAGAGGGACAACATCAATCTGGCGCTGTTGCCGAGGACTCGAATTTCATTAAGTTTTCCTGGGGCAATGATAAATATAATGTTCCTTTAAGGTGACTAAAGGTCTAGATAGGTCAAAATATTTCACCTGGTGACTCCAATGTGCCAAATTGGCACCATTTAAGCACACTATATCTTGTTTTGAATCTGGCACAGTTAGTCGTCTGTCAAATCTAGAAAAACTTCTGAGAAAAGATAGTTCCAAAAGAAGACATCGATCATCTTCTTCCACTTCAGCCTTACACGCTAAAGATATAATCCAATATGATCCCTATAATAACATTCCATACCATCCAGATTACTCTCACTTAACACCTAGGGTTGCTGAACTCTTAAATAGGGGAGTTGACTTCAAATCAGCTTTCCTTAGTCATTCACTTGAATCTCATCCAGAACCCCCACTTCCACTAGGATCACCTAAATCTGAGTCTGACCTAGGTGTTCATTTACCTGAATACAAACCTAGAGACTTTATATCTCCCATTAATTACTCATTTCATTCCACCTCTGAACAACTTGAATCTTCTACCTCTAACCAACCTCAAGGGACCTTTTCCATATATATTCTAATCCACTCTTCGAATCAAAAGAAGATGTTCATTCTCAGGTCCACAAGTTGGTTATTAAGACTCCTATGAAATCATTCAAGACTTCTCCACCTTCTTTATCTCCTCCTAATTCACCCCCACATAGTAGTTCACCGCCTCTTTCACCATCTTCCTCTTCTTTATCACCATCTTCTTCTTCTTTATCATGATCCTCATAGACATCTCATATATCATCTTCTACCATGGCATTCCAACCCATTGTACAGGAAAAATATGCAGCTTTAGTTTTACCTCCAATCCTTGATGCTTTTCCAAATGGATATTTGAAACACCTTCCTATGTATAATGGAGAAACAGTCCCTCTGCTGAGGACCATCTTGAAGCCTTTCTAGACTTTGCAGATAACATGAACATAGAACAAGAGAATGTTTACATGACGTTGTTTGTTTAGTCTCTTGAGGGAAATGTGAGAACTTGATTTAGGTAGTTACCTGCAAATTCCATTAGAAATTGGGAAGAACTAACAAATATATTTAAAAATCAATGGGGAGGGGAAAAATATGCTCTTTACTTTTTGACTGAGTTCAAAGAACTCAAAATAAATTTTGGTGAACCTGTCTCTGATTTTATTAAAAGGTTCAACAAACTATATCATAAGATGCCCCCTAACTGCAAAACTCTTATAGCAGCAGTCAAATCTAGGTTTTCAAAAGCTTTTGAAGATGATTTTGCTATAATGTTAAAAGAAAGAAATTCAAGGACTCTTGAAGATATGCAAACTAATGCTATAGAGGTGGAAGCAAATAGGGTTGCCTTAGCCACCTTGAAAGCTAAAGAGGCAAAATCACAAAGAAAACTTAAAACTAGTCAAGAGGCCTAAACCTCTTCTAAAATTAAAACTAAATATTCTAAAATAGATGAAATAACTTCTGTTCTTAGAAATATATCCAATAGAATTTCCGAGATTGAGACTCAACCTAGAACAGTTCAACAAACATTTACTAGACCCCAAAATCAAAATCAAGGTTAATACAAAAGAAATCCACAATTACAAATTCTTCAAAGACCTAGTAATGATCAGCAGGTTCCAACTCCTCTACTGATCAATGATCAACAACCTGATGAAAATACCATGACAGGCTTCTAATTACCAAGCATTCTCTGAATTCATATTTGCAAAGTTGAACAAAAGATATGATCTTAGGCCTAGACCTGGCCCTAGAAGACCTCCTAAGGAACCTCCAATAATTGAACCCTGTACCAAAGCTGTTGAAACTCAAATAACTATTATTCGACCATTATATCAATCAAATCATACTACTTAAAATGAAAAGAATGTTTTGCCTACATTTAATGTTGAAAAGGAGTTAGAAAGAGTTAAAATCCCAATTCCACTTTCAGAACTTTCCAAAAACCCTGGGTATAAAAATCAAGTCTCCAAATGGATACAAAACACCTCAGTTGATGCTGAAAGTGACATCATTAGTCTTCAAGATGAATAACGAACAGTTGTCTCTGGTCCTAGTTCAGATATGATTGATGAAATAGTGCCCCCTTTCTATGTAAATCTTAAGACAAATTATTCCACGTTATACAATTGTATTCTTGATTCTGGAGCATCACATAATCTGAAGCCCAAAACTATCATGGACCATTTAAAACTTGACATAATTAGATCCTATCATGATTTGTACACTTTTGATTCGAAAAGGGTGCCTTGCTTAGGATTGATTAAGGATTTAGTAGTCACCCTTGCCCAAATTCCAGTGAAAAGTGTTGTGCTTGATATAGTCGTCATAGATATCCCTCCCAAATTTGGACTGCTCCTTTCTAGGTCTTACTGTGCCAAATCAGGGGGAACTCTTCATATGGACATGTCTTATGCCACTATTCCTGTTTATGGGGGAGAGAAACTAAGGTTATATAGAGAGATAAGGTTTGTGCACACTGTTTTCAAAATAGATCAACAAGGAACCATCCCATTTATGCAATTGATCAAGATTTTGGTTGTTTTCAACTCTCTTCAAACAAACACATGAAATTCAAGTAAAAATTGAAGATGTAGTTGAAAGTCCTGTACCAAATCAAACTGATGTATGGAAACTATTCTTTGATGGTTATTGTACTAAGGATGCAGTAGGAGCTGGGGTAGTTTAAATCTCACCAGAAAAAGAAAATATTACACAATCATGCAAACTTGATTTTGAGGTTACAAATAACATAGCTGAATATGAAGCTTTCCTTTTAGGACTCTAATTAGCTAAGAGCTTAAATGTTCAAAATTTGAGCATTTTCACTGACTCAGAGCTTATTGTTAAACAAGTTAGAAATATTTTCCAAAAAAAACATCCTAGGCTTAGATCTTATCGAAATGAGGTTTGGGATTCAGTTGAAAATTTCTTTAATGCTTTCAATTTGACTTATATTCCAAGAGATTAGAATATTCATGCAGATTCCTTGACTGTTTCTGCTAGTTCCTTTAAAATTCCTGATCAGACTAATGTGCTCTATCAAATACAAATCAAATACAGACCATCCATCCCAGACAATCTAAAATACTGGTAGATATTTGAAGATGATGAACAAATAAAATATTTTCTACAGGTTATAGATGATTTTTTAGTTCTACAAATCGATGAAGATAGAACATAAGCAAATGAAAACATAAATGAAAATGATAATTCAAATTTTAATTCAAAAATTGTTGATCATGATATCATTCAATTATCTAACAATTTCATTCCCAAAGGTCTAATTCCTTTAGAGAAGTTGTTTGATCAAAATGATGTCCTCAGAAACCCACAATCAATTTCTTCACCAGATGACATAGAGGAAATTAACATTGGAACAAATGATGATATTAAAAATATTAAAATCTGTGCATCTCTAGATCCTGAAATCAAAACTCAATACCTTAAGTTACTTGAAAATTACAAAGATGTTTTTGCATGGACTTATGCTGATCTAAAGACCTATGACACTTCATTGATACAACATAATATTTCTTTAAAACCATAAGCAAAACCTTCTCAATAGAAACTTATGAGGATTAATCCTGCTTTTTTACCAGCTGTAGAAAAGGAAATTAAGAAAATGCTAGATGCCCAGATCATTCTCCCTCTTAGGTATTTTAATTGGGTTGCTAATTTAGTTCCTGTTAGAAAGAAGAATGGAGAAATTAGACTGTGTGTGGACTTTAGAAATTTGAACAAAGCATCGCTAAAAGATAACTATCCTTTACCCAAAATGGATTAGTTACTTCAAATAGTTTCAGGAGCACAAATAATTTCTATGCTTGATGGTTTTTCAGGTTATAATCAGGTAAATGTTGATTCAATAGATAGAGATAAGACAACCTTTACTACACCCTGGGGTACATTTATGTACTCTAGAATGCCCTTTGGCTTATCTAATGCTGGAGAAACATTTTAGAGAGCTATGGACATAGATTTTGTGGGTTAGGTAAATAAATTTGTAGTCATTTATCTCGATGACATAACTATTTTTTCTAATTCTAGTCAGAAACACCTTAAGAATTTGAGGAATGTTTTTGACAAGTGTAGGAAATTTGGAATACCACTGAATCCAGAAAATTCTTTGTTTCCTATCAAAGAAGGAAAACTGCTAGGCCACATAATCTCAAAATAAGGAGTGGTGATTGATCCCAAACGTGTATCTGCCATTAAATCATTGTCCTTACCTATAAATAAGAAGGAGATTCAAGCTTTTCTAGGAAAGATTAATATTTTAAGGAGATTCATCCCTAATTATGTTGAAATTGTAAAAGACATCACTGGTATTCCCCGAAAGGACCATGAAGCTAAATGGACTATCTCTTCCAGATATGCATTTGGTCTAGATTGACAACGAGGTCCAGATGTAGCCACAGTGGCCAATAATTTTTACAGTGATGTTTATTAAAGTCTCAATGATAACACTCTGGCACCTAAAAAATAAAAAATACACTAAGTAAATCAATCAACAAGCAGAGGGAAATGACCCTATCTGATAAGCACTGATCATTGGAGTTGAAACCCCGTATCACAATGAATAACAGAGACAGATGTAAAAATGTACAGTTATGGTTACTCTAGAGCTTCGCCTAAACCTTAGATTAAGGGCCAAGTACTCTTGTGAAGATGAGAACCCTCCAAAAACCTGAAGATAGAGTAGTTTCATCTATGTTAGGTACAGGGCAGCCTGCCCCAGTCACCTTGTTTTAGTCCCTAAAAGTATGGCCACTAAGGATACCTCAGATCACAGCCACTAACGGGGGGGACATAGTCGCACATAGTACGCTGTGTGGGCAGGATACTTGAGTCCCCGACTCAACTCTAATATCCCCGAAGGGATCCACGATACACAGAGTACCCAAAGGAGATGTAAGAAAAGGAATGCTACCTTCACTTACATTTCGATGTTGTCTCACATTTAGCTCCACTTTTACTAGAGTGGTCCCGGATAGTATGGGTGCAGAAGGATTTCTCTCTTTTAATGACACTAGTTTTGGTGTATGATCTTGGGCAGTTAACTCACACTACCTATTCCAAGATCCTAGCCTAAACTGAGGTGTGTTTACTCTAAAAAGAGTTGATGATTGATTTTATTAGGGAGAATTTAAATTTACTTCGTTAGAGTCTTCGTGTTATAGACATTTTTGGGCATTGCAACCCCAATCATAAATGTCCATAAACCAAGGGCTCCTAAGTCCCTAAAAGTGTTGTTCCAACCCCTAAAATAACAAGGTCAACTGATTACAGCATCTCCCAGAAGTTCTCCATGAAAAACTACTCAAAACTGGTCAAAACTGGACCATCTCACTAGCTCCATGGTCAAAGTGCCATGCATCCCACCTAAATGCACATGGGAGGTACGATGCATACTGAAAAGCTCTTATATGGGTGTGATGGGCGAGAGTGGACAAATGGCAGGGTCAATTTGTGAGGTGGAGGATCATGGAATCTTCCAGAAACTTCTCCTGTGACACTTGCCTCTATGCATTCGCCCAGGGATGAGTAAGAGATCATCAATCTCCAAGTGGAATCAAGAACTATCAGAGAGAGGACACTAATCAAATCTCAGAAGCTGACTCACCCCCCTTGCAAACATCTATATATGGATCCCTCATCCTAGAGATCCAAAGGCTGGAATTTTGTATCTAGTAAGGAAGTGCTGCTAGTTTATTGGTGTAACATCATAGTGTTGGGTGATCTAAGCTTTTCATGAGGTGAAGAAGGGCTTTCTTGCTGAGAGGATGACGTTGGGTCAGAACAATTGGTTGTAATCCTCTTTGCTATTCTTGATTATTAATAAAGCTATTCAATTTTTCCTCCACATTCTTGTATGATTGATGATATATGCATTTGTGTGGTCAATATATATCTGGTCCTATATTGTTTATGATGGTAGATCTATGTTCTTGGATAGTGTTATGCTACTTTGATTCTACAGGTACTCTTTGAAGCTGGGTAAACGAGGAAGCAAGTGGCAAGGGTCTATCAGAAGGGAGAGGAATCAAGCAAGGATCCAAGCACAAGACAGAGGTTGGTCTCCTTCTTTCCCCTCTTATCTACTTCTCATAAAGGAAAACGGAAGTGGTTTTAGTTTGTTTGTTTCTAAGGTAGCTACCAGCCTTAGTGGGACTAGCAGCTCTGCATATACACTAGATTTCCCGATAACACTTCGGTAGGGGTATTGAAATATGAAATTATATGGGACTCTGACTCAAATCATGCAAAAACAATGCTTGTAAATTTTCAATTTCGATGAATAAGCTGCTTCTACAAAGGGAGAGTCATTCAAATATCAATATTCATGCCATGCATCCTATTCAATACAACACTAGCATAACCGATAGAACTTCAATGCTCACTAACAACTATTGAAACCAAATAATGCAGAACTTAACCAGCTAAGTAGAAAATAGTAAATTTTTTTGTATTTTTTCTTTTAATGAAAACAAAAACTTTAAGAAGTAAAGCTATTTTCTTTAAAAAAAAAAATCTTCAGGACACAAATCAATCAAACAAGTGTAGCTGCAGATCCCTAATTATTCTGTAAGTAGATTTCCCAACCCATGAGTTCACAGGGTAAGCTATTTATCAAGAAATGGCTGACTAACACTCTATACTAGAGGCTACAGAGAGTTAGTTTCAGCACTAACACTCTATTTGTGAGGACACAATACTTTATAAAACATTGTTTTCACTGGTAATCTGTATTAGTGAGGGAAAACACTCAAAATATAGGTTGTGGGGATCAAATCTAGGGATGATAATTGAAAGAAGGGTGTTGTATGGTCCTGAGTGGTCGGAAAGGGAATGAATAAGTATAGGAAGGCCTAGGAGAAAGTGAGATCTGGGAGCTTTTTGGGAAAAACTGGGAACTAAGTGTAGTCCCCAATGGAGTCGCCACTTCTGCTATAGGGATTAATGCATCGGTGTTTGGTGATGTAGACGACCCTCAAGGATCTTCCTGGGATCTCGACAGATAGTTAGATTAGCTGCAGCTGTCACAAAGATACATGCATATCTATGTTTAACAAATGAATATCAAAGCGGGAAGGAATTATTACCTTGAGTCTTAGTGTGGTGTTACTAGAGAGCATAATGTAGCTAGGCAGAAGACCCCTGAGCTGGCTCTAGATCAAAACATGCACATAGCAATGACAAGCATAATATCACAACATAAAACCTTGATAAAAAAAATGCATGAACATACAAAAGATATCTAGTTGCATATAACTAAGCCACTCATGCTAGAAGATATTAGATCAACATATAAACAAGTTTATATTACCAACATCACAGAGTGGACAACATAGCTTCAGTTCTATATTGATGTTGAAAGAGTGGTTACAACCATCATTTGCATCAGCCTTCCCTTATCCCTCCAACTCCTCTCTCTCTCTCTCCCTTCTTAACCTCTTTTGATGCCTTAGTCTAAGACTCTGCTTGACAGTCAAATAGGCAATCCTTTCAAATGTTTCGACATCTTTCACAATGGCCCAAGCCTTGCATATATAGCATGTAGGTTTAGGGTTGCCAAGTCCTTCATGAGTTCCATTAGGCAAAAGCAGTGATGTTTCTTTCTTTAGTTCTCTTTCCCGTTCACATACTCCATTAAGAATTAGTAATTCCCCCAAACAGGTCGAGTTCTGATGTTTCCCTACTTTTATGAGCTGACATAGGAGAGAATATAGGGATATTTTCTCAATCAATTCACTCCTTTGACCCATAGAACTTGATGTAAGTTCACTAACACTGTTCTTGAGGTAGCTACTAGAGTTACACTAGGCACTAATGCACCCCTAAGCTTGTTGGGAAGCTTTATAAAGCAGCTTGCTAGTGTCTAGACAACGTTAGGTTGACAACTGGGCCTGTGAACTTGGTCAGTCCTTTAGCCATCATGTATTTGTCCTTTGAGTTGATGAGGAGGTCATTTTCCTATTTAACAAGCGTGAGAGAAACCACCAATAATGACAATGGATCTCAAGGTACGACCAGTACAATCCACTAAGTGTGAAGAATGGGTTGAAGTTGAACACTCGTGGAATCACCCAATCGAAGACCGATGATGAAAGTCTTTTGTCAAGCACGAAGAACTTGCCATTGAGGCATGCAAGCTCCAAGGTACCAAAAGGAATGTCTAGATCAATCTCTTAGATAATGAGCTAGTTCGACAGGAGACGATCTGTCGGAGGAGGGCCATAATGTTTCCCCCATCAACGACGTGAGATAAGGAACAAATGGTAGATGGTGAAATAGAGCATCAGAGGAGGAGGAGGTGAACTGTAGAAGGATTATACTCTTGAACATATTGGTGACATGACTCCAGAATGCAGCAGCACTTTAGTACCAAGGGATCAGAGGTCTGATGAAGACAACATGGATCAGATGGAATGAGGCAAAATGGCAACCCAAAACCCTGGAAGGCCCATGATGATGTGAGGATATCCCAATCCGACGAGAAGCAAAAGTTTCGATGTTCAAGAGTGATTATCTGCCGTAGGTAACCAATGACAACTTCCAAATTTTCCCCCACCATTGCTGGCGAGTACCCCAATTATTTTTGAAAAACAAGCTTGAAGGGGATAGCATATGCTTGTGGTATACGTTTGACCTTCGGACGAATCCAACCTAGTAATAGTTTAACAAGCCCTAGGGAGGAGAAGTTCGAGTCTCATCATGGTGATGAGTCCAATGTCGTCAGGGTTTAATGAGTCCGACACAGGTAAAACTCAGAGTCTTTTTCATGTTTAGAGAGTTTGAAAAAGACACAGAAAAGAAAACTCCAGGGGGGTCCTTTTTCGTAAATTTATGTCCCTCGAGCTAGAAAAGGTAGAAAATAATACCCAAGGGAACCACTTGACCATTACGATCAAGGAGTACTTTTCATAATTAGTGACCTTGATCTGAAAAAGTAAAAAAGCGATCGAAGACACATCGTTTCACAACCAATATCGAACTTGAAACGACAAAAGTCCGGTGAATTTTTTTGTGTTTAAACGATAAGAAAAAAGTTGAAATTGGACCACCATTTTTATTCTCTTTAATGAGTCAAAAAGGGAAAAATACTTGGCAATCTTTTCATCTTTTACGAGTCAAAAAAGAGCTTAAAGGTGACTCTTCCTAGAGGAATGAGTGGTATAAAGGGTAGCAACGGGTTCCGAAAATGGTGGAACTACTCAAAACATGTAATGGTCAAGAGACTAGCTAATAAAACCACTCATCAACCACCGGTTTGAGGTAGGCCTCCAACGATGACTATTTAAGGGAATCAATTGTTGTTTTGTCTTTGTTGTGACTAGACCCACTCTAGGGATAGAGGGGTTGCCTCTGTTCACAAAGGAAACACTTTCCTTTATCACAAGTTGGCAACTCCACTGGGGATTCCTTTGTATGTTTTCTTCTTGTTCACCCTTGATCTGTTTTTTGTTTTAGTGTTTCTTGAATTTTGGGGTACCATCAGATTTTTGGGTTACCTGGGTCAATCTAGGAATTCCCCTTGAAAAGATTATCTGGTGTCATTTAGGTGATTTTACTTTGTATTTTCCTTAAGTAAGATCGTCGCTGAAGATAGCCTAACAGTCACAATGACGTCGCTGATGTTCTAGCTTTGTACCTGCAACTATTTGGCTTTCATCTCAGGTTTCTAGTTTAATTCCTGCGATGATTCCTAAAATCGAACCATCTCTTAAAACGGGTGTACTTTAGCGAGTAGTATCTAGTTGTTAGTGTAACACCTGCGACAACGTCTCTAGTTGTTGGAGTAACACCTGCGGCGACGTCTCTAGTTGTCAGTGTAACACCTGCGATAATTCCTGTAAAGTTGTTTTTACAACTTTACCTCCTGAATCCACCAGTCTTGTTTATCCCCTATTGTTTCTTGTCTCTCATTAGCTTGTTTTGATTGCTTTTGGTTAAGGTATTGTCTCTTTGATTTCATTGAGTGAGTCTTGTGTTTTTTTTTTTTCGACCGTGTGACCTAGCTCTTTATCGATTTCATCGAGAAACCATTTGCTTGGTTACTTGTCTATCCAAGGTTCATCCACAACCATCTTATTGGTTTGCTTGAGGCTTTTTCATTGCTTGTTTTCTTGCTGGTTGATTTTTAGTTTCAATTATTGAACCAATTTTTGATATTGATTCGATTTCTTCACTACCAAGCATAGATCACAATTGCTTGGATCGATCAGTCCACACTTGCTTGTTTGTCTCTCTAAAATAAAAACAAAAAAAATTAAGGGATTTCATTCATTTGATATACGAAAGTGAAAGTATATGTGCATTTCAAATTTTCATGTTTGAGAAATTGAAAAGCGAACTCTAAATCTTTCATTAGTAGTATCGATGCATCATGAGATTAGTGTATTGATGCATTGTGTTTCTTAGTGTTTGCATTCCCTTGTGTTTTCTTGGGAACGAGTTTCCTACCCTCCTTTAAGTAGGTTTTCATCGAAACAATTGATGCTTTACTCATTCTAGTTGCATCCTAGGGTTTGATATACATACGGTAGGGCTTGAAAACTGGAACTTAATTAAAGATCAACTCTAAAATCAATTGAATGAACCTAACAATGCACTAGAACTTAACGCTCATTATTTAGAGGTCTAGGCTAGAGACATGCTCTGACGTAGCTAAACCTAGCCACTATTGTTTTCGTTTAAGGTTGGGTGATTCCTCCTTCTACGACTCAATATCTGCTTATACGGACTTGTGCTCCCTGTACCGTTGAGTATATATCGAGAGACCCCACTAGGTTATCATCCTACATCAATAGGAAGTCATGCCTGCTGCCTTACAAACCGTAACACACCAAACACAGCATTCGGGAAGATTGAATGCTGTACGGAAAGTCCTTGGTCATTTCTCTTCCATTTGATCACCAAGGTGTATATGCAGTTTTATGGTTTGTCTGGTTAACCTTTTGCCTAGTTCTCCAGAGTAGTCACTTTTGTTCCTTTTCAACTCCTTAAAAGAAAAGGTCCATCTGAGCACTTGTCCTTTCAGGCTCATTAAACCTCAAAAGGGATAGAGTCACCTTTTTGTCCTTTTCTCGACTCTTAAAATATGAAAAGGTCAAGTTTTGTTCCTGTGTCATAAAATTGACTACCCACGAAATTTTCCTAGTAATAGTTTGAGTTCTTGGCTACAGTACGAGTGTTTTTCAGGCTCATTTCTGATGGCAACATCCCCCTAGTCTACCGGCCAAGGTCTTCCCCCAGATGGAAATCCTGGTCCGTTCCGCCTTTTGGAAATGCCGATGCTCCGTATATGGCAACATTGTACTTGCCTGGGTTAACCATCGATTTGCCCATTTGGTTGTTTTCAACCTCGGTGGTCCCGAGTGTCATTACTCCCATTCCACCGTCTCCTTCATCTGAATCATGACATGATGATTCCAAGGTTGAGCCTGTGCCTTCTTCTCTTGTTTCTTCATCTTCATCTCCTACTTCGCCTGGTGAAAGTTCCACATCTCATAACCAGGAGACTAAGAAGAAGAAGAAGAAGACAAAGGAGAGTTCTTGTTCTTGTGTCAAACTCATTAAAAAATGAAAACAAGGGTGTTGAGCATAGTTCCTTGTCTTGTTTCAAGCTCGTTAAAAAATGTAACAAGGAGCTTGAGGAAAGTTCTTGATCTTGTGTCAACCTCGTTAAAAAATGAAACAAATATCATGAGGATAGTTATTTTACTATGTCAACCTCATTAAAAAATGAAACAACTCCCTTTTCCAAATCGAGTCTTTGATTAATATCTCGTAAATTCTAAGTCAAGTCTTTCCAAGATCTCGAAAGTGAACCTTCATTCCATCCACCTGGTTGAATGCAATGAAGCTTGGGGGGCATGCACCTCGATTTGCGTCATTATGCTGGGGGCATGTGAACTTATAACAAGCATAGTTTTTCATTTCAAGCTTGTGTAAACATGAAACCGAATCCAAGTAGAGCTCTCCATGGTTCAAGCTTGTGTAAAAAATGAACCCATACTCAATCTACACCTTGTGATTGTCGTTTTTATCCACTAAATTCTGCTAGATGAGCCTTGGTTGTTTTGTTCCATCATTTCCATCTCTTTGGCCAATCATATGATTTCACTTGATTGTTTTAACAACAATTGATTCATTTAAATAGTCATTGTTGGAGGCCTACCTCAAACCGGCGGTTGATGAAGTTTTCATTGCACTACTCCAGCTTTCGTTTCTTTCTCTTTAATGATCAATAAACCTGAAACACCACAAGAAAATAACAGAGCACATAACCGAGAACAACAATGAACTATTTACTTATAAAGTCAAGAAATCATAAGCTATCAAGTAAATTATGCACAAGATATAAGAAATCATCATTGATTGTATTAAAATGAATCAAGAGAAACGCTTACAACCAAGTCTTGACACTGCAAGCCTTCTCAGAGGGTCCAACTAGTTTGTTTATTCAAGCATTCACTCTCAAGAATGGGTCTCCCAAATAGACAATATCTCTCTCTCACTCACAAGCTCTAATACAAGGTTAAGGCACTCCACAACCTCTTACCAAACTACTAACAATCCCACACTTGTCACACTCACACCAAAGCTATCTACTTAGTTTCAAAGCAAACTCAAAAGAACTAACCAACACTGCCCAACTAAAAGAACTAACAGATCATAGCAATGGTGAGTTATTTTATAGGAGGAGGCGTCTCAATGAAATGAGGGAGAGGGAGCTTATCCTTAAGGGAGGTTGCAAAAGAGGCAGAACCACCATCCTAGAGGAGGAAAAGCAACCCAAATTGACCCAACAACCAGCTCTAGAAACACCCAGAAGGCCGATTGTTTGAACAAATTCGCCAAATTTGGGTCGTCGCAAGTCATGAACTAATGATCAATGACGACATCACAATGAGGCAATGTGTTCAGATGAATCCTCACTGTAAATAGCTAGGAGCTTCACACCGAGCCCTAAAATCGCACCATCATGGGAAACACGTGTACTCCGGCGACGGTTTCGTGATGAGAACGTTCATGAAAAGGGATCGTCACACCTTTTAATGTCTTATTAGCGACGATGTAAAAACATAGGAAAAAGGGTGAGTTCTTTAGCATCAGAGAGCACTATTTAATATTTTTGCATAGTTGAGAAGATATGGACATGTGTATTTGATACATGACACAACAGAGGGACTGAGATGAGGACAGTGAAAAATTGCTATGTAATAGATGCCTCCTAAAGCATGAAGCTCGAGAGAGTGGGAGGGGTGAAATGCTTTATGAAACCATGACTGAACTAGGACACCACCTTGAAGAACCTGCAGGCGCAAGTACAACCAATATATTTGATAGTGAAATACATGTAGTCTAGGCATGGGCGCAACCATCCAAAAGACATATGTAACTTGGTCGGTGGTATGGACGCATCCACCCAGTTGATAAGACCATTTCAATGATAAAGGTATGGTCGCAACCATCCATAAAGACTCAGGTATGGTCGTATCCATTAAATCAAAGAGTCATGTGTGTAATCATGAACCAATCCATGCAACCCGAACATATGTAATCTTAGTTCAGGGTCTTGAAACCCTAACCGATCTTAGTACAAATTCTAGCATGCGAAAAAATGTGCTGAAGTCGAGCATGACAGAAAGTCACTTGATTACTGGTCAATAATGAAAACCGATAACAAGCACAAGAGAAAACACCAATATGACAATGGATATCAAGTTACAACTAGTACAATCCACTAAGTGTGAAGAATGGGCTAAAGTCGAACACTCGTGCAATCACCCAACCGAAGACTGATGATGAAAGTTTGTTGTTAGGTGTGAATAACTTTCCATTGAGGCATGCAAGCTCCAAGGTACCGAAAGGAATCTCTAGATCAATCTCCTGGATAATGAGCTAGTGTCGACAGGAGACGATCTGTTGCAGGAGGGCCATAATGTTTCCCCCATCAACAACACGAGATAAGGAACAAATTGTAGATGGTGAAATAGAGCATCAAAGGAGGAGGAGGTGAATTGCAGAAGGATTATACTCTTGAACATATCAGCGACATGACTTTGGAATGTGGCAGCATTTTGGTACCAAGGGATCGAAGGTCTGACGGAGACAACATGGATTAGTTGGAATGAGGAAAAATGGCAACCTAAAACCTCGAAAGGCCAATGACGATGTGAGGATATCCCAACCTGATGAGAAGCAAAAGTGTCGATGTTCAAGAGTGATTAGCTACCGTAGGTAACCAATGACAACTTCCAAATTTTCCCCCACCATTGCTGGCGAGTACCCCAATTATTTTTGAAAAGTGGGCTTGAAGGGGATAACATATGCTTATGGTATAAGTTCGACCTTCAGACGAATCCAACCTAGTAATAGTTTAACGAGCCCTAGGGAGGAGAAGCTCAAGTCTCATCAAGGTGATGAGTCCAATGTCGTCAGGGTTTAATGAATCTGACACAGGTAAAACTCGAAGCCTTTTTCATGTTTAGAGAGTTTGAAAAACACAGAAAAACAAACACCAGGGGGGTACTTTTTCATAAATTTGTGTCCCTTGAGCCCAAAAATGTAGAAAACAATACCCGAGAGAGCCGATTAACCATTACGATCAAGGAGTACTTTTCGTAATTAGTGACCTCGATTTGAAAAAGTAAAAAAGCGATCGAGGACATGTTGTTTCACAACTAATATCGAACTTGAAATGAAAAAATGTTGGAAATAATACTAAGAGGGTGGGGGGGTGAATCAGTATTAGCAATTTAACAATTTTTCATTTCCATAAACAAATTGATATACGCTACTTCTGTTAATTAGACCTGTGTATATACGCAACTGTGTTTAGAGAAAACCACGTATATCTTGTAGACTTCTAATTTAGTTAGTTGATCTTAATCTGTGTATCAGAACCATAAAATAGTAATAAAGTGCAGTAACCAGTACAGGCAATCACACACATGAAAACAAGATATAAGGTGGAAACCCAATGTGGGTGAAAACCACCTACAACAATTCATCTCTATCTTCTTTTAATAAGAAACTTCTTTTTACAATATTTCTGTACTGGTGTAGTCTTATACCAGTATGCAGGCTACTACATGCAAAAGGCTACAACCTTCTCTCGTTCTCCAGCTTATCTTGGAAGGGAGCTACAACCCCCTTAGCTCTTGTACTAGCTGATGTCCTAGTACGTAGGTGCTAACCTACAGAAGGCTACAACCTTCTCTTTTCTTCCAGGGACCACGTTTCATAAATTTTCAGACTGGATCCATCAATAGCATCAATCAAACATCAAATATATCTGCATCAACCAAACTCCTTTGCACCAACCAAAAACTGAATCACACAATCACTTCTCTGAATGTTGTAACTAGAATACAGTAACAGTACCAGAACCCAACCAGAACCTAGAACACTGCAACAGTAGACAGAAGTAGCTAAAACATATTTTATGAAATGTACGCTACTTCAATATGTAGAACCTGCATGCACACACTGTTATATTAAGGAAAACCTGCGTATATGCTATTTTGAATTACTGAACCAGTGTGTATATGTGCCTTTGCTATGCTGAACCTGTGTATAGATCTATAAAAGATAATTTACCATTTTCAAATATTCAGACATCAGTCATACCCAGATTATCAAATTTACAAATCAAGTCATGCGCCAAATATAACAAATCAAAATCACACAAAGATACTTTTCTTCAAGCCTTAAGATCTTGACCCATCAATAGAACTTATCCTTCTTCTAGCGCTCAAGTTCCTCCTTGATTCAGATCTAGCTATGCACTATAACCCAATGACCAGTGTTCTAGATCTTGCTCTTCATAAGATATTCAATGCTTGAGTGCCTTTACCTAATGATCTCCTTCCCCTTTTATATTCTTATGCCTTACTCAATACCATGGTCCAAAACCACTTAGAACCAATGCTTGGGACCCAATACCTGGGTTCAACACTTCGGACGAGATACCATGGTCCAAAACCATAGGTCGAAATACCAAGGACTAAATACCATGGACTAAAAACAAGGTTTCCCACATGTACACACTTTTCCTTGCATGAAAGTGCGTGCATACACATATGCGCATTTTGATTGGCGATATTGTGTGTATACGCGGCTTGGTCAACGGGAACCTGTGTATACCTTCTTTTCCTTTATTCTGGGAGCCTGTGAGCCTGAATTGTCATTTGAATGATTTTCCAAGTGATTTGCCATCAATGACAAT
The DNA here is from genome assembly GCA_031772625.1 of Pinus tabuliformis. Classification (NCBI taxonomy): domain Eukaryota; kingdom Viridiplantae; phylum Streptophyta; class Pinopsida; order Pinales; family Pinaceae; genus Pinus; species Pinus tabuliformis. The sequence continues at coordinate 215,756,440 of CM062807.1, read as the reverse complement.
ACCTGTGCCATAGTGCCAAGCCTGTGTTATAATGCCAACAATCTCCCCCCTGCACTTGATGGAAACCTCAAGTCACTCTACCCCTTTGTCATCAAGGGCAAAGGGTTATGCTCCCCCTGATTACATGCTAAAATATCTGCTCTGCTGTGCTGTCCATGCTCCCCCTGACTGTAGGCAAGGTCTGCAAAAATATGTTCTACAATAAGAACATGACTATATACATCATAAATGACCTTCCTATCACAAAAGACTCATACATATATCCATCTCACAACCAAGTGGGGATACATCAAAAGTTTATACAAGATAACACAAGAACTTTACACCATTCATCCCAGGCATACTGCGGAAACAAAATAGGTTGTTACATGACCTTGATAATAAAATAAATACATGACATAGAGACCAAATATATAAGACAAGAATATGATAGTCATCAACAACTATCATGAGCAGCATCTGTCAATCACCATCCAGACTAGTAACCATGATATCCTTCTGCACCTGTTCCACTTGAATCAAAACAACTGTGAAATTGTACCAAGATCTTCTAAGATAATGCCAACAATGCATTATTAGACGTATATGTTCCCCTTGAACTTGTGCCAGATGATCACTATCAGACCCATATAAGACTCTTTTCATCTTGAGTCTGGACCACTGATTTCCTTCAAACCAACATATACACGACTATATCCATAGAAACGGGTGTATGTACGCGGATGCTCTTCATGAAACTTGCGTACACCCACTTTTCTCTGAAACAGATAAGTGTCAACAATAAGATGATGCATCAACTACTCCCAGCTTCTGTCTGAGGTATTCAAATGTCTCCCTGGGCAGTGGTTTGGTGAATATATTAGCAACCTGTTCCTTGGAGGGAACATAATCCAATTTGACCTTTTGTTCAAGCACTTATTCCTGGAGAAAATGATATTTGATAGGTATGTGCTTGGTTTTTGAATGCATGACTGGATTCTTTGAAATACTAATTCCACTTGTATTATCACATAAAATGGAGATGGGTGGAGTATAGGTAATTTGAATGTCTTGCAATGTTTCCATCATCCAAAGGAGTTGTGTGTAGCAAGATGTAGTAGCCACATATTCTGCTTCAGCTATAGATAATGCAATTGAACTTTGTTTCTTGCTGAACCAAGATACTAATCTGGAACCCATAAAGAATGCACCACCACTAGTGAGTTTTTTGTCATCTACGCTTCCTGCCCAATCTGCATCTATATATGCATGAAGTGTGAGATATGTGTCTCTAGGATACCATAAGCCATAGTTTTGTGTTCCTTGAAGATATTTGAAAATTCTTTCCACTATCTGAAGGTGTGCTTCCTTTGGATTTGCCTGAAATCTTCCAACTATTCCCACTGCATGCATGATGTCTAGTCGGGTACCTGTCAGATAGAGTAGACTTCCGATCATGGATCTATAGGTTGGTTGATGTACTGCTACTAATTCATCATTTGCGTTGAGGCTGCATCCTGTTACCATAGGGGTACATACTGGTTTCGAATCTTCCATGCCATATTTCTTCAAGATCTTCTTGAGGTACTTGGTTTGTGATAGAAAGATACCATCCTTGTTTTGTTGGAATTGTAAGCCAAGGAAATATGTGAGCTCACCAAGCAAGGACATTTCAAATTCTTTCTGCATCACCAAGGCAAAGTTTTGACTCATGGCTTCTTCATTGCTACCAAAGATGATATCATCAACATACACTACCAGTATTAGCAATTTATCATTGTCAATTTTTATATATAGATTATTATCTGCTGATCCTTTTGAAAAACCTTGTTGATGGAGATATTTGTCTAAACGATAATACCAAGCCCTTGGAGCCTGCTTAAGACCATAGAGAGCTTTTCTGAGTCTGCATACAAGTTTTGGATCATTTCCAAGGATAAATCCATCTGGTTGCTCAATATACACTTCTTCTTCTAAGTCTCCATTTAGAAAGGCAGATTTCACATCCATTTGATATACTTTGAACTTTTGAAAGCTATAAAGAGCAAGGAAAATTCTTATGGCTTCAAGTCTGGCAACCGGTGCAAAAGTTTCTTCAAAGTCTATACCTTCTTGTTGAGAATACCCTTTACAAACAAGTCTGGCCTTATTTCTAATAACATCTCCATTTTCATTCAACCTGTTTTTGAATATCCATTTGGTTCCTATGACATTATTATCATTAGGTCTAGGAACCAATTCGCAAGTGTTATTTTTTTCAATCTGCTCAAGTTCTTCATTCATGGCCTTGACCCAAAATTCATCTTTTCATGCTTCATGAATATTTTGTTGTTCGATGGAGGAAAGCAATGCTAGATATCTTGAAGCTTCTGTAGTAGTTCTTCTTGTCTGTACACCTGCCTCTTTCTATCCCAAAATTTGAGTCTCTGGATGGTATATGAACATACCTGGATGGAGTCTTTTCTTCTACTCTTATCTATTCTTCTAGTGCCTCATAAGTTTCTTCTTCGGCATTAGTCTGATCTGATGTGGAAGGATAATCCTCATCTTCTTCCCACTCTTCAGTTTTTACCTGCTTTAAATTTTTGCCTACTTCATCAACCACAACATCAATACTTTCAACAATTTTCCCTAGTCTTTTATTATAACCCTTGTATCCTTTACTTTGGGAAGAGTAACCAAGGAGAATGCCTTCATCTACTCTAGGTTCAAACTTGCCAAGGTTTTCATCAGTCCTTTTGATGTAACATTTACTTCCAAAGACTTTGAAGTATTTTACAGTAGGAGTCTTACCATACCAAAGTTCATAAGGAGTTTGAGTGCTGTTTACTCGAACATTTGTTGAGAATAGTGACGGCAGAAAATGCAGCTTCACCCTAGAAGGTTGCAGGAGTTCCAGACTCATCAAGCATAGCATGAGCCATTTGTTGAACTATTCTGTTCGACCTTTCCACCACTCCATTTTGCTGAGGAGTCCTTGCAGCAGAGAATTCCCTTCTTATTCCATGTTCTTCACAAAAGTCAAAAAATTCATCCGAGGTGAATTCCCTCCTCGATCAGACCTAAGGCATTTGATTTTTCGATCTGATTCATTTTCAATCAAGGCTTTGAATGCTTTGAATTTTTCGAAAGCTTCATCTTTATGCTTCAAAAGTCCTATCCAACACATCCTGGAAAAGTCATCAATGAACAATATAAAGTACTCTTCTCCTTGAGGTGACTTTTTCCTTGATGGACCACATAAATCAGTATGGACAAGTTCAAGTGGCTTACTAGCTGATCCTTCCTTCTCAAGGAAGCGTGTTCTGGTTTGTTTACCAAACTGACATGATTTTCATATTGTATTTTCTAGAATTTTGATGTCAGGAAGATTGTGAACAACTTGATATTTGCATGCTTTCCTTATCTGAGGGAAGCTTAGATGCCCCAATCTTCTGTGCCATAGCCAGTGTTCATGATTTTTGTTTAGATAGCATTGTTGCTATCCTCCCTTGAGTTTGTATAAATTATTTGGAGTTCTTATGCCTTTGATCACTATTTCTCTTGTATCAAGCTCACGAACAATACATCCATTTGATCGAAATACTACCTCATTTCCTTGATCACACATTTGACTAACACTCAATAGTTATGCTTTAAGCCATCAAAATACATAACATTTCCAGCTTTGACCTTTTCTTTCAAAAGAACAGAGCCTTTACCTTTTATGAGTGTAGCGGTGTCATTTCCAAATGAGACCTTCCTTTCCTTTTCTAAGGCACTATATGACTAAAGCTTTTCTTTTAATCACCTGTCATATGTTTCAAGCATCCACTGTCAATGTATCATTGGTTTTCCTATCCTTTCGCATATAAGGCTATACCACATATTTCTGGTTGCAGTTCTTTCCTTCTCCATGTTTTAGGACCCAATGAAGATTGCTCCTTCTCAGATGTTTGCCGAAACTTACTCCTGCATTCAGAATCTTCATGACCGAAGTTGTTACAAATAGAGCATTCTATTTCATTTTCAAGAGTAGAAAAGTTATTGTAGGTCGTTTTCATGATCCCAGTCACACTCCTTTGATTTCGTGCTTCTCTAGTCATGATGGTCTTGTAGGCAACACATTGAGCAGCTTTTTGTCCAAAGTTATGACAAGAGAAACATTGGCCATTAAATAAATTCCCGCGATTATCAAATCTGCTGACCAGGTGATTGTAGTTTCCATTGACATTTATTCTTGAGGCAAATTGAGAATGATTTACCTATGGTTGGTTGTAGCTTCTGTTCATCCTTGAAGTAGATTGACCTTCATTTACCTAGTGATCCACTTTAAGCCTTTGCTGACGATTGTCGACCTGTTCACTTTTCCTGCTGCATCAAGATAACTTTTGGAGGTGGATGGCTTCTGTGCTTGAGATACTTCTTTAGTATATCCAAGACCTGTCTTGATTAGAGGAGAATGCTGCACTTTGATAATCTCATCTAAAGTTTCAGATCCTTTAGCAAATCTAAGATTAAGAGCTTTTGTTTTCTCAATATCTTTTCTGAGTCCCACAATTTCACATTCTAACTTTTCATTGTGTTTTTCCCTTTCAGCAAGTTGGAATGTCAGAGTATCTATGATCATACTCTTTTCTTCTAAACAAATTTTAAGTTTAGAAATTTCTTCATAGAGATCATATTCATCTATAGCATCCAAGAAATCATCATCTTCAAAAGCCATAAAAAGTCTGTAATCATTACCATGTTCATCTTCATCACTATTTGAAAGTCCATCGTTGTCTTCATGTGTATAATAGCTCTTCCTACTTACATTCTGTTTTCTATTCCATTTAATTGGTTCCTTACCTTTATCAAGCTTATCTTTATGAGGACATTTGGTTGCATAGTGACCGACTCTCCCACAAGCAAAGCATTTGAAAGGTAGCTTGCCTTTGAATCTTCCAGAGCCCCATTGAAGGTTCTTGACAAAGTTTGATTCTTCCTCTCCTTCTGAAGAATGTCCTGACTCATTTTATTCTCCTTTTGAAGTTTTGAATGTGGCTTCTCTAATGTCTAATGGACCCCCTTTTCTCATTTCGAAAGTAGTTAGGCTTTCGTGCAGCTGTGACATGGTAATACTCTGAAGATTCTTCTTTTCTTCTATGGCAGAAACTTTTGATTCAAACTTAGAAGACAAAGATCTTAAAACCTTTTCAACTAAAGTAACTTCTTTTATCTCTTCACCCAAGTTTTCATGCGATTAACAATCTCATCTATACGTAAGAAATAATTAGCCACACTTTCATCATTGTGCATTCTGAGAGTTTCATATTGAATTCTAAGAGATTATAGTTTTGCACATTTTACCTAATCATCTACTTCATAGCGTAGAATGATCTTGTCCCATATTTCTTTGGTGGTTTTGAGCTGCATAACCTTGATGAATTTTGATTGATATAGACTCCCCAATAGAGTATTGACAGCCTTTGCGTTTGTTTCATACTACTTTTTACTAGCTATATCTGTAGGTGTTGCTGATAGGAATGTGTATCCTCCTTCCATGATATCCCAAAATTCTACACCAAGAGATTGAAGATAGGATGTGGTTCTTACCTTCCAATAGAGGAAGTTGTTTCCATCAAATATTGGTGGCCTAATGGATGCCTCCCTTTCGTAGTTTCTCATGATGATAGATCTTCCTAAAAGCGATCAAGCTTCTTATGAAGGACCTGCTCTGATTCCAATTGTTGGAAATAATACTAATAGGGGGGGGGGGGTGAATCAATATTAGAAATTTAACAATTTTTCATTTCCATAAACAAATTGATATACGTTACTTCTATTAATTAAACCTGCGTATATATGCAACTGTGTTTAAAGAAAACCACGTATATCTTGCAGACTTCTAATTTAGTTATCTAATCATAATCTATGTATCATAACCATAAAACACTAATAAAGTGCAGTAACCAGTACAGGCAATCACACACATGAACACAAGATATAAGGTGGAAACCCAATGTGGATGAAAACCACTTGCTGCAATTCGTCTCTATCTTATTTTAATAAGAAACTTATTGTTTAGATAATCTTCGGCAAAATCACATAACCAATCTTTAGTCGACGCGTTTCGAACCGACCAGTGTGGTTCATCGTCAGGACAAGTTGAAGAACCAATCCGGCTTAGCGTGATTAAATAGAGTGTGCAGAGACTCCAACAGCTGTAATGTTAACGACTAATTTTGACCTAATGATCCTGGTCAAACCACTAAATTAGTTAATTAATATTTCTCGAAAAAGCTAAATTAGGTAAATAAAGGAATTCATTTGTCAATTTAAAAATAAATAGGTATATTATTATTATTATCCCAAATACTAAGAGAAATCATACTATAATATTAATATTTTAATTATAATGGTCATTATATCTCATAATATATATTAATTAATCTATATTTAATTATTATTCCAACATAAAATACAAGTAAAGGTAAATTCCTTAAGAAACTTATTTTTACAATATTTCTGTACTGGTGCAGTCTTATACCAGTACGCAATCTACTACCTACAAAAGGCTACAACCTTCTCTCGTTCTCCAGCTTCCCTTGGAAGGGAGCTACAACCCCCTTAGCTCTTGTACTAGCTGATGTCCTAGTATGTAAGTGCTGACCTATAGAAGGCTACAACCTTCTTTGTTCTTCCAGAGACCACGTTTCATAAGTTTTCAGATTAGATCCATCAATAGCATCATTCAAACATCAAATATATCTGCATCAACCAAACTCCTTTGCACCAACCAAAAACTGAATCACACAATCACTTCTTTGAATGTTGTAACCAGAATACAGTAACAGTACCAGAACCCAACCAGAACCCAGAACACTGCAACAGTAGAAAGAAGTACCTAAAACATATTTTATGAAATGTACGCTACTTCAATATGTAGAACTAGCATGCATACACTGCTATATTAAGGAAAACTTGCGTATACGCTATTTTGAATTACTGAACCAGCTTGTATACACGCCTTTGCTATGCTGAACCCACGTATAGATATATAAAAGATAATTTTCCCTTTTCAAATATTCAAACATCAGTCATACCCAGATTATCAGATTTACAGATCAAGTCATGCGCCAAATATAACAGATCAAAATCACACAAAGATACTTTTCTTCAAGCCTTAAGATCTTGACCCATCAATAGAACTTATCCTTCTTCTAGCGCTCAGGTTCCTCCTTGATTCAGATCTAGCTATGCACCATAACCCAATGACCAGTATTCTAGATCTTGCTCTTCATAAGATATTCAATGCTTGAGTGCCTTTGCCTAATGATCTCCTTCCCATTTTATAGTCTTAGGCCTTACACAATACCATGGTCCAAAACCTCTTAGAACCAATACTTGGGACCCAATACCTGGGTTCAACACTTCGGACGAGATACCATGGTCCAAAACCATAGGTCCAAATACCAAGGACTAAATACCATGGACTAAAGACAAGGTTTTCCACACGTACGTGCTTTTCCTTGCATGAAAGAGCGTGCATACGCATACGCGCCTTTTGATCGGCGATCCCGCATGTATACGTGGCTTGGTCAATGGGAACCTACGTATACCTTCTTTTATTTTATTTTGAGAGCCTGTGAGCCTGAACCGTCATTTGAATGATTTGCCGAGTGAGTTTCCATCAAAGACAATACCTTTGCCATAGTGCCAAGCCTGTTTTATAATGCCAACAAAAAAGTCTGATGATCTTTTCGTGTTTAAACGGTCGGAAAAAATTTGAAAGCGGACCACCATTTTTATTCTCTTTAACGATTCAAAAAGGGAAAAATACTCGGCAATATTGTCATCTTTTACGAGTCAAAAAAGAGCTTAAAGGTGACTCGTCTTAGAGGAACGAGTGGTATGAAGGGTAGCAATGGGTTCTGGCAATGGTGGAACTCCTCAAAACATGTAATGGTCAAGAGGTTGGATAATAAAACCACTCATCAACTGCCGATTTGACATAGGCCTCCAACGATGAATATTTAAGGGAATCGATTGTTGTTTTGTCTTTTCTATGACTAGACCCACTCTAGGGCTAGAGGGGTTGCCTCTGTCCGCAGAGGGAACACTTTCCTTTATCACAAGTTGGTGACTCCATTGGGGATTCCTTTGTATGTTTCATTCTTGTTCACCCTTGATTTGTTTTTTGTTTTAGTGTTCCTTGAATTTTGGGGTTAAACCATTAGTTTTTTGGGTTACCTAGGTCAATCTGGGAATTCCCCTTGGAAAGATTATCTGGTGTCACTTAGGTGATTTTACTTTTTCTTTTGCTTAAGTAAGATCATTGCTGAAGATAGCCTAATAGTCGTGACAACATCACTGATGCTCTTGCTTTGTACCCGCGACTATTTGGATTTCGTCTCAGGTTTCTAGTTTAATTCCCGTGACAATTCCTGAAATTGGACCATCTCTGAAAACGGGTGTACTTTAGCGACTAGTATCTAGTTGTCAGTGTAAGACATGTGACAATGTCTCTAGTTGTCAATGTAACACCTGCGACAATTCCTATAAAGTTGTTTTTACAACTTTACCTCCTGAATCCACCAGTCTTGTTTATCCCCTGTTGTTTCTTGTCTCTCACTAGCTTGTTTTGATTGCTTTTGGTTAAGGTACTGTCTCTTTGATTTCATTGAGTCAATCTTGTGTTTTTTTATTTTTTTCAACCGTGTGACCTAGCTCTTTAGCGCTTTCGTCGAGAAACCATATGCTTGGGTTACTTTTCTGTCCAAGGTTCATCCACAACCATCTTATTGGTTTGCTTGAGGCTTTTTCATTGCTTGTTTTCTTGCTGGTTGATTTTTAGTTTCAATTATTGAACCAATTTTTGATATTGATTCAATTCCTTCACTACCAAGCACAGATCACAATTGTTTGGATTGATTAGTTCACACTTGCTTATTGTCTCTTTAAATTCAAAACAAAAAGAATTAAGGTATTGCATTCATTTGATATACGAAAGTGAAAGTATATGTGCATTTCAAATTTTCATGTTTGAGAAATTGAAAAGAGAACTCTGAATATTTCATTAGTAGTATCAATGCATCGCGAGATTAGTGTATTGATGCATTGTGTTTCTTAGTGTTTGCATTCCCTTGTGTTTGCTTGGGAACGAGTTTTATACCCTTCTTTAAGTAGGTGTTCATTGAAACGATTGATGCTTTACTCATTCTAGTTGCATCCTAAGGTTTGATATACATACGGTAGGGCCTGAAAACTGGAACTTAATTCAAGATCAACTCTAAAATCAATTGAATGAACTTAACAACGCATTGGAACTTAACGCTCATTATATAGAGGTCTAGGCTAGATACGTGCTCTGGTGTCGTTAAACCTAGTCACTATTGTTTTCATTTAAGGTTGGGTGATTCATCGTTCTACGACTCAATAGCTGCTTATACAGACTTGTGCTCCTCATACCATCGAGTATATATCAGGAGACCCCACTAGGTTATCATCCTACATCCATAGGAAGTCGTGTCTACCATCTTACAAACTGTAACGCACCGAGCACAACATTTGGGAAGATTGACTGCCGTACGGAAAGTCCTTGGTCATTTCTCTTCCATTTGATCACGAAGGTGTATATGCAATTTTACGGTTTGTCTGGTTAACCTTTTGCCTAATTCTCCAGAGTAGTCACTTCGTTCCTTTTCAACTCCTTAAAATAAAAGGTCCATCTAAGCACTTTTACTTTCAGGCTCATTAAACCTCGAAAGAGATAGAGTCACCTTTTTGTCCTTTTCTTGACTCTTAAAAAATGAAAAGGTCAAGTTTTGTTCCTGTGTCATAAAATTGACTACCCACGAAATATTTCTGGTAACAGTTCGAGTTCTTAGTTACAATACGAGTGTTTTTCAGGCTCGTTCCCGATGGCAACATTCCCCGAGTCTACCGGTCAAGGTCTTTCCCTAGATGGAAATCCTTGTCCGTTCTCGCCTTTTGGAAATGTTGGTGCTCCATATATGGCAACATTTTCCTTGCCTGGGTTAACCATCGGTTTACCCATTTGGTTGTTTTCAACCTCCGTGGTCCCGAGTGTCATGACTCCTGTTACACCATCTCCTTCGTCTGAATCATGACATGATGATTCCAAGGTTGAGCCTACACCTTCTTCTCTTGTTTCTTCATCTTCATCTCCTACTTCGCCTGGTGAAAGCTCCACATCTCGTAACCGAAGACTAAGAAGAAGAAGAAGAAAACGAAGGAGAGTTCTTGTTCCTGTGTCAACCTCGTTAAAAAATGAAAACAAGGGTGTTGAGCATAGTTCCTTGTCTTGTGTCAAGTTCGTTAAAAAATGTAACAAGGAGTCTTGAGGAAATTTCTTGATCTTGTGTCAACCTCGTTAAAAAATGAAACACATATCATTATGATAGTTCTTTTACTGTGTCAACCTCATTAAAAAATGAAGCAACTCCCTTTTCCAAATCGAGTCTTTGATTAAGATCTTGTAAAGTCTGAGTCAAGTATTTTCAAGATCTCAAAAGTGAACCTTCATTCCATCCACCTTGTTGAATGCAATGAAGCTTGGGGGGCATGCACCTCGATTTGCGTCATTATGCTAGGGGCATGTGAACTTATAAAAAGCATAGTTTTTCATTTCAAGCTTATGTAAACATGAAACCGAACCCAAGCAGAGTTCTCCAGGGTTCAAGCTTGTGTAAAAAATAAACCCATACCCGATCTACACCTCGTGATTGCCGTTTTTATCCGCTAAATTTTGTTAGATGAGCCTTGGTTGTTTTGTTCCATCATCGCCATCTCTTTGGCTGATCATATGATTTCACTTGATTGTTTTAACAACAATCGATTCCCTTAAATATTCATCATTGGGGGCCTACCTCAAATTAGCAATTGATGAATTTTCTATTGCACTTCTCTAGCTTCCATTTCTTTCTCCTCAATGAGAAATAAACTTGAAACACCACAAGAAAATAATAGAGCACATAACTGAGAACAATAATGATCTATTTACTTATAAAGTCAAGAAATCATAAGCTATCAAGTAAATTGTGCACAAGATATAGGAAATCATGATTGATTGTATTAAAATGAATCAAGAGCAAAGCTTACAACCAAGTCTTGATGCCATAAGCCTTCTCAGAGGGTCCAGCCAGTATGTTTCTTCAAGCATTCACTCTCAAGAATGGGTCTCCCAAATAGACAATATCTCTCTCTCACTCACAAGCTCTAATACAAGGTTAAGGCACTCCACAACCTCTTACCAAACTATTAGCAATCCCACACTTGTCACACTCACACCAAAGCTATCTACTTAGTTTCAAAGCAAACTCAAAAGAACTAACCAACATTGCCCAACCAAAAGAACTAGCAGATCATAGCAATGGTCAGTGATTTTATAGGAGAAAGAGTCTCCATGAAATGAGGGAGAGGGAGCTTATCCTTAACGGAGGTTGCATAAGTGGTGGAACCACCATCCCAGAGGAGGAAAAGTAATCCAAACTGACCCAAAAACCAGCTCTAGAAACACCCAGAAGGCTGACTGTTTGGACAAATTTGCCAAATCTGGGTCGTTGCAAGTCATGAACTAATGATTAGTGACGACATCGCAAGGAGGCAATGCGTTCAGAGGAATCCTCACTGTAAATAGCTGGGAGCTTCGTGCTGAGACCTAAAATCACACCGTCGCGGCAAACACGTGTACTCCGACGATGGTGTCGTGACGAGATAGTTCATGACAAGGGATCGTCGCACCTTTTAATGTCTTATTAGCGACAATGCAGAAACTTAGGAAAAAGGGTCAGTTCTTCAGCATCAGAGAGCACTGTTTAATCTTTTTGCATAGTCGAGAAAATATGGACATGTGTATTTGATACATGACATAGTAGAGGGACTAAGATGAGGACAATGACAAATTACTGTGTAACACACTGGGAAACCCCATGCTTGTACTCAGCCTTTTGGTCTGTGTGTTGAAGCTAATCCAATTAGTAGAAACAGAGAAGGGAAAAAATCTAAACGAGCAGACTTATGTCACAGGTCTTACATGCTTCTCTGAAGGAAAAACCTCTTCTGCTCTCAATAAGTTGGGATCCCTCTTCTACCCCATAAATAAATAAGTACCAATGCACAATCCTCTTTAAAAATACAAAGCCAAAATAAGAGAAAGGCTTCCTGCGAAGAGAGGTGAAGAATGAAACTTCACCAGGGTACTGACCAGGCTCACTGTTAGTGGAGCAATGTGTTTGTTCCCATGTGACTCTGTCGGGGTACTGTCTAGGCCTACTAGTGGTGGAGCAACACCAGAAATGAAAACTTATACTATGAAATTATTCAACTCGCGAACTAAACTACCCTTCCCGGATTCGAAACACTGAGATCTAAGCTGAAATTTTGATTTTTTTTTACTAAATTGGCAAAGGGTGAACTATGTATGTCCATGGGGTAAGTGGGGAAACTGAAGTAACTTGAACAACAATTCAATACTCCCCGAGAGCCCAAGGCCCTATCCTAGCAATGAAACAAAACAAAGAAATTGGAGTTCTACCAGTGTGTCAGATAGTGTTGTAGCGGCTACAACCACCCTCCAAAATTTTGGTCTGCATCAATTTCAGAGCCTCCCTTGAAGAGTTTCACTTGATGACTGCACATACTCGGGCACACTCCATGATCTCATATGAGTCTTTATACTCGCCTTGCTTGTTTATTGCACTTAAGTATCTGCATGTTGATGTCTAAGTCATGCTTGCGGTCGTGTTCTGGTTATGCTCAAAGTCTTTTCTTTGTGTGTGTTTGTTGTGTTCACCATGAAAGCATCTGTTGCACTCACACACGAAGTCACATTCATTGTCGCACAAGCCTCATCTTGATCATGAATGATCAATCATAAGTGTCATACTTGTCGCTTGCATCTTCGATCAGTCGTGTTGAACATATGTGTCTGGATGGTTCTGTCATTTCATCGTTAAGTCATTCGAGTGTGTGTTTGTATAATCACCTATGCATCTTTATAATGTTCACACACTTAGTCATTTTGTTAAAGTTCTAAAGACTAGACTCCTCACTGATAGCCAGACCATTACCCTGCTTTTTACTTGATTGACTCTCAACCAGAACAATGCAGAAGCACCAAGCTAGTTCCTTCAAGCAGCACTGTTTGCAAGAAAATCAAGCATCACTCATGCTGGCCACCCAGACAGTCGAATGACTATTCATCTCAGAAATTGCATAGTACTCATGGGCAGCCCTCTTGCTGCCCATTGGTCAACTCAGCTCAAAAATTGCGCACAGATGATCAGTAGGCCGACCTTCTAGCCTTAGTGCAGTTTTCCCAGCCAGCAACAGACTGCAATTCCCTCTAGTATTTGTGCAAGTCTGGCTGCTAGTGACCCCAGAAGCCAACTGGAAGTTCCCTCTAGGAATTGCACAAGTCTGGCTGCCAGTGACCATGGTAGCCAACTAGCAGTTCCCTCTGGGAATTGCACAGTTCTGGCTTCCAGTCTCTGTGGCAGTGATCTAAAAATATGATCTTAGATTACTTTTAAGGTATTACAGACTCATGTGCATGGATTTTCCTATATTACTTAGTGCAACAGATCGATAAGATTACAGATTATATAGAAAATTGAGCAGTTAGAGAAGCATAATAGAAAAACACACATAAACACAAGAAGTTTAGTCTGGAGTTCACCCAAAACTCTTGGGTTACCTCTCCTGGTCCAGCCTTTAGTGGTGACCACTCTATTATGTATTCAAGAGCAGAGTTTTACAAAGTGTGAGCTCAAATTGAGTCTCAACACATAGATACAAACAAAAAGAGTTTCCTTGAATCCTTCAAGCCTCTTTGAGTACACAGGCTCTTTCTTTCCTCTCTGTCTTTGTTTTCTCTCTATCTTAGTGCTGCTTCCCTTTGTCTCTGTCAGTCTGTGGCTTTAAAGCCAATTGGTGATGTCTATTCGTTTCCTCTTCTTGGGCTCTCTCGCTCCCGACCTCTGTCCGCTCGAATCCCCTATCGAGCATTAGCAATCATGGCATAACGTCCTCAGGGAAGGTGGACACCTGTTCTGCAATGGAAGGGACCATCGGGCCTTTGAAATCCCCAAAAATAATGTTTTCTATTTACACAGAGAAACACTCTAAAACATGGGAAAAATCTACCAAATCACTATTCATCGGACTTCAAATATTCGTAAATCGCCATGATATTCCATCGGGTCCGCCTGTAAATCGCTATCACATGTCGCAAATGCCCATTCCGTGGTTTTCCCATTGTATTTGAAAAATACATTAAAACACTGAAAATGTTGCAAAAATGCTTTATGGCAGACTTGAAATGTTATACATTTGCATCTAGAAGTTCCATCAGGTCTGGTTTTATATCGTGATCGCATATCCATTGTTGATTTGTGTGATCTTGATCCAACGGCTGAGATTCATTTCAGGCAGCGAAGGTGTATGGAGATTACCCACCCAAAAACGCAGTTTTCTCACACCACGTGTCGGCCAGTGGATGGGATCGGGTGGAGCCCGTCTAATACAACTTACCACCCAAGGCCCACCCGAAATCCGCTCATTATGAAACTCATATATATATATATATATATATATATATATATATATATATGTGATATGTATATCCATTTCGGGTTTAGATTCGTCACTTTATTTATATTTCCTTTGTTTTTTGTTTATTTACAAAAATATGAAATAGAAAGGAAAATTTTGTTTTCCAGATCTCAAATTATATAAGATATCATCTATAATTTTATCAGGTCCGGCTATCACAGTCGTATGTATATCGCCCTGCTCCTTTGTATTCTGCTGATGCAATATCGCAAGTTAATCTGGGCCATCAATCTGCGCGCTTGATCGACAGTCCTCATTAACTTGCACTGATCGCTATCGCAATTGTCAAATGGTCACCATTGATAACCTCCGCCTATCATTGCTGATTGTGATATGCCGATCGGATCTGGACTATTAATCGGCTAGATCCAACGACTCCTGTGCATCATTCATTTGACCTCCGATAGGCCTTACGTCACTGTTTTCTTCATGTTTTTGCCTCCCGATAATGTTATCTGCCATTTCTAAGAGTTCTTCTTTTGTGATAGTTTTGATCTTTAGAAGACTTTGAAGGCTTAGATGGTGTTTTCGATCCATTTTGGATCACGCCTTCCCACTGAAAAAAGCTTTTGGACCACCAAAAGTTGGTTTTTAAGCATCAATCAATTGAGGATACAACTTCCTCACTTGTCTAATCTCTATCCATCTTGCACTGCTTGGTTTTGAATCTTTGAGACTGATTCTGAGGTACTCAACATCCACTCTACATGTAGTTCTCACCTTCCCATCCATCACTGTATCTTCCTGCAACTCATTGAGATATTCAAGCAACAGATATCCAATAGAAGGCAACTGACTTTGCTCTTCAGGATCTTCAATAAATGAAGGTTCAAAGAGTCTCAAGTTCTCTGCATTAACTACTGAATAGATGTGCATGTAAGCTGGAAAATCAAGGCAAAAAGTGTTCTCACCAATTTTCTCAAGTATCTTGAAAGGCCCATACCTTATTGGTTTCATCTTCTTTCCCTTACCTTGCATTCTATCTTTGCTGATGTACAACTAGACTTGATCACCAACTTGGAAGCTATGTTCAATTCAATTGTTATCATACCTTTCCTTGTACTTGTCCTATCCCTTTTCCAGTTTTTCCTGCACTGCCTAGTGAATTTCTTGGATCTGTTCAATGAACTTGGTTTCTTTGTCCACATCACTGTGTCCATCAACTGCTATGTCTTTTCCAAAGACAAAATCCAAGGGAGACCTTGGTGTAAAACAAAACAAGTCTAAAAAGGAGATATCTGTGTAGAAGAGTGCTTTTCACGGTTGTAAGCATGTTGCACATAACACAAATGTTCATCCCAAAGCTTGGGATGCTTGCTACAATAGCCCCTGAGCAACTGGATCACTCTCCTATTGACCACCTCTATTTGGCCATCTGTTTGTGGATGAAACACTATGATCTTCTTCAGTCTGGTGTCCATCAATTCCCACAGACTTGACCAAAACTTCCCAACAAAGCGGGAATCTCGATCAGATACAATGGAAGTGGGTAACACAAAATGAACTTATACATGCTGAAAGAACAACTTCGCCATTTGTTCAGCTGTAATCTACTTGTTACAAGGCATTAAAATACACATTTTGTTGAACCTGTTCGAAATAACATATAAATAATCATGACCTTTTCTAGATTTTGGCAATCCCCCAACAAAGTCCACGAAAACAATTTCCCAAGGATGAGAAGGAATTGGTAGTGGAGTGTACAAGCCTAATTTTCTATTGTTGGGCTTGCTTTTAGCACACATGGTACACCCTTTAATATATCTAGAAAATGTTTCATGCATTCTTGGCCAATAACATAACCTTTGCAGCTGTGCAACTATTTTACTTACACCAAAATGACTTGATACTTTCCCAAATGATACAAGAGTAGGTCTTTCACATAATAATCCAATCTTCTACTTGTTTGCCATGACTTAAAGTTGCATATACATCTTTAAAATCTATATCTTGAGCATATTGTTCAATGTAGATTTAATGCATTACTGAGTTATGCTTAAGTATAGTGAATGCATTTATGATTGGTATGGACAACATATCTGCAACTTTATTGTGTATGCCCTTCTTATATCTAATGACTAGATGAAACTGCTATAGAAAACCCATCCACCTATAGTGTCTTGATTGCTGCAATTTAGTTTGTGAGTGCAAATACAGAAGTGGTTGATGGTCTGTATGGATGATTGTTTCTTTTCCCATTAAGTAATATTTCCACTTTTTCACACTCTATAATAATGCATACAATTCTTTATCATATGTGGGATAATTAACTACTACAGAATTAAATGTCTTAGAATGATAACATATGGGTTTACCATGTTGCACCAACACTGCCCCCATGGCATAGTCACTGGAATCTGTTTCAATCTCAAAAGGTCTTTGAAGATCTGGCAATACTAGTATTGATGCTGTACTAATTTTTTCTTTCAAGGTGTCGAAGGCTTTCTGTTGTTTGCCTCCCCACTGAAACACCTTGTTCAATCCCGTCAAAGCATGTAAGGGAGCTGCAACCAAGGAAAAGTTAGCAATAAAATTTCTCCAATATTGTGTTGCTCCTAGGAAACTCCTAACTTCTGTAGCAGATTTGGTTTAGGCCAGTTCAAAATGACTTTGACCTTAGAGGGATCTATCTTCAATTCACCATCCCCTACAATATGACCCAAATAATTTAAATATGTTTTGCCGAATTCACATTTTGACAGTTTCACATAGATATTTTGTCTTTTCAAAACATCTAAAGTCTGATTTACATGCTTCAAATGTTCTTCCCATGTTTTAATAAAAACAAGAGTTTCATCTAAAAATATAATTACAAAATCATCAATAAAGGCCTGAGTACATCATTCATAACTCTCATGAAAGTGGCAGGAGCATTAGTTAATCCAAAAGGCATAACTAGCCATTCATACAACCCTTGCTTTGTTTTGAAAGAAGTCTTCCATACATCTTGTTCTACTACTCTGACCTAATGATAGCCACTACGTAAGTCAAACTTGGAAAAGTAAACTACCTCTTTCAGCTGATCTAATAGATCATCAATGCGAGGAAGAGGATAACGATTCTTGATAGTTATTTTATTCAGTGCTTTGTAATCAATGAACATCCTCCACGAACCATCTTTCTTTCTCACCAATACGATTGGAGATCCACATGGTGATGTGCTTGGCCTTAAGAACCCTTTATTGAGCAGCTCCTCTACCTGCTTCTTGATCTCTGCATTCTCTAAAGTGGATAACCTTTACATTCCGATGTTAGGTAATGAAGCATCTTGCTGCAAATGAATACCATGTATTATTTCCCTATTGGGTGGCAAACCTTTAGGTTCTTGAAATAGGATATCATATTCTAAAACAACTTTTTCTAAATCAGTTTTCTGTTTAGCATCACAACCCTCAAATACATTGGTTTTATCAGGGTTCTTTTCCTTTACAACCATTAGTAAAAATTGCTTGCATGAATTTACAATTCTTTTCATCTGCCCTGAGTTTATGAGAGTATAATTACTTTTGAGTTGATGAACTCTTACATTATATTCTATTCCATCTTATGTGACTTGATACTTATTTTCGGTTCTATAGAAAATGGCTTTTCTATCATACAAGTAAGGACTTCCTAAAACAATACCACATATATCCAAGGGAACTATATCTAACTCAACCTCATCTACAAATGTTGACCCAAATGCAAACCTAAGTTTACATTGTCTAGTCACTTGTAGCTTTGCTTTATCACATATCCAACCTAATGGATATGGCTTCTTGTGAGGTGTTGTTAGTAATCCCAACTTCTTTACAATCTCTTCAGAAATCAAGTTTACTTGTGAACTATCAAATAAAGTATCAATATTTTGGTGCTTGGAAATAACTCTAATATGAAAAATCTCATGTCTTTTCCTCTCATTTTCTTCATTATCAATAGATTGTGCAGAATCACTAGTAGATTCTTCAGAATTTTTACCTTTTATACCTGTAGCTGTGACTATTGTTTCATCGCCTAAGTCTGACCCAAAATCTTTCTGAATAGCAGTACCAATCTTCTTCTTCTTGCCATCGAAATTCTTGGGTTTTAGCTCCAGATGCAAAGACCAGCAATGTGCATCATCGTGTCCATCCTTCTTGGAGTGAGTGCATGAAGGTTTGTCTTTCTGTATAGCGTTTTCCTTCCTCTCTTTCCACCTCAGCTTCTTCTTTTCCTTGTTCTTGCTTGCAGTGGGTTTTCATGATCCCCCAATCTCTGGGTTCACATTCTTGCCTCTAGCCTCTAGATGTGTAGCCTGAATGGATATCTCATCTATGCTACTAGGGTTAAACATGAGAATGGTGTGCCTCAAATAGCTATGCAGACCACCTATATACTTTAACAAAGTTTCAGGTGAGTATAGAGAAATGCCTAGAATTAAAGCTCTTTTTCTAAATTCCTAGGTATAGCTTTGTACACTTTGCCCCTTTAATTGGCAAAGAGTTTGCCAACTCATCATTGCTTGTTGCATATACGCTAGTGGATCGAATTGTTTTTTAATGGCAGAAACAAATTCACTCTAGGTAGAAAGAATTTTACCATGCTTCTTCAAATCAGCTTGGGTCCTGCCTTCCCACCACACCAAGGCAGTTCCTCCAAGGAAAATTCTAGCTAGCTGAATCTTACTCCTTTCTGAATCGATGTTTTGCACCCTAAAATACACATCAATCTATATAATCTAGTTATCTAGCTTTTCTACATTTAATTCTCCATCATAGATTGGCAAATTAAAATTTACATCTAATTTAATCAAATATATTTTCTTATTTTTCTTTCTAGGGCTAGAAGGAGGAGTTGATGGAGGAGGCTCTTCCCCTTTCCCTTTGCCTTCTGAATGGGAAAATATAAGAGGTTCATCTACTCCTTTGCCTTGTTCGGGTGTTGAGGTGCTTGCACCTCGATCCTTCTTAAATTCCCGATACATTTCTTCCACCATGGCTCTCATGGTCATGAAACTGTCCATGAACGGAGAGTCTAATTCCAATGGAACTTCTCGGGCCATTCTCCTCTGAGCATAGACTCTTCCAATTTATGGATTAGCATCAACAAGCTCTACTTCTCCTAGTTTGAGCTTTGACCTAGTTAGCATTCAACAATCTAGCACAAGCTTGTCTAACCTTAGCAAACCTAAAGCTTTGATACCACTTGATACGAAAATATGATCTTAGATTACTTTTAAGGTATTACAGACTCATGTGCATGGATTTGCCTATATTACTTAGTGAAACGGATTGATAAGATTGTGATAATATAGACAATTGAGCAGTTAGAGAAGCATAATAGACAAACACACATAAACACAAGAAGTTTAATATGGAGTTCACCCAAAACTCTTGGGCTATATCTCCTAGTCTAGCCTTCAGTGGTGACCTCTCTATTATGTACTCAAGAGCAGAGTTTTAGAAAGTGTGAGCTCAAATTGAGTCTCAACAAATAGATACAAACAACATGGATTTGCTTGAATCCCTCAGGCTTCTCTGAGTACAGAGACTCTTTCTTTCCTATCTATCTCTGTTTTCTCTCTGTCTCAATGCTGCTTCCCTTTGTCTCTATCATTCTATGGCTTTAAAGCCAATTGGCGCTGTCTATTCTTTTCCTCTTCTCGGGCTCTCTGGCTCCCAACCTCTATCTGCTTGAATCCCCTTCTGAGCATTAGCAATCATGGCATAACGTCTTCAGGGAAGGTGGCCACCTATTCTGCAATGGAAGGGACCATCAGGCCTTTGAAATCCCCAAGAATAGCATTTTCTATTTACATAGAGAAACATTGTAAAACTCGGGAAAAATCCGCCAAATCACTATTCATCAGACTTCAAATATTCATAAATATGCACTATATTTCATTGGGTCCACCTGTAAATCGCTATCACATGTCGAAAATTCCAGTTCCGTGGTTTTCCCCTTGTATTTGAAAAATACATTAAAACACTGAAAATATCACAAAAAGGCTTTATTGCGGACCTGAAATGTTATACATTTGCATCTATAAGTTCCATCGGGTCTAGTTTTATATCGTGATCACATATCCACTATTGATCTGCGTGATCTTGATCCAATGATTGAGATTAATTTCAGGTGGTGAAGGTGTACGAAGATCACCTGCCCCAAAAGGCGGTCTTCTCATGCCACGTGTCGGCCAGTGGATGGGATCAGGTGGAGCCCGTACAATACCACTTACTGCCTAAGGCCCGCCAGAAATCCACTCATTATGAAACTTAAAATAAAAAAATATCAGCATGTATATCCCTTTCGGGTCTGGATTCTTCGCTGTATTCATATTTCCTTTGTTTTTCATTTATTTACGAAAATATGAAATACAAAGGAAAATGCCATTTTCTAGATCTAAAATTATATGAGATATCATCTATAAGCTTATCAGGTCTGGCTATCACAGTCATATGTATATCACCCCACTCCTTTGTATTCTGCCAATGCGATATTGTGAGTTAATCTGGGCCGTCGATCTTTGCGCTTGATCGATGGTCCTCGTTAACTTGTGCTGATTTCTATTGCAATTGTCATATGGTCACCACTGATAACCTTTGCGTTTCACTGTCGATTGCAATATGCCAATCGGATCTGTACCGTTGATCGGCCAGATCTGGCGGCTCCTATGCGTCATTCCTTTGACCTACGACAGGCCTTATTTCACTGTTTTTTCATGTTTTTGCCTCCTGATAGTGTTATCCGCCATTTCTAAGAGTTATTATTTTACGATAGTTTTGATGTTTATAAGTTTTTAAGACT
The DNA here is from genome assembly GCA_031772625.1 of Pinus tabuliformis. Classification (NCBI taxonomy): domain Eukaryota; kingdom Viridiplantae; phylum Streptophyta; class Pinopsida; order Pinales; family Pinaceae; genus Pinus; species Pinus tabuliformis. The sequence continues at coordinate 215,735,098 of CM062807.1, read as the reverse complement.
TAGAGGCTATTTTGGATGCATTTTCGATTAAGCAGTTCCCTAGAAAAACTTCGCAGTCCCTGCCTACTGACCCTTCATGCAACCCGGCCTGTTCGTCTAGAAAATTATGCAAATCTTGCTGTTTAGCCCTTGCTGACTGTTCATTTCAGAAAATGTGCAGAGCATGCTTTCCTTACCCTCCAGCAGCCCAGACTATCCCTCCCAAAATTTGCACAATTTTGTCTCCCAGCCGAGCCAGACCTTGCAAGCAGCCACTGTCAACTCAAGTTGTCTGTCTCCATCCCTTAGTGACTCTTGCACATTTTTCATCAGCAGTTTCCCGGAGCCATCATCCTGCATCACAACCCCACTGCCCCTCTCGGTCACCTGCATTTGAATGATCATGGGTCATAGTAGGCTAGGAGGTTTTGGATTTGATGTCGTCTCATCATGAATGAATGCAAGTACATGTACACCAACAAATATGTCAAGACAATGACCGGGATGAATGAAGGGAGCACATGCAGATGGATAGGTTCACCAATAGACGAACGAGTGAAGCATGCGAAGTGGACGAACGCGATGAACATGCACCTTCGTGAACAAGTGAGCCTATCAAGCCTTCCAACATGAAAGCAAGGAACAACATGCTAGAGCTTCATAAAGTCAACCAAGGGCCATCGAAGACTTCGTGCACTTCACCATGTGGAGGTGAAGCTATGATACACCATGAAGACATCCATCACCCACCATCATTGTAGCTTGACATGCACTCTAGCAGCAGCATGAATGTACTAACATTGTCATGTCAAGTCATGTTGAGTCAAGTCATGATTCATGTTGTCCACATCTCTACTATGGGCTTGTTGTCAATCAATGTGATGTATCCAAGAGACCCACTTGTTGAAGATAGAGTCATGTAAGTTGGAAATTCATGGAAGTCGAATGGTCATGAGGGTAGTGGAACAACCACAAGGGTCAGTTTTACCCTTGGCTATAAATACCCCCCTCATTTGTACATGAAAGGAATTTTCACCTCATCTCCTCCAACATAGCCAAGAGAGTCTGTAATGTTTTCTTTGAGGAGTAAGTAGTGGCTCCAACACCCCACTCACAGGGTTAGTGATGTATGGTGTAATGATGTGTCTTGGAACTTTCGCTTAATTCAGAAGCCTGCCAATAGGCCAACACATTTTCACGCATGTATTGTATTTGTTGTAAGACTGATCTATAACACTTGTAATGTATGTTTCTTTAACCATGTGTTCTACGTATGAACTGATTCATTTGTTGTAATGCATAATATATTAATGGAAATGTGTTGTATATGTTGTTAATGTTGTTTTGTCTGTGTCGACTACTCTGCCAAACATTAGATAAACATTTCACATGAACCTTGCTATAAAAACCATTGCACTCATGTCGGACTGATCCATGAGTGACGTACGTGTTATCTTACCTTGTATGTTGTGACTGCCGCATCCGAGTGGACTGCTCCGCCGGAAGCTGTGTATGTCCTTTGTGTTGTGTTTTCCTAGTCAATTTGGGACTGATCCCTTTCAACTTGGAACTCATCTTCACCTTTTCCCCCTCAAAGTGAAATAACCATTGACACAAGTACACTTACACTCACCAGGCATGCGGAAATCACTTATCGAAGACAAAGCGAACCACTCTCTTGTGCTGACAAGAAAGAGTTGAGGAAAATCCTTAAGACAATGGCAACCTGGCCATCATATTGGATGTGACTCCCACACCAAACCGGTCTAGTTGGGACTTCATACTGGGGTGATCCCCTGAATGTTGGCGGGTCCAACACCATCAACAACACTTCAGTCTTTGATCCAACTCCTAGGGTGTTTCACTGATTCTCACCACGATTTCCTTGAATCCCACTACTGATTGTGTTTCGGACTTAGGCCTACTGAATTTCTTATTCAAAGAAGTTTGAGTGTACGTTAATGATGCTAATGGATTATCAATTCAGTAATTAATGTACCATGTCAACGTGTGATCTTGTAGAGTAGTAACCAACTGCACTTTCTTCATATGATTGCTCGTAATATTTTATGCTGGCCACACAACCTTTGCAATGAACCATAACTGGTCCGAGCCCTCATTTCCCAATCCCTTGAAAACAGGAAATTTCATCGCATTCGACATATTGAATGGTGGCAGAGGTGGTTGTAGTGTGGGTGAAGGTGTATGTTGTGGAGGTGAATGTGGAGGTGGTGTGGCAACATGAGTTATTCTCAGAAACCATTTCATTATTAAATGGGCAATGATCTGCGATGAAGCTTGTGCTGCTCCCTCATCGTCACTCACAGGAGGCTCGATCAATGTGCTATATTCAGGGCCTATTCTCCTTCTATCCTTGAAGAACTTTCCATTTCATGTAGCTCCAAACATCAAGGTAATGGCATAACCCGCTTTTCACACAAGAGCATCTTAATCCAAGTATTCAAAGATCTCAAATAATTACCTCGAAGTCCCTTGAAGAAGCGTCGCTCTACTTCGCTGTAACTAACTGAGGTATCAACCACAAATTTTGTCACAAATCCTCCTATGACACGATCAAGCTAGTGATCAACAATGCATGTGATCTTATCTTCAGAAGATTCCAATCTCCACACTAGCTCAGGGGTCCACACTATCGAACCATCAAGCTTGCACCTTCCTTGACCGTCTGCCAATTTAGAGATCCACTCATATAGTTCAATTAGGAAGGTGCAAAAGAAGATATCATGTATTTTTGTGTACAAATATCTATCCAACCACTGTTATTTCATCAGGCATGGATTTATATTTTCTTGTGCTGTGAATACATGGATATTTCTATCCAACCACTCCCAAATTCCTTTCTTGGTCAGATTCCATTGATGAGACATCACACATCTCTTATGCAGATCCCAGTCCCAACAACGGAACCATTTGTTGGCTTAGTGGGCCTTGACCCAAGTTCAGAGTTAGTTTCGCCAAACAAATCCCTACACTTCTGGCCTTTTCGGTATCAATCCACGGAGAGTGGACTGAAGTCTCACCTGAAGCAGTATGGGGGGATGCTGGAACCAAGCTTCCACACCCAGAGATGAGCATGATGTCATTTTATGCCCTAAATCTGCCTTTTTGTAGATTGATAAGACTTTAGGCTTATAGATATAACTTCCCATAGTCTGCTTTTATACCTCCATGAATGTTTATGACTGTCTTTCGCAAACCCTGAATAGGTGAATCTACTACTTACGTGCATCAAATATTACATGTAACCCAGTAATTACTAAGATAAGATAAAGTCTTTGATGCCTTCAACATACAACAAGATAATCTTCGTGTAAATCGTGTAAATTCGTGCATCAATACATCTTTATTTCATAAACCCATTATAACATAAAGCACATTCACATAAAAAAAGTAAAGAGATAAACACAAGTATCTCTGCAACAATATTCTTTATTAATACTCAGTTCTATTACAGACTCAAGACTTACCTGCACACTCATTTGTATGGGTCCATGCACTCAACTGCAGACTCTTCTCTAGGCCTCTATGCACACAGCTGCAGAGCCTTTCTTTCTACTCTACTCGCTAACTCTTTAGACTTATCCCATAGACCAAAATTCATTACCTTTCTTATACATCCTAAGACACACCTATTTATACAATCCCATGGTCCATAGACCATGGATAGATCTTCACAAGTCGAATCAACTTACATAAAAGAAGGGTAAAACCCTTTATGACTCTTTAATTATCTACACGCTCCGCTACCACAACTTTTGGAGACTGTACATCTTTATACAACAAAACTTGGGATTTTGCCCCAAAATTGACCCTAGGGGACCCCATCCCAACAAAAGGTACTACAAGACTCTGCCTAATGTCTGATTCCATAGTTGCCTGAAGCATATGAGGATCATTAAGAATATGTTGAGTGATGGTTAATGCAGCATTGTCAAGCCATTAAAATAGGAAAATAGTAGGCAAACTCAAAAAATCCATCAATCCACTTCTGTCAAGGAAATGCAATGCTATGGCATGTACCCTTGTAGGCCTTGCTCATAAATTGAGAAGAGCTTGTACTGAACTTTAGGGCATATTCTTCTAAATGAAGTTACAAATAATATCAATAGATTTTTTTTTCTACTCCCGATAATTATGTACCCATCAGGAACATTCAACATGTGCTATATATGATTTTATTGATTAGATTCCAAGTTCTTAGGATTCTCACCATCACCATCTTTTTTCTTGGACTGCTTAGAATTTAGAATAGTAGAATATTTTTTTTTTGGTTGGCTTCAACTATATCAAATTATCAACTAGTAGCATGGGTGTCAGATACTTAAAATCTGAAAGGCTCTTACTTTTTGATGCCTGCAGGCAAAATCTAGACAAGATATCCAACAAAACACTAACAAGATCATTGTCAACAACAACTTCACAAGCTACATTGCTTTCATGTAAAATTAGAGGCAAAACATGAGATGTCAGGGACAGTATGCTATTATCCTTTCTAGGATCCAAATTACAATGTTTCAGTTGCTCTACAAGAAATAAGAAGATTGTGCTTCTGGAGGGGCTTTATCAAAGTGAGAAGACTATGCTTGATGAGCATAGGCTTGTCATCCTTGGGTAGAGGAATCAGTGTTCAACCTTCATTGAAGCCATGCACGGTGACAAATATCTTGAAATAAATCTATGAGATCAAAAAGTTGAGGTTCAACATTCCAAATAGATGACTGCCTAGGCTGATTCAAAACAAGATTCACATAATGCAACAGAGGTTGGCAAATGATCGTCATTGTCACTTGCATGCACATCCAAATCAATTTTGACACTGCTAGAAACATTTCCATCATCTTTGTTATCCACTGATTTTGAATCCTTATTAAGTGAAACTTGCCATAGAATTTCTTGATGTATCATCCTAATATCTAGAAGCACATCCTTGCTATCATTTCCAATCTCTACCATTAATGTTGTCAACCATTTATTCTCTCTAGTAGAATCAGCTAGAAAGGCAAAAAATATTGTACCACAAACAAGCACCAAAATACTTTCTGGTTCAATCCATTTTATGCAGCTAATAAATTTGTCCCCACAATAGGATCCAACACATTTGATGTAGTCTAGAGATGCTCTTTCAGATAAGCACAAAATACCTATGCAAGGGAAGTTTTATTTTCTGTGTGAATGCCTTGCAAACTGCAATCATGTGCACAACTGCAACCATCCCTTCTGAAGAGAGTGGAATACTTGGAAGAGTCAAGAACCTCATAAGGGATTCTATGCCCTTTTATACATCTTAGGTAGCTTCCATAGGGCTTGTGGGCAGGTAATTCTGTACTGTTATCTATATCCTTGAACGGTATGATTGCCTTCAGATTCTTAATATTATTGCCCCATTTCCAGGTATCTATGGAATGCTTCTTTGTGATTTTTCCTTTCCTTTGATTCTTGGGGTCCATGCTTTGTGGTAGAGAACATAATGTTCATTTCAACCACCTGAAACACCAAGAAACACATGCCAAACACACAGGAAACATTTCACCTAGAATTTCATGATTTCGAAATGAGAGGTGAAATGCCTTGTGGCATTTTGGGCATGCTTCATATCCTAAAGTGAATTTTGGCTATGGAAATAAACACTTGCACTCACCCAAACAACTAAAATTTCTATTAAACCTTTGATAGTGTTGCTTCAACATCGATTTGACTTTGATGACATAAAAAAAATGAAATTTATTTGACTAGGGATGACATTAAAAAATGAAATTTATTTAACTATTGATGACTTCTAACCTACACTGTAGCAATTTTTTTCTTATATTCTTGCTATCACCAAGGATTATTATAAGGCTCACTTTATTTTAGGCCTATTGTTCATTGAGTGACTCTATCTTCCATCCATGGAATTTGAGATGTTTTAGGCTTCTGCTACAGGGAATGTTGTGTTCAAATATATGTTTGAAATCACTCAAACTAGTAATGTGGTACAATCATTGTTGAGTTTTTGCTAAGCTTGGCTGGCTTCCCAAATTTGATTTTTGGAAAGAATATTTCTTTTGCCTCTTACTTCTGGGTTTTTGAAAAGAAATATCAAGACGTTGTAGGCATATGTGTTCTCTTACATCATTTTACTTAGTTTGAAAGTATGATTTTTTTGAAGCCTATATTCATAATCTGCACAAGGTACATGGATCAGTGACATTGGGTCCACAAAAAGATGCTATATTTTCATAATGTAAAACTAGTGTGTGTTTGGTACAAGAGATTTTCTTTATATAAAATTGTGCTTTATGCCAATCCCTAATTTCTTGTAGAGGAAGCCATAGACAAACAATGGGGAGAGTTGGGGCAATTGGAGAATTGATGATGAAATCAAGGACACTATCATGAGCATATCATTTAGATTGTCAGGATATTCTACTTGATTTAAGCCTAGTAGATAGGTCATCCTGGCCTAAGTTAGGAGTGGGATTTTGGTTTACAAATATAATTTCACTTTTCAAGGATGGAGAAACTTGCACGAACAACAATGAAACAAGTGAAGTTGTTTCCTCTAATAACTTAAATCTCCATACATCAATAACTCAATGATTACATATGTTTGATGCATATTGTGGTTGGCATGGCTCCATTTGTGATGCAATTATATTTAATTATTTCACCATCTCTTTATACAACTTTTTCAACATCCCTGCTAGCATGTTTTGAATATCACCTTATTCGTGGTTTGAAATTTTACCAATATTCTTGAAAAAATAAAAGCACAATTTGAAAACCGAAAAGCATAATTTAAAAACCAATTAATATTTACATGAAATGCTTATTGAAATAATTATAGAAAAAATATTAGTTTGATAATTTTCTAGAGTGTATATGCGTATTATAGAAAAAAATATTTAGGGATACTACTTAAAAATAAATAAATAAATAAAAATTGTTATTGGATGTTTTTGATATTATAGGTTTCATAAGTCTCATTCACCATTTTTCTAGAAATGCTTATTATAGTTTATAAATAGCTCGATTCTTAGATACATTGGATTGAATTTTGTAATATCAATGAAAATAATGTTTATATGTTCTTTCCATTTATATTCATCATAGTTTTATAAATTGTTTTCCTTTTTTCAATAATATCTAACAACATTTGAGATGAACTAAGGATCATTCATCATCATTTACATTCTTCATAATTTGTATCTTCTTAGAAAAAAATTATATTCCCTCATTATTAGTCCTTGTACAACATTCAACAAATGTGAAAACAAATGTTTGAAACATGTTAGGAGTTATTGTTAAGTAGATTATTAGTAAAAAGTCAAATAACTTTCACATTGATCACCTTTTGACACACCTAATTCCCCACTTTGCAACATTTTCATAAAGCTTTTAAGTTATTTTCCACTTAGATTGTGATTATTTCAATTTTCTTCAAGTTTTTTCTCTACATGACACACATTATCCAGCATGAATCATTTAGACATGCAATAATTCAAAGATATTACTTTAATGTTAAAAGTCAAAAGAACTTGCCATGTTTTCTTATTGGGATGTGCTTCCCTCACTCTTGATTTTATAATTTTATCCTCTAATCATTTATCAATAAAAGGTCTACTTAATAAAATACACAAATCATGAAATATATTTTACAAGCAAGTAAAGTATTTCAAGCTAAAACAATTTTTGGATTAGGTAGCGCATATAATTCAGTAACATGCACCAACATGCCTAATATAGTTTTATGCGATAGTGACTTATTAATATATAATGTGCACTACTAAAATATTTTTTTTTTGCAATTCCAAATGGTGTGTTTTATGTAAAAACACACTAGTGTGTGTCTAAATAGATTATGCACTATGAACTATAAAATCATTTTAAAGGAAAAGAAAATATAATACTAAAAGGATTGGGGAATTCATGTAATGAATGGTCTCAATCCAACAAATATTGTTGGTAAGTATTCATCTCAAATGTGTACGAAAAGAAGCTAGTTTAGGCTGTGGATGATAAACAACCTTAACAATAAAAATGGTTGTTAAACATTGTAGATTTGTAGCAAATGATAGAAACAAAACTGGCCAAAGCCTTGATCTATGGAATAGACATAATTAAACAACAAAAAGGAATAGTAAAATAAGCGTAAATAGCTCCAATAATCCAATGGAAACTAGATATATAAAGAATATATTTTATTAAACAACACCTGTGAAGGGAACAAATAATGTTATCAGTCCCCCTCTATGGGATGGGTTCTTGTCTATCCTCAATGTCTTCAGCTTTTTGTAGAGTCTCTCTCCTCTATAATGTGTAAAACCCAAAAAACAAAATGTTTGAGCTCAACAAGAACTCAAATGGAAAAAAAGATGGTGTGCAATAGTGATAATAATGAGAGTTGCAACAGTGAGTGCAACAATCAAAATAATCAAAAGTGAAGAATGAATGGAAAACCCTTCTATTTAAAACAAAATAGTAGGTATCTGTGAATAATGAGCAATAATTAAATATTATTAACCCCATTCTAGAATTAACCATTTGGAATATTTTATTATATTTGGTTGGAGGGAAAAAGTATTTAAACTTTTATTTAGAAATAATAAATAAATAAATGATTTATTTATCATCTAAAGAAATAGGGTTAAGGAATAATAAACAAATAATGATTTATTTAATTATTCCTAAGGGATTTGGTCAAACTTGACAAGGAATAATAACTAATTAGTGATTAATTAATTATTCCTAGAGAAAAATAAGATAATTAATGATTTATCTATTTATTTCTCATAACTGGGTCAATTGTGACAAGGAATATTAATTAAACTATGGTTTAATTAATTATTCCTAGAAGATAATCAAATAAATAGTGATTTAATTATTCTTCATGGGTTTAATTATAAATGACTTAACAAATGTGGTTAATTAAGTAATTTGTCACAGTGAAAGCAATTTTACTATAGTAAAATTGGCCCTACGTGGTGTACTTTGATCCATCTAGTAAATTATGGCTAGATGATCAATTTTTTGTGATAATGCATTGTCCCCCAATGTATGAGTGTTAGGAGAAAAATGTATGACTGAAGTACGTTGTAAGGACACAATCATTAGACAATGAAGTGGAGTCAGAGAGAGAGAGAGAGAGAGAGAGAGAGAGAGAGAGAGACCAATGGAGCTAAAGCAAAAGAGGATAGTGACAGAGGGGGCGAGACCAATGCAAGTTTCCTTTTATGTTGTGGTACCGGATCTTAGTGAGGCAGGGGAGGTATACCTATACCTGCCGAGATAACTTAGTACAAAAATAATGACGTGCCCAGAAATATGAAATTGAAAAATAAAATACATGTTGAATGGTACATGACATGCTGGCATAAATGAGGCAGAAAATAATATAATGTGTCCCATATACATAATGTGCCTGGAAAAAAGATGAGCTAGGATTGAATGCAATAACATCTGAGTACATGAGATATAATGTCCCTTCCCTAAAAAATGGGTGGGAGAGAGGGTAGAACAACCAAAGAAGCTCCGCTAAACAGGAAAGGGCTCTCCAAAACTGAATGGATCATCTGAAGGAGACATTCATGCTATGAATGTTGCAAGTGGTAGGAACCGAACCCATCAAATCTATGGAACAACATCTGATGTTGTAGCATAATAGGAAGGAATCTGGCATGTGGGGGCGTACTTGAAGGGCCACCCCCTCATGAGGTTTGAAACATATCACACACACCTGAGAATCACTAGTACAATCTGCTGCATTATTGGACCATCAAGTCTATCAATCACGAGCATGAAAAAACCAATTGAAAGGGAAATGATGAATCCCTTTGCTTGATTTGAGGCACTGAACAAGAGTGGAAGCTGGAACCAGGATACACGCCCTCTAGGCCATTCTTATGGAATAGATGTACTGATGTCCACAAAATAAGGCCCGCCATAGGTGAGGCAATGAGGATCCTCAATTAAGGCACAAAGGGAAATAGTAATGTGATTGACGGACTAACACAAGGGACAATGGGAAAAATGGGACTGAGGGACAAACATACGACTTCCCTTATGAAAGCATAAAGTGCATGGTATGTTGTGGGGAAAAATGCCTATGCAGGACGATCCTATCCACCTAAGGTGTGACAGCGCCTTAGCAACAAACGAATACAGCTATTATGATTTCTTCCTTTATGAAATGGGAAAGAGGGGAGATCGGTAGACTTACTGTTGTCTTCCGGTTGTCCCTCGATCTAGATCCTCTTCTCTTTGGGTGTCCACAGCTACTTGTCTCCTCGCTTTCTCAAGGGAAAAACTACTTGAATCCCACGAGATCACAAGAGAACAGCTACCTGTGACAAGAGAACAGCTACTTGCGACAAGAGAAGAACACAACACAAAGGCAAATATACATATTCATAAATGATTCAGGATTAGAAACAAATCAAATACACTAATGCAATTATACAAAATACACCAGCATATAGGAAAGAATCAAGATAGCTTTATTGATTGATAACAAGGTTCAGGAAGAGATACAACCCATAGGGCTCCAATCTAGAATCTCCTTCCCAACAGAATGGAATTCCTTCTTCAGCTCCTTTCAAAGCATTAAACACCCAATGTTTCCAGTCTCAAACCAACAGCAATTCTTTGCAATAACCAAATTCCAGCCTCTAGATCCCATGCAGGAGAGATCTATATATAGTTATTTTGGAGAGAGGATGAGTCAGCTTGAGATCTGACTAGTGTCCTCTTTCTCTCTCAGTTCTTGAGTCCACTTGGAGGTTCTTGCTTCCACTTGGAGATTTGGAACCTCTTACTCATCACCAGTCGAATTCCTTGATGCAAGTGTCATTTTGGAAGCTTCCTGGGCATTGACACATTGAGGAATGAGCCTGCCACTTGTCCAATTATGCTCAGTACAGGTAGCCTTTGTTGGAGTTGACATTCAATGCAGGTAGACAGTGGAGCAGTTGACATTCAGCGCAGATGCTCAGTGGAGCAGTTGACATGATCCAGAATTGGCTTGTTTTTGAGTGTTTTCAGGTGGAGAACTTCTGTGAATTGTTGTGGTTGGTTTGCCTTGTTCCTCTAGGGGTAGGAACAACATGTTTACGGACTTTGGATCCCTTAGATTATGGACATTTCATGCTCCATGCTGTAAGGCACAAAATTTTTTATAACAGTTGCCCCCTAAAGTATGAGGTCGTTTATCGGGTGAAATGCTTTATCCAGGGGGGTCCGAAGTTCATCCATCTGCTGGGAGGAGACCTGTAATAAAATACAATACAATACATTATGATTCATACTGCTTTCATGATCTAGCTGAGGTGGGCATTCCCATGCTCAGCTTTATAAATTCATTTTTTTACATAGAACAGACGATCGTCTGATGGTAGACTGATAATTTTGGCGAAATTATCATCCTTTGAGTAGGATGATCATCTGCTGCAATGATGTACATGTCAAATGTCTTTATCTTTCCTGAATATATATCGCAACCCGGATGGATGAAACTAGATCCGGGGTCTTCAAACTCATTCGATCTTCACTCTAAGTACAAGTCGATCCATGTGAGAATTGCGCTGAAGTCGAACATGGAAAGACATCGCTTGATTACCGGTCAATGATGTAAACCGTTAACAAGCGCGAGAGGAATCACCGATAATGATAATGACCCTCAAGGTACTGCAGTACAATTCACGTGGTGTGAATAAAGGACTTGGCGTCGAACACCACGCAAAATCTTCTGGTCGAAGGTCATTGATGTATACCTGTCGCCGAAAGTGAGAAACTTGCCATTGAGGCATGAAAGCTTCAAAGTACTGAAGGGGTTGTTCCTAGATCAACTTCTTGGATAATGAGCTGATGTTGACAAGAAGCGATCCGTCAAAGGAGGGCCTTGATGAATCCCACATCAGTGACACGGAACGGAGCTAATGATTTTAATGGAGGTGAAAACGATCTGTGACATATGATTCAGGGTGGCGGTCATGAATGGATGAAGGATAATGTATGGCAGTGGATGGGACCCGGTTTACTCTTTCTGAACGACTTCTCTTGAATATATGGCGACATTGATGCGATGGATTGGTAGCATTACCCCAAATATGGATGGTATGGCGAGACCATGGTGATGTGACCGGTGAATGAGACAACCCAACCCGATTGTGGTACGGAGAAAAAGTGTCATGTTCAAGAGCGACCTGCTACCATCAAAGTTTTCTCGATTTTCTCCCAATTTTTCCCCAGTCATTGCTGACCAGTACCTCTTTATTTTTGTCAAGCTTGAGGAGGATAACATATGCTTGTTCTATAACCTGCCCTTCGGGCAAGCCCATCGCTATGTTTTAACGAGCTTAGCGATAGTGAAACTCGTTCTCGTCTAAAGACAAGTTTGTCGCTATTTATAATTTTAACGAGTCTAACGACAAGGATAACTCGGTCCTTTTCATTTTTAGAGAGTCTGAAAAGGTACATAAAGTTAACTCCAAAATTCCTTTTTCGTCATCTAATCCCTTGACTCCGAAAAAGTATAAAACAATACAGAAGGGATGAGTTTTCGATATCTTTAACGAGCCGAACAAAACAAGCGCTCGATCTTTTTGTGCAATAATCCCTCAGGTCCAAAAAGATTAAAATCTAGAGGAGGGATGGCTCTTCCTATCCTTTAACGAGCTGGAAGGCCAAAACTCGGCAATCTTTTCATATTTTACGAGTCAATTGAAAAGAGCTTAAAGAAGACTCGTCTTTTGAGGAACGAGTGATAAATAGGGATAGCAGCAGATTCCAGGTACAGGTTGGAATTTTCCAATCACAGCAGCGTCACAAGGATGGCTAGGTGAAGTCACTCTTCGCAGCTGTTCCTCAAAATGGGTAAACAATCATATGGAGGTGAACGATCAGCCAAATGAAAAGTGGAGGTGGCAGGTGTAAACACGACCAAGGCTTTAACGGCTGATGATATTACATTCACAGTGGTTATTTACCGGGATAGGTTCATTTTTTAGTTAAAAATGAGCTTAAACACTGGAGGAAACTCTGCTCACTGCTTATATTTATTTTTTAATGAGCATGAAGACCACGTTAAAACTGCTCGGATCTTGCGTTTATTTTTTAACGAGCATGAACTTTATGCTAAAACTGCTCGATTACCCAGTCATTTAATAAGAGTGTCTCATCAAGATTCTATTTTTTATGGAGCTTCATCTCACTAAGCTTTGCTCCCCATCCTTTCTTTATGCAAGTTTGGAAACGGCTAATCCTACGAGTTTAAAGGGTTAGACCTACAGGTTTAAAGGGAGGACCTAAAAATTTAAAAAATAAATAGTCGCCCCTTGCTTGCACTCCAAAAGGTTTGCATGCCCCCAGGTATAAAGCAGAGTTTCAAGGTTACCTCTACTTCTCTTCCGTCAAAACATTTGTTTTAACGAGAGAGGCTTACCTCTTTCAGGTTACCCAAAGATTGTCTCGTTACTCTTTCAAACAAAACACTTCCTCGGCAATGTCTACCGAAATAGACAAGGGTGAATGACTCTGGTGCCAAACACATAACTTTGACAAAAGAATCCTATTCTAGAACAACCCCTCTTCCATCCACGGACGGGGTACAAACTAGTCATATTCTCCCGCGGAAACCTACCTTATACCCAAAGTTCTCCTGTCGAAGCAGACCAGGACGCATGCCCCCTGGGTTCCAGTCATATCCTCCTGGATTACTCGCGCTCATCAGGAGGACGGACCGTGGGTTGAGACACTTCTTGCATGAATAGACCATTTAGGGATGGTACATGACTATTTGCGATGTGTGATCTGGGAAACGAAAGTTGGTCTATGAGCTTGACCATTCTTCCTTCATGCGGAAAACACATTACTCTAAAGAGTGAGGAGACTACAGATCCCATGCAATATATATAGTCTCGTCCAAGGAGTAGGTTATAATCCAAGGGTCCTTGAACGACCATCACGTTCATTTGAACGGTCTTCCCTTTCAATGTTATAGGCTCATTGGGGAGGATCCCTAAAGGTCAACTGGTTCCTTTATCAAAACCTGATAGACTTCTCATCTCAGGCAAAAGCGCTGGCGAACCAAGCGCTTTCCAAGCAATAGAGGAAAGGATACTCACAGATGCCCCCTCATCAATGATAGTGCCAGCCATTACCATTCTGTATATTTGACAAATAATTCTGAATGGTATACTGGCTGGCAACTGGGGTCTACCTAGTTGGTTCCAATCAAAGGACACAACCAGGTTGCTTGGTGGTGGGACCGAATATATGGCCGGATATCGCTCTGACGAACTTCCTTCCTGTGATAAAGGAATGGTGGCATTTCCCCCTTGATCATCAGAGTCAGTGCTGATGAAGAGAATCTGGACGGTGTCGTCTTTATTCTCCTCTGTGATGGTGTCATTCAAAGATGGAGCCTCTGAAGGCAAAACCGGGTCAACTGCCGTATCAACCTTTTGACTTTCGTCAGGCATGGATCCAGACGGTTCATCTTCAATGACGGGTGCTTCGGCTGACCACCTGGGCGGGTCAGCCGGATTTTCAACTAGTGAGGGACTTGGTAGGAGTCTTTGATATCCAGGAGGGAGATGCGCTCGTAAAATCGGGCGATCTTCCAGAACTCTTTTTGCCTCGTCTAAGAAGGGACAACAGTGGATGGCGTGATCGCCTTCACACAGTCTGCAGGGAAATTTAGCTCTCCCGCTCTGTCCTGGGGCTTCACTCCCACTAGTTGACGGTGAACAGTCGACATGGCTATCAGAGGTCGATGCTACCGAATTGTGCAAACGGGGGGACCAGTCTCTTAGTATCCGGGGGATACAGGGACAATCTCTATGGAAATGGTCTCCCTTACATATGACGCATGGCGATTTAGGCCTTACGAGTGCTGTGTGTGGATTTTTGTTAGATGACATTTGTTTGCCCCCAGTCGCCTTAGGCTCCTTCTTCTTCTTCTCTTTCTTCTTCTTCTCCTTCTTCTCCTTAGGAACCTGGTTTTTAATTCGACCAGTTCCGTCAAGCGAAGAGGAAGGAGGGGAGGAAGATGAAGTTGAAGGCTGGGAGGCAACTCTTGTATGATCTAACTGTTGACTCCACTGTTCAGGAATGGTGGTGTTCTGAATGACACTGGTTGAAAAGAGCCAAACTGGTAGGCCAATTGTCAGTCCTGGAAGCGACAATGTGGCCATGTGGGGGACTAGGATTTCCACCAAGAGGAATTCCTTGGTTGGTGTGCTGCATCTTTTCAACCTAAAGATCAACGCAGGATTAAAGGGTGATTGTTCCGTTTAAAATAAATTGTTAACGACGCTTTAGACACAACTTGCTTTTTCACTTTTAAAGAGTCGAGAAAAAGCTAAAGATGACTCTAGTCTCCTTCGATGTTTTAACGAGCCCGAAGTGACAAATGCTCGGATGGACTTTTTCTGTTATAGAGTCTGAAAAAGGCCAAAAGAAACTACTCTGGAGTTCTAGGCAGAGGGTGTGCCAAACTTTTCGCAAAACCGCAGAATACTTTTTAGGGTACGGGCGGTCAATCTTCGTGAATGCTGTGTTCACTACATTGCGATCAGTAGGGCGGCCGACATGGCTTCCTAAGGATAAAAGATATATGCCTATAGGGGTCTACCAATATATACGCGATGGTACGTGGGAGCACAATCCGTACTAGCGCTATCATCCCTCAGGAGGAATCACCCACCTTCCACGAGATCGACAGTCACTAGGCTTAACGACGCCGGAACACGTCTCTAGCCTAGAACTCTATGTTGTGCGTTATGTTACAAAGCGTTGTTAGGTTCATTCAGTTTATTTTAGGTTGATCTTTTTAAAGTTTGCCTTTCAAGGTTCACCACGAGATGTATGATACAAATTCCTAAATGCAGTCTAAGATGATAAGCAAGCTTTATTACCTTTTCAACTTTGAAAATCCTAGCTACTAAGGGAAAAGAAAGATAACATCTTTTCTCAAAGAGAAATCAAAACACTCTAACGCACTTTCCCTAAATCCAACATGCAAACTATCAAATGCAAAATGCACAATGCAGGTGTTTGTTTTCCACTTTCTTAGTATAAATGCCTACAAAGAAAGGTTTTTGTACAACTTTGAATTTTCTTTCAAAATGATGAATACAAACAAGTTCACTTTTTCGAAAACAATAAGGGTAGAAGAGATTACAATCACTTTGCGATTTTTGAAATAAAGACTTGTTTTGACACTTCGAAAGAGACAAATTCAAAACAATAAGCAAAAGTAAATCTATAATCAATCTGAAAAACAGCCAATGAACTCTCTTTTAAGATCACAAAGAATCAGATCTGAATCAAAGGCTACAGGATGACTACTTTACTCATGCAAAGGAAAACTGTAAATGACGCCACAAACACATAAAAACATTCACAGTCTTTTTGTACAAAAGGAGGCGGAATCTAAGCAAAGAAAAGGAGTTATCAGACTGGTACCTATGCTGGTTAAAGGCTACAAAAAACAGAGATCAAAACAGGGCAATAGACAGCAAAGAACCCCAGATGCACAAAGCCAAACTGGATCAGCGCAAGTCTAACACTGTGGAGTTGACATTCAATGCAGGTAGCCTTCACGGGACCTGCGTTGAAATGCAGACTGCCTTCACAGTGCCTGCGTTGAAGGAGAAACTCTCGTTTTCCCTTGGGTTCTGGGTCATAAAATGCTCAAAAATCAACTATTTCAGGCCAAATCAGAAACACAAGCAAGGTATAAACAGAGGGATGCTTTGAGAGGGTACTAAAGACTATCACAAGGATCATCAAATCATTTTTGGATCCATTGTTTAGATCATAGACAAGTCCAGCAACTGGATCAAAGCAGCAACTTTCTACTTTGCATCCGGGAAAGATGCAGTTCGATAGTTGCTATCAAGTCTATGAAGTAAACAAATGACTGAAACACAAATGAAATGAATAAACAAGTTCTTCCCCAGCGGAGTTGCCAATTTGTTGTGGGGAAAAATGCCTATGCAGGACGATCCTATCCACCTAAGGTGTGACAGCGCCTTAGCAACAAACAAATACAGCTATTATGATTTCTTCCTTTATGAAATGGGAAAGAGGGGAGATCGGTAGACTTACCGTTGTCTTCCGGTTGTCCCTCGATCTAGATCCTCTTCTCTTTGGGTGTCCACAGCTACTTGTCTCCTCGATTGCTCAAGAGAACAACTACTTGAATCCCACGAGATCACAAGAGAACAACTACCTGTGACAAGAGAACAACTACTTGCGACAAGAGAACAACTACTTGCGACAAGAGAAGAACACAACACAAAGGCAAATATACATATTCATAAATGATTCAGGATTAGAAACAAATCAAATACACTAATGCAATTATACAAAATACACCAGCATATAGGAAAGAATCAAGATAGCTTTATTGATTGATAACAAGGTTCAGGAAGAGATTCAACCCATAGGGCTCCAATCCAGCATCTCCTTCCCAGCAGAATGGAATTCCTTCTTCAGCTCCTTTCAAAGCATTAAGCACCCAATGTTTCCAGTCTCAAACCAACAACAATTCTTTGCAATAACCAAATTCCAGCCTCTAGATCCCATGGAGGAGAGATCTATATATAGTTATTTTGGAGAGAGGATGAGTCAGCTTGAGATCTGACTAGTGTCCTCTTTCTCTCTCATTTCTTGAGTCCACTTGGAGGTTCTTGCTTCCACTTGGAGATTTGGAACCTCTTACTCATCACCAATCGAATTCCTTGATGCAAGTGTCATTTTGGAAGCTTCCTGGGCATTGACACATTGAGGAATGAGCCTGCCACTTGTCCAATTACGCTCAGCGCAGGTATCCTTTGTTGGAGTTGACATTCAACGCAGGTAGACAGTGGAGCAGCTGACATTCAGCGCAGATGCTCAGTGGAGCAGTTGACATGATCCAGAATTGGCTTGTTTTTGAGTGTTTTCAGGTGGAGAACTTCTGTGAATTGCTGTGGTTGGTTTGCCTTGTTCCTCTAGGGGTAGGAACAACATGTTTAGGGACTTTGGATCCCTTAGATTATGGACATTTCATGCTCCATGTTGTAAGGCACAAAAATGTCTATAACATGGTAGACCTGGCAGCCACTGACTCGACTTCGGAGGGGATGGTGGACAGTATAATTGAAGGCCAAAATGGGCAACACAGGATGAATGGTATGCAAATATGGATGGAATATTGTGACATGAAATAATGGGATGTGAAATAGACTCCATGGATGCAAAAGTGACTCATCGCAGATGCTTTGAACAAGGGTGACTCGATGATGCTGCCACACAGAATAGGCCCTGTGGAGACCATGAAAACATGCGAAAATGATGGTTTCTCATGGAAAAATTGACACATGAGATGATAAGCATTAAGGGAGGTGGTCGCTAAGGTACAAACGTCGCATATGAAGAAATTTGATTTTAAGAGGTGATAAAGTGATCCTTCTTGGAAAAATGGCTTCCAAGTGAAGTGTGAAATCATAAAAGAAAAGAAAGATCCATTATAGTACTTGATGAGATGTTTCCAATGGTGCTGACGGTTCATCAAACTGAGGTACGATTTGGTCACAAAGGGTGAAAAAAATTGTTTTTTTATATAAAAGGACGTTTTTCCTCCAATTTGAATTCATTTGCCAAGTGAGCTTTGGTGAATTTGGAGAGGAGGAATAGGCCCTAAATCTTGTGGAGATTGTAGTGGACAAACTGACCATCATAATCAAGATCTGTGTCTTTCAAGCAAGTGGCCTTACTTGTCTCAAGATGACCTTAATGCTTCTTGGAATGATGGTTCCTGGTGAAGAATTAAGGAAAGAGGAAAATGAGAATCAACTACTAGAGGAGGTCTAGAATCATCCTCACCCACGAAGTCAAACATGGGGACTATGTGGTAAAGGTGGTATGACATAGAGTAGAATATTTGAAGATATGGTATCAAACATCTAAGAAATGCAATGTGAATATGGCTTGTCGGTAGGAAAAACTATCCAAGGAATGGGAGGATAATAGACCATACCTAGATTCGGTGGGATCTAGGCTAAGACATGTGTTAATCAATTGAGAAGATGGCCAGGGGAAAACCATCATTCCCTCAGCTTGGTATATTGTCTGCAAAAAATATGTGATGGAGGGGACTAATTTGGTATGCAAAGGCGGGAATGATGCCCCCTAGCAGGAGGAGTTTGTGGAGCGCCATTTTGTTGCGAGTGCTCAAAAAAGGGATTCACGCATCTTGGCATGATATCCTCTAAAGGATGATAAGGAGATGTAGGGGCCTATGTGTCCCTTAGTATGCTATGGGCATATTGGATGTATTTAGAGTGGTGGACTCCAAATATGGAAGAAAGTATGCACGATGGTGTATATTTTCCCAAGGGTAATCAGGGGTAGTCTTGGCTTCCATGATGTCCTCATCAGAATGGAAGATGGGCAGATGGGAGGAAGATTGACTACATGATGCGGTGGTGGTACTTGGGCATAATACTTAGAAATAAGGTTCATCTGAACTAGTATACGACGAGCTAGTAGATGGAAAATCTACCGATGTTGAGCCCTAGGTTTCCAAAGAAGGAGGTTCAATAGAAGTGTGCGCAGAAATATTAGAAAAGTTTTCCTAAGAGGAACTCAAGGATGAGGACATGTAAAGAATATGGATCATGGAGTTCGTCATCTTAACATCAAGGGGAGGGATTACAATGGTGGGACCAGCGTCCCCCTATTCTATTGTACTTGTGGTATCAGAATCCATAGGTAGAGGAGTACGGGATCCACTACGAGTGGCCTCGTACTTGAAAAGTGCTTGAAGGCAATCATGGAATTCATCAAGATGAGGGAAACAATGGGAATAGTGACCATAATGATCACAAAAGGCACAAGGGTGATTTGTGTGCAACATTTTGAGTTTCCTGGTTGGTCCTGGTAGGGTAACTTGGACCTCAGGGATATTTGACTCAGGGAACGTTTCATGAACCAAAGGTTTGAGATGAGTGAGATCACGATAGTTATTAGTGGCATGCCAAACAACCTCTCACAAAGTAGAAAAAGGTGTTAGCTTTGGATCTTTTGGAGCGGAAAGTACTTGGGGATCCTTGTCCTTAGGTTCCTTTTTCTTAGCTTTTCCCCCTGTCCAGATGCTTCCATAATAGGAGGTGGGTTCCTATTAAGGTTGCAGTGGAATTGGAGCAGTGACAAGGGTCGTAGGGACCGGTTGAACTAGGGTCAAAGTAGGATATGGTTTGAGCAGACCAGGAAAAGTGTTCTCTGGGGGATCAATGTTCCACAATGGTATCCCCAAAGTCATATTAGGGAGAATCAAGGAATCCATGAAAGGGATAGAAAATATTACAGAGGAGGAAACAAGAAAGGTATCTATCCTATAGGGTAATGTCCCAAAAAAATAACTCCTGGATGGTTGAGACCTGGAGGAATAGTTCTTGGTGGGAAGAAAGGGGAGGCACCCACAAAAGGAGGAGGTCCTAGGAGGGTGGATCTTGATGGCTCGGATGGGATGGTAACACCAGGGTGCTGAGGAGTTGGCTATTGTTCATATGTACCAGACTACTTTTGAGTAGCCCGTGACACTTGTAACATGCAAACACTCAAAGAGCTAGGCTTAAAGATAGGAGGGGGAGGACCGGGGAAAGCACCTAATAATGAGGAATCTTTGTAGACTCTGGGTGAAACACTAGTGAGAGGGGTATAAGACTGCTTGTCAGACATCGACGTGATAATGGACTTAGGGGAGGCCAATGGTGACAGCTCGTAGCAGGTCAATTGATCAATAATGACGATCTTCCCTTCATGGGGGAAGAACATATTGTGGAAAATCACAGATGCGATAGCTGACATGGCATAAGTGTAACTACAACCAAAAAGAATGTTTAAATCTAGAGGGGAATCAATAACCTCAATGTCTACATGGAGAATATTTCCTGAAAGATTCACTGGACAATTGCAATACATGCCGAGAGGCTAGGAGGGGTGACTGTCCAAAGCACGCAAAGTGATGGTGGATGGGGATAGTTTAGGTGACTTGAGTTTTTTCCAAACAATAGTGGACATCACATAGGTGGATGCACCTTCGTTAATAATGCATTTGGAGATGATTGCATTGTTATCACTCCAAAATTTCTCTAGAGTTGTTAGGAAAGAAATGATAGAGGTAACCACAAACATACTTTGGAGATTAGGATCTAGCCTTCCTAATGCTCAAACAAAGATCTCTCTTTATGATTTAACTTTGTTTAGTTAATTGATTTTAGGCTAGTTATGATTGTACTTGTGTTTTGATTTTGATTTGGTGGTGGGATCACTTACTTAGATGGATAGAGGGATGTCTTTTACCATTGGGCTATGGGGTCAAATTTCAAGTAAACAGGACTGGATCAAGGTCTAAAGATAGTGTTTACAGGGCAAGGTAGCTGAGTAATTTCAGATCTTAGGGATGGTTGGTGAAGTGGTTTTCAATCGAATCCAAGGAGAAATTAAGGATTCCTTAAACCAGATTATGAAGGAAGTGAAAGAGGTCAACCAGGATGGGAGAGAAATTAAGGATTCTTAGATTTGGGTATCAAAAGAAAACATTAAAATGATTAATTGTTCAAGACAGAGAGTAATCAAAAAAATTCTGAAATAAATTTCTAGTTAATTCATTCAATTTAGATAACATGCAAGTTTGTGAAACACATAAGAAAATAACACTTTGACAAAGAAAATACTTCACTGAAGTAGCTCAACACATGAATCCTGTAATGCAATCTCTTTATTACTCAGTCCCGTCTGCTGACTTGAAAAATTGGTATAATAACCCCCAGGTTTTTGACCAATACAACTCTACAAATGTCTAGCAATCCACCCGCAATACTTCGAATTATGAAGTATCTATACAAAAATAGTCTACAAAATAACTCAAATTGTCTTGGAAATTAATCTAGGAAAAAGAAATATCTTCATGCAAGAAGATAGAGAGAGATGTTGAACTGATGTATGCTATCGCTGTTTATTTGGTTGTGTTGTCTTTATGCTTTCGACCTTTTGATGTTTATTCTCTGCCTTGTTGTTCGTCTTCACGCCGACTGTTCTTTTTACTTTGCCTTTTCAACTGATACTCTTTACCCTGATACTCTTTCATCTGGCTAGCCTATTATTTTTCTTTTATTGTGCTTTTTCAGTTTGACTATGCATTTTTACTGTAAGTCATTTAACTTCAACAAAAGATCTGCATCTAGTAATTTTATATTTACCATTTTCCTATAAATTTCCTCTACTTTTGTGTACTTAGCAAAAGTGGGCCTGATCACAAAAAGGTGTTTTAGCTGATGCTAGAGGTAAAACTGGTTCTCAAATTTATGATATAGAACCTTTCCAGTAGGCATCCCCTTCATAGAAGAATTATTTGCCTGATCCCTTGCCACCTCTTTGATTCTCCTGTTATGGTCTTCCTGTGGCATCAATTTGTCATTTATCACTAAGGGATTTGAAGACCTTTTTGTCTTAAAACATCAAACTTTACTAGGAACCTGTCTATAGCCAGTTGCATGGTTTAGCATTTGTCCTCAAGGTTCATCATCAAATTCCTCTTGGTGAGCACCTTTTTAACCTCCAGTATGGTGCCTGTCGTGTCAGCTATGTCCAACTCTTGTAATTCATATTTACTTTTAGAGTTAAGGAAATGGATTATTCTAGTGGCTTCTTCTGGCATGTCTCCCAGCTCAGCCTTAACTCTTTGTATTGCTTCTGTAGCTTATTTGACTAAGTTATTTTGATCAAATATGAGTTGTATAGATGGCCAAATATCATTGATATAGTCAATGATATTTTCCCATAACTGTTCTTTAGCTTGGCCAAGGGGCTCCTTCAATGGTAGTTCTTTCTCTAAGCTCTTCATTCTTTCAGTCAACCTGGTTTACTTCTGAACTTCCTCCTTGTGCATAATCTGTGTAAGATTATTCTCATTCTCTAAACTTGTTATATTTTCTTTAAGATTATTTATCTCTATGGTCTAAATGAACATGTCTTCCATTTCTTTAACCAATTTGCTTGCCTCATCACTTGGCTGAGCTAATGTTGTTGTCGAACTTGTTGCTAATGTAGATGTTATTGCAGCTGGAAGTGTTATAGCTAGTGGAGCTGTAGGAGCTAATGAAGCT
Source organism: Pinus tabuliformis (assembly GCA_031772625.1). Taxonomy (NCBI): domain Eukaryota; kingdom Viridiplantae; phylum Streptophyta; class Pinopsida; order Pinales; family Pinaceae; genus Pinus; species Pinus tabuliformis. The sequence continues at coordinate 215,711,963 of CM062807.1, read as the reverse complement.
ATCAAGGTGGATGGTATGGCTATAGTGACTGTTGGAATGACAGTGGTAGTGGTGGTCTCAAGGCTAGCCTGTTTCAGTGTTATTAAGATGTCCAACTCCTTCTCCATTTCTTTTGATTGGTCATTAAGTTGTAGAACTAGATCCATCATCTCCTCCTACTGTGTTTGGCTTTCTAAGACCTCTTTTGTTTGTGGGTGCTCTGAATGAGGTAGTTTTAGTTGCTTCTTCAAAGCAACAATTTCCTCATTCTTTTTCTTTATCAATTTCTTAGCAACCTTGACATCATTGGGATCATGTCCAATCTCAATCACCAAGTCTTCCAGTGACTTGATTTTGTTGTCCTTAGCCTATGAGGAGGCCTTTTCTAGTTTGTACTATGCAGTGATATTATCTAGTGAGCCTTGGAGTTTGTGCACAATCATAGCTTTGCTCGTCATGGTGGAATAGAAAATATCACCTGCTTGTTTGTGAAACTCAATTTGGTCAATAAGGTGAACATCCCTGGCCAAAACTTCAAAATCTGTTTTCTTATAGTTTGCTGATGATCTTGGTTGTTGGACTGTAGGTTGCATGAATGTCATTTGCATCTTCCCAGTCTTAATGTCGAAGGCTGACATTAACCTATTTTGATTGGAAAGTGTTTGCTTGAAGTACTGGGCATAAGTCTCAGCCTTCAATGATTCATTCCTCAACTTAATTTCCTTGTACCTCTCTTTAATATCTTTCTCTTTATCCATAGGCCTTGTGGATGAAGATACCTCAATGATGAGTTGTTTCCGAATAAGTTGGGTGTTTGAGGTAGAAGGTTGGTGTGTTTCTTCTGAAGCTGATGGGCCTTTTCTCCTTCCCACCATTGTGTCAGTGTCATTGATTTCCACTTTTCCAATGGTGTCTTTCTATTCAGTTACAGGATTAAGCTTGGGCCTCTTCCTATAACTAATTTCAAATTGTTCATATGTGGTTTCCATGGCTAAACTAGAACCTTCTTCCCTTGTTCTCTTTGCATTTCTATCTTCATTTGCTGGAGTTTGTAAAAGAGGGGGAATATTCATCTTTTCTCCTAGGTCTGGAACCTGCAGAAAGGAACTAGTATCAATCTTCTTTTCCACATCTATCAATGTATTTTCCACATCCACTACAGTACTATCCATGTCTATCAAAGTGTTTTCCAACCATTCAGTCTGGTTGGCGAATCTCTCAATGTTTGGCATGGGACAATGTATGAAAGGATCCAATTTGACTTTGAGCCTTAGTTTATTTATGACTCCATGAGGGTCATATTTCCACATAAGACTATTCTTGAATTTCATCTGCTGTAGAATCTTATCAGCCTTTGGTCCAACTTTCCTATTATTACAAATAAAGGGGTCCAATTGGTTTTTCATTTTGAATTGAGCCTTCTTCTTGGCTTCTAGGAAATTAACTTCATCAGAGTTTATAATCTACCTAAAGTACTCTAATGCAAATAACCACATGGTGAGGTATTTGGGCAGTTTGTAGGGAGCTAGTTGGCATCCATATATCCTTATCTCTGTGTGGTCCTGGTATAATTACCAGTCTCCCACTTTACTGTTCTTTGCCACTTGTAAAACACTTTTAATTTCCTGACTAATCTTGGGCTGATAGCTACTGGTTTGCATTTTTATGACAGGATGAACAAATGAATCAATGAGGTCTTTATAGCAAAAAATAGTGGAGTATTCTTGGATCAATGGTGTCCAATAGATGACTGATCTTGGATTGCCTTTGGTGTCTAACTTCTGAATGTTGATTGGAAACTTGTCTAACTAATAGTATAGGAACATGTGAAAGAAAACTGAAGAGTACTTGAAAGCTCTCTCATTTGGTAGTCTGATGAGTTGTTCATGCATTCTATCTACTATGAACTGAGCATAGTTATACATTATAGTAGGAGGCTTGCCTGGGCAAAAGATAGAGAGGAAAGCCAGGACAACCTCATCCACATGTTCATCTATGGTGTACCCTAAAATGCAAGAGAGCATGGTAATCATTTATCTACCTCTCTCAGAAAAAAGGGTGGCAGCATAAGGAGGACTATCTGTTGGAGTGTGAGACTCTTTAATGATGAAAGTTTGAATAATCTGAGCTTTCTTGGGAATATCTAGCTTAGTGTAGAGATCAAACAACCCTTCAATTGAAAGTAGGGTTTCATTTTGAATTGACTAGATTTGCATCATTTGATTTATAGATTCTGTTGTAATGGTGAACAAAACCTATTGATCATGGGTGACTATGGCTCTCTGATTTGGAATATAGCATTCTTGGTAGAAGTGGATGATTTCTAGGAATGGGTGTACCTGTGGGAAATAGTACTTGGGAAAATTTGACTCCCAAAGGTGAATGTCATCATTCTGGTTTAAAAACGTGTCTTTACTCCAGCAATGGAGTTTCAGTAGGTAGGCAGGGGAAGAAATATCTTTAATTTGAAAGTCTCTATTAGCAAATGCAAGGTGGTCAATATCCCGGTGAGGGATTGCAAGGGTCTTACATCCAGAGAGGTTTGGGAAGCCATAATTGGGTTTAATGAATTGAATTATGCTTTATGTGGCTTTGAAAGTAAGGTTTAGGAGCTTTGGACAGTGGGAGGGTAATTTGAATTTGTAAGAAAGGGTTTAGGATGTACAATAGGTTTCTCTTCAATTTATGAATTTTTTTTTAGTTAGTTTTATTAATTAACCGTTCAATAACTATTGTACCTTTTTCAAATTCACATGGTCATTTTGGTTTTTCCGAGAATACCTTGAAATTGGCGATTTGTTGTGCAGACGAGGTTCTGTGGTAGCTGTAGAGGGTACTGAGGCTTGAACTGGATATTTTCTACTTCAACTTAGTGTCCACAGTGTCTTTAGGTGGCGATTGGTGGCTAAATTGGTCGCTTAGAGGTTTTGGGTGTTACAATTGGCTTACAGCAGTTTGCAGAGAAAATGAGCAAAAAGAGTAGTTTGGGGATTTTTCGGCCTTTTAAATGATAACAGTCACATTTTGGCGTGAATAGTATTGAATGAATAGTGGGCATTTTTTCCTTTAGGCGGGGAGGTGGTTTTGTGTGACATCATACCAGTTTTGGATGGGGGGCGATATTTTTCACGTGCATGCGATATAACGTGGTGCTGCCATGTAGCCAAGCAATGTTTGGCCAAAACCACGAATCTCGCGTGCTCTTGGGTCGTTAACTCCCGGACAATGAATCTGCAGAATATGGCTTTACATCGTTAGATCTGGGGTTGGGAGATTGGAGTGATATCACACAGTTGAGTTGCACAGATGAAGTCGGGAAAGTGGTTGGCGGGCCCGAGGTTTAATTACAAAGAATTGTAATTAATTAATCATAATGTCATGATTTAATATAAGAAGTGGGCTAATAAAGGTGGTACCATGGGTTATGTGGTGAGGGTTTTTTAACTGCACTAGAGTTTGTGGGTTAAAAAGGTTATCAGGGAAACATAAAGTGGGGGATGTTATTTACATAATGCGGGGGGATAGGAAAAACTAAGGATAAAGGGTTTTTGTGGGTTTTTAAGGGGAAAAGGGAAATTAATAAGGGGGAAAAGTGATATTTGTAATGGGGAATGAGTTTGACACTAGGGAAAAGGGGTTTTAGGAAGGGGGGATGAATTTTGAAAGGTAATTTCTAGGGGAATGTGTGAAACCAAGGGTAAAGGTCAAAATGATGGGGAAGTGTATTTATAAGTAATAAAGGGATAATGGGGGCAATTATCAAATAAGTATGTGGCGGTGTAGTGAAATGAGGGGAAATTTAGTAAACAAACTTTGGTGAATATCCTTTCTTTTTCTCAATTCCTCCTGCACATGAAACATAGGATTAAGCATGATAAATGTGCTTTTGACTTAGAAACCTTGTGCACTTTGCAAAACTTCTTCTACCTACCCTTTATTTACCTTAACATTTTTTCTTCATTTCAATGGGTGCATTTAAGCTTGCTGACCCTTTATTTCTTTTTGTTTTCATAAGAAAACTATCTAATTGTAACCTTATAACTTCCAATGGCTCAGATTAAATTGATGAGCTCATTATTATTTTCTACCTAATAACTAATCTGTCAAGTTTAAACAGTTAGGCTAGATCTTTATTCTCTATCTATCAACATGAAATTTAGAGAATGAATGAGTCAAGATTAAGCTATTTGACCATCATGGATTGTGGAATTTTTGACAGGCTACACACAATATTATTTTACAAATTAAAGTAAAAGGAGTGGCATTTTAATTTGCACACTTTCATGATCCATTTTTATCTCTTTTGGAGTTCATTTTTTTTTTACTTTTTTCTTTCTTTTTGTCCCTTGATTATTCTTTTAGGACACACCCTCTTTACATTTTTTAATTTTTTAATATGGAAAACATTTTGTAGAAAGAAAAAGTATGTACAATATTGCAAGACTAAGCATAGCCAATTCAAAATTATGAATCCTATTATTACAGGACCCTAACAATGGCTTCACATGGGGATGGAATTTTCTGGTGAAATGTCAACAACTTTAAGATCAATAGCGTTTGAAATTTTTGACTATAGTTGCCTTGTAACCACTCCTCCATAATCTTCTTTATTCATATTTATGATGGTAAACCTTTTCAAAGCTCAGGGCCTTTTCTCTAGGCTTCAACTTTAAATGATTACCATCCAATCCAATCTAAACTCTGCAATGTTATATACAATGGGCAAAGTAAAATGAACTACTATTAATCTGTGGATAAGTAATGCTTTAGCATTATACCATTGATTGATCATCCCAGTAGATATGTTCCATCTAACTGTCTCAAGAAAAATGCATTGTTACCTCTGTAACCATAAATCATATAAGGGCCTTGCCATAGGAAATCAAATTCGCCATGTTTACCTTTCTCTTCTCTTCTATAATCCCATTTAATTACTTTGTCACCTATGTAAAAATAATTATCTTTAGTTTTCTTGTCAAAAATATTTTTGATTTTATCCTGGATCACTTGTGATTTGACATAGACTTCTTCTCTGGTTTGTTGCAAGTGTACTATCTGATTTATCTTCCTTTGGATGTCATTTGGTTCAACTTGCAACTCTTGAATCATTTTCATTACTGATACTCCTAAAGAGGATGGAAAAACAACATCCATTCCATATACTAGCTGATAAAGAGATGTACCAATGGAATTTTTGGTAGTTAGTTTGTCTGCCCATAAGGCATTGACCAACATTTTGTTCCAGGTCTTCCTGTTGTCTTCTAGCAGTTTCTTGATGATATTGATAAGGCTTTTTGTTTGAGGATTTTGCAATTCCATTACCTTGAGGGTAATAGGAAGTGGAATGGCCAAGGGTAATGTGATATCTGTTACAAAATTCTATCATTTTCTTGGATTTAAAAGTAGCTGCATTATCAGTAATGAGCTTTTGGGGGCATCCAAATCTTGAAAGGATATTGTTTTCAAGGAATGAGATAATGACAGAGTCTATGGCTTGTCTAGAAGGGATGGCTTCTATCCATTTAGTAAAGTAATCAGTGGCTGTCAAAATCCACTTATGCTGGGCTGAGGAGGATGGGTGAATTTCCCAATGAAATCTAAACCCCATTGTTGAAATGGCACTTCTATGGATATGGGTTTGAGAGGTAAAGGTAAGAGCTTCCTTTTGCACTAAAATATTTGGAACTTGTGATAGGAGGTCACATATTTCTTGACATCTGCAAAAAGGGTGGGCCAATAGAAACCTTCCCTTATAATTATATCAGCATTTGTTTTCCAATATAGGTGTCCTCCACAATATCCTGCATGAAATTCTTGCATAACTTTGTCAGCTTCATCTTTCAATAAACAATTGAATAGAATGCCACCATTATTTTTCCAAAATAAAGAATTGCCTATGATACAATATTTTATTGATTTCATTTTCAAAAATCTACCTTTAGTTCTACATAAACTAGGAGGAGCTTGTAGGTTTAGTAAAACAAATATGATATCTGCATACCAAGGTGAATATGTAAAAGGTTCACTGGTCTGTGGATTTTCCATCTCTTCCTGATCATCTAGGGCGCCAATAAAATTTATATCTAAGTCCCGACAGTTCGATTCAGCCATGAGTTTAGCTAAACCTTGGCCTTTGATAAGTTTTGTAGGTTTTATTTCTATCATATTAAAAAATAGTGGCAATCCATTTGCCTCTATCTCCTTCAGGCCCATCCTATGTCAGAATGCCCTTTACTACTGAATTTGGAACATAAGCAACGATGTGAGAATATAAGATGTATACTCTGAAATCTTTAATATCTTTCACTAAAGCTAGTGCTTGTTTTTCCATTATGTCATATTTCAGTGTATCATCTCTCAAAGATTTGCTGAAAAATGCAATAGGTTGCTCATAACCTTGATCATTCTTTTGCAACAAGATTTCTACAATAGTATTTTCTGAAGCAAAAGAAAAAAATATAAAATTATTTTGGAAATCAAGACTTATGAGGACTGGTGTTTTAGTAAGGGCTTCCTTGATTGCCTTAAAAGACTATTTAGCCTCTACTATCCACTTAAGTGCTGACTCTTTCTTTAACATGTTATTTAATCTCTGATTAATTCTGCTAAGTTAGAAATGAATCTCATAAGGAAATTTATTTTTCCTAAGAATGACTGTAATTCTTTGATTTTTCTAGGATAAGTGATGTTTAGGATTGCCTTTATTCTAGCTGGATCTATTCTGATTCCATCTTTGGATGTTATGTGTCCCAACACTTTACCTTCTTCTAGACCAAAGAGTGTCTTTTTGGGATTTAAGGAAATACCAAATTTTCTGCATTTAATGAAAACTCTTCTTAGGTGATCTAGATGTTCATTATCTGATTTTCAAAACACAGTGATGTCATCTTGGTAAACCACTAGGAAGTCATGGATTTCTTTTGCAAAGGCTATATCCATTGCTCTTTGGAAGGTAGTCGCTTCATTAATTAGTCCAAAAGGCATCTTTAAATACATAAAAGTACCCTAGGGAGTGGTAAATGAAGTGTTTGCTTGATCCTCTAGTTGAACTAAGATTTGGTTGTATCCAGAGAATCCATCAAGTAATGAAATTTTGGATGAGTCTACTACCCTTTGGAGAATTTGGTCCATTTTAGGGAGAGGGTAGTTATCTTTTAATGATACTTTGTTCAAGTTCTTGAAATCAACACAGAATTTGATTTCTCATGTTTTCTTTCTAGTAGTGACCAAATTAGAGACCCAGTCTGAATATCTAATTGGTGCTATGATTTGTGCATCATACATACTTTTTACTTCCTTTTCAATTAATGGCATAAGAACTTGATTAATTCTCCTAAGCTTTTGCTCAAAGGGTTTATGATCTTCCTTGATAGGTATCTTATGTTGAATTATGATGGTATCATAAGACTTAAGGTCTTCATAACTCCACGCAAAGACATATTGAAACTCTTTGAACAAAATTATGTATTTAATCTTTTCATCTGGAGGTAATGCTTTTGATATTTTGATAAGCTTGGGTTTTTCTTTTGTTCCTATGTTACATTCTTCTATATCTGCTCTTAAAGGTTCCATCTTTGGTTTCCTAGCTACATCATTTGAATCAAACAAATCTTCTAATGGGACTAATCCCTTGGGCAAAAAGTTATCTTTAAGGTTTAAAATTTCAGGATCATCATTCATTATTTCTTCTATTTCTACCTTTTCTAAGTTATCTATTTCTACTTTAGTGAAATTAGTGGGTTTATTCAAATCTAAAGCATTTATATCTATCTCACTATTTATGTTATTATCTACTATACAATCAGTATATATGTTATAGTTTTGAAACTCTCCTTTAGCATTCATGAAATCATAAATTTGAGAATCTTGTGAAAAAAACTGCCAATATTTCAATTTGTCAGGTATGACAGGTCTGTGTCTTACTTCTGTAGTGTACTTGTGGTTAGGCTGAATAGGTAATGTGCAGTTACTAGTAGAAGTGGCTAGACTATGAGCTTGCATGTTCTGTTTCCTAGGAATGGCAAAAAAATCAGTTTCAGGAGGTCCTTAATCAAATCTAGGATAGTCTCTCTGTATTGGCTAAGCATGGGATTATTCACAAATTATTCTCCTTTAATTTGTTTTATAATCAATTCTAAATCTCCCATGATAGAAACTCTCTTGGCTCCAATTTTTCTAACAATTTGTAGTCCTAAGATTAAAGCTTCATATTCTGTCATGTTGTTTGTGCATTTAAAGTTTAATGTAAAGGCATGACCTTCAGAATGATTATTCTCCATGTTATGAATCTAAACTCTTGCACCTACTCCTAATCTATTTACAGAGCCATAAAAATCCAAATGCTATATAGACTCATGAAATATGTTTTCACTATTAGGTGATTTGTGTTTTTCGTCTACAGCTGTAATTTCATTTTTTCCATTGTCTGAATTGTAGAAGATAAAAGAGTCCATATCAGAATGCATGGAATATATGGGGAACTTTTGTGGTTTTTTCTGCACTACTCGCCATGTATTTCATCATGGTATCTCTATAAAGTTTTCTTGGCTAACCAAAAACATAGATGGTGGCATATGACATATCTAACTATAGACATCCCTGCAATTTTGCTCCCCATGAGCAAGATAACAACATTCCATACTTGGGTGGGATATCAACAACTACTATGTCCATGAAAATGCTCTTTTCTGGGAACTGGAATAGAGTAACACACAAACCTTTAATTAGGCCAAGGCATTTGACTTGGCTAGAATCAAATGAAAAGAGGTCGTTGTATGGTCTGGTGATATCTAAGTTTAATCTCTCCATGATTGCTTTTGGCATTATGTTATGGGATGCCCTTGAATCTAGCATAGCATTATGTAAGATTTTATCATGAACATTCAAGCTAATGTAGAATGGAGGGATACCCCCTTGCTGATGTGTGCCATTTACTTCTGGGCCAAACAATAACTCAGGTTGATCATTGCTGAGGTTTACAACATCTTCTCCTTCACCTATGTTTAGTGTTTGGATGATTTGTGCTTTATATGATTAATTTTTCACTAACTCTATGAAAGGAACTGATATTTTCAATTTGGCTATCTTAGTCTTAATGTTGAATGGAAATTGAGTTTTGCCTAATTGTGTAAGATCTTCCTGAACAATTGTGGTCTGTGAAGTTTTATCTTCTTTATTAGTAGTTGGCAATTCAGTTTGTGTACCAGCTGTTTTGTTTTGGATTCTCGTATTTGGGATAGTTTTTCTAACAATTTCAGTTTGAGTTTCAACTGAAGTTATATCTACAATTTTAGGGATGGAAGTCTCTTGAGTTCCTCTAATTTGTATCACTTTGTTCACAGGAGATTGTGTTATATTTTTAGTTTGGGTTCGGATTGATTTCTTAGTGGGAATTTCAATTTTCTCTTTGCTTCTAAGGTTGCACTATTTGTGAACTTAATATGTAGCAGATTCATAGCCTTGTTTGAAGTCAAAGGGTTCTCCAGATTCTAATTATAATTGTTGTAGCATGTAGAATTCTTGTTCTTCTTGAGTAAGAAAACCAACATCTTCATTTTTAATTCCTAATAGATTTATCTGGGTATCCTCCTCTTCTTCATGGTTTTGTGAACCCTCAACATAGTTTTCCTAGAAAGGAGGTCTAATCTATTGATCTGGTATAGCATTTTTTCTAGTGTTAGGATTTTTCCTAATGTTGGGGTTTCTTATTGGGGGTGGCTGTTGATTTTACCACTGAGTTTTTCTTTCCACATTTTATAATCTATCCATTATCCTTTCTACACTCTTTGCTAAACTATCTATTTTACCATTAGAAGTGGAGGTTTCCTCTTTAATGACAACTCATTTCTCATTTCTCATCCTAGCTTTCTTAGCCAATAAATTTGCTTCTACACTAACAACATTTATTTGCATCTTTTCTAATGTTTCATGGTTTCTTTCCCTCAACTGGTAGGACATGTCAGTGTCAAAACCATCAGGAAATTTGATTAATGCTAGGTCTGGTGGAGGTTTAATATTAGCAGGGATTGCATTGTAGATACTATTGAACCTAGTACAATAGTCCTGAACTGATTCATTAGGAGCTCTTCTAATGTTATCATATTCAGATAGTATTTGCAGAGGGTTTTTCTTTCTTTCCCATCTATCAATAAACAATTTATGAAAAGTAGCTAAATCTGCAATATGATTAGCAGGTAAACCTTTGAACCATTTTTTAACATCCCCTATCAATGTTTGGGAAAATAACCTCATTTGGACATCAGACTCATCAATCTCATGCAATTCAAAGTAATCAGTCATTTTATTCACATGCTATTGGGCAGTATACTAACCAGTAGCATCAAACAAAAAGATTTTGCTTTGGTAATCTTGGGGCATGGCATGTAGTTGAGCTGGTAAAACCAAAGGTGCATATCTGTCTACCATGGCTGAGATTTTGGTTTGACTGTGGGGCAAAGTAGTGGTGCTAGAAGAAGGACTTGAGATGGGTGTAGATGAACTTGAGATGTTTGGTTGGAGAGGAAGCTGAGGTATGATTGGTTTAGGGCAATGAACTGTGGTGGATATTATAGGTGGGGTGGTAGTAAATGAAGCTGTATTTGCAGTTTTTGAAGACTCTGTAGAAAGTTCAGAGGTAGCAATAGTGAGGGCAGCTAATTCAACTGATTGTTGAAGGTAGGCATTATCTATATGGTTTATCAAGGTTGAAGTTAAAGATTCTAGTTTATCAAAAGTATCCAAAACAAGCTGATATAAATCAGGATGTATAGGCACCCTTTTTGACTCAATAAATTGAATAAAATTAGGGTCTATTACAGTTTCATGAATTGAATTTTCTGATTTGGTTGTAAACAAATAAAGCTCAAATGATAGACCAAATTGAATATCCTCTAAACTTGATAACTCTTTGGGGAGTGAATTTTCTTTAACTAACTAACTACTACTTCCTTGAGTTTCTAACGTTTTTGATTTTCTTAAAATTCTGTCAGGATCATCAACTATTGCTGCAGGGTTTGGATATGCATTTTCTCTAGTATAGTGTGTTCTCCTAGAAGCCATAATTTTAACTTTTTTGATTTGTTTTATGAAACTTTTTAATAACTCAAAAATGACCTTAAGGTGCAAAAGGTAAGATTTAAGATTTCCTTAAAGTTTTATTACACTAAGGACTGTCCCTAGTATGGTTGCAAATATGTTATCACAAAAAAATGTCTATAGAGTTGTTAGGAAAGAAATGATAGAGGTAACCACAAACCTACTTTGGAGATTAGGATCTAGCCTTCCTAATGCTCAGAGAGGGCTCTCTCTTTATGATTTAACTTTGTTTAGCTAATTGATTTTAGGCTAGTTATGATTGTACTTGGGTTTTGGTTTTGAATTGGTGGTGGGATCACTTAATTAGATGGATAGAGGGATGTATTTTACCATTGGGCTATGGGGTCAAATGTCAAGCAAATAGGACTGGATCAAGGTCTAAAGATAGTGTTTACAGGGCAAGGTAGCTGAGTAATTTTAGATCTTAGGGCTGGATGGTGAAGTGGTTTTCAATTGGATCTAAGGAGCAATTAAGGATTCCTTAAACCTGATTATGAAGGAAGTGAAAGAGGTCAACCAAGATGGGATAGAAATTAAGGATTCTCAGATCTGAGTATCAGAAGAAAACATTAAAATGATTAACTATTCAAGACAGAGTGTACATAAACAAATTATGAAATAAATTTCCAGTTATTTCATTCAATTTAGATAACATGCAAGTTTGTGAAACACATAAGAAAATAACAATTTGACAAAGAAAATACTTCACTGAAGTAGCTCAAAACATGAATCCTATAATACAATCTCTTTATTACTCAGTCCAATCTGTTGAATTAAATAATTAGTACAATAACCCTTAGGTTTCTGACCAATACAAGTCTACAAATGTCTAGCAATCCACCCTAAATACTTCGAATTATGAAGTATTTATACAAAATTAGTTTACAAAATATCCCAAACTTCCTTGGGAATTAATCTAGGAAAAAGAAATATCTTCATGCAAGAAGATAGAGACAAATGTTCAATAGTTGTATGCTGTCCCTCTTTATTTGGTTGTGTTGTCTTTATTCTTTTGAACTTTTGTTGTTTATTCTCTACCCTGTTGTTGGTCTTAATGTTGGATTTTATTTTCACTTTTCCCTTTCAACTGATACTCTTACCCTGATACTCTTTCATCTTGCTAGACTATTATTTTTCTTTTACTATGATTTTTCACTTTGACTCTGCATTTTTATAGTAATTCATTTAACTTCTCCCAAATATTTTCATCTTGTAATTTTATATTTACCATTTTCCTGTAAATTTCATCTGCTTCTGTGTAATTAGAAAAAGTGGGCCTGTTCACAAAAAGGTGTTTTACCTCATGCTGTAGTTAAAACAGGTTCTCAAATGTCTGATATAGAACCTTTCCAGTAGGCATCCCCTTCATAGAATAATTATTTGCCCGATTCCTTTGCCACCTCTCTGATTCTCCTATTGTAGTCTTCATGTGGCATTAATTTTTCATTTATCACTAAGGGATTTGGTAGACCTTTCTATCTTAAAATATCAAACTTTACCATGAACTTGTCTATAGCAAGCTGCATGGTTTGGCATTTGTCCTCAAGGTTCATCATCAAATTCCTCTTGGTGAGCACCTTTTTAACCTCCAGTATGGTGGTTGTCCTATCATCTATGTCCAGCTCCTGTAATTCATATTTATTTTTAGAGTTAAGGAAATGGATTATTCTAGTGGCTTCTTCTTGCATGTATCCCAGTTCAGCCTTAACGCTTTGTATTGCTTCTATAGCTTCTTTGACTAAGTCATTTTGCTCAAATATCACTTGTATAAATGGCCAAATATCATTGATAGAGTCATGATATTTTCCCATAACTGTTCTTTAGCTTGGCCAAGTGGAAACTTCAATGTTAGTTCTTTCTCTAAGCTCTTCATTCTTTTAGTCAACTTGGTTGACTTCTGAATTTCCTCCTTGTGCATAATCTGTGCAAGATTATTCTCGTTCTCTAAACTTGTTATCTTTTCTTTCAGCTTATTTATCTTTGTGGTTTGAATGTACATGTCTTCCATTGCTTTGACCAATTTTCTTGCCTCATCACTTGGCTAAGCTACTGCTGTTGTCGAACCTGTTGCTGATGTAAATGCTGTTGCAGCTGGAAGTGTTGTAGCCAGTGGAGCTGTAGGAGCCAATGAAGCTACCAAGGTGGATGGTATTGCTATAGTGACTACTGGAATGACAGTGGTAGTGGCAGTCTCAAGGCTGACCTGTTTTAGCTGTATTAAGCTGTCCAACTCCTCTATTTCTTTCAATTGGTCATTAAGTTGTAGAACCAGATCCATCATCTCCTCCTGCTGTGTTTGGATTTCGAAGACCTCTTTTGTCTATGGGTGCTCTCAATGAGGCGGTTTCATTTCTTCTTCAAAGCAGCAATATCCTCTTTCTTTTTCTTTATCAATTTCTTAGCAGCCTTGACATCATTGGGATCATGTACAAGCTCAATCACCAAGTCTTCCAGTGACTTGATTCTGTTGTCCTTGGATTTTGAGGAGGGATTTTCTAGTTTGTATTATGAAATGATATTATCTAGTGAGCCTTGAAGTTTGTGCACGGTAATAGATTTATTCGTCATGGTGGAATAGATCATCTGACCTGCCTGTTTGTGAAACTTAATTTGGTCAATGGGGTGAACATCCCTAGCCAAAACTTCAAAATTTATTTTCTTATAGTCTATTGATGATCTTGGTTGCTGGAGTGTAGGTTGCATGAATGTCACTTGCATCTTCCCAGTATTAATGTTGAAGGATGAAATTAACCTATTTTGATTATTGGTGTTTGCTTGAAGTACTGGGCATAAGTCTTAGCCTTCAATGTCTCATTCCTAAACTTAATTTCCTTGTACCTCTCTTTAATATCTTTCTCTTTATCCACAAGCGTGGTGGATGAAGAGACCTCAATGCTGAACTATTTCTCAAGAAGTTGGGTGTTTGAGGTAGAAGGCTAGTGTGTCTCTTCTGAAGTTGTTGGTTCTTTGCTCCTTCCCACCATTGTGTCAGCGTCAGTGCTTTCCACTATGCCAATGGTGTCTTCTTGTTCAGTGATAAGATTAAGCTTGGGTCTCTTCTTGTACTAATTTCAAATTATTCATTTGTGGTTTCCATGGCTAAACTAGAACCTTCTTCCCTAGTTCTCTTTGCATTTCTGTCTTCATTTGCTAGAGTTTGTAAAGAGGAGGAATATTCATCTGTTCTCCTAGGTCTGGAACCTGTAGAAAGGAACTAGAATCAACATGCTTTTTCACATCTATCAATGTATTTTCCACATCCACTACAATACTGTCCATGTTTATCAAAGTGTTTTCAAAACTATTCAGACTAGTTGGAAAATCTATCAATGTTTGGCCTGGGATGATGTATGAAAGGACCCAATTTGACTTTGAGCCTTAGTTTATTTATGACTCCATGAGGGTCATATTTCCACATAAAACTATTATTGAATTTCATCTGCTGTAGAATCTTATCAACCTCTGGTCCAACTTCCCTATTATTACAAATAAGGGGGCCTAATTGGTTTTTATTTTGAATTGAGTCTTCTTCTTGGCTATCGTGAAGTTAACTCCATCAGAGTTTATAATCTTCCTAAAGTAATCTAATGCAAATAACCTCATGGGGAGGTATTTGGTAAGTTTGTAGGGATCTATTTGGCATCCATATATCCTTATCTCTGTGTGGTCCTGGTATAAATACCAGTCTCCCACTTTACTGTTCTTTGCCAACTGTAAAAACCTTTTAATTTCCTAATTGATCTTGGGTTGATAGATACTGGTTAGCATGTTTATAATAGGATGCACAAATGAATCAATGAAGTCTTTATAGGAAAAAACAATGGAGTATTCTTGGATCAATGGTGTCCAATATATGACTGATCTTGGATTGCCTTTAGTGTCTAACTTCTGAATATTGATTGGAAACTTGTCTGACTGATAGTACAGGAACATGTGAAACAAAAACTAAAGAGTACTTGAAAACTCTCTCATTTGGTAGTCTAATGAATTGTTCATGCGTTCTGGCTACTATGAACTGAGCATAGTTATACGTTATAATAGGAGGCTTGCCTGGGCAAGAGATAGAAAGGAACCCAGGATAACCACATCCACATGTTCATCTGTGGTGTACCCTAAAATGCAAGAGAGCATGGTAATAATTTCTCTGCCTCTCTCAGAAAAAATGGTGGCAGCATAAGGAGGACTATCTATTGGAGTGTGAGACTCTTTAATGATGAAATTTTGAATAATTTGAGCTTTTTTGGGAATGTCTAGCTTGGTGTAGAGGTCAAGCAACCCTTCAATTGAAAGTGGGGTCTCATTTTGACTTGACTAGATTTGCAGCATTTGATTTATAGATTTTGTTGTAATGGTGAACAGCTGATCAGGGGTGACTATGGCTCTCCGACTTGGAATATAGCATGCTTGGAAGAAGTGGATGATTTATGGGAATGGGTGTACCTGTGGGAAATAGTACTTGGGAAAATTTGACTCCCAAAGGGGATTGTCATCATTCTGGTTTAAAAACTTGTCTTTACTCCAGTAGTGGAGTTTCAGTAGGTAGGCAAGGGAAGCAGTATCTTTAATTTGAAAGTCTCTATCAGCTAATGTAAGGTGGTCAATATCTAGGTGAGGGGTTGTAGGGGTCTTACATCTAAAGAGGTTTGGGGAGCCATAATTGGGTTTAATGAATTTAATAATACTTTTAGTGGCTTTGGAAGTAAGTTTTAGGAGCTATGGACAGTGGGAGGGTAATTTGAATCTGTAAGAAAGGGTTTAGGATGTACAGTAGGTTTCTATTCAATTTAGGAAGCTTTTTTTAGTTAATTTAATTAATTAACTGTTCAATAATTACTGTGCGTTTTTCAAATTCACAGGGCCATTCTGGTTTTTGCAAGAATACCTGGAAATTGGTGATTTGGTGTGCAGACGGGGTTCTGTGGTAGCTGCAGAGGGTACTAAGGCTTGAAATGGATATTTTCTGCTTCAACTTGGTGTCCACAACGTCTTTAGGTGGCAATTGGTGGCTAAATTGGTCACTCAGAGGTTTTGGGTGTCACAATTAGCTTAGAGCAGTGTGTTGAAAAACGAGCGAAAAGAGAAATTTGGGTCTTTTTCAGCCTTTTAACTGATAACAGTCACATTGTAGAGTTGAGGCTTCTGTGATCCATAACAAGTTTAAGATAGATTTTTCGGCGAAAATCACATGAGAAATCATTTTGACGCGAATATTATTGAATGAACAGTGGGTAGTTTTTTTTAAGTGGGGAGGTGGTTTTATGTGACATCACACACTTTTGGATGGTGGGTGGTATTTTTCGCTAGCACACGATATAATGTGGTGCTATTGCGTAGCCAAACAACACTCAGCCAAAACCATGAATCTCGCGTGCTCTTGGGCCGTTAACTGCCGGACAATGAATCTGTGCGACATGGCTTTACACCATTGGATCTGGGAGTGGGAAATCTGAGGGATATCGCACAATTGAGTTGCACGGACAAAGTTGGGAAAGTGTTTGGCAGGGCCCGAGTTTTAATTACAAGGAATTGTAATTAATTAATGAATAATGTCGGGATTTAATATAAGCAGCGGGCTAATAAAGTTGGGACCATGGGTTATGTGGCGGGGTTGGGTTTTTTTAACTGCACCAGGGTTGGTGGGTTAAAAAAGGTATCAGGGAAATAGAAAGTGGGGACATTAATTACATAATGCGAGGGCATAGGAAAAACTAAGGATAAAGGGTTTTGTGGGTTTTTAAGGGGAAAAGGGAAATTAATAAAAGGGGGAAAGTGATATTTGTAATAGGGAATGGGGTTTGACACTAGGGAAAAGGGGTTTTGGGAAGGGGGGATGATTTTTGAATGGTATTTCTAGGGGAATGTGTGCAACCAAGGGGTAAAGGTCAGAATGAGGGGGAAAGATATTTATAAGTAATAAAGGGATAATGGAGGAAATTAGCAAATAAGTATGTGGGGGTGTAGTGAAATGAGGGAAAATTTAGTAAACAAACTTTGGTGAATATCATTTCTTTTTTTCAATTCTTCCTGCACATGAAACATAGGATTAAACATGATAAATTTTCTTTTGACTTAGCAACCTTGTGCACTTTGCAAAACTTCTTCTACCTAGCCTTTAGTTACCCTAACATTTTTCTTCATTTCAATGGGTGCATTTAAGCTTGCTGACCCTTTATTTCTTTTTCTTTTGATAAGCAAACTATCTAATTGTAACCTTATAACTTACAATGGCTCAGATTAAACTGATGAGCTAATTATTATTCTCTATATAACTACTGATCTTCCATGTTTAAACAATTTGGCGCCATCTTTATTCTCTATTTATCAACATGAAATTTAAAGCATGAAGGAGTCAAGATTAAGCTATTTGACCATCATGGATTGTGGCATTTTTGACAAGCTGCAAACAATATTATTTTACAAATTGAAGTAGGAGTGGAATCTGAATTTGCACACTTTTATGATCTATTTTTATCTGTTTTTGGGTTCTGTTTTTTTACTTTTTTCTTTCTTTTTGTCCGTTGATTTTCTTTTAGGACATAAACTCTTTAAAATTTTTTATTTTTCAATATGGAAAACATTTGGCAGAAAGAAAGGTATGTAAAATATTTCAAGACTAACCATAACCAATTCAAAATTTATGAATCCTATTATTATAGGACCCTAACAGACATTACGGACTCTA